>AP025054.1:26138477-26373253 GCA_036186865.1 Eustoma russellianum
ATTTCAAAATTTGTGATTTTTTGGTGGAGTTATACTTCAGACTGTTAGATTTCATTTGCAACAAGAATCACTTGATTTGAGCAAGGGAAAGTTAGTCTTTCAGTTTTGCAAGATAACTGCTCCAATCTGGCTGCACTCTGACCAGTTTTGAGAAAACTTAAATTCTGTATTTTTCAAGAATTGTTTAAGGTCAGGGCCTTTTGGAAACTTCATCTAAACATCCTAAGGAGTGTTTTGATATAAAGATCAACCTGTTTGGTTGAGTATTCAAAGAGAAACACTATTTGCAAAATCAGCAACATTCTGTCCAATTCTGTCCAGATTGACCATCTGAATCTTTTTATTTGTTTGAAGGGCCAAACGATCTTCTTTTTGTCTGATTTTTGGACAGAGTCTTGTTAACTCATTGAAGTTCAATTCTGGAAAGTTTCATAATTTTTGGAGTTGTGTACAATTATTTGTGAATTTTTGAAAAACGGGTTTTGAATCTGAGGTGGTCTCAGATTCTGTTTCAAAGGGGATTTTAACAAAGGGTTGTAGTGTAATTTCCGCTAACCACTATTCACCCCCCCTCTAGTGGTGTTTATTGCAGGTACACGGTCCAACAGTTTTCTCGGACTAGCCGGATATTACAGAAAGTTTGTTGAAGGATTCTCGAGGATAGTTGTCCCCCTCACCAGATTGACCCAAAGAAGACCAAGTTTGAGTGGAGTGTCGATTGTGAAAAGAGTTTCTCGGAGCTAAAAGCAAAGTTGACATCCGCTCCTATCCTAGCTCAGCCCACTCCTGGTGAGAAGTACGTAGTATACAGTGATGCTTCGAAGAATTGTCTCGGATGTGTTCTTATGCAAAATGATAAAGTGATAGCCTATGCATCCAGACAATTGAAGCCATTTGAGCAAAACTACCCTATCCATGATCTTAAGCTTGCCGCAGTGGTTTTCGTATTAAAGATATGGAGGCACTACTTATATGGCGAGAAGTGCGAGATCTATACAGACCACAAGAGCCTAAAGTACCTCTTTACCCAGAAGGAGCTTAATATGCGGCAACGCAGATGGTTGGAATTGATAAAAGATTACGACCTTTCCATTCAATATCATCCAGGAAAAGCTAAGAAAGTCGCTGATGCCCTAAGTCGAAAAACAAGCCACCCATGGCAACCACCTCTTCAGCGAGATATGGAAGAATTTGGCCTAGAAGAAGTTGACTCAGTCGATGAAGTTCTCGCCAAATTAGTTCTTGTCCCTTTATTAATTGATAAGATCAAAGAGACTCAAGGGATTGATGAAGCCATAAGAAAAGTCAAGAAAAGGATGGAAGATAAGCCGCGAGATGACTTTGAGATTCGCAGTGATGGCAGTTTATGGTATCGAGGACGGTTATGTGTCCCCGAAAACAAGGAAATCAAGGATAAAGTTTTGATGGAAGCTCATAATTCTCGACTATCTATACATCCTGGAGCTAATAAGATGTATCAAGATCTCAAGCAAAAGTTTTGGTGGCCTGGTATGAAGAGACAAATAGCAGAATTTTTTGAGCGATGTTTGATCTGCCAAAGAGTGAAAGCCGAACACCAAAGACCCACTGGATTATTACAACCCTTAGAAGTGCCGAAATGGAAGTGGGACCATATCACCATGGATTTCGTGACTGACCTACCCAAGACTAAGTATGGGAATGATGCTATATGGGTCATTGTGGATCGTTTGACTAAGTCAGCTCACTTTTTGGCTATGACGATTAAGGCATCTATGGAGAAGTTGGCCTCTATGTATATTGATCAGATCGTTTGTTTACATGGAGTGCCCATCAGTATTGTATGCGACCGTGACCCCTGATTTACTTCGAGATTTTGGACTGCCTTTCAAAAGGCAATGGGCACAGAGATAAGAAGAGTTCCGCATTTCATCCTCAAACAGATGGACAATCAGAAAGAACAATCCAAACCCTTGAGGACATGCTCCGCGCTTACATTCTTGGTTTCGGAGGAAGCTGGGATAGAAGTCTTAAGCTCGTTGAGTTTTCTTACAATAATAGCTTCCACAGATCCATCGGAATGGCACCTTATGAGGCATTGTATGGACGAAAATGTCGGTCCCCACTCTATTGGGACGAGATTGGAGATAAAATCTACGCAGGACCCGACATTGTTGAGCAAACACGAGAGAAGGTAAAGTTAGTCCAGCAAAGACTAAGAGCAGCGCAAGATAGAACGAAGATATGAGCAGATGAAAGAAGGAGACCTTTAGAATTCCAAGAAGGAGAGAAAGTCTTTCTGAAAGTTTCTCCGACCAAAGGATTTAAGAGATTTGGCATCAAAGGAAAACTAAGCCCAAGATTTGTTGGACCTTATGAAGTGCTTGAGAAAGTAGGCGAGGGTTGCGTACCGCTTGGCGTTGCCACCATCTCTTTCTCAGCTGCACGATGTATTCTATGTTTCTCAACTCCGTCGATATGTATATGACCCAAGCCACATCCTTGAAGATCAACAGTTGAAGGTTGAAAAAGATGTAACTTATGAGGAGGAACCCTTAAGGATAGTTGATCGGAAAGAGAAGGCATTGAGGAAGAGATCCATAACCATGGTGAAGGTACAATGGAAGCATCATTCGGAAGAAGAGGCAACATGGGAAACGGAGGAAGATATGAGGAGTAGATACCCCAATCTTTTTGACTAGCTTCTGAAGTTTCGAGGACGAAACATATGATAAGGGGGGAGGATGTTGTACCCCAACGATCATGTACGTGAAAACTATGAATAAGAGACGGAATGAAAGCGACAATTTCTTTAAGCGCGTGTTACATAAGTCAACTTAACCCTCTTTACTTAAATACTATTGAAGTGACATATAAAATATAGAGTTATATGAACAATGCATACCACTATATATGTATGTGCGTGTATATGATATATGTGTATAAATACCTACATGCGTATACATAGGAAGGTATATATATATATATAGTACACGAACATATAGGCGTGTATATATGTATATATATATACACATACATACGCAGATACATGTACACTAGTATATGTTTTAGGTGACATTCACATTGTACTTTATATTATATATACATACATATGCTAATCTTGGATATATGCTATAGTACATGAATTAAAATTACAAGAAATATCAAAATCACCCAAGAAGCCCCTAAATTCGGCCAAGACATGGAGGATTCTAGAATCCTCTGGATTTTTCAATCCATTATTAGAAAATTTAAATAGCTAAATAGAAAACAAAGTAGACATGCATTTAAAGAACAAGTAAGACAACTCATTAAAGAAGGAGGTAGTATGGTTGAGGTCATAAAGACCCCAACCTAAACCGCCCCCCTTTATGTCTAACCATGGAGGATTTTTAAATCCTACCATGGTTACTTTTTCCTTAAACCAAGGTTAAGATAACCATGATTTGATAAAGTAACTTGGGTTAGCACCAAAGTAACCATAGTTGGAATAAAGTAACCAACGTTATTACTAACCTAACCTTGATTAGCACCCATGAAAGCCCTAACCCTCACCATTCTCCCTCCAAAAATCGGCCATCCCCTTCCCAAGTCCCCTACATGTTTTAATTTAAACCCTTCTAGAAACATCTACCTACTTATCATGCAAGAGCATAACACTTAGACAATCTCCATCTCCCTCACCAATAGTCGGCCTTCATCTTGAAGAATAGGAGCTCAACTTCACTTCCAAGACTCAAGAAACATCTAGGTAAGTCTTGTTCCAAGCTTCCTTAAGTGAATTCTTATTTTGGTGCATAATGAAGCTAACATGAATCCTTCCATTCACACCAAAACCGTGACATTCATGGTTCACATAGGTGAAAGACATCAACTTTCTTAGGTGGAGACATATTGTGGTACTTGAATCTCCACTGAAGCTCATTTTGGTAAGATGCTCTAGCCTCAAACATATCCTATTTTCACTATTGAATGAGGACTGACCCTCTTCTTTCCTCTCCATCAAAACCGTGTGACCAAGGGAGTAGAAAGAGGTGGATTTTCAACTCAACTCACTCCATAACCAAGCAAAGACAAGAGCTTTAGCTTGAAGAGGCAAGTATACAATGATCTCTCATGATTTATTTAAAGGGTTAGTGACTTGGATGCTTAGAAGTTCTTAAGATATGATCTTTAGTTAAATATCTTAAGTTTAAGACTATATCTTAGTGATTCCCTAAGAACAATGCCTTGCATGTGATTTATTCCTTCAAAGATAGAGTCTTTTCCTATATGTATTATGGAATGAGGCTGATCTAGAGTGAAGTAAGGTTTACCTAAGTAGGTCTAGACAAGATTAACTTGTGAATGTAACACAAAAAGGTCCTAAGGAAAGTATACATGTGAAAGATAGGAGCTTTATGAGGTTGTTTGTAGGATTAGACTAAGATGACTCTTGAATGTGAATACATGCTTGAAAATATGTTGTAAAATAGGTTAAGACACCACACAAGTTTTGGGTTAAAGGATTGAATAGAAGGTGAACATGGACATTTGACTTGTATAGATGACAAAATAGCAAACTACTGGAATAGGGCAGAATGGAATGACATTTTAAACGGCTTAAGGAATGACCTTGCAAACCTTCAATGAAGCTAAGTTTTGGTACAAAGTTATCCATATGAGTGTAGCACAAGTGAGAGTTAAAATTTTGTTAAAATAAGCTAAGGATTATTTTTAAGAAATTATATGGTAAAACTGCTTCAGTAGAAAATTCTGGAGCTGGGCAGAATTGATTCACTGAAGACAACGAACGAAAATAGGACCTTGTGGACCTTCAATAAATCTGATTTTTGGCAAAATGCTAGCCCCATGTGTATAGAAGAGATGAGAATTGGAATTTTGGTAAGATGATCTATGGTTAATTTTTAATAAAATATTTGGTGAGACTGGTCAGACTTGAAAAACAGGAACTGAGCAGAATTGTAATCTCTTTTGGTTGGCTTGAAAAGGGACCTTGTAGAGGACCAATAAAGCTGATTTTTGGCATGGTAATAATAATATGAGTGAAGTGAACAAGCCAGCTGGAATTTTGGTAAAGCAAGTTCTGGATTATTTTTAATGAATTAATTAGTCAAACTGCCCAACTGAAATCACTGGAACCAACCTGAAGTTTGGTAACGACTTTCTGGACTCAGAAAGGGGACTTAGAGATATGAAAATAGGCTAAATTTCGGTAGGATACTAGTTCCACATGTTTATGATTTGTGCGAGTTGGAATTTTTGAAAAACAAATTACGGATTTGCCGCAATTGAATTTTTGGTAAAACAGGTCAGTTCAGTTTCAGCGCCTAACCATTTCGGAAATTAATTAAATGAGCCCCTTTATGGTTATTGAAATAATCTGAGATTTTTACGACATATATCTAAGATTCCACCAAACGTATTTGTGACAAAAGATTATGGAAATGGACCTATTTGGTTAGCTTAACCACCTCATGAATATGAAGTAAAAGTCTGGAAGTATTTAGCTTCCAAATTCATGCATGTTGACATGTTATAAGGAATGCCTACGATTATTCACGTCATGACTTGCATGGCACATCATTCCATGTGTCATGCATATCCATGTGTCACATGAATCTGATTTTATGCATGCAAGTCTTCTCAAGTGAAAATGTTTTCAGTTATGCATGAAAAGTTTTTATGGTCCCATGTTTTAAAGGAAAGCTTCATGATTTCTTTGCCGGCCAAGCATGCGACTAACCCGACTCCAGACCCGGGGTTAATTGGTCTGATGACATGATATCTGTTCTGGACCTGTTCAGATCCGGGGTTAATTGATCTGATATCTGTTCTGGACCCATTCAGATCCGGGGTTAATTGATCTGATATCTGTTCTGAACCCGTTCAGATCCAGGGTTAATTGATCTGATATCTGTTCTGGACCCGTCCCAAACCCGGGGTTAATTGGTCTGTTGATATGTTCTGGACCCGCTCAGATCCGGGGTTAATTGATCTGACACTCTGATTTAATGATATGTTATTTTATGGGACCAAATGATGTTTTAACACGACATGACACCATGCATTGCAATTTCATAACTCATGAGCATGTAAACAAGTTGCATGTCACAGCTAATGGTTTATGAGACAATACTGGTAAAGCGTTTCTTAAATTATGCTTAAGCTAAACGTCAAGCAAGCTCGGGATTAGGGATCAGGTATGAACTATGATTATTTGAGGTTCTTGGGGTATTACATTCATGTTATAATTCTTTACGTATATCATGGTAGCTTATTGTATTATTGCTGGGTGATTTTTATCACTCACACTTTATTTTTCCCCAGAACCAGGTAATGCCAATATAGAATGGATCGAGGATGAGCCAAAGGTACCTTATCCATAGGCGAGGAGATATGAAGGAAGCTAAGCTTAAGGACTTTTGTGCTGTCAAGACGTCTTGTATTATGACTATGTTTGAACTCTCTGAATTTCGGTTATGTTATCTTGTGGGACTACTACTTTTGGGAACTTAGTAATTTAGTAATGCATGTTTAATTTGAAAAGTTTTAATTCTGCCTAAATTTTACTACCATGTTGAATATTAGCATGGGAGTCCATGATTTATGTTATGGATCTTCGCATGTTATGCATGACGCTTCGTACTCTCCTTAGTGAAGTACGTCGGGTGCACCGTATCCGGACGAGGCCCGGGTGCGGGGCGCATCAGTGCCGAGACCCTAGTCTCTGGCCGGGCGCTACATTGGCCATGCCTTACTTTCCGCTACCCTATGCATCCTTCTCACACTTTGAAGTCTCGTCATACTACATTACACACTCGGATAACATGCTTTAGGATGGGATCTATTATACAATGTCAATGGTCCAATCATATAAATATGTATGCTTTTTCCTTTGCAGGTTTTTATCCACAAGGGTAGTTTTTCTTGGCAAGATTTTAATGCGGCATATCATATAATTGGACATTGGCACTTCTCTCCTACTTACATAGTTTTTCGTATGATGACACGATTTTGTTGTACTACAGTATTCCTCTACCATAAGTGAGGCTTTATAATAAACGCTATATATTTTTTTTTTAAAAAATATATATACACGGCCTATATTTATATTTGGTGTGAAATAAATAGCTTTGGACATGTGTATGGATATAAATATGTACAAAATAAAGTATGATGGAAAATATGATTACTTTATGTATGTTCTTATGAAATATGAAAACATGTCTAAAGGAACATGAAATTAGGGTTTTTGTTCAATTTCACTAAGTATAAGATGTGTACCTTAAGGAAATATTGATGAAAAAAAGTGAGACAAAATGGGTTGTTTAGGAGCGGCCTTGGCCGGGGGTTAGTGGATAGAATAAAGAGGATATTTTCATGATTTAAGGCATGGCTCATGTGCATATATGTGGGTTTTAATGATATGATGATATGAGAAGGTTTAGGAACATATAGATGATGAAATGTACAAGTAGGTCAAGGCATATTCATACATTTTTGCATTTCATAAAGTGTTTTAAAAGTTCACCCTTGCATATCGAATCATATTGTATAGTCGGATATCCCATGACTTGTTTACAGTATGTATATGATCATTTAGTGCGTCGTCATGACATTGGAACCGAGGTGGTTAATGTCGTGGGCATACAATATGTTATCAATGATTGGAGCGCCGCATGATACGGAATCGTAGGGGGTTGATGTCATGGGCATACAGTATTTATAGGCCCGAGTGTAACACCTTGTCGAGCACAAGGGTTCTCTAGCATATCGAGTTACCGTTAGTAATATGTACATATGATGTAACACCATGTGACTTGTCGGGGTTCATATCTATATGTATTTTTATATCGGGGATTATGCAATTTGTATGACGATATAATTTTCATGCAAGGTAAAGTGCCACAATCATCATATGAAAAAAGTTATGTTTATGAAAAGGTTATGTTTTGACATGTTACAGAAAAATGGATATTGTTATATGATTTATAGTTTATGTTCATGACATCGTTTTGAAGACATCGCATTATATGATTTGTATATGGACTTGATGCATCTAGATGATAAGATTAATTATGATGACATCTTAGACTTGGATTGAGATTTTAAGTGTTGGTATACATGATACTGGCGTTTGTTTGGAGACTTGATAGTATAGAAAGTTTACTTGATAGAGATATATGTGTTACATGTTATTTATTTACTTTACGTTGTGCACTTTATTTATTAAAGCTAGAGACATGAAATGTTATGTTCTTTATTTATGTATCGTTATTTTATTATGCCGTCTCCTATGCATGATCCACATGACGTATCTAGACAGATTACTTACTGAGCAATCAGTTTTATCGCTCATACTTGCCTTATCACATTGCAGAGAAACAGGACCCTGACGCCTTGTTCATTGAGGAAGGACCCCAGCTAGAGTGCCTATGGGCTGAGATGTAGGCCAGAGTTATGTATTGGATATGATGGGAATTTTGATCATGATGTACTTAGATTATTTGGAGACATTGTACATTCGATTTGTATGCACTTATGCCGATTTGTATTGATATGCATGTCGTATGTTTATTTTTTTTGCTTATGCTATCTCGATTTGCGATTCATGTCGACATATACATGTATGATATCGGCACCTAGTACTTTTTGTATTAGAGTACGGTGGGTGCACCGTGTCGAGACCTTAGTTCCAGGTGAGGCTCTACAGGTGGTATCAGAGCTTAAGGCTCTAGATGCACGGCGGAAATAGTAAAGTAAATGACTTTGAGTTTAAGTGATGATTTTAGAACTTAAGCCATTATTTTAGATTGACAGATCCAGCCTTATACCAAACTAACTAGAATGGTTTAGGATTAACGGACAAAATAACCTTACTTTATTTAAGTAATAGACGGATATAGTGAAAACCATAGTAATTATAAATATTGTGGCTTGAGCAAATATTTTCATTAAGTATTGATTAACTGTTATATTGATATATAATGTCTTCAATAGGATGTCGTCACGACAGAGAGGGAGACCACACGGTGATAGACCTGCACAGCTACCTCCACCACCATAGGTACCTCTGCCAGCAGAGCCCGTACCACCCTTTGCTGATCCCGTACCCCCACCTCAGCAGAAGCAATATCATGGGGGATTTTCATCTGGCCGTACTTCAGGTCTTGGTACAGATTGGACAGGGCTTTGAGAATAATGTTCATCAGAATCAGGCTGCACCTCCACCGCCGTCGCCATCACCCCGTAGTAGGGCACTCGTTTCTTTTATGGGGAGATGAAGAGGGCCAGAGTGACGAATATTGAGGGTAGATCAGATCCAGATGTAGCCGAGAAATGGCTAGATGAGGTAAAGAATAACTTTGATCTGATTCAGGTACCTGACGAGATGAAGACTCAAATGATTCGACCTTTTCTGATTGGTGAGGCCAATAAGTGGTGGAATACGAGTCTATAGCATCTGCCTGGACCAGTTACTTGGGGGCGATTTCTGATGGAGTTCCGTAAGTTTTATATCACACCCTCAGTTACTTTACAAAAGATAGGGATGTTTGAGTCTTTGGTGCCGGCTCCCTGCATGACAATGACAGACTATGCTAATCAGTTTACCGCTTTGGGAAGATATGTCCCAGCTATCATGGTGGACGAGCAGCTCAAGATGATTAAGTTCGAGAGGGGTCTGAACTCACGCATTCATACTTGGATTCTGAACGCAAATCCGAGAGATTTTGAAGAACTACTGGATGCATGCTATCGCGTTGAGCACGATATTCTAAGGAGAGATGAGGATATGAAGGGGAAGAGGCCACGGGATGTTGGAGGTGATCAATCCAGACAGTGGACCAAGATATAGAGGGGAGCTGGTTGCAGATCTCAGCCGACACAGCATCCTCAGCATCTGACACAATTTCAGAGGCCGCCATAGTTTTAACGGCGCCCACAGCCGCCGCATCAGCAGCCACAACAGTATAGAGGGGGACCACATGTAGCCATTCTCCCTTACCCCACTTGTCATAGAGTGCACACCGGATATTATCAACTGGCGACCGATGCTTGTTTCAGATGTGATAAGACCAGTCATATGATGAAGGATTATCCAGCACAGAGGAATGTTCAGTAGTAGAGGGATCACCCACGGGCCAATGCCCGAGTTCATGTGATGACCGATGCTGATGTTCTCGATGCGACCGATGTAGTGATAGGTATATGTAGCTTCGCAATTTAAGTGATATTATGTTATGCCTATTTAGAATTCCATACTTGAATTATTAATCGTATCAGGTGCGATATTAGTAGATAGTGTACATGCGAATGTACTGTTTCATAGTCGTGCAAGCCACTCTTTCGTGTCTAAGAGGTTCGCCACGAACCTTAGCATCTGTCCGACATGGTTGGAGACACCTTATCTTGTTTAGGCAGCTGGCGAGCAGGTGCTTATTTCACATCACTTGTACAAGGATTGTGAAATCGAGATGGAAGGGCAAAACATGAAATTTCAGGCACCATAATTCCTATACAGATTGGGGAGTTCGACATTATTCTAGGCATGGATTGGCTATTCAAGTATCATGCTACTATCGACTGCCAGGAAAAACATGTAGTGATCAAGGACCCGACCTGAGAAGAGGTTGTCTATCAGGGCAATTTTAAGTTAAAGAAGATACTACGGGATGTATATCTGACCGCAGAACAGGCTTACCGAGCACTGAAGAAAGGAGACGAGGGTCTTCTTGTATATGTCCTCGGCGATGATTCATAGATGCCTACACTTGAATGTATTTCAGTAGTCAGAGATTTTTCAAATGTATTTTTGGATGACTTCCCTGGTTTACCTCCGGATAGGGAGATCGAATTCGAGATTAGCGTTGTACCTAGAGCAGACCTATCTCAAAAGCGCTGTATCCGATGGCCCCAATAGAATTGAAAGAGTTGAAGGTACAACTGCATGAGTTGATCGAGAAGAAATTCATACGGCCTAGCTTATCGACTTGGGGAGTGCCAGTTTTGTTCGTGAAGAAAAAGGATGGCAGTATGAGACTATGCATCGATTACCGGGAGTTGAACAAAATCATGATCAAGAATAAGTATCCCCTGCCGAGGATCGACAAATTGTTCGATCAGTTAGGGGGTGTTAAGGTGTTCAGTAAGATTAATATTCAATCTGGATATCATCAACTAAAGATCAAGACAGATGACGTGGCTAAGACTGCTTCAAACTCGTTATGGTCATTACGAGTTTCTGGTGATGCCATTTGGATTGACCAACGCCCCCGTAGCACTTATGGATCCGATGAACACCGTCTTCTGGGAGCTGCTAGATAAGTTCGTGGTGGTATTCATCGATGATATTCTTGTTTGTTCACCAGATGAGGAGACTCACACCTAACACTTGAAGATGGTACTCAGTATACTGTGGGAGAAGCAGCTCTACGCCAAGTTCAGTAAGTGTGGGTTCTGGCTGCACAGCGTAGCATTCTTGGGGCATGTTGTTTCTGAAGATGGCATATCAGTGGATCCCAAGAAGATTGAGGCCATTAGTGAGTGGCCACGACCGAGGAATGTGAAGGAAGTCAAGCGTTTCTTGGGATTGGTCGGATATTACTGGAAGTGTGTCGAAGGCTTCTCCAAGATTGCAGTGCCATTGACAAGGTTAACACAGAAGAAGACTAAGTTTTATTGTACTGCAGCATGTGAACAAAGCTTTGCCGAATTGAAGAAGAGACTAACATCGGCTCCAATGCTGGCACAACCAGTATCTAGTGACGGTTTTGTAGTGTATAGTGACGCATCCAAGAATGGGTTAGGTAAATAAATAAATGACTTCATTATTTTAAAATTTCCTAAAGTATACATGCGATAACCCTTTCCTTGTAGGTTGCGTATTGATGGCGTATTGATGCAAAACGAGTGGGTAATTGCTTATGCTTCTGGACAGTTGAAACCCTATGAATAGAATTACCCTACCCATAACTTAGAGTTGGAAGCAATAATGTTCGCCTTGCGAATCTGGAGACACTACGTATATGGTGAAAGGTGTGAGGATTACACACATCATAAAAGTTTGAAGTACCTTTTCATTCAGAAAGAGCTGAACATGAGACAACGGAGATGGCTCGAACTGATAAAGGATTATGACCTTATGATTCATTATCATCCGGGGAAGGCAAACAAAATAGCAGATGCATTGAGTAGGAAATCAAGCCATGCCCGACAGACACCTCTTGAGAGGGAGATAGCGGAGTTTAGATTGGATATGGTTGAGTCGATTGTGAATTTTCTAGCTACGTTGATGATTACTCCTACATTGATTGATCGGATAAAAGAGGCTCAGAAGAATGATACCGAGTTGATGAGGATAGCCGAAAGATTGAAAGAAGAGCCGGTAAAAATTTTTAGCTTCATGATGATGGAAGCTTTTGGTTCAGGGGAAGATTCTGCGTACGTGATATTGATGAGATTAAGAAGGAGATTATGACAGAAGCGCACAGTTTGAGATTGTCTATCCATCCGGGAGTTACTAAGATGTACCAGGACCTGAAAAGAAATTATTGGTGGAACAGCATGAAGCACCGAATTGCAGAGTTTGTGGAGAGATGCCATACTTGTCAACAGTTAAAGCAGAGCATCAGCGGTTTGCCAGTCTACTATAGTCATTAGAGATTCCGGACTGGAAGTGGGAGCATATCACGATGGACTTTGTGACGCGAGTTCCTAAGACTCATAGCGGTTATGATACAATTTGGGTAATTGTTGATCGACTCACTAAATCAGCATATTTCTTACGCCTGTCGATTCAGGCGTCTATGGAGAAGCTGATGAGTATGTATATGGATGATATTGTGAGCTTTCATGGGACACTAGTCAGCATTGTATGTGATAGAGATATGCACTTTACTTCGTGATTCTAGAGGGCTTATCATCATGAGATGGATACCGAGGTCAGAATGAGTACCGCGTTTCATCCACAGACCGATGGGCTATTAGAACATACCATACAGACATTGGAGGATATGCTACACACTTGCGCTTTGGATTTCAAGGGTAGCTGGGATAAATCAGTGAAGTTGGTTGAGTTCTCGTACAATAATAGTTACCACAGTTCCATTGGTATGGCACTATTCAAGGCACTGTATGGGCGTAAGTGTCGGTCCCCATTATATTGGGATGAAGTTGGAGAGAGAGCTATTATGGGCCCAGAGCTAGTAGAACAGACCTTGAGAAAGGTCAATTTGATTCACAAGAGATTGAAGGCAGCCGAAGATCACATCAAGACATGAAGAGATGGCCGATTGACTTTGATGTGGGCAAGAAAGTCTATTTGAGGGTTTCACCAACCAAGGGCGTGATGAGATTTGGGATTAAGGGGAAGCTGAGCTCTCGATTTATTGGCTCATATAAGATCTTAGAGAGAGTCAGAGCAGTTGCTTATCGCTTGGCCCTACCTCTTACACTATCACAGGTACATGATGTGTTTCATGTATCGCAGTTGCCGCGGTATGTACATGATTCGAGTCATATACTAGAGCAGTAGCCAGTGATGATTAGAGATGATGCTACATATGAGGAGGTTCCGGTAAGGATTGTGGACTGCAAGGAGCAGATATTGAGGAGGCAATTGATTCCGTTCGTCAAGGTACAATGAAGCAATCATATCGAGCGAGAAGCGACATGGGAGCCTAGGCAGCAGATGAGGAAGCAATATCCTCGACTCTTCGATCAGAGGTACGTAAGTTTCGAGGATGAAACTTTTTATAAGGGGGAGAATGTTACGGCCCGAAAAAATTCATTACATTGATACGTGCTTATTATCGTAGTTATATACGTATAAATTTTTTGCTCGTATTAAAACATACGACATATCGATATGCGATGAAAATCGATAATCTAGAATAAATTAAATCAAAACAAAAGGCATGACACAAAGACTTTGTACTGCCTAAATAAAAGGAAAATAAATTAGGACATGGAAGATATTTGTGGAAGAAGGAAAAAAAAAGAAAAGGGAAGGAAAAATCGGCCATAGGCCATGATGGGTTTGGAAGGAGTCTTTCGAAGTTTATTACAAGAAACTTAGGTGTCATGAAAGAAATAGAAGAAGTCTTTGATTTCCTACCCTCCCCCAACCACTCCACTCACTCTAATTTCCTTCCTTTTCCTCTCTTCCTTGTCTTGGCCGAATATCCCCTTGGATATAGGATATTTTCCCTCTTTCTTCCACACTTCACATTCTACTGAATACACAACATCTTCTTCTTCCTTCAAGCAAGAGAAAAGAAGTCTTCCAATCTCCTTGTTCCTCCTTCTAGCCGAGAACAACACAAGGCAAGAACAAGGTGTAGTTTTCTTCTCTTCATCTCATTCCTTCACCTAAAACATTAGCTACAACATCCTTCCTATTTTTGGACATCAAAACCGTGAGTGTAGGGGAGTTAAGGAGTAATAGAAAGCAAGGTAAGAACACCATCTAAGCTAAGTTATTCTTCTTCCATTTATCCATGTCCATGGTTGCTCACTAACCTTCCATTTTCTTGGTTCCAACCGTGGCTACCTAAGGCATAAGGGAGAAAGTTTTTCTTCAAGCCAAGTGAAAAATTCTTCACTTTTCTTGTAAGGTTAAGAGATAAAGGCAAGTATTCTTCCTAGATCCTTCATGCATTTTCAAAGATCTATGTATATATGTTCATATAAAGTTGGATCATCCATGAGGTATGTTCACTTTTTTAGTATCAAGAATATGTAAAATCTATGTTCTTAAGTGATGTATAAAGTGGGATACATAGTGTATATATATACTCGGCCATAGTGAAGAAAAGTGGACTTATATGCATAAATGAAATGAAATGAACACTCTTATGTGATATACATAGAAGTTAAAGAAAGAAAATGAAGATATATGATATGTTAAGGAAACTATACTAAGAAGGTGCCTTTGATGTATTTGTTCATGTGTTTTTCCATGATGATCATCAATATGTATTTTCTATGGTATTTTGGTTTCATATGTTTTATGATTTTGTTTTAGTATGTTTATGTATGCATCATAAGCATGACTAACATACTTGGTCATACGTGTTGTTTTTTATGATCATCATTTCATATACATACATGCATATACACTACCTATGTGGGTTTTGTTAGACTACCTACTTTATTTTCATGGTTTCCATCATTTGACATGTTTATGTATTTCATGATGATTTTGTAAGATTTTATGTTGATGGAAACTAATATGCGTATAGTTAGGAGAAATGTTCAAATCAA
Organism: Eustoma russellianum; assembly: GCA_036186865.1. Lineage (NCBI taxonomy): Eukaryota > Viridiplantae > Streptophyta > Magnoliopsida > Gentianales > Gentianaceae > Eustoma > Eustoma russellianum. The sequence continues at coordinate 26,153,724 of AP025054.1, forward strand.
AATACAAGTAAAAGAGGTGAAAAAGAAAAGGATTTATTTGATATATACACACACACAAACATTTGGCCAAAGTGATAAAAGAAAGGGAACAAATAGACTTTATGACATGTTATAAGTATAAATATGTTTGACATGAAAAGAAATGGTCATAAGGTTAAAATATTGAATAAAGAAATGTGTTATATAGGAAAAAGATAAATATGTATATATACGTATATTCGACCAAATGTCCATTTTTACATATATATATATATATATACACACACACATACGGCTGATATTCGTATTGTTTGGTCTTACTTCTTAGCGCTGCTTGATGTATCTCCTCTCATGGATGCAAATTGGCAGGCGTATTTATTGCGGATTTGGTGCTCTAACCCATGCTCATTTTTGGGAGAGATGCAAATGGTCTTCTCTGGTATCTTGCTGTGGAATGTTTAGAAGCTTTATGCTGCCATTGTTTTTGAATCTTCGGTTTGGTCTCTCCGTTCCACTATTCGTACCATTCGTACGGATATCTTATTATAAGCGAAATCTATGTCTGGTACGAAGATTGCTGAAAATGTTCATAGTCTTATCCAGGTTGGTCTGTCGCCATCGCTACATGTGTTGCGGCCCCAGATTGTTCAGTGGTCACCACCACCGGTTGGTCGGTTGAAGTTCAATACAGACGCCGCTGTGGGTCGATATGTTGCTAGTGGAGGTGCCTTACTTCATGATTCGACTAGATCCTTTGTTCATGTTGTTTCCTCTTCCTATTACGTCTCGACATGCCACTCCGCATTGAAGCTCAGGCTGCTTTGCTGGCTATTTTATATTACCTCCCTCGTTTCGCTCATTTCGACATTGAGATAGATTGTATGTAGTTGATTAACATTCTTGCATCGTCAGCCGCATCATTGGCCCCTGATCTGTTGCGTTTGTGTGGTATACACTATTTAACTAGTCTCTGTCTCCATTATACGCCCCGTGAAACCAATATGCCGGCCCATTTGTTAGCGCAGTTGGCTCTCCCAACACAAAGATACACTGAGTGCCCCACCCTGCACTCACTACCCCTAGCTATTCGAGGTCATGCTATTGCTGATGTTTCCCTTGCTTCTTTTCGACATCCTAGTTACAATTTGTATCATGGTGCACCTCCGCCTTAAGTGAGCCTTCCATGTGAGGTGCATGGTGCTGTTCTTTTAGATGTCTTTGTCCCTGCTCTACGGCTCTGATTGTCTGTCTCCCACTTGGGTTGGCCAACTTTCATTGTTCCAGTGACGCAGGCAACCTTGGTATGGTTTCATCCTTTTGCTTGCTTGCTTTTTTTCTTAATCTTTGACGGCAGTATTTTTCTTTGCCACTGGATAACTACGCACGTTTTCTTGTGAGTTTGGAGCGCAGGTGTAGAGGGCTGCAAGGCCACATGAGTCATGTTGCACATTGGCTAACTATATATTCGGTTGCCTTTGTTCGTAGAGAATACAGGCAACACGGGTATGTCTTTGGCTTCCTTTCACTTACTCTCTCCCCTTTTTTTCATGTTGCCAATTGACCATTTCATTTTATGTGGTGGGTAAAATGGATGGAGACTTTATCTGGAGCGCCACGGTGATCACCCTGATGTGTGGGATCCTAAAGCTTTTGGAAATGGATACATGAGCACATTTCATTATCGATAGCAATTACAACTTCCGTTTTACTATTGTACTTTCATAGATTGATGTAAGGTTTATGCTTTTCAGGACATTCACATTCTACACGTAGCACTTCATTTTTTGCAGGTTTGAAATGTATTGTTTTCATGCATTCTAGTGGGAGAGTCTTCTACTCGATATGTAACCACGGTATTCCTCCGCCACAAGTGATGGTTCTCTATTATTAATAGAATCCCAGATGGTAATGCCCGTCCTTCACTAAATATATACATATATATACACACACAAACACACACACACACACACACATATATATACAAAAATAGCGGGGCATGATCCGATGTCGCCCTGGATAAATGCTGCACTTGTGCTATGGGAAAAATACCCAAAAATGATGAAGAACAGAAAAACCTATCTAAGCGACGCCATACTCTGCCTAATCCTCGGCCATCACACCAAGTATACTGCGAACCTTGGAACGATATTTCATGTAAGTCACAGGCTTGGACGCAGTCATTAAAATCATGCAATGATGAAAAATTTGGAGAAGATCGGCCCCGATGTTCTGCTAGTGTATGAAATGTATTAAAATCTCCTCCGACCAACCATGGGATTTGTGATGTAACATGCATAGACTGAAGATCTGCCCATAATAAACGACGAGAAACGACCGTATGATCCGCATATACTGCTGTGAGCCAAAACTGTTCTCCCGTAGCAACCCATCGATATTTTAACGAGAAATTTTGCTGTCCATGTCTAGTATCCACTTGTTCCACTATCGAATCCTTCCAAAAAAACCAAATACGATCATTACACACTGATAAAGCTTTTGAGAACCCTAATTGTAACTGATAAGATATTAGCGCAGAATGTCGTTGCTTGGGTTCGATGATCACTAAAATATGAAAATGATGTTTTCTAATTAGCGCATGCAACCTATTAAGCGAGGTTCTGATGCCTCTTACATTCCACATAAGTGTCTTCATTGGGATAATACATCAAAAGAATTATTGAGAGTAGCCGCACGTAACCTGGTAATGCATGGTGATACTGGACGTGGAGGCCGACGAAGAATATAGGAGTTTCACATGATTGCACAGTCGTTACAATTGCTCCTGGCAATTCTGGTTCACTAGCCGCAAATAATGCTGCAATGCCTTCATAGGGATTGTTATCAGTATCTGAATCATTGGTGCGATAGATTGCTAGCTGCAGTTGTGCCTCATTATCCGAATGGGTGGGGGAGACCACGCGTCCTGCATTGTCCCCCACCATACAGTCATCAACGCTTCTCAAACGCGATAATTCCTGCACATCCGTAAGTCTGTCGGATATGTGAAGATCGGGTGATGGAGGCAGACGCGAACTGGAAGCTGCGTGTAGGATCTGCAAGGCACCACTAGAAGGGAGGGGGGGTTGAATAGTGGGTGCGGAAAATGTGGTTTTTAAAATTAGTTTGAACCAAAAACCCAACTTCTGAAAACAGTTTCTGTTTTCAGGACCAGTTTTAAAACGTTTTTAAAACTAGGTTGCAGGTCTTCAAAAATTCTGAAATTTTGAGAGAACTTATCCTCAGATGTTATGAGTGTCTCCTAAATATTTCAGATTTAAATTCAACCTCTAACCCCTTGAAAATTCGTTTGTGGTCAGATTGCGCAAATCTGCCAGAAACGATACACTGATTTGAAAAATTAATTCCTATTTGTACACAACTCCAAATGCTCTGAAAATTTAAAGACTATCCCCTTATAAGTTTTATTTAAATGGGTTGAAACAGTTTTGAAAAATAATTTTGGTAAGTTAGTCAAATACTATCAAAGGCTCAACCTTTGCAAGCCTGAAAATCAGACTGCACTAGTCTCAGAACTTTGGACGTTTGATTGACTTATACTTGTCCAAAAGGCTTGAAACTTACGCCAAAAGAACCTTAGAACGTGTGGATATGTTCCCTGAAAGTTTCGTGATTTTTGAAATTTGTTTACTATTTTTACGGACGTGATTAAAAACAGTAAACAGTACTGAAACAGAAAATCAGTGCTGAAAGTAAATGACACCAAGAATTTTATACTGGTTCGGTTATCAACAACCTACTCCAGTCTTCGAGGAACACCTTCCTTGGTTCACACTAATCACACAATACAAAAACACCTTACCACAGGGTTGATGGAGTTACACACCAACTCCAACCCTTTACAAACCTTGTACGATGAATACAATACGCACGAACACCACCACCTTGCAAGATTGAGGATTGATCACACCTTGATCAATCTTTTACAAACATAAAGAATGTGTGGTGGTCTAAGATAAGCCTATTCAAGAATATGAATGTAAGTACAATAGGATTTCAAGAAAGAAAGAGAGTGTAGAAGAAGAAGGCTAGAACACTTTTGATATTTGAATTTGCAACTCTTGCTCTTATTCTTGTTTTGTTCTTCTTCCTTCCTTTTTATCACATAGGCCGCCCCCTATTGGAGTCCTTCTCCTCTTGAAAATTATCTTCTAAGTCCTTGGGAGAATGTGTGGCATCATTGTGACATGATCTTGCTTACTTGGCAACTCCTCATTGGATGATCATTAAGCCTTTGCTTACTTGGCACTCATTGATTGGATGAAACTTGTCATCATTTGATGACTGTATAAACCTGAGAATAACACTTAAAACATGTGCCAAAATAATCATAAAAACATTGCCAATTTTCTCACAATCAATCCCACATAATTTGGAGAACAAATTGGTCTCATTCATGACCATAAAATTGGCCAACTCATTCCTTCACATGCTGAAATTTTCAGCATGTGCAATATTCTAGACATATTCAAAATATTGCCATAGTAGTGTTATATCAATCCCTTGAAAATGAAGAGCCAAATATATCACAATTAAGATGCAATTTTCGGACACTATTCACATGTGCTGAAAATTTTCAGCATGTGTTGCATTTTTGAAATCTTTCCTTGTGTGTTGCCCCCTTCAAAGTCACCCATCATGTGTGGCTTATTTTCTACCAATTAAAATGACAAATAAGTGTCAAATAAGCTCCACCTAAGCTCCATCATGGCTGAAGTGGCGTGTGATATGGCATATACATGTGCTGAATTTATTTTTGCAAAATTTGTAAAATAGTGCACAATAATTATACACATATGGTATTTTCCAATCAGCCCTTAATTCAATTTTCTAGAACACTTTAAGATGTATGACATATGTAAAAAGTGTCTAGATACGTGCCGTATGATGTGCCAAAAATGTTCCATGTGTTGTGTACGTACAAAACTGAAATTTCGATATTTATCGATTACCCGATTTTTCTCTAATTAAATTCCAACTTTTTGCACATGTTATATATATTATGTTACACATAGTATATATAATATAAACTTTAATTTTCAGCACTTGGCTGGTCTAAAGTGGCGCCATTAACATGTGACAAAATTGAAATTGGAATCTCCACAATTTGGCCTTAATGTGGGGTGATTTGTGTGTGCCAACATGGAATGACTTTATGGCTGAAATTAGCATCATAGGCACGAAATTTTTGAGTATTTTTGAGGTGTAGGGGCTGGCCATCTATTTATGGCATGTACGTGACACGTTGGCGAAGTTTCGGTATTCGTCCGATACGACAATTTTCGGTTTAGAACCTTTTAACGTGTCGTATTTAATTTGTCATCACCATGACTTATATCAATGATATAAGGCCTGAATATACTCATAAATATGTGTTAAGTATGGTGGTGTGACGTTAACGTACGTACGTAAAATATATAACGTGTCAGTAGTACGTTGGAATACATGTATATGTGCCTTTTTCAAAAATTCTGAAAATATATATATTTGTATATATGTATGCGTGTATAATCATGATGTAGGAGGAGGAGGAGACTTTCCTTTCTTAATCTTGTTGCCTTTGTACCTTGTCCAAATGTTTCTTCCTTGAATGAACTATTTAGTTTAATTAACTAAGTACTTCACTTAATGAACTAGTTTAGTTCATTAATGGTGGCACCTGAAAATAGTATAAACACAACAAATGTTTTTCATTTGATGTAAGCTTTAAAGCTTCATGGCTCGTTAGTACGGCAATATTATATGTGAATTATATAAGGCAAGTAATATGCAATGTATCATGCACATTTATGTCATGCATGTTTTTAAGCACATTTAAATCATGTATTTGAAAATCACTCAAACCCTCTTTTCTCTACACTGCGCCTTCTTAGACCACCGATGTGGATAATACTGCATGTTTTGGCAATTCTACGTGTGGGTGTTCCAACTGAGGGGGATTCTTTTTGGGAGTCCAGCGCTGTTTTTTTTCTGCTGCTCTACTGGCCGTTTATCCGGATCCTGTGCCACAGAGTGCCGCTGTGGCATGTCGCTGGCCGCTGAGCTTTTGCCACAATCATTGACAACATGGCCAAGCCTATAGCATTGTGTACAATACGAAGGGAGGTCCTCATATTCCACTAACTGGGTGACAATTCGCGAAGATGTTTGCATATGCACACACTTGGGTAATTCTTTTGAAACATCTAACTCTACACATACCCGAGCAACCGACGGCCGATTTGCTGCTGCCGTTGCCGAGTCCATCTTTAAAGGTGTTCCAAGCATTTGTGCTATATTAAAAAGAGCATCTTTACGATGGAAATGTATCGGGAGTCCGGGGAACGAGATCCATATCGGAACTATGGGCATTTCGAAAGCAGGATCGTAATCAGGAGACCATTTAGTGACACGCATATGTTTGCCGGAGATCATCCATCCCCGACGTGAAAAACAGCGATAGTAATCTTGTTCTTGATCAAAATGAAGTAAGACATGAGATGAGTCAAGTAATCCCACCTTTACTGACCCTGCGAATCCCATGCGATCAGTGGTCGATCGGATTGTAGCAAGTGGAGGATGCCCATACCAAAATGTTCCCACTAGCGTGAATCTATATGGAGCGGCCAAAGATTGTATCTCCTTATCCGTGAATGTGATCATAGGATCACCCTTATATCTATGAATCGGCTTGGAAGGGATTGCAGTGGATGGTGATGAGAGTATGGATGCGTATGATCGTGTGGTTGATGGAGGCGGCGGCTGCGATGGAGGCGCCGTAGGGTTTGATGCCACAGTTGGACGGGCGTTGGCAGCGGGGGCTGCGGTTCTTCAGTCCGATCAGGGAGCATTGATCTCCGCCATAACCTTTGCTTTGCCCTTGGTAAGTCCGTTGAGGGCAGATTTGATGACATTGATGTTGGCAGTAGCTTACTATGCCAGGGAATACACTCACTTAATAATAGAGACGGATTGCCAGCTCCTTTTATCCATGTTAGATGGTCCGCAGTCTTACACAGGAGTGTTGGGGGATGACATATATCGGACAACATCGCTGCTCTCTCTCAACAACTCCTTACTTCAATATTGTCAAAGAGAGGCCAATTCAGCAGCTCATCGTCTTGCACGATATGGGTATCGAGTGGCTGGGGTCGCTCACTATGCAAACCTTCGTGAGTTGCCCTGTGACGTTCGGGGAGCACTAATTATGGATCTTCAGCTTCCATCATTGCGTACTTAATCATGTCTCAAACAGTGTTGTCGTGGTTCATATTCTGTTGCCTGTGGTGTTATTTGGCCCAGGCAACGCGGGTTTACACATTTATTTTGTTTCTTCTTTTTAGCAGCTTTTATCTTGTGCGCGTTTTATTATCTCATTACATGGTTTGTTTCATGAATCTTCATTTACTGCAAGCGTTGGAGTGCTGGATGGTTGTGACACATACGCTGGGGCGAGGACCATCATGCCAACATACATTATGGTCACCTTGGTTCAGGGGGAATCAAGGTGACATGGGTACGTCTATTAGTCATTCTTTCGCACAATGTTTTATCACACATAAGATATTGATCCTTCCATATTTATGCTGTCGCGAGGTACAATTTGGAGGAGGCCAGTATATCAGATCCCCTGCCTCTGCTTCCCACCGGTTGTTGCTTTCAAAGGAGACCCAAGTTGGAGACAATTTTCTAAAGTTATTTTCTCTCATTGTATTTGTGTCCAATGACAGTCATATAAATATGTACGCTTTTTCCTTCGCCAAGGTTTTATCCACAAGGGTGGTTTTTCTTGGCAAGGTTTTAATGTGGCATATCATATACGACTGGAGATGCACAATTATCCGCTGGCTTTTTCATTTTTTTGATTTTGATGATGTATGACGCACTATCTTGTAATAAGGTATTCGTCCGCCATAAGTGAGGCTTTCCTTTAATACAATATCTTTCATAAAAAAAAGGAGCAGCGTCTCCTTAATTTTATTTATATGTCCTCACTTATGGCTGAGGAATGCCATTATTACAAAGAATGTCATGATATAATAGAACGAATGAAGATAATGGTCGAAAAATGCAATTACATCAACGATAACAATAGGAAAAGCAGTGTTCCAAAGGTGTATGATATGTCTCATTAAAACATTGGCAGTCAAAACCACCCTTGTGGATAAAATCCTGCACGAAGGAAAAAGAGTACATATTTACACCCTTTGAAACAGTAATTGTGTCCTGCATGCGTTTGCCAAGCTCATAAACTCGAGGAAGTGTCCCGCAATCCGCCATATATGTGTCCAGAAACATACATGCAAAACCAAGCAGAGAAGTAGTAAGTATCAGGTACCATGCAACTATTAAAACTATGGAATATCGATGAAAAAGAGTCATACCCAGTCTGTCTGCATCCCATAGAATGCAAGCAGAGCACAAGATAACTGGCCAAATCCATATGGAAGACTGTCCGTGAAGCCATCATATAATTACTCATGTCTTATATGTCCAGTGGTGACACCCAGCATAATGCAACTGCGAACCAAAGATGGAAGAATGGTAGTAGTAAAATAAGACGTCGTTGGTGTAGATAATCCATGTTGTACCAAATATTGTGCCACCATGTTGGCTTCACGAAATATGTGCTGAACCATTATGCCGGTGTGCGTGAACAAAGAATGAAGCAGACGACAGTGAAACTGGGCCGTCGTATGTGGATGCTGGCTTAGTGTACGAGTTACTTGTATGCAGTAAGTTTCTAAAATAATATTTGTAGGATCTGCAAGGCACCACTAGAAGGGGGGTTGAATAGTGGGTGCGAAAAATGTGGTTTTTAAAATTGTTTTAGACCAAAAACCAAACTTCCAAAAACAGTTTCTGTTTTCAGGACCTGTTTTGAAATGTTTTGAAAACTACGTTACAGGTCTTTAAAAATTCTGAAATTTAGAGAGATCGTAGTCTAAGATGTTCTGAGTATCTTCTAAAAATTTCAGATTAAAATTCAATCTTTAACTTCTTTAAAAATTGTTGATGGTCAGATTGCGCAAATCTGCCAGAAACGGTAGTCTAATTTGAAAAATTAATTCCACTTAAATCGTGACTGAAAATGCTCTGAAAATTTAATGACTAACCCCTTATTAGGCGTATTTAATTGAGTAGAAACAGTTTTGAAAAATTATTTTTGGAAGTTAGTCAAATACGTTCAAAGTCTCAACCTTTGAAAGCCTGAAAATCAGACTGCACTAGTCTCAGAACTTTTGATGTTTGGATGACTTATACTTGTCCAAAAGGGTTGAAACTTGCGCCAAAAGAACCTTAAGACGTGTGGCTATGTTTCCTGAAAGGTTTGTGATTTTTGAAGTTCGTTTACTATTTTTAAGAATATGATAAAAATGATGTACTGTGCTAGAAACTGAAAGTAAGTGCTGAAAAGTAAAGAACACAAGGAATTTTATACTGGTTCGGTTAAATCAACCTACTCCAGTCTTCGAGGACACCTTCCTCGGTTATCACTAATCACAAAACACAAACAACACCTTACCACACAGGGTTGATGGAGTTACACACCAACTCCAACCCTTTACAAATCTTGTAAGTGATTACAATGATCACGAACACCACCACCTAGCGGATGCAAGATTGATCACACCTTGATAAATCTTTTACAACAATATAGAATATATGGTGGTATAGATGAAGCTTATTCAAGATGTATGAATATGAATACAATAGGCTCTAAGAGAGATGAAAGAAAGAAGTGTAGAAGGAGAAGATGGTTGCAACGTTTTTGCTCTTGAAAATCGTAAGCCTTGTCTTGTATTTTGTTTGCTCTCCTTCTTCTCTTTTTATCAATATGTGCGGCACCCCTATGCCATTTCTTCCTCTTGAAAATTATCTCTTAAGTCATTGGAAGAATATCTTGCATCATTGTGACATTCACTTGCTTACTTGGCAACTCCTCATTGGATGATCATTAAGCCTTTGCTTACTTGTCGCTCATTGATTGGATGCAAGTTGTCATCATTTGATGACTAGATAAATCTGAAAAATGTCACTTAAAACATGTGCCAATTAGCAGTAAAAATGTTTCCATAAGTCTCATATCAATTCCACATAATTTGCAAGACAAATTGCTCTATTTTCCTTCCCAAAAATCGGCCACATGCTTCTACACATGCTGAAATTTCAGCATGTGTGATATTCACACTGTATTCAAAATATTGCCATGTAGGTAGTAGATTTATCCTTTCAAAATAAAGAAGAAATCAATCATCATTTAGTACATAAAAATCTCTACTAATTTGGGAATCAAATTGGTCATCATGGAGACCATAAAGCCGCCCATATACATTCCACACATGCTGAAATTTTCAACATGTGTGATATTCTAAATATCACCATATTATTTCCATAACATATTTAGAAAATTGCCATTTTATCTTTTATTTAATCCATTTAATTTAAAGAAGTAAATATGGCACAATTAATATTAAAAATTCGGCCAACTCAATGCACACATGCTGAAATTTTCAGCATGTGTTACAAATGTGACATAGTTTGAAATGTTACCTTGTGTAGCTCCTTTTTTTTTATGTCACCGACCTTGTATACTTCATTCTTGGCCAATCAAGACGCCAACAAAGCTCCACATATATTCTAACAAGGTGATCTAGGCGTGTGATGATAGATTGTACATGTGTTGGATTTTACTTTTGCAAACTTTGTAAAATAGTGCACATTAATTATACACACATGGTATATTCCAATTAGCCCTTAACTGATTTTTCTAGAACACTTTATAATGTATAGAGTATGTAAAAGTGTCTAGATACATGTTATATGTCATGCCAAAAATGTTCCATGTGTCGTGTTCGTAGAAAACCAAATTTTCGACGTTTGTCGATTACCCGATTTTTCTCCGATTAAATTCCAAATTTTTGCACATGTTATATATATATTATGTTACACATAATATACATAAATTAAACTTTAATATTCATCACTCATGGCTGATTAAAGTGGCGCCTACATGTGACAAAAATGTTGAATGTGAAATCTCCACAATTCGGCCTTAATTGGGGGTGATTTCTGTGTGCCAACATGGAATGATTTTATGGCTGTATATACCATGTAAGCCACGAAATTTGTGGCCATGTTTGAAGTGTATGGGCTGGCCATCTATATATGGCAAGTACGTGACACGTTGGCGAAGTTTCGGTATTCACCAGATACAACAATTTTTGGTTTAGAACCTTTTAACGTGTCGTAATAATTTTTTCATCACCATGACTTATATCATATGATATAAGACCTGAATATACTCATAAATATGAGATAAATATAGTGCTGTGACGTTAACGTATGTTCGTAAAATATATAAAGTGTCGGTAGTACGTTGTATAATGAGAGGGAAGAAGACTTTCCATTATTCAATTTGTTGCCTTTGTGCCTTCTCCAAATATATCACCATTTAATGAACTACTTAGTTCATTCAACTTAGTACTTCACTTAGTGAAGTAGTTTAGTTCATTAATGGTGGCACATGAAAATAGTTCAAACACAACAAATGTTTGCCGTTTGAAGTAAGCTTTAAAGCTTCATGGCTCGTTAGTACGACAACATTATATATGAACTATATAAGGAAGGTTTCATGCAAAAACATGTCAAGTCATAAAATGTGTCATGCATTTTTTTGGTACACGTTATTTAAATCATGTATTTTGTAATCACTCAAAACCCTTTCTCTCTACAATCTCCCCCTTTTGATGATTTACAAAATAACCTACGTTCATGATTTAAATTTTTGTCGCTCCCCCTCCAATCATGCACAAATTCAAATTTGAATTTCAAATTTCGTATTTTCTCCCCCTTGATTTGTGCAATCAATCTCTCTCTCCCCCCCTTAAATCATGCATTCTCTCTCCCTTTATTTTGGAAAGACAATAAAAAATGCATGTAAATATGGAAAAACAATCAAATCAAATCAGCAGAAATCATGCCTAATTTAGATCGAAGATTTTCATACGTGGCCAGATTTAGTGCTTTTGTGTAGATATCTGCTACTTGTGCCTCTGTGCGTACGTGATCTATGATAATATCACCGTTGTTGACGTGATCACGAAAGAAGTGATAGCGGACTTCTATATGCTTTGCCTTAGAATGTAGAACGGGATTCTCAGATAAGTTGATGGCGCTCATACTATCACAATATATAGGAATCTGATTTACCGTAATCCCAAAGTCAGAAAGTTGTTGTTTTAGCCATAGTAATTGTGTGCAACAAAGACTAAGTGCCATGTATTCAGCTTCAGTAGTGGATAAGGCTACGCTTGCTTGCTTTTTAGAAAGCACCCACTTTGTGCCTATTATAGTCTTATCCTGTGGTTGTGGCACTAAATCCCATACATTGTTTCTTACAAATTGATTAAGTTCATCATGCATAGCATCAATCCAAGAAGAATCACTCAAAGCATCAAACACATTTTTAGGTTCAATTTTGGATATCATGGCATGGAATTGATTTATTTCATCCGCATTTATTCTTCTATGTGGTCGCACACCGTGAGTGATATCGCCTATAATGAGATCATATGGGTGATCTCTATGCCATCTTGGTTGATTATTTTATACGTTCTCATGCATTTCTAAGTGATCATGCATTTCTAGTGTATCAAGCGTTTCTAGTGTACCATGCGTGCCATCATCATCATTCAACATGGGTTTTAATTCAAAATCATCGTCATATTCTTTATCTTTATCAATCTCACAAAATTCATTAAACTTCACATGAATAGATTCTAGAATTTGCCTAGTGATGGGATCATAACATCTATATGCTTTTGAATTCACAAAATACCCAACAAAGATGCATTCAATTGATTTAGATTCAAACTTATCTAAATTATCTTTCGTATTTAAAACAAAGCATTTGCAACCAAACACACGAAAGTAATCAATTTTAGGCATGCGATCATTTAATATCTCATAAGGCGTTTTATTTATTTTCTTTCTAATGGACAATCGATTAATTATATAGCATGCACAATTTACGGCTTCTGCCCACAAAAATCTTGGCAATTTATTTTCACATAACATGGTTCTAACTATTTCTTGTTGCGTCCTATTTTTTCTTTCTACTACTCCATTTAATTGTGGAGTTCTAGGTGGCGAAAACTCGTGTTTGATTTCTTTTTCTTCACAAAATGCAATCAAGTCCTTGTGTTAGTGTGCATTGTGCATTATCTAGATGGATGGAATGAATGTCGTGTATGCATCACTTGTTTCTTCTCATATCTATATGACACATAATTATATTTTGCATGATATGAAGAAGGAGTATGACGAGATGAGGAGAGAGGGGTTCTTTGCGTCATCTTAGACGCCGTGTTTGCTTTTGGTGTGTCTATTTTCTTAGACAAGACAGACTTGGTTATTTTCATGGATACTTCATTTGTCTCAATGTATCCTAATCCGGTTTTATCACTATCATGTTTTTGTGATAAAATAATGGAATCTAGCATGTTAGATCCCGTATCAAATTATTTCATCATTTTCTCTAAGTCCGTATTCCTTGATTTCAAATTTGAAATCTCGGATTTCATTTCATTGTTATGTGTTGTCAATGATGTGATCTCTGATTTTAATGCATTTATGATGCATGACGACTCTTCTTTTGAATCGTTTAATTGAGCAACAAGATTCATGTTAGAAGATTCTAACAACTTCTTGTCTTCAATTAATCGCTTTTTTTCTTTTGCGAGAGTCATAGTAAATTTATGCAATTCTAAATACTGACTAAAAAGATCATTATATGAAGGCTCAGAGTCAGAATCATAGTCAGAAGATACCTCGTTTGATGCTTTGGATACAAAGCATACTTGTGCAGTCTCCTCTTCTGTATCAGTCTCACAATCAGATGTGTCACTCCAAGTGGAGGCTTTCAGAGCTCTTCTCCTTTGCTTAGGTTCTGAGACGAGTCTATTTTTGGTCCGATCTTTGTCAAGGTGTTTGTTTGTTTGCTTGTCCTTATTAGGGCAGTCATATGATAGATGTCTAAGTTTACCGCATTCGTAGCATTTTACATCCTTGTCATTTGTTTTATTCTTATTTCTTTTAGTGGTAGTAGCCTTAGGTTTGTTCTAAAATGACTTTCTCATGAATTTTCTCAAGCCTTTAGCCAATAGAATTAAGTCATCGTTGTCTGATTCAGAATCACTATCATCTACGTGATCGGAAGAAGTAGAGATGTATTCATTTTGATTTAAAGGCAATAGTCTTACCTTGTTTTGATGATGATTCTGATTTGCTTATAGTGAGTTTGTTCTCATATACCTTAAGTGATCCAATTAGTTCATCCATCTTAATTGATTTGGTTTCTTTGCTCTCCTCTATAGCCGTCACTTTAGGGTCCCATTCGGATGGTAGGCTTCGTAATACCTTTTGGACATTTTCCTGCATAGAGAAGGCTTTGCCAAGAGACTCAAGAGAATTGTAAATGTTAGTCAAGCGTAGATCCATATCAACAATAGACTCATTTAGCAATAACTTAAATGACTCAAGTGTGGACATAAGCATGTTAATTTTGGACTCTTTCACTTGGCTAGTCCCTTCGTGTTTCATCTCAAGAATTCTCCACATTTCTTGAGCACTAGAGCAATTTGACACATAGCTAGATTCACTTTTACTTAGCCCATTTAGAAGTAATTGCATGGCTCTAGCGTTCATACTCAGTCTCTTTTTAACATCACTAGTATACTCTTGTTTAGGCTTAACAACCTCTAGTGTAACTCCATCTACAGTGGATAATTTTGACAGAACAAATGGATCATCTTCTATAATGGACCATAGATCAATATCAATAGCCATAAGGAAAAGTTTCATTCTTAACTTCCATTGAATAAAAGACTCACTGTCAAAGAGAGGAGGCCTTTGACTGGACATACCTTCTTGCTCAGTTTTGAAGTTTGTGGTTGCCATCTCACTTAGATTGTTGGATCCTTTTGTTGTGAGTGTTTCTACGCTCTGATACCACTTGTAGGATCTGCAAGACACCACTAGAAGGGGGCGGGTTGAATAGTGGGTGCGGAAAATGTGGTTTTTAAAATTGTTTTAGACCAAAAACCCAACTTCCGAAAACAATTTCTGTTTTCAGAACCTGTTTTGAAATGTTTTGAAAACTAGGTTACAGAACTTTAAAAATTCTGAAATTTGGAGAAATCTTAGTCTCAGATGTTTTGAGTATCTCCTAAAAAGTTCAGATTAAAATTCAACTTTAACCCCTTTAAAAATTGTTGATGGTCAGATTGCACAAATCTGCCAGAAACAGTAGTCTAATTTAAAAAATTAATTCCACTTAAACCGTGACTGAAAATGCTCTGAAAATTTAATGACTAACACCTTATTAGGCGTGTTTAATTGGGTAGAAACATTTTTGAAAAATTCTTTTGGGAAGTTAGTCAAATACGCTCAAAGTCTCAACCTTTGCAAGCCTGAAAATCAGACTGCACTAGTCTCAGAACTTTTGACGTTTGGATGACTTATACTTGTCCAAAAGGGTTGAAACTTGTGCCAAAAGAACCTTAGGACGTGTGGCTATGTTTCCTGAAAGGTTTGTGATTTTTGAAGTTCGTTTACTATTTTTAAAAACGTGATAAAAATGATGTACTGTGCTGGAAACTGAAAGTAAGTGCTGAAAAGTAAAGAACACAAGGAATTTTATACTGGTTCGGTTAATTCAACCTACTCCAGTCTTTGAGGACACCTTCCTCGGTTATCACTAATCAGAAAACACAAAAAACACCTTACCACACAGGGTTGATGGAGTTACACACCAACTTCAACCCTTTACAAACCTTGTAAGTGATTACAACGATCACGAATACCACCACCTAGCGGATGCAAGATTGATCACACCTTGATAAATCTTTTACAAAAATATAGAATATATGGTGGTATAGATGAATCCTATTCAAGATGTATGAATATGAATATAATAGGCTTTAAGAGAGAAGAAAGAAAGAAGTGTAGAAGGAGAAGATGGTTGCAACGTTTTTGCTCTTGAAAATTGTAAGCCATGTCTTGTATTTTGTTTGCTCTCCTTCTTCTCTTTTTATCAATATGTGCCGCCCCCCTATGCCATTTCTTCCTCTTCAAAATTATCTCTTAAGTTCTTGGAAGAATATCTTGCATCATTGTGACATTCACTTGCTTACTTGGCAACTCCTCATTGGATAATCATTAAGCCTTTGCTTACTTGGCACTCATTGACTGGATGAAAATTGTCATCATTTGATGACTAGATTAATCTGAAAAATATCACTTAAAACATGTGCCAATTAGCAATAAAAATGTTGCCATAAGTCTCATATTAATTTCACATAATTTGCAAGACAAATTACTCTATTTTCCTTCCCAAAAATCGGCCACATGCTGAAATTTCAGCATGTGTGATATTCACACTATATTCAAAATATTGCCATGTAGGTAGTAGATTTATCCCTTCAAAATAAAGAAGAAATCAATCATCATTTAGTACATAAAAATATCTACTAATTTGGGAATCAAATTGGTCATCATGGAGACCATAAAGCTGCCCATATACATTCCACACATGCTGAAATTTTCAGCATGTGCGATATTCTAAATATCACCATATTCTTTCCATAACATCTTTAGAACATTGCCATTTTATCTTTCATTTAATCCATTTAATTCAAAGAAGTAAATATGGCACAATTAATATTAAAAATTTGGCCAACTCAATGCACACATGCTGAAATTTTCAGCATGTGTTACAAATGTGACATAGTTTGAGATGTTCCTTGTGTAGCTCCTTTCTTTATGTCACCAACCTTGTATACTTCATTCTTGGCCAATCAAGACGCCAACAAAGCTCCACATATGCTCCAACAAGGTGATCTAGGCGTGTGATGATATATTGTACATGTGTTGGATTTTACTTTTGCAAACTTTGTAAAATAGTGCACAATAATTATACACACATGGTATATTTCAATCAGTCCTTAATTGATTTTTCTAGAACACTTTAGGATGTATAGAGTATGTAAAAAGTGTCTAGATACATGTTATATGTCATGCCAAAAATGTTCCATGTGTCGTGTTCGTAGAAAACCGAATTTTCGACGTTTGTCGATTACCCGATTTTTCTCCGATTAAATTCCAACTTTTTGTACATGTTATATATATTATGTTACACATAATATACATAAATTAAACTTTAATATTCAGCACTCATGGCTGATTAAAGTGGCGCCTACATGTGACAAAAATGTTGAATTTGAAATCTCCACAATTCGTCCTTAATTGGGGGTGATTTGTGTGTGCCACGAAATTTGTGGCCATTTTTGAAGTGTAGGGGCTGGCCATCTATATATGGCAAGTACGTGACACGTTGTCAAAGTTTCGGTATTCACCCGATACGACAATTTTTGGTTTAGAACCTTTTAACGTGTCATAATAATTTTGTCATCACCATGACTTATATCATATGATATAAGACCTGAATATACTCATAAGTATGAGATAAATATAGTGGTGTGACGTTAATGTATGTTCGTAAAATATATAACGTGTCGGTAGTACATTGGAATATATGTGTATAGTACCTTTTTAAAAAAATCTGAATATATATATATATATACATATATACATTTTTTTTTGTAAAGGAAAATTTTATTAAGAAAAGGCCTCACTTTTGGTGGAGGATAACCATGTTACAAAAGTCAGAGTATGCGAATAATTGAATTAACAAACTAATTATGACATATCTCCAGTCGTATATGATATGCCGCATTAAAATCTTGCCAAGAAAAACCACCCTTGCGGATAAAACCTTGGCGAAGGAAAAAGCGTACATATTTATACGGCTGTCATTGATATCAAATCTGCTTAATTCGAAATACAATGATGTATTATCTGTGATTGCCCGAGTTGGAAGTGCACCGAATGCGTTGATTAGTCCGCTACGGGAGAATGAATGAGCTAGAAGGATTTGGACCATTCGAAGCAGGTGATGATTGTGCCATAGAAGCTTCCTAACGTCATCCTCAGTTTGTACAGCAACCGCATGCGTACGAGTAGCCATCCAGAGCGTTGTAGTCGTCCCGGGTCTGCCTGTACTGTCCGAAGTACAGGCAGAGGATTCCAGTGAGAGCCAAACCATGTGGTAGACCAGGGAAGCAGCAACGGTAAAATGTCGAAGATGAGTAATTGGCCATGTAGCAACCATATAGAAAAGAGCGTCAAGCAAAATTTGTAAATATGTATAAGTGTGAGAAAACGATAAGATGTGGGTCTCACCGAGGCTGCCTGCACTTGTAATAGCACAGGCAGCAAATGCAAACGCATGCCAATCCATGTGGAAGACTGTATAGGGGTGACATTCGCCATATGCAATGAAAATCCTCCAGCCATCGCCAATTGTGTGCCATGTGGGAGAGAAAATAAAATGTGCATCAATAGGTAGAAGACTAAAGGTGATGAGATGCAGAAGAGAGGGAAACATACCGAGTCTGCCTGTACTCACATGAGCACAGGCAGAGAATATGAAAGGGCACCAATCCATTCGGAAGACGTAGAAATCAACGCGTACGCAAGGATGCCGACGTGAGGTCCAATGTAACTGTGGATCTAACCATGGGTGGTAGACTGGTGCCAGTGAAGAAGGAAGTGATCGGAGACGTCATTGCGTGCTGAGCAAGGTAATGTGCCGGCATGTTGGCCTCGCGATAGATATGCGTGATGTCCAAATGAAGACGAGTAATCAACATGTGCAAGAGGCTGAGATGATAGTTGCCAAAGCTAGTTTGTCTTTGACGTAGGCGCATCAGCATTTGCGCACAATCTGTCTCTATGACCAGTGTCCGATATAAGGGAAGAAAATATAGCAATCCGAATAGTGTAGCCTGAATTTCCGCCATCAACGGCGTACATGGAGGTAAGCGAAATACTAAGGCACGCACACAAACACCGTTGGAGTCACGCAGGATGACTCCGCCTGCAGCATGGTGGCGTCCAACAGCTGCGTCAACATTAAGTTTAAATCGTCTTGATGGAGAGTGTGCCATCGGATCACTTGTAGACGGGGAGAGCGAACCTTTGGGATCCAAGTTAGCGAAGGGGGTGGCCCTGCTGTGAGTTTGGATCCATGTAACGTATGAATCCACATATCTATATCAAAATGGACTGTAGCCCACAGTGCCGATAAAGAAAAGGATGACGCGTCCCCATACATCAAACTAGCATAGCAACGCCATATATTATGTACTAGGATGCCCGGAACAACAATTTTAAGAACCCCAAGTATTGAAGAATAGGAGGAGCGGTACCACCATGATAAGAGATATTGGCGTAGAGGTAGCGTAGTGAGGTAAACTCCATGCAACTCCGCCGCGAAGAAAGTCCATAATTGCCCAATTGGCTGACAATACAGGAAAACATGATCAACCGTTGCCGAGTGTTGTTTGCAAAAGGGGCACTGCGTGGGGCGTGCAGCAAAATAGATGCCAATGTAATCTTCAAATGGCAGGGCTGAGTGGAATAAGCGCCAAAGTAGTACTTTGATGGCAGGCGAATGGTGCTTGAACCAGATGAACTTAGCTGAGAGTAATGTTGGTCTAGATGGGCGACAAATATCATAGGCAGATTTTAATGTGAATTCACCCAAAGGTGTTGGCTTCCATGTAAGATGGATATTTGCGCCTGCCGTTTGCGAAAGACATACATCATGAATACGACAGATGAGTTTCCAAACCGGCGAATCCGGTAGTCGTGGCCGAAAATCCCCTCTTCGTCCATATTTGGCATGCATATAACGGCTCCACAAAGTGTCATGTTTCTGATATTGCCACCAAATTCTACAGTGATATGCCTGCTGCAGCGCGTTGAGATCCCGTAGCCCCAAACCTCCTTCCTCAACAGGTAGAGAGATTTTTGACCAAGCCACCCAATGATGTCGTTTTCCCCAATAAAAAGTGGCCATCTTTCTGTGTATCATTTTAATGACCGACTTTGGTAATCCTCCTGCAGCCATGATATGGAGAGGGAGCGCAGAAAGTACTAAGCGCAATAATACTAGTCGACCCGCTGATGAGAGGAGGCGGGAATGCCAACCATTTAAACGATCATCAAAATGTTGTAATAAGGTAGAGCAAAATCGCGATCGATTAATCCCCTTGTGAAGATAGGAACCCAGATATCGAAATGGTAAAGATGAAAGGCACATCCCTAGTATCTCCTGCAGGGTTCGAACACGTCGGGCTGAGAGGCATGCGGAGGGGATGAGACTACTCTTTTGAAAATTAACCTTCTGGCCAGAAGCAGTTTCATACTCCGTTAAGAAATTATGAAAGCGGCGTATATTATGCTGTGTTCCTTGCAGGAAAATAAGGAGATTTTCTGCATAAGCTAAGTGTGATATTGCGAATGGAATACGGCCTAGACGAAATGGTAGTATGTGGTCCGCAGCCACCAGTGATGTTAATCCTCTGCTGAAACCCTCCGATGCCAGAATGAAAAGCAATGGAGATAAAGGATCTCCCTGCTTGACACCTCTATATGCACGGAATTTAGGCGAAGGCTCTCCATTAATCAGAACCGATAACGTAGTAGCGCGTAGATGATTGAGGATAAGCCGAGAGAAAAATCCTGAGAAACCAAACTGTAGCAAAAGACGCTCCAGATAATCCCAACTGACTCTATCAAATGCTTTCATCATATCCAATTTCAAGCATAAATGGGACGTACCACTATCCAACATATGCACCATTTCTCTTGCCAATAAAACTTGGGTGGAAATATCCTATCCTGGCAGGAAACCAGTTTGCTCTGGAGAAATTAACTTTGGAAGAAGCATCCCCAAGCGTGTGGCTATAATACGGGTGCAAACTTTACTCAGAAAGTTTGTAAGACAGATAGGTCGAAAATCACTGAAAGACTGCGGGGATTGCATCTTGGGTATCAGAGTAATCAGTGCACTAGCCATGACAGGCGGATGTGGAATACCAAGAAAAAATTCCTGCACAGCCTTAACAACATCAGAATGTATGACAGACCAGCATGAACGATAAAACATACCATGGAACTCATCCGGGCCGGCAGCCCTGTGAGGGTCTAAATGCCACACTGCCTCCTTAACTTCGGTCTCAGAAGGAAGCCGCGTCAACATAATATTGTCATCTTCTGTTATCAGCCGAGGAATGTGCGAAAGTATATCACCATTTAATGAACTACTTAGTTCATTCAACTAAGTACTTCACTTAGTGAACTAGTTTAGTTCATTAATGGTGGCACCTGAAAATAGTTCAAACACAACAAATGTTTGCCATTTTATGTAAGCTTTAAAGCTTCATGGCTCGTTAGTACGACAACATTATATATGAACTATATAAGGCAGGTTTCATGCAAAAACGTGTTAAAACGTGTCATGCATTTCTTTGGTACACGTTATTTAAATCATGTATTTTGTAATCACTCAAACCACTTTATCTCTACAATATTGCGATGTAAAGGCAAAAATTATAGGAGCGCAAAGACTGCAGCTTGTAGCTCAACCTGAAGTGGAGTACTAGCCGGTAAACGAAAAGATAATGCTCCCATGCAGGCACCTGCGCTATCACGCAAGGTAGCGCCGCCAGTGGCAAAAGATCTTCTCGCTGCAGCATCCGTATTCAGCTTTAATCTACCTGTTGCATATATAATCCATCTCACTACCTGCATCTTTCTGACCTGAAGAGAAGAAAGGATACCCGATGCCTGTACCGCCCGATAACCAGAAGCCAGCTTAGTATTATCTATTGTTTTTTCCCACAGATAAATGTCTGACCGCACAACTGCCATAAGAGAAGCCGTAGTACAAGAGGCTGCATCTCCATATATAAGTGAAGCATAAATATGCCAAACATTGAATATGATAATGCCGGGAATGACTATGCGCAATACACCTACAAGTGTAGATGATGAGCCGAGAAAAAACCAAGATAACAAATAAGTCCATATATGCGGTACAACCAGATTTGGACCATCCACCGTTGCTGAGTAAACGTCCAGAGTGGCCTAATAATAGGACAATGCAGGAAAATGTGATCCACCGCTGCTGACGCCTGCTTACAGAAGGGACATATAGTGGGACGAGATGCTGTGTATTGGCCAATATAGTCTTCCAATGGAAGAGCACGATGATAGAGACGCCATAGAAAATTAGAGATAACTGGACGATGGCGCTTATGCCAAATAAACAGAGCCGATAATGTTGTCGGGCGCGAATTGCGGCACAATTTATACGCTAAACCCTGTGTAAACTCCCCCAGCTGAGTTGGTTTCCATATCACATGGGCTCCATCATACTCACAATACTCATCACAAAAAGCGTGAGTCTGACAAATAGGTTTCAAGATAGGAGAATCTGGTAATCGGGGGCGATAGCCCCCCCTTATTCCATATTTAGCATGCATAAACCTACTCCAGAGAGTTTGATCCTACTGATATTGCCACCAGATTCGACAGTAATATGCATCCTGTAAGGCACTAATATCACGAATACCTAAACCTCCCTCCAAACAAGGCTTCCGAATTTTTGACCATGAAACCCAATGTCGCCTCTGGCCCCAATAAAAAAGAGACATTTTCTGCTCTATAGTTTTATGAACTGATTTTGGCAGGCCTTCAGCAACCATAATATGTAATGGTAAAGAAGAAATAACATAACGTAGTAAGACTAGACTGCCTGCCTGTGATAGTAACTTATTATGCCATCCATGCAGTCGTTTGTCGATATGTTCTAAAAGTGTCGTACAATGACCAGGTCGATTGATTCCTTTATGCAGCATAGATCCAAGATCACGGAAAAGGAGATGAGTCGGAAGTACACCCAGAATATCGAAAAAAACCGATTGACGACGCGCTGAGATAGTTGTAGACGGGATAAATCGACTCTTATTATAATTAACTTATTGGCCTGAAGCTTTCTCGTATGAAGATAAGAAGTTCTGAAATCTGTGTTAACTCCGTGTTGTACCCTTAAGAAAGATAAGTAAATCATCTGCATATGCGAGATGTGTGACATGAAAAGGCATACGGCCTATACGAAAAGGTTGCAATGTATTTACTGCCACCAAAGCTTTTAGGCCACGACTAAAACCTTCCGAAGATAATATGAATAACAGTGGGGAAAGAGGATCACCTTGCTTCACACCTCTATAAGGCCGAATATAGGCAGAAGGATTACCGTTAATCAAGATAGACAAACTCGTACTACTCAAATGATTTAATATGATCCGGATAAAGAAAGCAGAGAAGGCAAACTTCGAAAGTAACAATTCCAAATATTCCCAACTGATACAATCAAATGCCTTCATCATATCCAATTTAAGACATAACTGACTGCCTCCCTTGTCAGATGATGTATCATTTCCTTTGCTAACAAGACTTGGGATGATATATCATAGCCTTTCAAGAATCCAGTTTGTTCGGGTGAGATTAATTTAGGAAGTAAAGTGCTCAAACGTGTGGCGATTATACGAGTGCAGACCTTGCTAATAAAGTTTGTCAAACATATAGGTCTAAAATCATTGAATGTATATGGTGCCGTCACTTTCGGAAGAAGAGTTATTAATGCGCCTGCCATGATCGAAGGTTGTGGCACTCCCAGGAAAAATTCTTGCACTGCTATGATCACATCCGTATGTATTATAGACCAACAAGAACGATTGGTCCTGTAGCACTCTAGGGATCAAGGTGCCAAACCGCATCCTTAATCTCCGTCGCTTGTGGGATTTAGGTCATGTAGAGATTATCAATGGCGATTATCAGGTGTGGTATACGCCATCCTCAGGGCCAGCGGCCTCGGCCGTCCGGTCCTTCGCTGCTGTTCTCTCCGGCGATCCATCACTGTCGCTCCCTTCAATCTCTAAAAAACAACCTCAGCGCCTCAAAGGCTATCCTTCTGTTGTATTCGATCATACTGAGGTTTCGGCCATGCTGGCTCCTTTTCGCCACACCCTCGTTGGATCTTTTTGGAATGGAAGACCATCCATGATTGCCCTACAAAAGACGTTCGATTGAATCGGATTTGTTGGGGCTGTCCATGCCGGTTTGCTAGGTAAATCACATGTGCTTTTGAGGTTTGAGAAGGAAGAGGACTACAATCGTTGTTTTTGTCGTCGATCTTGGAATATCCTAGGCTTTCACATGCGAATCACCAAATATACACATGATTTTGATCCGAGATATGATTCACCCATAGTTCCGGTGTGGATGGCGCTGCTTGGTTTGCCCGTGTATTTACATAATCAACCTGCGCTTTTTGCAATTGCTTCTATGGTAGGAACGCCGATCCAGATGGATGTTGCCACCCAAAAGTTGCTTCGACCTTCGGTGGCTAGGGTATGTGTGGAGGTGGATGTATCAAAGGAATTACCGTCCAAGTTACACATCCAGAGCATTGATCATCACCATTTTCAGCCGGTCGTATATAAGGATGTTCTTGATTACTGCGATAAATGCAATATCTTGGGACATAAACGTGATCAGTGTGGTAAGACCATAGTCGCTGCCCAGCCTGCTGTTACGGCTCAGCAATGGCGACCAAAGGAAAAGGATAATGCTCCATCTACGTCTGCTGATTGGATTCCCCAGACAGAACCTCATTCTGAAGACCAGCCAGTACCGGAATCTAACCCTGCACAGTCTTTCGTCCTTGTTGCTGATCAAGCTCATTTCATCAGCTTATTTCATCAGGTTATTTACTGGATTCCACGTCCTCCATGTCAGGTTATTACTCGTAGTGTTACTCGTTCTTCAAGCTCATTTCATCAGCTTTCTCAATGAATGTGCTTACGTGGAATTTACGGGGGCTGTGCACCTCCCTCTCTCGTTTACGGCTATTAATTCATCAATATTCTATAAAACTCTTGTTCATAATCGAACCACAGCAGCCCATGAAGCGTATGACTAGGGCGCAAATACATCTGGGATTCACTTCTTCTCAATGTGTCTGTGATGGTCGAGCTTGGTGCTTTTGGAATTCATCAGTTATGGAATTGTTAGAGGTCCATCTTATGGATCAAGTTGCTCACTTACGATTTAGACTACATAGCCAACATATCATTTTGGTTTCTCGTGTTTATGGTCGTAATACAGTATCAGATAGACAGTCCTTATGGCAGGCGCTTCGTCAATGCTATGATGCATGTACCGAGCCATGGCTCATATCAGGTGGCTTTAATACATTCCTATCTCCTTCGGATCATAAAGGTACCTCTCGTCCTGCAATGTCAAGTTTGCAAGATTTTATCGACATGGTCCACTATGCTGCGTGGCATACAGTGCCATATGTTGGAACTCGATATACATGGCAGGGTGGTCGCGGATTAGGACGTGTTTGGCGTCGATTGGACTGGTTTTTCTGCAATGAGAATTTGTACGAGTTATTTCCAGAGGTACGATTAACGCATCTAAGCCGGACGACTTCATATCACTGTCCTTTGTTGCTTCAATGCGTGCACAATCCATTTCATGGTCTGAAACAATTTCGATTCCTTACTGCTTGGACATCCCATCTGGATTTTCTTATTTTTATGCAAGCTACATGGACATCCTATCTCACAGTTGGAGGTATGAGAGGGTTATGTACTAAATTACGTTCCTTTAAAAAGGATGTCTCCTGTTGGAACAAAGATGTTTTAGGCAACATTTTTCGCACTCTAGAAACTGCAGAACAACGAGCTCGAACATCAGAGTTGGCCTATGATCTTGACCCTAGTGATCACAATCGAACAGTTTATTTTGAATCATAGGCAGAGCTGAAACAAGCATCACATCGGGAAATTGAGTATTGGAAGCAAAAGGCACGAGTCAAATGGCTCAGAGTATGAGAATGTAACTCGCATTATTTTCATTCTATCGTTAAGGATAAGCACCGTCACCAGAGTATGTATCGCATACGTACGGATACTGGAGAATTATATGATACGCCAGCTAGTTTGGGTGCCGCAGTAGTTGATAACTTTACGCGTATGTTTACCGCACAGCTAGTACAGGACAGCGCAGACTTCTTAGCTTCCATCCCTTTGCTGGTTTCGGCGGAGGATAATGCCATGCTTACACACATGCCATCAATGGAGGAGGTTAAACAAGCTGTTTGGAGCTTGGATCCGTATAGCGCAGCGGGCCCAGATAGGTATAGTGGATGGTTCTTTCGATGCTGTTGAGAGGTAATATCCTTGGATGTCTTTAAAGCTGTACAAGATTTTTTTTCTTGGCTTCTTAGTTCCACATGCTATGGCACATTCTATGCTTATTTTGATCCCAAAGGGCACATGTCAGCAGACATTCAGCGATTTTCAACCCATAGCTTTGTCTACTTTTATGAGTAAGATTCAAACACGCATACTTGCCTTACAGTTGAATTATATTTTGCCCAAGATTATTTCTCCTGAGCAGGTAGGATTTCAGAAAGGTCGAGGCATCACAGAATACATCTTATTGGCGAATGAATTAATTCATTGGTTTAATAGAGGTACAAGGCTCCAGAATGCAATTGTGAAGTTGGATATGGCGAAAGCTTTTGATCGGGTTAACTGGCAGTTTCTCAAAGCGGTGCTTCTACGCTTTGGCTTTTACTCTTATTTCATCACGCTTGTGCCCAATCATTTGGAGGATACTCATATATCTATCTTGATTAATGGCACTCCACATTGTTTTTTTGCCCTACCAGAGGGGTTAAGCAGGGGGATCCTCTATCGCCTCTCCTATTCATTTTGGCCGCAGAAGGATTTAGCAGAACAGTTAGTTCAACAATCATATATTCTGCCATATTCTCTTGGTCATATGCCGATGGTTATTTCACATTTGTCTTATGCTGATGATTTGTTGATATTTCTAGCTGCAAATTGCGGAAATTTACTTCGATTTAAGAAATTTCTTTCTGAATATGAGTGTGTTTCGGGACAGGCAGTAAACTGGCATAAAAGTACCGTGGTCTATTCTACTTCTGTGTCTGCATCTCGGAGGAGTGTTTTCACACATTTACTTGGTATGCGGCAATTGACACTTCCTATGAAATATTTAGGTTCATATCTACACAAAGGTATTGCGCGGACAAATCATTGTCAAGAGATAGTACAACATGTTGACCGTCGTTTGAATGGCTGGCAGGCTAAATTATTAAGTATGACAGGTAGGTTAGTACTCATCCGATCAGCCTTATTATCTATTCTGACTCATGTAATGGTGGTTGCATGCATGCCGCTTAGTGTCATTAAAGCGTTGGAGAGTCGATTTGCAAGGTTTCTATGGGGCAATGATCGCCGCCATTGGGTCTCATGGCCGACCATATGCTATCTGAAATCGGAGGGTGGCCTTGATATTCGACGACTAAGTGTGGCACAAGAGGCTTTTCCGTGTAAATTATGGTGGAACTATCATTCGGGTACTTCAATATGGAGTCAATATATGCGATTACATTATGGCCAACGCGCGGAGTTTTTGACACGTATATATGACTCTCCGGGTTGGCGATGTATTTGTGATATTCACCCAGGGTGCTCCATGTTGGTCCAATGGGATGGGATAACGCCGATACGACCTACTGCTTCGAGAAGCTTTACTCTTTAACATGCTTATGATTGTATTCATCCGTCAACCGCCACACGATTGTCTAACTCACTCATTTGGATGAAACATCAGTAGCCGTCGATTCAGGTATTCCTTTGGAAACTTTTACAGAGCATTGCAATTGCCAGATTTTGTGGTGTAGTTTGTCCAGGTTTTGCCAAGTATTTGTCCTTTTTGTCGTGCGGCATCGGCGTCAACGAGCCACTTATTTTATCACTGCTCGGAAATCTGGCTGGTTAGGACTTATTTCAATGCACTACTGGATATTGATGCCCGCCATGCCAGGGATTGGCGTTCGTTTCTCATGACAGTATGGTTGGCGGCACCAACCAATTTTTTAGGTATAGTTCAACGAATTTATCTGGGTATTCTCTTTTGGAACATTTGGAAGCAATACACTGCTATGGTTTTTGGTGATGAATCATGGTCACAACGGGGCATCATTTGAGATATTAGACGTGATATCTTCCTATGGGCGAAATCACAGAATGGAACTAAGTTAGCAGCATCAGTTTCGAGTCTCATTCAAGTGGGGCTCTCACCACCACTTCTTCCAAACAGAATTTGGATAATTTGCTGGTGTCCACCACTGTCAGGACGCTTAAAGTTAAACACGGATGCGCCTGTTGGCAGATGCACAGCTGGCGGAGGAGCTATTGTTCGGCACACAACAGGTTCGCTAGTCCATGCATGACACGTATCTAGACCCTTTTTACATATATCATACATCTTAAAGTGTTCTAGAAAATTAAATTAAGGGCTGATTGGAATATAACATGTGTGTATTATCAAATGTGCACTATTTTACAAAGTTAGCAAAAATAAAATTTCAGCACATGAATATACATTTACCAACGCCCCTACAGCTGAGATGGAGCCTATGTGGAGCCTTGTTGGCATATTGATTGGTCAAGAGTCAATTATACAATGTTGGTGAAATTAAAGAAAGAAGCTTCAAATGGTAAGGTTTCAAACTGTCTCATTTGAAACATTGAAGTATAGATAGCCGAAATTTTTAATTAAAAATGCAGATATTTGGTGTCTTGAATTATATGGATGATTGGAAGAAGAAATGGAAGTAATTTGAATAATTTTCAAAGCCGTAAAGTGTGATATTTTATATATCACACATGCTGAAATTTTTCAGCATGTGTACAATATGTCTTGGCCGAATTTATGTTCATAAGGGTGTCTAAATTCATTTCCAATGTGATAAGGATATTTGTCATCAATTGATGATTTATCAAAGAGAAATGGAAATATTTTGAATTAAAGAGCCATGTATCACATGCTGAAATTTCAGCATGCTAAAACCTCTTAATGGCCGATTTTCTTACTGTGTGTAGGAGGAATTTTGTCTTGCAAAATTTATGTGACAATCTTGTGTATTATGGAAATTATTCTATGTTGATTTTGGTACATGTTTTGAGTGATATATTCAGATTTTTCCAAGTCATCAATGATGACAACATTCAACCTATCATGAAGTGCCAAGCAAACAAAGCTTAAATGATCATCCAATGAGAAGATGCCAAGTAAGCAAGACCATGTCACAATGATGTCTTACATTCTCCCAAGGACTTAGAAGATAATTTTCAAGAGGGGGAGGACACCTAGGGGGGACGGCCACAAGTCCTTAAAAGGAAAGAAGATGAGCAAAAACAAGACAAGAACAAGCATTGCAAAATCAAGTGGAAAAAAAACGCCTAGCCTCTCTTCTTCTACTCTTTCTTTCTTTCTTCTTCTTGAAAGCCTATTGTATTCATATTTTCAATCTTGAATAGGCTTGTTATAGACCACCACATATTCTATATCTTTGTAAAAGATTGATCAAGGTGTGATCAATCTTCATTCTTGCGAGGTGGTGGTGTTCATGCGAATTGTACAAGGTTTGTAAAAGGTTGGAGTTAGTGTGTAACTCTATCAACCCTGTGGTAAGGTGTATTGCATGTGTGTGACTAGTGTGAACCAAGGAAGGTGTTCCTTGAAGACTGGAGTAGGCTGTTTATAACCGAACCAGTATAAAATTCTCCGTGCCATTTACTTTCAGCATTTATTTTCTGTTAAAAAATGTTCCATGCATTGTGTACGTAGAAAATCGAATTTTCGATATTTATCGATTACCCGATTTTTCTCTCATTAAATTCCAACTTTTTGCACATGTTATATATATTATGTTACACATAATATATATAATATATACTCTAAATCTCAGCACTTGGCTGGTCTAAAGTGGCGCCATTAACATGTGACAAAATTAAAATTGGAATCTTCACATTTTGGCCTTAATGTGGGGTGATTTGTGTGTGCCAACATGGAAAGAATTTTTGGCTGAAAATATTACCATAGGCACAAAAATTATGATAATTTTTGAGGTGTAGGGGATGGCCATCTATTTATGGCAAGTACGTGACACGTTGGCGAAGTTTCGGTATTCGTCCGATACGACAATTTTTGGTTTAGAACCTTTTAACGTGTCATATTTAATTTGTTATCACCATGACTTATATCATATGATATAAGACCTGAATATACTCATAAATATGAGTTAAGTATAATGGTGTGACGTTAACGTACGTAGTAAAATATATAACGTATCGATAGTACTTTGGAATACATGTGTATGTGTCTTTTAAAAAAAATCTGAAAATATATATTTATATATGTGTGTGGCCGTGTGTATTAATGAGAGGGAGGAGGAGAAAACTTTTCTTCCTTAGCCTTGTTGCCTTTGTGCCTTCTCCAAATGTAGCTTCCTTTAATGAACTACTTAGTTTTATTAACTAAGTACTTCACTTAATGAACTAGTTTAGTTCATTAATGGTGGCACCTGAAAATAGTGTAAACACAACAAATGTTTGCTATATGATGTAAGCTTTAACGCTTCATGGCTCGTTAGTACAGAAACATTATATATGAGCTAAATAAGGCAAGTAATAAGCAATATCATGCACACGTTTGTTTATATCATGCACGTTTTATGTCATTTATTTAAATCACATATTTTGAAATCACTCAAACCCTTTTTTCTTTACAAGCTCCCCCTTTTGATGATTTTCAAAATAACTTATGCACATGATTTAAATGCTATCGCTCCTCCTCCAATCATGCATAAATTTGAAATTTTAATTTCAAATTTCAAATCCGCTCCCCCTTGATTTATGCAATCAGTATCAATTAGTGTCTTCTCTCCCCCTTAAATCATGCTTTCTCTCCCCCTTTATTTTGGAAAGTAAATCAAAAGATTCCTGTAAGTAAGGAAAGAAAGTCAAATTACGTCAAATCAAATCATATCAACTGAAATCATGCCTAATTTGGAATGAAGAGATTCATACGTGGCTTGATTTAAGGCTTTTGTAAATATATCCGCTACTTGTGCTTCTATGCGTACGTGATCTATGACGATATCACCATTGTTTACGTGATCACGAAGAAAGTGATAGCGTACTTCTATATGCTTAGCCTTAGAGTATAATACGGGGTTCTTAGACAGATTAATGGCACTCATACTATCACAGTATATAGGAATTCTATTTACGGTAATTCCAAAGTCCGAAAGTTGTTGTTTTATCCACAACAACTGTGTGCAGCAAAGGCTAAGTGCCATGTACTCAGCCTCAGTAGTGGACAAAGCAACACTTGCTTGCTTTTTGGAAAACCATGAGTGAGTTTCCTATAAATTGGCAAGTGTCACTCGTGCTTTTCCTATCAATTTTACAGCCACCGTAATCTGCATCAATATAAGCATGTAGGTTAAATTCGGAATCCTTATCGTACCAAATTCCTAAGGTGGGCGTGTGCTTAATATAGCAAAAGATTCTTTTTACGCCATTATAATGAGACACCTTAGGTTGACTTTGAAACCGTGCACACATGCATACACTGAACATTATATCAGGCCTACTGGCAGTTAAATATAGCAAAGAACCAATCATAGATCTATATAAGCCATTATCAAAGTCTTTACCATGTTCATCTTTGTCCAATTTAGTAGTGACACTCATAGGGGTGGGGGATGGTTTCAAATTTTCAAAGTTGAACTTTTTAATCATGTCAGTAACATATTTTACTTGACTTATGTGAATCCCTTTACTCGTTTGCTTAATCTGCAAGCCAAGAAAATAGTTAAGTTCACCGACCATAGACATTTCAAATTCGGATTTCATACAATTTTCAAAATCTTCAACAAGCCTATGTGAAGTAGAACCAAAAATAATGTCATCAACGTAGATTTGAATAATAAGTAAATCCAATTTATCTTGTTTCAAAAACAGTGTACTATCTATAGTACCTCGTTTAAAATTATTTTCTAAAAGGAAAGTAGCGAAACGATCATACCATGCTCTCGGTGCTTGCTTTAGTCCGTATAGTGCCTTCTATAATTTGTACACGTGATCAGGATGTTTCAAATCTTCAAAACCGGGTGGTTGCTTCACGTATACTTCTTCTTGTATGAATCCGTTTAGGAATGCACTTTTTACGTCCATTTGATACAATTTGAAATCTTTCATGCAAGCAATAGCAAGTAAAAGTTGTATAGCTTCTAAACGTGCTACGGGTGCAAAGGTTTCATCGTAGCCAATTCCTTCTTCTTGATTATAGCCTTGTACTACAAGTCTCGCTTTATTTCTAACGACCTTTCCTTCTTCATTCATCTTATTCCTAAACACCCACTTTGTGCCTATTATAGTCTTATCTTGTGGTCGTGGCACTAAATCCCATACATCGTTTCTAACGAATTGATTAAGCTCATCATGCATAGCATCAATCCAAGAAGAATCACTCATAGCATCATGCATATTTTTGGGTTCAATTTCAGAAATCATAGCATGGAATTCATTTATGTTATCCGAAGTAATTCTTCTACGTGGTCGCACACCGTGAGTGAGGTCGCCTATGATGAGATCATGTGGGTGATCTCTATGCCATCTTGGTTGATTATTTTCTATGTTATCATGTATTTCTATGTGATCATGCATTTCTAGTGTGTCATTCATGTCATGCATATCAAATATACCATCATCTTCATCCAGCATGGGTTTCAATTCAAAGTCATCGTCGTATTCTTTATCTTTATCAATCTCACCAAATTCATTGAATTTCACATGAATAGATTCTATGATTTGTCTAGTGAGAGGATCATAACATCTATATGCCTTTGAATTTATAGAATATCCAACAAAAATGCACTCAATTGATTTGGATTCAAATTTATCTAAATTATCTTTTGTGTTCAAAACAAAACATTTGCATCCAAACACACGAAAATAGTCAATCTTAGGCATGCGATCATTCAATATCTCATAGGGCATCTTGTTTATTTTCTTTCTTATACATAGGCGATTTACTATATAGCATGCACAATTTACGGCTTCCACCCACAGAAATCTAGGCAATTTATTTTCACATAACATAGTCCTAGCAATTTCTTGTAGTGTTCGATTCTTCCTTTCTACTACTCCATTTAATTGTGGAGTTCTAGGTGGCGAAAACTCATGCTTGATTCCTTTTTCTTCGCAGAATGAAATCATATATTTGTTTTTAAATTCACCTCCTCTATCGCTTCTTATCCTTTTCACATTGACACCGTATTGATTTTCAAGTTGTTTAATTAATTTTGCAATTTCAACGGCACTATCATCCTTATGTACAAGAAATAAAGTCCAAGTATAACGAGAAAAATCATCAACAATCACGCATGCATAGTGGCGCCCACCAAGGCTTGTAGTGCGACTAGGACCAAACAAATCAATATGTAATAGTTCTAAGACTCTAGTCGTGCTTACTTCAATTTTAGGCTTAAGTGACTCACGTGTTTGTTTGCCTTTTATGCAAGATTCACACAACTGAAAAGTTGTCTAAATCAAGCGTAGGCAATCCTCGTACTAGGTTCTTTCGTTGAAGTTTTTCTAGTGTGGAAATACCAATGTGTCATAAACGTCTATGCCATAAATTCACATTGGGTTCATTTGACATAAAGCACTTAACTTTAGCGTCTACCATATCATCCATAGAAAGCGTAAAAATATTACCTTCTCGTTTTCCTCTTAAAACAGTTTCTCCATTTTTATTTATTATGTTGCAGTAAGGGTGAGTGAAACACACATCAAAGCCATTGTCAATAAATTGAGAAATGCTAAGAAGATTGTAAGATAAGTTGCTTACCAAATAGACGTTAGAGATTTGAAGAGTGCTTGGATTTCCTATCGTACCTTTTCCGATTATCTTGCCTTCGTTGTTGTCTCCAAAGGTCACAAACCCGCCTTTTGTGACCTTCTTTAATTTGATGAACAAGCTCGGGTCACCCGTCATGTGCCTCGAGCAGCCACTGTCAAGGAACCACTTTATAGTTGTATCTTTCGATGTGTGTGCTCCCTGCAATGTGCAAAGATGATTTAGGTACCCTTTTAACTTTGGGTCCTTTCGAGTTAGTTAATCACCTCTTGGTAAAAGTACCTTTCGGTACTCATACTTGGGTGATCCTTCTCGGTCTAGCAAATGGCAAGAATGTGGATGAAGGTGCGATATAGTAGACATGTGGTGCATGCACTTTGGGCCTTTGCCCAAGAACTCCTTTATACTCATTGAATGAAGGACGTTTTTGATATGTCCTTGTGTGTGTGTGCGTAGTGCGTGGATGATATGAATGTCGTGTATGCATTACTCTTTTCTTTTCATATCTATATGGTACAAAGTTGTATTTCACATGATATGGAGTGGGGCGTGATGAGGGAAGGGGCGGCTTTTGCGTCATCTTAGACGCCACTTGAGGCTTTGGGGTGTCTACTTTCTTAGATACCACAAACTTAGTTGGTTTGGTTGATACTTCATTAGTATCAACGTATCCCAAACCCATTTTGTCACTGTCATGCTTTTGTGATAATATAATGCGATGCAGCATGTTGGATCCCGTATCAAACTGTTTCATCATTTTCTCTAAGTCTGTATTCCTTGATTTCAAACTTGAAATCTCGGATTTCATTTCATTATTTTGAGTGGATAATGATGAAATCTCTGTCTTTAATGCAGTAATGATACATGATGACTCTTTCTTTGAATCTCTTAATTGAGTGACAAGATTCTCGTTAGAAGATTCTAACAGTTTCTTGTCTTCAATTAATCACTTCTTTTCCTTAGCGAGAGTCTTAGTGAATTTGTGCAATTCTAAATACTGACTAAAAAGATCATCATAAGAAGGTTCAGAGTCATAGTTAGAATCAGATGATACCTCATTAGATGCTTTGGATGCAAAGCATACTTGTGCAGTCTCTTCTTCGGTTTCAGTCTCGGAATCCGATGTATCATTCCAAGGGGAGGCCTTTAGAGCACGTTTCCTTTGCTTGGGTTCTGAGACGAGTCTATTCTTGTTCCGCTCCTTGTCAGGGTATTTATTTGTTTGCTTTTCTTTATTTGGGCAGTCATATGATAAATGTCCGAGTTTGCCACATTCATAACATTTAACATCTTTATCATTTGACTTGTTCTTGTTTCTCTTAGTTGTAGTACCCTTATTTTTGTTTCTAAATGACCATCTCATAAATTGTCTTAATCCTTTAGCCAATAGAATTAGGTCATCGTTATCCGATTCAGAATCACTATCATCTACGTGATCGGAAGGAGTAGAGACGTATTCATTTGATTTAAAAGCAATAGCTTTACCTTGTTTAGATGATTCCGATTTCTGTATGGTGAGTTTATTCTCATAAACCTTAAGTGATCCGATTAATTCTTCCATCTTTATTGACTTAGTTTCCTTGCTTTCTTCTATTGCAGTCACTTTAGGGTCCCATTCGGATGGAAGGCTTTGTAAGACTTTCTGTACCTTTTCCTGCGTGGTAAAAGCTTTACCAAGAGACTCAAGAGAATTGTAGATGTTAGTTAAACGAAGATCCATATCAACAATAGACTCATTAGGCAATAATTTAAACGACTCAAGTGTGGACATAAGCATGTTTATTTTAGACTTTTTTACTTGACTCGTGCCTTCGTGTTTCATTTCTAGTATCCTCCACATTTCTTGTGCACTCGAACAGTTTGAGACATAACTAGACTCACTTTTACTTAATCCGTTTAGGAGCAATTGCATAGCCCTAGCATTCATACTAAGTTTCTTTTTATCGTCACTCGTATATTCTTGTCTAGGTTTAACAACTTCTAATGTGACTCCGTCTATGGTGGATAACTTAGATGGGACAAAAGGATCATCTTCTATTATCGACCAAAGATCAATGTCTATAGCCATAAGAAAAAGCGTCATTCTAAGTTTCCACTGAATAAACGACTCACCGTCAAAAAGAGGAGGTCTTTGGCTCGACATACCTTCTTGCTCGGTTTTGAGATTTGTGGTTTCCATCTCACTGAATCGTTGGATCCTTTGTAGTGAGTGTTCCTGCTCTCTGATACCACTTGTAGGATCTGCAAGGCACCACTAGAAGGGGGAGGGGGGTTGAATAGGTGGTGCGGAAAGTGTAGTTTTTAAAATTTGTTTAAAACTAAACAACTCAACTTCTGAAAACAGATTCTGTTTTCAGGACTAGTTTTAAAACGTTTTTAAAACCAGGTTATAGGTCTCCAAAAATTCTGAAATTTTTAGAGAACTTAGCCTCAGATGTTATGAGGGTCCCTTAAAAATTTCAAATTTAAATTCAACCTTTAACCCCTTCCAAAACCATTGGTGATCAGATTGCGCGAATCTGCTAGAAACGGTAGACGGTTTTGAAAAATTTATTCCTATTTGTGTGTAAGTCCAAATGCTCTGAAATTTTAATCACTAAGTCCTTATATACTATATTTAAGTAGGTGGAAACAGTTTTGCAAAATGCTTTTGGAAGGTTGGTCAATTACTATCAAAGTCTCAACCTTTGCAAGTCTGAAAATCAGACTGCACTAGTCTCAGAACTTTTGATGTTTGATCGACTTATCCTTATCCAAAAGGGTTGAAACTTGTGCCAAATTAACCCCAAAACGTGTGGGTATGTTTCTGAAAATATTCGTGATTTTTGAAAGTCGTTTACTATTTTTACGAACACAAACAAAAAGAGTAAACTGTGCAGTAACAGAAAATAAATGCTGAAAGTAAATGGCACGGAGAATTTTATGCTGGTTCGGTTATAAATAACCTACTCCAGTCTTCAAGGAACACCTTCCTTGGTTCACACTAGTCACACACATGTAATACACCTTACCACAGGGTTGATAGAGTTACACACTAACTCCAATCCTTTACAAACCTTGTACAATTCGCACGAACACCACCACCTCGCAAGAATCAAGATTGATCACACCTTGATCAATCTTTTACAAAGATATAGAATATGTGGTGGTCTATAACAAGCCTATTCAAGATTGAAAATATGAATACAATAGGTTTTCAAGAAGAAGAAAGAAAGAAAGAGTAGAAGAAGAGAGGCTAGGCGTTTTTTTTCACTTGATTTTGCAATGCTTGTTCTTGTCTTGTTTTTGCTCATCTTCTTTCCTTTTAAGGACTTGTGGCCGTCCCCCCTAGGTGTCTTCCCCCTCTTGAAAATTATCTTCTAAGTTCTTGGGAGAATGTAAGACATCATTGTGACATGGTCTTGCTTACTTGGCATCTTCTCATTGGATGATCATTTAAGCTTTGTTTACTTGGCACTTCATGATAGGTTGAATGTTGTCATCATTGATGACTTGGAAAAATCTGAATATATCACTCAAAACATGTGCCAAAATCAACATAGAATAATTTCCATAATACACAAGATTGTCACATAAATTTTGCAAGACAAAATTCCTCCTACACACAGTAAGAAAATCGGCCATTAAGAGGTTTTAGCATGCTGAAATTTCAGCATGTGATACATGGCTCTTTAATTCAAAATATTTCCATTTCTCTTTGATAAATCATCAATTGATGGCAAATATCCTTATTACATTGGAAATGAATTTGGACACCCTTATGAACATAAATTCGGCCAAGACATATTGTACACATGCTGAAAAATTTCAACATGTGTGATATATAAAATATCACATTTTATGGCTTTGAAAATTATTCAAATTACTTCCATTTCTTTTTCCAATCATCCACATAATTCAAGACACCAAATATCTGCATTTTTAATTAAAAATTCCGGCCATCTATACTTCAACATGCTGAAATTTTCAGCATGTGTTTCAAATGAGACAAAGTTTGAAACCTTACCATTTGTAGCTTCTTTCTTTAATTCACCAACATTGTATAATTGACTCTTGACCAATCAATATACCAAAAAGGCTCCACATCGGCTCCATATCAGCTGTAGGGGCGTTGGTAAATGTATATGCATGTGCTGAAATTTTATTTTTGCTAACTTTGTAAAATAGTGCACATTTAATAATACACACATGTTATATTCCAATCAGCCCTTAATTTAATTTTTTAGAACACTTTAAGATGTATGACATATGTGAAAAGTGTCTAGATACATGTCATATGATGTGCCAAAAATGTTCCATGCATTGTGTATGTAGAAAATCGAATTTTCGATATTTATCGATTACCCGATTTTTTTCTCATTAAATTCTAACATTTTGCACACGTTATATATATTATGTTACACATAATATATATAATATATACTTTAAATCTCAGCACTTGGCTGGTCTAAAGTGGCGCCATTAACATGTGACAAAATTAAAATTGGAATCTTCATATTTTGGCCTTAATGTGGGGTGATTTGTGTGTGCCAACATGGAAAGAATTTTTGGCTGAAAATATTACCATAGGCACGAAAATTATGATAATTTTTGAGGTGTAGGGGCTGGCCATCTATTTATGGCAAGTACGTGACACGTTGGCGAAGTTTCGGTATTCGCCCGATACGACAATTTTTAGTTTAGAACCTTTTAACGTGTCGTATTTAATTTGTCATCACCATGACTTATATCATATGATATAAGACCTGAATATACTCAAAAATATGAGTTAAGTATAGTGGTGTGACGTTAACGTTCGTACATAAAATATATAACGTATCGGTAGTACTTTGGAATACATGTGTATGTGCCTTTTAAAAAAAATCTGAAAATATATATTTATATATGTGTGTGGCCGTGTGTATTAATGAGGGAAAGAGGAGAAAACTTTCTTTCCTTAGCCTTGTTGCCTTTGTGCCTTCTCCAAATGTAGCTTCCTTTAATGAACTACTTAGTTTTATTAACTAAGTATTTCACTTAATGAACTAGTTTAGTTCATTAATGGTGGCACCTGAAAATAGTGTAAACACAACAAATGTTTGCTATATGATGTAAGCTTTAACGCTTCATGGCTCGTTAGTACGGCAACATTATATATGAGCTAAATAAGGCAAGTAATAAGCAATATCATGCACACGTTTGTTTATATCATGCACGTTTTATGTCATTCATTTAAATCACATATTTTGAAATCACTCAAACCCCTTTTTCTCTACAACTTTCGCCTGCAGAGCTCAGCCAATAGTGCCTGGGAACGATGATATTTCCAGCAAAGCTGACAGTCATATGCCTGTTGTACACCTATAAGAGATCGTATCCCCAAACCTCTCTCCTCCACTGAACTGCATATAGATTTCCATGTACGCGAATGATGCCTGCCTTTCCAAAGAAACGACGTGCAGCGACCCGTCCCGAGCCCTAGTACTCGAAACGACTCACCCGCCGTATCTCGCTAAGGAGAATACAAGGCGTTGATACAATTAAATTACACGTCAGCAAAGTGTCGCAAATCGACGTCAGCGGAAGTCATAAACCAAAAATCCTCAATAAAATAATCATCATTATTATAAATGTTTAGTCAAATCTAGTTCGATACAAATATCAAATGTAGGTACTAAATTCTGAATCTCCAAAATGCATAATATAAAACCCATAAACTATGTCTCAGCTAAATCCTCGAAAAAACCATCAGAATATCCTCAACCTCGAAACCTCCATGCTTGATCATCCTCGTGTGTACTAACTCATAAACCCGTATATCTGCAAAAATAATTAATAACATGGGATGAGCGACATACATTGCGCAGCAAGTAACCTGTCTATATTTACCATGTTATCATACACGGAGAAGCAAGTATCATAAAATAATTAAATAACGATATGAAAAATATCATGCTTCTCTTTGCAAATAAAGTTTACTTTCTTACCCTCTATACCATCCAAGAAAACAAGAGCACACGCAACTAGGTTAGCAACACACAAGTGTTAGCACAATGAAAATCGATGATGCAATTTAAATCCAATGAAATGCGATAAAAATCAATTTCTGATATTCAAATTCGATTTCCAAAATATCCATTTTTCAATTTCCAAATCCAATTTCAAATGCTCAATACGATACAATATGGTATGATGATCGATACAATACGATACGATGTTCGATACGATACGATACAATTTCCAATACGATACGATATTTCGATCATCGATACCAATACGATTCCAATGCAATGGTCATGGCTCTTACCTTACAAATGACTTATATCGCAAGACTTACGAATTGATCCCCCAATGGTCAAATATGTCGCAGGCGCTCCATCGAAATAGTCAAATATGCCTGGACGCTCCGATTGATGGTCAAATATGTCCGGACGCTCTATCACAATCGACAAATATGCCCAGACGCTCCGTTTGTTTGGGAACAACCCGGCTTACCGATATATTTCCTTTGTAAGGGTGACTTTCAAAATATGCGATGCAATTTTCAAAAGATTTTCAAATATCGATATGAACTTCCAAATACAATTTCAAATGTCAACTATCCAAATATTTTCCAAACGGTAAAGCCCAATTAATTCCGATCACATCCAATACGATTACGCAAATATCAAATACGATCACATATCAAATTACGATATCAATGTCCTAATAACCATCAACTCACATGGACGTATATACACGTATATGCCCATGTCCATACATGCATATACATACAGAATCTCCACTTTGCAAAATTTATTTCCCTCAATTTCGATTACCTCACATGCAACCACACCATAGCAAACCCATGATTATCAAATTCACCTCAATATTTAACTCCTCATAAGCCCTGGCCGAAATTTATTTCTCCCAAATCTAAGCATATAATCCAACCCTTGAACATGTATCGCCTAATTATTAAAAACCATATCTCATATAACAAGTAATTACATATACCTACAATATACACATGTTCAACTATATTATATGAATTCACAACTTATATTTCCATTTTACAAAACCTCGGCCATTGCCCAGAGGCTTTCAGCCTCAACAATCATGGGCTTTTTTTTAAAATCCAGTTAATATACATAAATGTGCACCATTTGGCCCCATACAAATATATAGTTTTTACTCAATTTATACTCATGCAGCTTCAACCATCAGCCCTCCACACGCCACAGCCAGTGAGCAATTCTACCACATCGACCAACTTGTTCGAATTTCTTCTTTTTTTTTTCTTTTCCAGACCGGGCACCTTATTTTTACCCAGCATTTGCATACTTAAAAATACCACATCAACCAATGGACAATTCACTCCAACCATCAGCACGCCACAACTGGAAACAAACAAAAGGAATACTATGACCCAGCAAGTATATCATCGGCTTATGCTTGTAATATATATATATATATAGGGGAATGATAATCGTATGAGTATTGGTATACACATATACCAATACTCATACGATTATCATTCCCCTATATATATATATATATATATATATATATATATATATATATATATATATATATATATATATATATATATCCCTTCGGCTGGTGTGCACCCCCCCCAAATAATAATATCCGGCCAGTATATATATACATATTCACCAACGACACATACATATATAAGAAATTCATTTATGCAATACAATAATACTAATGCATGATCTATGGATTGGTACAAAAATAATACTAATGCATGTTCCAGGGATTGGTACAAAAATAGTTCTACGCATTTCGCAAATCATAGTAAATATAGGTAGGGTACTTGCCTTAATCCGTATATACTATACCGTAGATTGAGTTGGAGTTGAAATCGGGCAAGGCTTGGCCTCCTTTTTTCCTTGTTGCTTGCGGCGCTAGTGCTGGAAAAAGAAAGGGCAGTAAACTGTCGCTGTTTGGAGGGGGTTGGAAAAGGCAGATTGCTGCCAAATTCTTGAGGGAGGGTTGGGAGAAATTTATTCTTTTTTCTTTGTTGCTCTCTTCGGCAGGAGTGATTTGGGGTGAGGAAATTGCTGGGAATTTTTTAATTTGAAGAGGGAGAGGGACGTTACTGAGGGAAGTGGAGGAAGGGTTGTTGGGCATGATTTGTGGGATTGAGGATAATGGGTTTGACCACATCTAAGCAATGGTTGCAACCATTTTTTTTGTTTTTTTGTTTTTTCTTGACACACGGATGTAACAATCTACCTCCCCTTTCAAAAAGTTTCGTCTTCGAAACTTGTGTTTTGTGACAACTTAATATGGCTCTACATAATCAATTTACCTAGATAAAGACCAAGATAGGTATCCCTTGCGTATCCCGATATGTTACCTATTTCACTTTCTCGTCGCAGGAGTAAGTCTCCAAAATCATTCTTTTTCTACCAACAAGGTAATTTCTAATCCATTAATTTATGTTTGTCAAATCATAACTTAATCTATCTATGGTTCGTGATTCAACCTTAAGGGTATCATCACTATACCGGGCTTCATAACCCAATCGAAGATCTATATCGTGCTTATATCTGCTGTCATCAGCAACCTTTTATAATTAGTGTTTACATATACTACAATTTTGACTTAACGTCCTAAGATTAATCACTTAAACCGTAAATACCTTAAGATCATGTTTTATTCTAGTATGATTCAACTTAGTCATCACTAGCACCCTACAAGATGCTTTAGTCCTTATAGGGTTCAACCTTTAATTTACTTTTCTCATAGTTATAACTTAGAACTTTTCCTATGCCATCATGTGCTCTCAAGCCTACTTGTCTCTATGGATCATTATTCCTGATGTCGATATCACAGCCTATCGCTTCAGTACTTAATCATAATTTATCTCTGCTTGTTCTATATTCTAGGATTCAACTTAAACTACTATTAACTTAGTTATCTTGAGGAATACTAATCCACCTTATAACTTGAATTAGTTATTTCAACCACTACTCATTCATGCTTACTCTTTCTCGAGTCAACTTATTAGATTCCTCAATACTTACATGTTCATATGTTCATCTTAATTTTCTTATCGATACTGGTATCATCAACTTATGTTTATACCTCTAAAATTTATATCTTATCCTACCATCTAAACTTCTACGGTTAATGTCATTCATCCATGTTATTTGTTCAATAGTACGACATTTATCAAGTTAGGGTTCAAATACTAATCCACGCACAGATACAGCTTAATCAATTTAAACTTCAAAAAAAATTTAAAGGTACCTGTGACTATGTCATTTAGACCCTTTTTGCAGCCTCCTTGGCTCTGGGCAATCCTTGTGCAGGTGGTCTATCATACCGCAGTTAAATCATGCACCTGACATCTTCCAACATATACCAGTGTGTGGTCGGTTGCATGTCGAACAATTAGGAATCCCATTCTGCGGATTAACTTTGTGTTGTTGCTGCTGTGGTTGGTCTTCCTGACTCATCTTTGGCACCTTGATCCTTCTCCTTGGCCTAACCTCACTGGTCTCTTCTCGGAGCCTCTTGCTTTTCTCCTCTGCAGCGACTCTCTCCAAATCGTCCTCAACCTTGCGACACACCTCTAAGAAATCCTCATAAGTCCTTGGTCTCGCGTACACAATCCCAGTCTGAATGCGAGAGTTCAACCCGGTTCTGTACTTTAGCATCTTGGCCCTCTCATTCTCCATGGTAGATGGCATGTACCTCCCTAATGCATGGAAACGCTCAGTATACTGGGCCACTGTCAGAACCCTGAGTCAGCGTCTGGAACTCAGTCATCCTCTTCTGAATCACACTGGAATATAGCACTTCTGGAACTCTTCTCTAAACTGTGTCCACATCACCGATGCAGTTCGGCGGATCTGCACGCTATGACACCACTGCTCAGCCTCTCCCTCAAGGAAGGACGCAACAACCTCAATCCTCAGCTCCTCAGGCACTTGCAACAAACGAAGCTGATCCCTCAAAACATCAGAACGCGGGATTTCTACATCTCCCGGTAGTAGAATCGGAGACTGGGTGGAGGCGGCGGTACCTGCGGCTGATTAATGTACTGGTGATGCTATGCCACAATATTAGCCAGAGTGGCCATAGCGTCGGTCAACGCTTGGGGTATGGCCCCCTGACTCTGATCGTCACCTCTGTTCTCGCCGTTTCCCTGTGGATCACGTCTGGGCAGCATCTTTTCTGTGAATTTTGTAACAGTACAAACACTTCGTTACTCCAGCAAAGTTTAAGGATAATTTAGAAAATTCGGTCGTTTATGGAAATTTGCTCTAAAATCTAAGGGTAGAAAGGTAAATTAGTAAATAAAACGATCGCTCTCCCTCGTACTCCTTAACCCAATAACATCTTAAGTCTAAGATCATCACTTAACCCTATTTTGCTGTTTAAGGGTAAAATCGTCAGTTTACGAAAAGATCGTAACTTATGTCTAAGTTGTCTAGTTAATTCTGCGTTTCTGAGGCAGATCTCAGCCTCGGCTCTGATACCACCTGTTGCGACCCATCTCGAGCCCTAGTACTCGAAACGACTCACCCGCCGTATCTCGCTAAGGAGAATACAAGGCGTTGATACAATTAAATTACACGTCAGCAAAGTGTCGCAAATCGACGTCAGCGGAAGTCATAAACCAAAAATCCTCAATAAAATAATCACCGTTATTATTATAAATGTCTAGTCAAATCTAGTTCGATACAAATATCAAATGTAGGTACTAAATTCTGAATCTCCAAAATGCATAATATAAAACCCACAAACTATGTCTCAGCTAAATCCTCGAAAAAACCATCAGAATATCCTCAACTTCGAAACCTCCATGCTTGATTTGTTAGGAAATCAACCGAGATCACTGCCAAACGCGCAGCGGAAAACAAAACTTGATCTCCGATTTCCTACCAAGGATCCATGTTGTTCGTTTAATTCGACAAAAGAAATCAAACATTACCTCCGTAGATTCGAAATCTGTAGATGGAAGAGGTGCGAAATCACGAACACCCTCTGCCGGTATCCACACGA
Organism: Eustoma russellianum; assembly: GCA_036186865.1. Classification (NCBI taxonomy): domain Eukaryota; kingdom Viridiplantae; phylum Streptophyta; class Magnoliopsida; order Gentianales; family Gentianaceae; genus Eustoma; species Eustoma russellianum. The sequence continues at coordinate 26,198,487 of AP025054.1, forward strand.
ACGCTTCCGCCCGGAGTGCTAGCTCTTCAAACGGCACGGCTGAAGAACTCGTTTTTCACAAAAACGATTCTAGGGTTTCTGTTGTTTTCGTGTGTATTTCGTATGTCTCTATGTACGAGATACATAGATATATGTATGCATTTATGGATATTAAAAACCGAGTCCTAATCGGTTTCGTTGATGCCAATCAAAATCCATATCAGATATGGATTCTGTCAGGATATTCTAAATCCATATCAGATATGGATTCTCTCATTATTATCTGACAGCATATATATATATATATCTATATACATATAACCACAAAAACAAAAATAATAATATTAATAATAATTAATATCCAATATTAATATTATTAATATTAAAACGATAATAATAATAATAATTAATATCCAATATTAATATTATTAATATTATTAATCTCAGCCTTACGCATTCTTGTGCGTGACCCGATAGGCCCATATTAATTGGCAGTTGATTAAATCTCTATTAAACCAACAAGTCATAATTGGCCTCTAGCAAGGCATTACAACTACCCAATTAATACGAGTAAAGTCCAACTAGTCTAATAATAGTACATGCATTAATCCCTTTGTCACACGATATCTAGTTTGAACATAAGTCATGGTCAGCGTCATACTTATATAGTTCAAACATATGATTACTCGATCTCTAAGTAGACTGATAAAACAAATGATATTGATCACACTATCAATTCATTTGAGCACGGCCATGCATTTCACAGTCTCACTAATCGAGGGGCCCAAAGATATCTCTCTCAAAAGAGAGGGACAAATTCTATCTTGATTGTTCAATATCCTCTACATAACTTCTATCACATTCAATTATGACCTTTATTATTATCCAGTTACGGATAACGTTTGATCATGTCAAGATATAATAGTCCTTATGTTGGAAACTATGACAATCTCAAGTCAAAGGATTAAAACATGACTATCATGAGATTTACTTATGACGCTAATCCATGTAGCAATCTCATGATGGGTCTATCCAATACACTGTTCTCTAACAAGTATCTATGAGATTGATTCGTATCACCATACACATAATCATCTCATGATTATCAAATCAATACTCATACTGATTATAAATTGTTTTATCTCCATAACAATAATAAATCAGTGACATATATCAAAATTGTGTAACATACTAACCAACAATAATGATAATAAAACCTCTTTTATTAATAATAAATGCATAACATAAATATCCAAATCATGGCCTAGGACACATACACTAACAATCTCCCACTTGCACTAGGCCTACAAATATTTGAGACCCATAGATCTAGTGTGCTGATCATGCTTGACCCGTGAGAGAGGCTTAGTCAATGGATCCGCTATGTTATTGTTTGTGTCAACTTTGCATATCTTGACATCTCCTCTATCGATGATGTCTCGAATGAGATGGTAGCGTCTGAGTATATGTTTAGATCTCTGATGAGACCTAGGCTCTTTTGCTTGTGCTATGGCACCATTGTTGTCACAATAAATGTCCACAGGATTTGCAATGCTAGGTACCACTCCTAGCTCAGTGATGAACTTCTTCAACCAAAATGCTTCTTTAGCTGCATCTGATGCTGCTATATACTCAGCCTCTGTTGTAGAATCAACCACAGTGCTTTGTTTTGAACTCTTCCAACTAACAGCTCCACCATTCAATGTGAATACAAAACCGGACTGCGACCTGAAATCATCTATGTCGGTTTGGAAGCTAGCATCTGTGTAATCATTTACAACTAACTCGTCATCCAAACCTCCATAAACCAAGAATACATCTTTAGTCCTTCTGAGGTACTTAAGAATATTCTTGACAGCTGTCCAGTGACCTTCACCAGGGTCAGCTTGATATCTACTTGTTGTGCTCAATGGATATGAGACATCTGGTCTAGTACATAACATGGCATACATGATCGATCCTATAGCAGAAGAATAAGGAATTTTATTCATTCGATCTCGCTCATCAGATGTCTGAGGACATTGATTCTTGCTAAGATGAATGCCATGAGACATATGCAGGAATCCTTTCTTGGACTCTTGCATGTTGAACCTTTTCAACATTTTATCTATGTATGTACTCTGACTCAAGTCTATTATCCTTTTAGATCTATCTCTATAGATCTTGATACCAAGGATATAGGTAGCCTCACCCAAGTACTTCATTGAAAATGAATTCCCTAACCAAGCTTTAACCTTTTGCAAGGTAGGGATATCATTCCCAAAAAGCAATATGTCATCCACATATAAGACCAGAAACACTACTGCACTCCCACTAACCATCTTGTAAACACAAGGTTCATCTTCATTCTTGATGAAACCAAAGTTCTTAACTGTTTCATCAAAACGAGGATTCCAGCTTCGAGATGCTTGCTTTAATCCATAGATGGACCTTTGAAGCTTGCAAACCTTCTTTGAATTCTCAGGATTTACAAAACCCTCAGGTTGTGTCATGTACACATCCTCGAGTAAATTTCCATTAAGGAAAGAAGTTTTGACATCCATTTGCCATATCTCATAATCATAGTATGCTGCAATGGCAAGGAGAATTCGAATAGACTTAAGCATAGCTACTGGTGAAAAGGTTTCATCATAGTCTATACCATGAGTTTGCTTGAAACCTTTAGCCACAAGCCTTGCTTTGTAGGTTTGCACATTTCCATTCATGTCAGTTTTCTTCTTGAAAACCCATTTGCAACCAATAGTCTTAATACCCTCTGGAGGATCAATTAAAGACCAAACTTGGTTATCAAACATGGATTGCATCTAAGAATTCATGGCTCCAAGCCATTTATCTGAATCTGGACCTGACACAGCTTCCTGATAGGTAGTAGGCTCATCTTAATCTATGAGCATAACTTCACTATCATCAGTGACAAGAAATCCGTATCTCTCTGGCTGACGATGTATCCTATCAGATCTGCGTTGGACTTGTGTTACATTTTCAGGCTCCACAACTGTTTGTGGTTCTGAAATCGTCTCTAAAGACGGTTCAACGATATCTTGTGGAACTTGAGTTTCCTCAAGTTTTACTATACTCCCACTTGTTCTCTTGGAGAGAAACTCCTTTTCCAAAAAGACTCCATTTCGAGCAACAAACACTTTGTTCTCTGAGGAAATATAGAAATAGTACCCTTTAGTTTCTTTAGGATACCCCACAAAAATACATTTGATAGATTTTGGAGCTAGCTTATCTGACATTAATCTTTTCACACAAGCTTCACAACCCCAAATCGGAAGAAAAGACAAACTGGGTCTCTTACCAGTCCACATCTCATATGGTGCCTTTTCAACCGCTTTAGATGGTACACGGTTCAAAATAAATGCAGCTGTCTCCAAGGCATAACCCCAAAAGGATAAAGGAAGATCTACTTGACCCATCATAGATCGAACCATATCCAATAAAGTCCGATTTCTCCTTTCAGAAACACCATTCCATTATGGAGTTCCTGGAGGAGTCAACTGTGAAACGATTCCACAATTTCTTAGATGTTGGTCAAATTCTTGGCTCAAATATTCACCACCTCGATCTGATAGAAGGGTTTTAATTGTCTTACCAAGTTGATTTTGTACTTCATTTTGAAAAGTTCTAAACATTACTCATGCTTATGTTTCATTAGGTAGACATAGCCATACCTACTGAAATCATCAGTAAAAGTAATGAAATACTAAAATCCTCCCCTGGCACTAATGCTGATTGGGCCGCATACATCTGTATGTACCAAGCCCAATAAGTCATTAGCCCTTTCACTTTGTCCAGTAAAAGGAGTCTTTGTCATCTTTCCAAGCAAACAAGAATCGCAATTTTCAAATGATTCAAAATCAAATGAATCTAATAATCCATCTTGATGGAGTTTAGATACGCGCTTCTCATTTATATGGCTAAGGCGACAATGCCATAAATATGCAGGGTTTAATTCATTTGGCTTAGTTCTTTTTGAAGATATGTTATAAATATTACCGTCATTGGAATCATCAAGGTTAAGGATATAAATGCCATTATAACCACTTGCAATACAATAAAGCAAGTCATTTTTATCAAAAATAGAACACTTCTTATTTTTAATTAAAAATGAATAACCTTCATCATCCAAAACAGACACTGAAATAAGATTCTTACTCATAGTAGGAACATAAAAGCAATTGTTTAAAACTAACAAAAGCCCATTGGGCAAGACAAGCTCATAGGTCCCTACAGCTATAGCAGCAACTCTTGCTCTATTGCCAACACGTAGGTCCACCTCGCCCTTCTTCAGCATCCTACTCCTTTTGAGCCCCTGCATATTTGTACAAATATGGGATCCACATCCAGTATCTAATACCCAGGAAGAAGAAGTAGATAAATTAATTTCTATAACATAAATACCTGAAGATGTAGTCGTACTACCCTTCAGCTTCTTCAACTCCTCCAAATAAACATCACAATTTCTTTTCCAGTGCCCAGGCTTGTTGCAATGGAAACAAGTTCCTTCCTTAGGAACCTTTGCCTTGGGACTAGGTTTCAGTTTAGCTTGACCCTTTGCCCCTTTTGCACCCTTTGCACTTTTAGCCTTACCCTTGCCTTTAGCTTTCTTTTTCATTAGCTTGGTATTGACACTCAATACATGGGTAGGCTTCTTGATATTCCCCTCAGCAGTTTTGAGCATACCATGTAGCTCAGGAATGGACTTTTCCATATTATTCATATTGTAGTTCATGACGAACTGAGAAAAACTGCTAGGCAAAGAGTGTAGGATCAAATCTGTGGCGAGTTCCAAACTCAGGGGATATCCAAGTCTTGCAAGGTGATCTATATAGCCTTTCATCTTCAGAACATGAGCGCTAACAGATTCACCTTCAGACATCTTACAGTCAAAAGGTGCAACAGCGGTGTCGAACCTATCCTGCCTAGCCTGTTGTTGGAAAGCTTGTTTGAGATGCACGCTCATCTCATAAGCTTCTAAGTGTTCCAGGTCTTTCTGAAGTCCTGGACACATAGTTGCCAACATTAGACATCCTATGTCATTGGAATCTTCAACATGCTTCTTATACTTGTTTTTAACAGCAACAGAAGCATCAGCAGGAGGGGGTTCAGGGACAGGGTCATCGAGCACGTAGGACTTCTTTTCTTGCTTGAGAACAATTCTCAAGTTTCGAAACCAGTCAACAAAATTAGTCCCACATTCTTTTAGTTTTTCCTTCTCAAGGATAGATCGCAGCGATAAGGTGGAATTGTTATTAGCAGCCATTTATGATCTACAAAACATGCAAAGTAACACTTTATTAATAATGAGGTTAAAATTTATAAAACTCCCACTAAAACATAACCCTCAAAAGAAATATTTTAGTGAGCTAAGATCCATATTTGACTTAATTCTAAACTCAGCTTTGGCATGACGCTTAAAATTAAGTTATTTAGGTAGGTAACTTCTTTACCAATTACATCTCATGTAACTCTTAGAATTTATGGAATAATGACATCATATATCATTGTATGTTAGATTCCATCTAATGCCTTGGGCCCAAAACCGTTTTGATAGCCCAATTAAGTCTAACCAATTTTAAACATATGAGTAGCACTATTACTCATCCTACGTAGCTAGGAATGTTTAAAGCACATTGCTTTGGTAATACCTACTTTAATACAATCCCAGTTTTAATAGGTGTTTAAGACATGGATTGCATCAAGACTTAATTATTAATGAGGGTTCAACTTAGTTTATGTCTTGCATTGCATATCATTATATCGTAGCATCCTATATGCATATATAATATATCATCCACGCATCTCATACAAAATGATAAATATGTAAACGTGACATAGCATGGCCAAACTAAATATGATCTTCATGAGACCAAATGAAGATCATAAAGGAAACCCTATGTGAAAGACTTCCTATTACAACATTTGCAATGATACATATCTTCTTGTCTTGAGCTCGTGCCTCCATCTCCATGGAATCCACTCGTCCTTGGTATGTGCCGTCATCACCACTTTTGTAGCTTGATTCTTCATTTATTACAATAATAAAGAAAAACCTAACTAATTGTATAATAAAATACAACAAAAACTACAGCGGCACGCAGGCCATAATAACCCAAAACAGAAATATGACTAAGTCAATCACATAGGTCCTGAGGCCATGCTATGCACCATGCAAAGACATCAACAATTATAATATATTTTATACAAACATATTATAACAAATAAATATATATTGACATTCTTAATGTCACGGTAACGAACTATAGGGCGTACGCATACGGCGGTCCCGCTAGCCAAACAGAAAGTATCAATCGCATTGATAATTTTCTTTTCGAAACCCTAACACAGACGCGTCAATCATATTAACGATCTTACTGTTTTGATTACGTGTAAACCCTCATAGAAGCATCGATCGAATCGATGGCTGTCATTCGCAAACCTTAAAACAGAATATCAATCAAATCGATAATCTTCATCCGAAACTAGAAATCAGAATCATCATCGAATTGATAATCTGTCTTTCGAAACACAAAAATAGAACCATCAATCGGTTGTTCATATCGATATAAACATAATCGTTTTTGATCATCTCATGAAAAACAAAAACTTTATATCACATATAATAATCTAGAATTATAACATCTGATGAAAACGAATTGAAAACATCAATCCGATATCACCAGATGAGATTCGAATAAGGTTTTACACATATCGTGTGATTATATCTAATATAAACAAAATCCGTTTTGATCATCACATGACAAACGATTACCGCCGTATACAAATCATTGTTGGACCGTGCACCTGCAATGAACACCACTAGAGGGGGGTGAATAGTGGTTAGCGGAAATTACACTACAACCCTTTGTTAAAATCCCCTTGAAAACAGAATCTGAGACCAACTCAGATTCAGAACCCGTTTTTCAAAAATTCACAAATAATTGTACACAACTCCAAAAATTATGCAACTTTCCATAATTAAACTTCAATGAGTTAACAAGACTCTGTCCAAAAATCAGACAAAAATAAGATCGTTTGACCCTTCAAACAAATTAAAAGATTTAGATGGTCAATCTGGACAGAATTGGACAGAATGTTGCTGATTTTGAAAATAGTGTTTCTCTTTGAATACTCAACCAAAAAGGTTGATCTTTATATCAAAACACTCCTTAGGATGTGTAGATGAAGTTTCCAAAAGGCCCTGACCTCAAACAATTCTTGAAAAATACAGAATTTAACTTTTCTCAAAACTGGTCAGATTGCAGCCAGATTGGAGCAGTTATCTTGCAAAGACTGAAAGACTAACTTTTACTTGCTCAAATCAAGTGATTCTTGTTGCAAATGAAAGCTAACAGTCTGAAGTATAACTCCACCAAAAATCACGAATTTTGAAAATGTTTAGCTATTTTTTCAAATTGTGTGAAGTTGGGTGAAAACTGCAGTCAAAAACGGGCAGAAAACAGAAATAAAGAAACAAGAGAAGAACACCGAGGATTTATCCTGGTTCGGTCAATGTGACCTACTCCAGTCCCAAGGAACACCTTTCCTTGGATTTCACTATGATATGAACACCTTACAACAAGAGCCAAGCTTGATCCTTGGGTTATACACCAACCCTACTCAAGACTTGGATAATCACCTTCTAAGCAACACTTAGTTGCAATACCTCCAACACCTATTGATGTAGCCTTATAAAGATGGCTAATCAATCTTACAAATGAAGCTCAAGAGGCTTGTAGCTCACCAAAATATTAAGAACAACTTTGCTACAACAAAATACAACAACAAGAACAAGAAGATGAATATGAAAGCTATAGAATGCTTGTGAGCTTCAAGTGTGTTTCATCTTCTTCACCATTGCCTCTATTTATAGTGTGATTTGAGCCTTGAAGATAAGAATGCCAATGTGTCATCATCTTCATCATCAACTCCAAATATCTTCTCATCATTGGTTGGCTTTGTACACTTGGCAAAATAAAACACAATGATTGGTCCACCTTGGCAATGTCATGTTGGCCGAAATTTCCACCTTGGCAAGTCTCATTTATCCTTTGCAAAATGTAGATAAAAAGAGAAGATAATCCTCAAGAATACCTCAACTTCTAGCTTGATAATAGGCATGTGGGAGAAGACCATTTCAAATAAAAAATTCAGCTCCATTTTGTGATGAAGTAGCCGTTGGCTACTTATGGATTTTCCAAAAATAATTTTGTTTTTCTTTAATAAAATAAGAAAGGATAATATCACCAAATTATCCCCAACTTCAAGCATCATAATAGGACATGTGAGAGCTCCATTTGACTTCCAAAAATCTGCTGAAAATACCCAAGAAAAGCACATAACCGTTGGGTATATTTTTAAAATATCCAAGTTGGCATTTTTGCCAACTAGCTCCTTTTTGGTTGGTCCACTTGTCTCCAACTCATAAAATGAATACCACATCATGTCTACCTGATTAGTCACGTTTTTCCACATATATATAAGTGTAGCAACTCAGATTTTTGAAGAAGAAATAAATAGATAACACTTGACAAGATTATGTCAACGTGTAACACCGAAATTTCCCAATATTTCTTCTTATATGTTGAGATCATTTCCACACCTTTGACACCTTTAATATCTCTGAATAATGATGATAAATGTTCTCTTATAACATATATAAGAGGGTCTTCGAGAAAAAATAGAATGTGACATCTCAAATCGTCACATATCCAGCTATAGTCAATAATATCATCGGTTGAGAGAATAAGATATAAGATCACCATATTATCTTCAAAATAATAATAACACAGCTCCAGAATGAAGATAATAATATACTCAAGAGATTCCTTGAGTGAAAATATCAAAAATACCCTTGGGGGTAAAATGACCAAAATACCCCTGGTGTGAGAAAACTCCAGAAATGTCCCGGATGGTCATAAATAATCATGATATCACCTTTGTCATGATAAATAGGATAATAATACATCCTTGAAATATTTTCATCATATCATGTTCCTACAAAACTCAAAATACCAATTTTGCCCTTTTTGGTAAGTTGTAGAAACTTCCAAGGCACGTTAGTCACAAGACAAAAATAATCACCAAAAATACATAATAATCACATAATGAACATGTATAAATCATGTACAATGAGCCAATCATAGACCTATAAAGTGTGTCATCAAAAGGTTTACCATTTTCATCCTTATCGAGTTTGGTACTAACACTCATGGGGGTAGTTGTAGGTTTCAAATCTTCAAAGCCAAACTTCTTAATCATATCATTGACATACTTAAGTTGGCTAATGTGAATTTCTTGAGGGGTTTGTTTGATTTGGAGTCCTAAGAAATAATTCAACTCTCCTACCATTGACATTTCAAACTCTGACTTCATACATTCTTCGAAGTCTTTTACTAAGGTAGGGTTAGTTGAACCAAAGATAATATCGTCTACGTATATTTGAACTATTAACAAATCATTACCTTTTCTTCTTAGGAATAATGTTTTGTCTATGGTTCCCCTTTCATAATTATTCGCAATAAGAAAGTTTGCAAATCTATCATACCAAGCTCTTGGAGCTTGTTTCAAACCATATAAAGCTTTCTTAAGCTTGTAAACATGGTTAGGATTCTTTGGATCTTCAAATCCAGGGGGTTGTTTGACAAACACTTCTTCTTGGATGTATCCATTTAAGAATGCACTCTTGACATCCATTTGGAAGAGTTTAATGTTACTTAGACTTGCAATCGCAAGTAACAATCTAATTGCTTCTAGTCGTGCAACGGGTGCAAAGGTTTCCTCATAATCTATTCCTTCTTGTTGATTATAACCTTGTGCGACTAGTCTAGCCTTATTTCTTGTAATATTTCCTTGTTCATCCATTTTATTCCTAAAGACCCATTTAGTTCCTATGATAGACTTGTCTTCAGGTTTAGGTACTAAGTCCCATACGTTGTTCCTTGTGAATTGATTTAATTCCTCATGCATAGCATCTATCCATGATATGTCACCTAAGGCTTCCTTAACATTCTTAGGTTCTATGTGTGAGACTAAGCTATGTCCTTCAAGTTGACTTATGTTTCTACGTGTTCTAACCCCAACACTTGGATCCCCAATGATTAATTCCCTAGGGTGCCACCAATTCCTAGATTGACTAGGTTCACCCTCATCTTGTTCAAAAGTTTCATTAGTGTGAATGTTATCATATGTAATTGGATCATTAGTTGTATCATCTTCCAATTGCAAATTTTCTTGATTCATTTCATCTAAGGGTTCATGCATGTCTTGTTCAGGGGGAGTTGGTTCTAGATGATCAAGTACAGGCTCAAGTAATACTTCATCATCAAACATATTTTCAACATTTGTTTCTTGTTTATGTTGATGTTTATCACTAACTTCAAAGCATGCATTTTCATTGAATTTCACATGTATGGATTCAATTATTTTTCTAGATGCAGGATTATAACACCTATATGCTCTTGAGTTAGTTGAATATCCAACAAATATACATTCAATAGACTTTTGTTCAAATTTATCTAGATTATCCTTAGTGTTTAGCACAAAACATTTACATCCAAATACTTTAAGATAATCTATTTTAGGTTGTCTATTGTTTAGCAATTCATAAGGCGTTTTATTTAATTTCTTTCTAATAGTGAGCCTATTTATAATATAACATGCACAATTAACAGCTTCAGCCCATAAATACTTAGGCAATTTATTTTCACACAGCATTGTCCTTGCAACTTCTTGAATCGTTCTATTTTTACGTTCAACAACTCCATTGAGTTGTGGTGTTCTAGGTGGTGAGAATTCATGTTTTATTCCATAAAGTTCACAAAATTTGATTACGTCTTTATTTTTAAATTCTCCACCTCTATCACTTCTAATTCTTTTGACATTTTCTTCGTAAATGTTTTCAAGTTGCTTGATAAGGGTTTCGATTGCTAATGGAGCATCGTCTTTGTGTGTTAAGAACAATGTCCATGTGTAGCGTGAGTAATCGTCTACTATGACACACACATAGTAGTGTCCACCTAGACTTCTTGTCCTACTTGGACCAAATAAGTCTAAGTGAAGCAATTCTAGTACATGACTAGTACTCACTTCATGTTTCGGTTTTAAGGTTTCTTTAATGTGTTTTCCCTTAATATATGTTTCACACATTTGAAAATTATCTAAGTCTAACTTAGGCATACCTCTAATTAAATTCTTTTTAGATAATTTCCTAATGGTTGAAATTCCTATATGGCCTAATCTTCTATGCCATAAATTCACATCTAAGTCATGTGATATTAGACACTTAACCTTAGCATTTAACATGTTATATAAGGTAAGGGTATAAATATTTCCATCTCTATTTCCTTTTAAAACCGTTTCTCCTTTTTCATTTATTATATCACAAGAATTGGGAAGAAAGGAGACATTATAACCACAATCTATAAGTTGAGAAATACTAAGTAAATTATAAGAGAGATTGCTTACTAGCAACACATTTCGTATTTGAAATGTGTTTGGGTCCCCGATTGTTCCTTTTCCAACAACTTTTCCTTTGTTGTTGTCACCGAATGTTACCTTTCCACCATCAATATGTTCAAGTTCGGTGAATAGATTGGGGTTGCCCGTCATATGCCTCGAACATCCACTATCTAAAAACCATTTGGTTTTTAGATTCTTTGACTTTGCCTCTTTCTTGCATTCCTTGCATTTTTCCTACAATGGAGACAAAGTTTTAGGTACCCTTTATTTGGGTCCTTGAATGTTAGGGGCATTATTCTTGTTTAGATAACCCTTAGGTATCCAAACTTGAATATACTTTCTAGGCACATTTTTAGCATGGTTAAAGTAAGAAGGATAAGCATATAGATGATTATTCCACATAAGTGAGGATGCATTGTTATACATGTTGCACCATGGTTGATAATCATTATAGGATGACCGAATCTTATAATGTGTATAAGGCATGCGATTTTGTTTCTTATATGGTGCTCTATATGTATATTCATGTGTATTTCTATAAGACTTGTATGAGAGTTGCTTATGCTTAGGTTCATAAAAAGTTGGATGCATTTTATTTGGTCTAGTTGCATTTGTATACATGTAGGCATGATTTCTAGGTTGTCTAGATGCAAAATTTGGCCTAGATGTATGTTTATGCGTGTGCATATTGGTGGGTTTGTGTTGTATTTTTGCCTTGATATGAGTAGAAGAAGGTGTAGAAGAAGATGTAGCAGGCAAAGTTGATTTTGTATTATATGGCAACTTTGTACTAGATGAAACAAACTTAGTCTTTTCATTTACTTTTTCGTTTTCTTCTTTATAGCCTAGGCCGGTTTTATCATTGCCATACTTTTGTGATGAGATAAGTGTATCTAACATATTTGCACCCGATTTAAATTGTTCTATCATTTTTTCTAAGGTAAATTTAGAAGACCTAAGTTGCACTATTTCATTTTCACAATTTTCTAACTTGGATTTCAACATTTTATTTTCCATTTGTAACTTTTGTTCATCTTTCCTATATGATTCAATTTTGTTCTCTAAAGAATCAAGAGTATTAGTAGACTCTTGTTTAAGAGATTCTAGTTGATCGGAAAATTCCAAGTTGGACGTCTTCAACTTGTCATTTTCTTCAACTAGTTTCTTCTTTTCTTTAGAGAGCCTCTTACAGTGAGCATGCATTCGTAGGAATTCTTCATACATTTCATCAAATGTCATGTCACTATCAGAATCACTATCAGAAGAAGAACATACCTCGTTGGATACGAAGCACACTTGAGCTTCCTCAGTTTCGGATTCTGAGTCGGATGAGTCGCTCCATGTGTTCACCTTCATTGCTCGTTTCCCTTTTCTTGCCTTAGACTCCTTTGTCTTTGACGTTTGAGCTTCCTTGTCCTTGGCTTGTTTATTATTGTTGTTTTTATTATTATTTTTCTTTGTTGGACAATCGTATGAAATATGTCCTTTTTGACCGCATTCATAACACTTTAATTCTTTATTATACCATTTGTTTGTGTTATTTTTCTTAGATTGAGAAAAAGAAGAACAAGAAGAATTATGTTGTCTATTCCTATTTGGGCGTTTGAAAAACTTTCTAAGTTTTCTAGCAATCAATATCAAGTCATCGTCTAATTCAGTATCACTATTACTATCATCGTTATTAGCATGTGTTTCAGTTGTTTTGAAGGCTATTGACTTACTGGATGACTTAGACGATTCAGACTTTCGTTGGTTCAGTTTTACCTCATAGACTTTAAGAGACCCGATCAATTCATCCATCTTGGTGATTGACTTTGTCTCCTCGATTGCAGTCACCTTTGGATCCCATTCAGCAGGGAGACTTCGTAGCACCTTTTGAACCTTTTCATTGTTCGAAAATGACTTCCCTAAAGCTTCAAGGGCATTGAAAATATTAGTAATCCTCAAATCCATAGATGTTATGGATTCGTTTGGCAACATTTTGAAAGTCTCTAATTCAGTCATAAGCATGTTTATTTTTGACTCTTTAGCACCACTAGTACCTTCATGCTTTAATACAAGTGATTTCCACATGTCGTGTGCACTTGTGCAATTTGACACATATCCTGCTTCAGAAGTTGTAAGTCCATTCAAAAGTAATTGCATAGCTTTAGCATTCATGGACATTTTCTTTTTATCATCTGATGACCATTCACTTTTGTATTTTTCAACCTCTTGAGTTACTCCACTAACTTTTACAACTTTCATTGGAATGTACGGCCCATCTTCAACTATAGACCATAAATCGATGTCTATAGCCATTAAGAATAGCCTCATTCTTAGTTTCCAATGAACAAAATTATTGCCATCAAAAAGAGGAGGGCGTTGTGTGGACATACCTTCCAACTCACCTTTGTAAGAAACAATAGCCATAGTATGTACCTTTGATTTGAGACAAGCAGTATATTATGAATTGTTGTTTCTTGGCCTTGTATTGTTCGTACGGTGTTGAATCTTGCTTCTTTTGAGTGGTGTTGGTCTGGCTCTGATACCAAATGTTGGACCGTGCACCTGCAATGAACACCACTAGAGGGGGGGGTGAATAGTGGTTAGCGGAAATTACACTACAACCCTTTGTTAAAATCCCCTTGAAAACAGAATCTGAGACCAACTCAGATTCAGAACCCGTTTTTCAAAAATTCACAAATAATTGTACACAACTCAAAAAATTATGAAACTTTCCAGAATTAAACTTCAATGAGTTAACAAGACTCTGTCCAAAAATCAGACAAAAATAAGATCGTTTGACCCTTCAAACAAATTAAAAGATTTAGATAGTCAATCTGGACAGAATTGGACAGAATGTTGCTGATTTTGAAAATAGTGTTTCTCTTTGAATACTCAACCAAAAAGGTTGATCTTTATATCAAAACACTCCTTAGGATGTGTAGATGAAGTTTCCAAAAGGCCCTGACCTCAAACAATTCTTGAAAAATACAGAATTTAACTTTTCTCAAAACTGGTCAGATTGCAGCCAGATTGGAGCAGTTATCTTGCAAAGACTGAAAGACTAACTTTTACTTGCTCAAATCAAGTGATTCTTGTTGCAAATGAAAGCTAACAGTCTGAAGTATAACTCCACCAAAAATCACGAATTTTGAAAATGTTTAGCTATTTTTTCAAATTGTGTGAAGTTGGGTGAAAACTGCAGTCAAAAACGGGCAGAAAACAGAAATAAAGAAACAAGAGAAGAACACCGAGGATTTATCCTGGTTCGGTCAATGTGACCTACTCCAGTCCCAAGGAACACCTTTCCTTGGATTTCACTATGATATGAACACCTTACAACAAGAGCCAAGCTTGATCCTTGGGTTATACACCAACCCTACTCAAGACTTGGATAATCACCTTCTAAGCAACACTTAGTTGCAATACCTCCAACACCTATTGATGTAGCCTTATAAAGATGGCTAATCAATCTTACAAATGAAGCTCAAGAGGCTTGTAGCTCACCAAAATATTAAGAACAACTTTGCTACAACAAAATACAACAACAAGAACAAGAAGATAAATATGAAAGCTATAGAATGCTTGTGAGCTTCAAGTGTGTTTCATCTTCTTCACCATTGCCTCTATTTATAGTGTGATTTGAGCCTTGAAGATAAGAATGCCAATGTGTCATCATCTTCATCATCAACTCCAAATATCTTCTCATCATTGGTTGGCTTTGTACACTTGGCAAAATAAAACACAATGATTGGTCCACCTTGGCAATGTCATGTTGGCCGAAATTTCCACCTTGGCAAGTCTCATTTATCCTTTGCAAAATGTAGATAAAAAGAGAAGATAATCCTCAAGAATACCTCAACTTCTAGCTTGATAATAGGCATGTGGGAGAAGACCATTTCAAATAAAAAATTCAGCTCCATTTTGTGATGAAGTAGCCGTTGGCTACTTATGGATTTTCCAAAAATAATTTTGTTTTTCTTTAATAAAATAAGAAAGGATAATATCACCAAATTATCTCCAACTTCAAGCATCATAATAGGACATGTGAGAGCTCCATTTGACTTCCAAAAATCTGCTGAAAATACCCAAGAAAAGCACATAACCGTTGGGTATATTTTTAAAATATCCAAGTTGGCATTTTTGCCAACTAGCTCCTTTTTGGTTGGTCCACTTGTCTCCAACTCATAAAATGAATACCACATCATGTCTACCTGATTAGTCACGTTTTTCCACATATATATAAGTGTAGCAACTCAGATTTTTGAAGAAGAAATAAATAGATAACACTTGACAAGATTATGTCAACGTGTAACACCGAAATTTCTCAATATTTCTTCTTATATGTTGAGATCATTTCCACACCTTTGACACCTTTAATATCTCTGAATAATGATGATAAATGTTCTCTTATAACATATATAAGAGGGTCTTCGAGAAAAAATAGAATGTGACATCTCAAATCGTCACATATCCAGCTATAGTCAATAATATCATCGGTTGAGAGAATAAGATATAAGATCACCATATTATCTTCAAAATAATAATAACACAGCTCCAGAATGAAGATAATAATATACTCAAGAGATTCCTTGAGTGAAAATACCAAAAATACCCTTGGGGGTAAAATGACCAAAATACCCCTGGTGTGAGAAAACTCCAGAAATGTCCCGGATGGTCATAAATAATCATGATATCACCTTTGTCATGATAAATAGGATAATAATACATCCTTGAAATATTTTCATCATATCATGTTCCTACAAAACTCAAAATACCAATTTTGCCCTTTTTGGTAAGTTGTAGAAACTTCCAAGGCACGTTAGTCACAAGACAAAAATAATCACCAAAAATACATAATAATCACATAATGAACATGTATAAATCATGTACAAATGAAAACAATCATTTTAACACATTTTAGAAAATTATTTCTAAAAACCCTAGACATCGATCGATGTGCAACAACCTGAGAGATCGATGTCAACTTTTTCAACTTTTACACATATAACACCATGTATGACATTTTTAAGTATTCGCCACTTAAAATCATGACTTTGAAAATTATCCAAACATATTTCTCAACAATCATCTCATGAAAACGAATTGAAAAACACCATTCTTCTCTCATCATATGAAATTCGAATTACTGTTTTATACATATCATGCCATACGAAAACCAGTAAACACATAAGCATGATATATCGATTTAAACGAGACAACAACCTCGCTCTGATACCATTGTTAGGAAATCAACCGAGATCACTGCCAAACGCGCAGCGGAAAACAAAACTTGATCTCCGATTTCCTACCAAGGATCCATGTTGTTCGTTTAATTCGACAAAAGAAATCAAAAATTACCTCCGTAGATTCGAAATCTGTAGATGGAAGAGGTGCGAAATCACAAACACCCTCTGTCGGTATCCACACGAACGCTTCCGCCCGGAGTGCTAGCTCTTCAAACGGCGCGGCTGAAGAACTCGTTTTTCACAAAAACGATTCTAGGGTTTCTGTTGTTTTCGTGTGTATTTCGTATGTCTCTATGTACAAGATACATAGATATATATACGCATTTATGGATATTAAAAACCGAGTCCTAATCGGTTTCGTTGATGCCAATCAAAATCCATATCAGATATGGATTCTGTCAGGATATTCAAAATCCATATCAGATATGGATTCTCTCATTATTATCTGACAGCATATATATATATATATATCTATATACATATAACCACAAAAACGAAAATAATAATATTAATAATAATTAATATCCAATATTAATATTATTAATATTAAAACGATAATAATAATAATAATAATAATTAATATCCAATATTAATATTATTAATATTATTAATCTCAGCCTTACGCATTCTTGTGTGTGACCCGATAGGCCCATATTAATTGGCAGTTGATTAAATCTCTATTAAACCAACAAGTCATAATTGGCCTCTAGCAAGGCATTATAACTACCCAATTAATACGAGTAAAGTCCAACTAGCCTAATAATAGTACATGCATTAATCCCTTTGTCACACGATATCTAGTTTGAACATAAGTCATGGTCAGCGTCATACTTATATAGTTCAAACATATGATTACTCGATCTCTAAGTAGACTGATAAAACAAATGATATTGATCACACTATCAATTCATTTGAGCACGGTCATGCATTTCACAGTCTCACTAATCGAGGTGCCCAAAGATATCTCTCTCAAAAGCGAGGGACAAATTCTATCTTGATTGTTCAATATCCTCTACATAACTTCTATCACATTCAATCATGACCTTTATTATTATCCAGTTACGGATAACGTTTGATCATGTCAAGATATAATAGTCCTTATGTTGGAAACTATGACAATCTCAAGTCAAAGGATTAAAACATGACTATCATGAGATTTACTTATGACGCTAATCCATGTAGCAATCTCATGATGGGTCTATCCAATACACTGTTCTCTAACAAGTATCTATGAGATTGATTCGTATCACCATACACATAATCATCTCATGATTATCAAATCAATACTCATACTGATTATAAATTGTTTTATCTCCATAACAATAATAAATCAGGGACATATATCAAAATTGTGTAACATACTAACCAACAATAATGATAATAAAACCTCTTTTATTAATAATAAATGCATAACATAAATATCCAAATCATGGCCTAGGGCACATACACTAACATGATCATCCTCGTGTGTACTAACTCATAAACCTGTCTATCTGCAAAAATAATTAATAACATGGGATGAGCGACATACATTGCGCAGCAAGTAACCTGTCTATATTTACCATGTTATCATACATGGAGAAGCAAGTGTCATAAAATAATTTAATAACGATATGAAAAATATCATGCTTCTCTTTGCAAATAAAGTTTACCTTCTTGCCCTCTATACCATCCAAGAAAACAAGAGCACACGCAACTAGGTTAGCAACACACAAGTGTTAGCTCAATGAAAATCGATGATGCAATTTTTATATCCGATGAAATGCGATAAAAATCAATTTCTGATATTCAAATTTGATTTCCAAAATATCCATTTTTCAATTTCCAAATCCAATTTCAAATGCTCGATACGATACGATATGGTACGATGATCGATACGATACGATACGATGTTTGATACGATACGATACAATTTCCAATATGATATGATATTTCGATCATCGATACCAATACGATTCCAATGCAATGGTCATGGCTCTTACCTTACAAATGACTTATATCGCAAGACTTACGAATTGATCCCCCAATGGTCAAATATGTCGCAGGCGCTCTATAGAAATAGTCAAATATGCCTGGACGCTCCAATTGACGGTCAAATATGCCCGGGCGCTCTATCAAAATAGTCAAATATGCCCAGACGCTCTGTTTGTTTGGGACCAACCCGGCTTACCGATATATTTCTTTTGTAAGAGTGACTTTCAAAATATGCGATGCAATTTTCAAAATATTTTAAATATCGATACCAACTTCCAAATACAATTTCAAATGTCAACTATTCAAATATTATCCAAACGGTAAAGCCCAATTAATTCCGATCACATCCAATACGATTACGCAAATATCAAATACGATCACATATCAAATTACGATATCGATGTTCTAATAACCATCACTCACATGGACGTATATACACGTATATGCCCACGCCCATACATATGCATATACATACAAAATCTCCACTTTTCAAAATTTATTTTCCTCAATTTCGATTACGAAAACCCAAATTTACCTCACATGCAACCACACCATAGCAAACCCATGATTATCAAATTCACCTCAATATTTAACTCCTCATAAGCCCTGGCTGACATTTATTTCTCCCAAATCTAAGCATATAATCCAACCGATATCGCCTAATTATTAAAAACCATACCTCATATAACAAGTAATTACATATACCTACAATATACACATGTTCAACTATATTATATGAATTCACAACTTATATTTCCATTTTACAAAACCTCGGCCATTGCCCAGAAGCTTTCAGCCTCAACAATCATGGCCTTTTTTTTAAATCCAGTTAATATACATAAATGTGCACTACTTGGCCCCATACAAATATATAATTTATACTCATGCAGCTTCAACCATCAGCCCTCCACACGCCACAGCCAGTGAGCAATTTTACCACATCGACCAACTTGTTCAAATTTCTTCTTTTTTGTTTTTTTCTTTTCCAGCCCATGCACCAAATTTCTACCCAGCATTTGCATACTTAAAAATACCACATCAACCAATGGACAATTCACTCCAACCATCAGCACGCCACAACTGGAAACAAACAAATGGAATACTATGACACAGCAAGTATATCATCGGCTTATGCTTGTAATATATATATATATATATATCACGATACACATATACCAATACATATACGATTATTATTCCCCTATATATATATGTATGTATTTTTTCGGCGATGCCCTCCTTCTTCTTCGATAACTCACCCCGACGGCGGCGGTAGACGGCCTTTTCTTCATTTAACATCCGCTCAATTATACAGTCTTCCTCAATCTCTCTACTCTTTTCGTCTCTGCACCGGGTTCTTGCAATGTCAGAATCACAGCCACCAAATAACCCGGTGATCACTGATCGTATGTGATACGATCTTGGATCGTATGAAATTGACAATCGCTTCTTTCAACTTCAAAAGACACCTTTGATCAATCCTTGCGTGGGACAATGGCGCAAACCACCACCTTCTTGGACAAGAGAAGTCAACAACGTCTACGTCGAGCAATTCGAATCTTCCAACCCAACACGTCGTTCCGTATCCTTGGATTGTGATTCACCAACTAGGTTTACTCAAACCTTGGTTGGATCTAGCCTTGATTTTACTTTGTGAAAACCAAAGGAAAAACACACCAAAAGATGCAACTCACGGCTGCAAGGAGAAAGAACCTTTATTGCTGAAATTGTAATTCTGAAATTCTATCTTAGATGCCTTTTTTTTTCTAGATATAATTCCATATTCTTCTACTTCTAATCAATCAAGTCCTAATAATACTACCTATCAATATTAATAAAATTTACATAATAGATAAGTTAAAGCTAATCAAGAAAGATTACATAACTCAAACCCCTAAAATCTCGTACTGGAATTACACCCTGTCGGTTACTGGCTTATAGCTGCTTCTAGACGCCGAATTAGGGTTTGTATTCTAGCAAAGTTGTAGCTCATCAAATTCTCTTGAATTTGGGATTTTGAATCACCTAATGTGGACTCTTCTTGATAGAGATACGGGCCTCAAAAGATTAGGTATTCATCCAGTGATCTTCAGTACTTTCTATTCTGGACTCCCAACTTGCACCTGATTTCGGTCCATCTTGTAGCCCGAATTAGCAAAAGTTTAAAGCATGAAAATGGTCCCAAATTGAGTTATCTAAGACCTACAAGTGGTTTGAACCCATTTGGATCAGTACTCCGACCTAGGCGTCCAAAATACCGACTGGTGTCTGGCTGCCTTCCTGAAAAATAGGGACTCTTCAAGCCACTTTCTTTATTTAGCCTTTCCTCCTTAGAAAACACTCAAACACAGCCATTAGCACTAGAAACATATATTAAAAGACGCTATAAAATATACTAGACCCAAAACAACGACAACTCAAACAACTAGACTCGATACTACGACGACAACATGTGAAATGACCATCCTGTCCTCCCACCAACCCTTACATCAATAGACTCAAGGATAATCAAATCATGGCCTCAATAAACATAGAAAAATCATGCATCAAATTCCATGGCTCATCTTGCACATGTTTGAACAAGAAGCTCTTTAGTTTACATCTTCTATTTGTGCAAAAGCTTCTTGTTTGTGGAGTTAGTATGCTCAATGCCCTTGTTTGTGAAGCTTGTATGTTTGGGTACAGGAAGAAAACAGTGAGAAAAAAATAAGAGAAAGAAGGATATGCGAGTTGTAAAGAAGAAACCTTCGCTCTGATACCACTTTGATACGATCTTGGATCGTATGAAATTGACGATCGCTTCTTTCATCTCCAAAGACACCTTTGATCAACCCTTGCGTGGGACAATGGCGCAAACCACCACCTTCTTAGACAAGAGAAGTCAACAACGTCTATGCCGAGCAATTCGAGTCTCCCAATCCAACACGTCGTTCCATATCCTTGGATTGTGATTCACCAACTAGGTTTGCTCAAACCTTGGTTGGATCTAGCCTTGATTTTACTTTGTGAAAACCAACGGAAAAACACACCAAAAGATGCAACTCACGGCTGCAAGGAGAAAGAACCTTTATTGCTGAAATTGTAATTCTGAAAAGTCTATCTTAGCTGTCGTTTTTTTTTCTAGATACAATTCCATATTCTTCTACTTCTAATCAATCAAGTCCTAATAATACTACCTATAAATATTAATCAAATTTACATAAAAGATAAGTCAAAGCTAATCAAGAAAGATTACATAACTCAAACCCCTAAAATCTCGCACTGGAATTACACCCTGTCGGTTACTGGCTTATATCTGCTTCTAGACGCCGAATTAGGGTTTGCACTCTTCAGAAAAGTTGTAGCTCATGAATTTCCCTTGAATTTGGGATTTTGAATCACCTCATTTGGACTATTCTTGATAGAGATACGGGCCTTCAAAGATTAGGTATTCATCCAGTTATCTTCAGTACTTTCTATTCTGGACTCCCAACTTGCACCTGATTTCGGTCCATCTTGTAGCCCGAATTAGCAAAAGTGTAAAACATGAAAATGGTCCCAAATTGAGTTATCTAAGACCTAAAAGTGGTTTGAACCCATTTGGAACAGTACTCTGACCTAAGCGTTCAAAATACCGACTAGTGTCCGGCTGCCTTCCTGAAAAATAGGGACTCTTCAAGCCACTTTCCTTATTTAGCCTTGCCTCCTTAGAAAACACTCAAACACAGCCATTAGCACTAGAAACATATATTAAAAGATGCTATAAAATATACTAGACCCAAAACAACGACAACTCAAACAACTAGACTCGATACTACGACGACAACATGTGAAATGACCATCCTGCCCTCCCACCAACCCTTACATCAATAGACTCAAGGATAATCAAATCATGGCCTCAATAAACATAGAAAAATCATGCATCTACATTCCTTGGCTCATCTTTCACATGTTTGAACAAGAAGCTCTTTAGTTTACATCTTCTATTTGTGCAAAAGCTTCTTGTTTGTGGAGTTAGTATGTTCAAAGCCCTTGTTTGTGAAGCTTGTATGTTTAGGGCTCCTTGAATCGCATCATTCCCTCCCTCCTCAAAAGGATTCGACCTCGAATCCAAACACAGTAGGGGATAAAAGAGATACTCTACAAATGACTCATAATATATATAAGACACAAACCTAAGAGAATAAAGTGTAATGAACATGCATAATTTGAGTTTAACATGCTTAGGATGAATAATTAACTGAAGGAAGAAGCATGTAGATAACAACACATTATAACACATATCTACATGAACACTTAGCAACAAGCACCTCTTTCTCATATATTTAGGATGCACTAACAAGATAGGTATAAAACTCCTCACATAAGATTTATCATGCATGAAAGAGAAAGTATGTAAAACATGAGGAATAAACAACATATCTTATACGCTCCTTAGAACTTCCAAACCAGAGGTATTTGAACTATCATGCTCAACAAAGCACAAATCATCACTAACATTTAGATTATCATCTTCAAAATCAGTTTGCAGCGTAACGTCAAGTGGAATTTTAGATTCGTACGCACGCAAATTAGAATTTTCATGGGATGGAAGGTCACTACTAAGGCACTCAAACAAAGGATTATCATAGACAACCCATTCATGCTTCTCAACGTTACCATGTTTGTGACCTAGGGCATCACTATTGTCACTTGAAATGTCACTCAAATCATCTTGTAAAGAAGCATGCAAATCAAGCAAATCATGTGAATCATGTGTGGTACAAACTATTTCAGATTCAAGCTCATCACTTTTAGCACGCAAGTCAGTCTCATGCATATGAACACGATGAACATCAACAAGTCTCCTAAGACCTTGTAATTTAATAAGGAAGTCCAATCTGTGCACCTTTTTTTCTTCTACTTCTGCAAGGATATCAAAGTTACGTTCTTTTTGTGCTAGAAGTTTCTTATGAATGTTAGAATTACGTTCTAAGAACTTCACACAGTCATGTTCAACTTTAATATGATCATGTAAACCAACATGCAATTTCTTATCAGGTTCACACACCTTAGAGTGCAAAACAACATCATTACTAGAATCAGATTCAGACAAGCCAGATTTAAACAGTTTAAGATCATGCAAGTCAAGAAGCTTATCATGTAAGTCATGTTCATTCGGTGCATCAACTTTGTCATCATGATTAGCATACATATCAATTGAAATTTCAGCATCGTCATCATAAGAATCATGTTCAATATCAACGCTAGAATCATCACTCATATCATGCAAATCATATGCAATTCCATAAGTGAAATGAGCTTGACGTAAGCCTTCTATCATTGCACGATAGAGGTCTCTAATGTCATCCTCCTTGGAATCCATGAGTAACCTGAAATCAATCAAGAAAACAAAGAAAGGAAAAACTAACACAAAGACAAAAAAGATTTCGTTACGTTAGTAAAAAAATCAAAATCAATGTGTAATGTCCCTCTCTCGCTCTTATACAGTCACTCATGTTTGTGCTTTACTTGGCCAATCTTGAGCTAGATACAACCAAAGCAAGCTCCTCAAGTGGCTAACACAATCCGATGATCAATTGCGCCATTTTCTCCAATGAGTCACCCAAATTTCAGCAACTATCAAGCAAAGGTATTAAGCCAAGAACAAGACAATTTAACACACTTAACCTCCTAAGAATCAAGAAAAATGAAACCAAAAATTATGTCAAAGGCTGAGCCAAAGAAAAACTAAGGGTTGCTCTAGGGAATCTTTAGTTAACCTTAACCTTATGCAAATTAATCACAAGTTGTTGATTCGATTACAACAATCAAGTATCCAAGTGAAAAGGCAATGAAGAATTTATGTATTTTGAGGCTTAAAAGGGGTACAACCTCTTCTTTTTTTCTCTTTTTTTGAGCTCTTGGGTCTCGTTTTTTTTTTTGTGTGCTGCTGTTTATCCTTTTTTTTGTCTGTTTTCTTTTCTCGGCTCTTTTGATATTTCTGCCGATTTTTTTTTCTTCTTTTTTTTTGAATTTTTCTAAAAGAACACAAGGGAAAATATGTATTCAACAATGCATAGCCCATGATTTAGGAACCAATAGGATGCCTCTTGATGTTCAAGGCACTCTGAGGGGCTGTTTTGCACGAAGTAGTAAAATAGTTTTTGTATCTCCACAATTAGTATCTTTGTGGCTTGATTTGGCTTAAAAGGTGATAGATTTGTATCAAGAGTTTTCAGCCGTGTGTATGGTGTGGGAGAACTAGTCTTGGATACAAGAAAATTGCAACGCAAACCAAGCAACAATGCAATCAAGTCACACAAGTCTAAGACCAACCAATAGCTTCGTTAGCAACAAGATTTATGTGTGACTAGGTAGCACTTTCAAGCAATGGACTAAATTTATATGATATGGCTGAATTTAGAACCTAATACAATGATCCCTATTGTTAAGTGTAAATGAAGATTTGATCTTTAAAGGTGTAGAACAAACTATGTGAAAGGAAAGGCCAACTTGGCCTTGTGGCACACACTGTCCAGCAGGAACAACGGACCACTTCTCAGATTTTCTTTTTTTTTGTTTCCGTATATTAAAAGGGCTAAAACAAAATGCAGCTCTTTTTTTATTTTTGTGAATAAGATGACAAGGAAATTGAGGTAAAAATAAAGAACAGAGATGGAGTGATGGATGTTTGGGTACAAGAAGAAAACAGTGAAAAAAATAAGAGAAAGAAGGATATGCGAGTTGTAAAGAAGAAACCTTCGATCTGATACCATTTTGATACGATCTTGGATCGTATGAAATTGACGATCACTTCTTTCAACTCCAAAAGACACCTTTGATCAACCCTTGCGTGGGACAATGGCGCAAACCACCACCTTCTTGGACAAGAGAAGTCAACAACATCTACGTCGAGCAATTCGAATCTCCCAATCCAACATGTAGTTCTGTTTCCTTGGATTGTGATTCACCAACTAAGTTTGCTCAAACCTTGGTTGGATCTAGCCTTGATTTTACTTTGTGAAAACCAAAGGAAAAACACACCAAAAGATGCAACTCGCGGATGCAAGGAGAAAGAACCTTTATTGCTGAAATTGTAATTCTGAAAAGTCTATCTTAGATGCCGTTTTTTTTTCTAGATATAATTCCATATTCTTCTACTTCTAATCAATCAAGTCCTAATAATACTACCTATCAATATTAATCAAATTTACATAAAAGGTAAGTCAAAGCTAATCAAGAAAGATTACATAACTCAAACCCCTAAAATCTCGCACTGGAATTACACCCTGTCGGTTACTGGCTTATAGATGCTTCTATACGTCGAATTAGGGTTTCAATTCTTCAACCAAGTTGTACATCATGAAATTCTCTTGAATTTGAGCTTTTGAATCACCTAATTTGGACTCTTGTTGATAGAGATACGGGCCTTCAAAGATTAGGTATTCATCCAGTGATCTTCAGTACTTTCCATTCTGGACTCCCAACTTGCACCTGATTTCGGTCCATCTTGTAGCCTGAATTAGCAAAACTGTAAAACATGAAAATGGTCCCAATTGAGTTATCTAAGACCTGCAAGTGGTTTGAACCCATTTGGAGCAGTACTCCGACCTAGGCGTCCAAAATACCGACTGGTGTCCGGCTGCCTTCCTGAAAAATAGGGACTCTTCAAGCCACTTTCCTTATTTAGCCTTGCCTCCTTAGAAAACACTCAAACACAGCCATTAGCACTAGAAACATAAATTAAAAGACACTATAAAATATACTAGACCCAAAACAACGACAACTCAAACAACTAGACTCGATACTACGACGACAACATGTGAAATGACCATCCTGCCCTCCCACCAACCCTTACATCAATAGACTCAAGGATAATCAAATCATGGCCTCAATAAACATAGAAAAATCATGCATCTACATTCCTTGGCTCATCTTGCACATGTTTGAACAAGAAGTTCTTTAGTTTACATCTTCTATTTGTGCAAAAGCTTCTTGTTTGTGGAGTTAGTATGTTCAAAGCCCTTGTTTGTGAAGCTTGTATGTTTAGGGCTCCTTGAATCGCATCAGTATGGTTTCGGCGCCGACAAAATCGTACGCGTCTCTGTTTCAGACAGGGACAACACCGATTGCGCCAAAACAAGTGCAGCACTTCAAAGGCAGCCCTATGATCTCATTCACAGATGAGGAAATATATTCTCTGGCTGCACCATTCCGTTTTACATTGGTTGGCACATTCTGGTATGGTCGTCCCCCTCTTGCCACCATATGTTCCGCCATTGATCGCATAGGCTTTACTGGATCAGTCAAGGTTGGTCTTCTTGATAGCACCCATATAATTATTCACTTCGATCAAGAACAAGATTACTTGCGCTGCTTCTCTCGACAGAGTTGGATGATATCAGGCAAACACATGAGAGTTACGAAATGCACGCCAGATTATGATCCATCTATCGAAGTCTCTATTGTTCCAGTTTGGGTATCTTTCCCAAGCCTTCCAATCCATTACCATCGGAAAGACGCCCTTTTTCAGATTGCAAGTATGATTGGAACCCCCATGAAACTGGATTCAGCTACGACAAACACAGCTAGGCCTTCTGTTGCGCGCGTATGTGTGGAATTGGATGTTTCTAAGGACTTGCCACAACGTGTATATATCCAAGGACTAAATAAGGTCATCATGCAGCAAGTCACGTATGAAAACCTTCCGTCATACTGTACTGGGTGTCTCGGGCTAGGTCACGCATTATCTGATTGTGGAAAACCTAAGACTGACTTGCCTCTCCCACCATCGGGCCACCACCGGTGTAATGAAGAAGAAAATAAACAAAGATGGACTCCTAAGAAAGTACATCATACTAAAAACGCCATGACAACTAATGAAGCGGCTTCGACAGAATTGCAGTTACCGCAAGAGCCATCAAATCCGAATGCTCCCAAAGAAGATGACTTAAGAGCTTCCCCAGATCTTTGTGTATTAGATTCAATGACTGATACGCCAGACATCACGCGGTTGCGTGGAGTGGAAGATTGCATTATGGAAGACCTTCCCATGCAGCCCGATTTTGCTACACATTCAGATACTGAAGTGGACGTTACTCTAAATGTAAGCCAGATGGATGACCAGGACAAATGTTTATATGATGAAATGGCTAACATATTTCAATCAACATACATACATGCGACGCGTATGCATACAACGAATATGGATGCATCCATGGTGTCATACGAGCCTCCGCCAAGAATTCTGCGACGTGGTCAGCATACCTTCCCATCAACCTCCCGTGTCACAAGGTCACGTTCATCGCAGCCCTCTAGCTCAATAGACAACTTGTCTCAATGAAGATTTTAATCTGGAATGTTAGGGGTATTCGTACCTCAATGCATCATATTCAATCACTAAATCAACGATACCACTTGCATATACTAATCAAAATAGAGCCAAAAGCAAGGAGTACACAATTAACATATTACAGATTGCAGTTTGGTTTTTCAAAAGCTTTATCTTCCTTGGATAATCACATTTGGTTTTTTTGTGGAAGGATTCTCTATTTTCTCTGGAGGGTGAACGACCTGGAGTTCAAAATCATTCTCTTCAGTTGAAATGGACAGCAACAGGAGAGTCATTTTGGTTGACAGCAATATACAGACTTCACACAGTGGCAGCCAGGCGTCCATTGTGGACATATTTACATCTTTTTCACTCAACACAATCTTTACCATGGCTAATAGGAGGCGATTTTAATACTTTCCGGTCTTTGGAGGAACATCGAGGCAGATCAAGACCTAGCATTCGCACCTTACAAGAATTCAATGATTGCATCGATCATTCTGAGCTTCAGGAGATAACGTATCAAGGTTCTATATATACCTGGTCAGACGGACGTGGCTTGGGTTGTGTTCAAAGATGATTGGATTGTATATTGTGCTCGCAATCGTTTATGGATATATTACCCATTACACTATTACAACATCTTTCCCGTGCTTCATCTGATCATGCGCCATTATATTTGACTTGTGACATTGACGGAGCAAGAGCCCCGTCACCTTTCCGATATCTAGATGTCTGGGAGTCACATCCGGATTTTGAGGCCTTTGTTACAAACCATTGGAGATCTTTTCCAACAGTAGGTGGTATGTGGGGATTGTCGGATAAACTGCGCCGCCTACGACAACAATTAAAACAGTGGAATAAGGATGGATTCGACAACATATTTAATGCTGTGGTTCACGCTGAAACAGAAGTTGCAATCCATGAAAGGGAATGTGATAACGATCCATCACCAACACATAGAGAAATTTACCATCACAGCATGGCCAAATTGAAGATGGTTCAAACGCATGCATTTTTATACTGGAAGCAGAAAGCCAATGTGAAATGGATGAAAGATGGTGATGCTAATACAACTTATTATCATCACATCGTTAAGGACAAATGTAGACGTCAAATAATCCGTAGGATCTTAAGATCAAACGGCACAGAGTGCTTAAACTATGATGAGATTGCAGCAGAAGCAACTGCATATTTTTCGGCTCTATTTGCAAAGGAGCAGACGACAAATTGTGAGTACATCCTTCAACATATACCAACTATTCTCACTGAAGAGGATAATACAATGATGCTGGTGATTCCAACATTGGAGGAAACAAAGATGGCAGTATGGGATCTCAATCCCTCAAGTGCGGCGGGGCCTGATGGATACCCCGCTCTTTTTATCGACATTTTTGGACCCTTATAAGTCTTGATGTCCATAAAGCAATGCAGGAATTCTACTTGGGAGTCAGAGTGCCACAGACACTAGCAGAAGCAACAATCATTCTGACCCCAAAAATTTCTACTCCACAGTCCTTTGGGGATTTCAGGACCATTTGTTTGACAAATTTTATTTCCATAGTTATTACGCGTTTGATGGCCACTAGACTGGGTAAATTGTTGTCGCGTTTAATTTCACCTGAGCAGGCTGGCTTTAATAAAGGTCAAGGCATTACGGAACAAATTCTGCTAGCGCAGGAGATGGTGCATTTATTAGATAAGCGAACAAGGGGAGGCCACGTCATAGTCAAGCTTGATATGGCCAAAGCCTTTGACCGAGTTAATTGGAGATATCTGCAGCTACTATTAAGTCGTTTTTGGATTTGATGGGAGATTAATTAGAATTATTTTAAACAATCTGGATGCTACTCGGTGTTCAATCCTTCTTAATGGCAAGCATACGGACAAATTTACAATAAGACGCGGGGTGAAACAAGGAGATTCGTTATCACCATTACTGTTTATCTTATCCTCAGAAGGCTTCTCGCGAGGTATGAAGTCATTATCCCAATCAGGCAAACTAAAATGCTTTGCTACTGGCCGAGTTCCCTGCATTTCACATTTGGCCTTTACGGATGATTTATTAATATAAATGGTCAAGCATCCAATTTGACAAAGTTTTGCAAATTCTTAACGGAATATCAGAATGCCTCAGGACAGTTGGTCAATTATCATAAAAGTCAGGCGGTATCCAGCCAAGGAGTACATAACGATGCGGCTTCTATACTGAGTATGCGATCATCTTCACTGCCAATAAAACATCTTGGATCATTTCTGTATAAAGGTATAAATCATTCTAGCTACTTCACGTCACTTATTTCTCATTTTGAAACTAAGCTTTCGACATGGTCAAATAAATTACTCTCAATGGCGGGAAGGCTGGTATTATTAAAACACGTCTTGAGTTCCATGCCTGTGCATATTATTGCTAGCTCAAGACTTCCAAAAAGCGTTATAGAGGTTCTTCACAGAAAAATGGCCTCATTTATTTGGAATGACCAACATCATTGGAGATCATGGCCCTCGTTGTGCATGCCTCTAGAGGCTGGAGGATTAGGTATTTGTAGCTTGATACATGTTCAGAAGGCATATGATTGTCAACTTTGGTGGAAATACTTTCACTCTTCAACCTTATGGGCGGTTTTTTGTCGAATCAAATATGGTAATCGAACATCTATGTACGCACACATCTATGATTTGCCGGTATGGAAGAGGATTTGTCACATAAATAAGTATATGGAATCGCAAATAGAGCATGTGGATAATGAATTATCTTGGCAACCAAAAGCTAATGGGCAATTTACTATAAAATCGGCTTACACTGTCATTTCGGCAATGGCAACATCTTTTCCAGAATATTGCTACATTCGGTGGCCAACCTCCCCGCCAATGATATGAATGTTTATATGGAGACTCTGGATGCATGCTTTGCCCCTAGTAGAAAATGTACGCAGTTGAAAAACCATTTTTCCCTCACAATGCACGTTTTGTAGACAAAGATCGGATTCTCAAGGTCATCTTTTCCTTCACTGTAGTAGCATTAAACCGATATGGACAGAATTGTCCATACTCTTCTCAGGGCCTATGCTTGCAGCACGTACCCTCAAAGGCTATTTATTAAGGTGGTGGCGTCAATCAAATGCAATGACGGTGCTCGGCCAAATGAAAGTGGTTGTTTCTTCTATGATGGCATGGACAATTTGGAACGAATACACATCCATACGCTTTGGAGAAGAGGCCTTCAGTTCTTCATGAGTGCTGGCTAATGTTCGCAAATCAGTCTACACATGGTGCCCAATGATGAATGGTAAGAAATTTGCAACAACGGTTCCTCATTTGGTTAACTTGGCTTACTCTCCTCCAACGAGAACAAAGCGCTTGACGGTTGTTCGCTGGGCACTACCACCGTCAGGAAGAATGAAACTCAATGTTGATGCGGCAGTTGGTAGGGTCCAAGCTGCAGGAGGTGTCGTATTGCGAAATGAACAGGGCCTTTTGTTGTCCGCTGTCTGCTTTGCGCTACAATCCGTCAGCCCTTTAAGGGCAGAGTTACACTGATGTTTGCCTTGATGTATTATGCACCTAGATACGACAATATCATTATCGAAACTGACTGTCGCTCCCTTTTAAGTCATCTAACCGGAATACAAGGAGTTTTGGCAGCAGAATTTACAAGGTTGATTACATTTCTCTCTTTAAATCAATCAACAATTCAATATTGCCCAAGGGAGACAAACACAGCCGCGCACACACTTGCAAGACACGGATATAGAGCAACAGGTCTTCAAGAATATTACAAGCTCCACAGCCTTCCTTGCGAAGTGCGTGGTGCAATCCTCATGGACGTGCAGCTACCTACATTTCGACATTGAGGATCAATATGCGATGCCTTCATATACGACAAGTTGCCTGTGTTTTCTTACAACACAGGCAACATTGGTGCGCTTTTCCCCTTCTTAAGCTTGTCTTTATTATTTTGTTGATGAGTATATACGACAGATTAACCTCTGCTTTGTTGTTCAATTTTGGTGTGGCCGCTATGCCATTCATATGGATTCCCATGGAGAGGCGATCATTAAGCGCAGGAATGCATCTCAAACATTGTCAAGCAGTACAAGACACGATTGGAACGCCTTGGTTCACTCAGAATCAAGGCGACATGGGTATGTACTTTCTAAGACGACATCTACTGGACTTATCTCACAGCATCTTGCCAATACATAATATTTCACATTTTTTCTGCGAGGAACAAATCATCCATCAAGACACATTGGTGTTGACTTACTTCTTTGGATGCACGGTTGAAAAGTTTATTTCAAGGCGGCTCTTTCAAGCATCATCTCTTCGCCATCAGCATTCCACCGTTACTTATGTATCATTGGCTACACATTCCATACGTATAAATATGTACGCTTTTTCCTTCGTCAAGGTTTTATCCACAAGGATGGTTTTACTTGGCAAGGTTTTAATGCGGCATATCATATGCGAATGGACGCTAGCCCTCATTAGTTATTTACATTATCTTTTTTCATATGATGATTTTTTGTATTAAGGTATTCATCCGCCATAAGTGAGGCGTTTTAATAAAAATTTTACATTGCTCCAAATATACACACACACACACACTGTTGTACCCCGCCGAAAAGTCATATAGTACTTGAAGACTCATATAAGTGAATTAATAAAGTGGTATCCTTCAAGCGTGTTTCACTAAGTTACCTTAGTGATTCTTTCATTTTAGGATGATGAGCAAACGATATAATCAATTCAAGCGTGAGTTAGGGACTATATGAAGTGGCCAATTTATTTCCAAAAGCTTAAGAAAATTTCGGCCACAAGGTTTAGAAAGGGCCTTAAAGGGTTTTTCCCAAAATTATAAGAGATGATAATCTTAAGGGCCTTCTCAAAATTAAGCCAAAAGGAAATTAAGGAGTTGTAAGTAGTGGACAATTTTTCCCCCAACTACTACTAAATTTCGGCCCTTTAGCCATGAGGAATTAAGAATTTCCTAATTTTATTTTAAAACAAGAAAAGGGGAATAATTAAAAAAGAGGGCAAATACCCACATGGCTTCTTATTAAACTCATTTGGAGAGAAATTAAGCATGGTAAAGTTTCCCCTCAAGGAGTCAAAATCGCCCCCCTATGGTTGACCAAGAAAGATTACTATGGTTACTTAACAATTACTACAAGGTTAAGGAAATAACTCTAGTTGGATAAAGTAACATAGGTTAGCCATAAAGTAACTATAGTTGACATAAAGTAACTATAGTTGGCATAAAGTAACTATAGTTAACATAAAGTAACTATAGTTGACATAAAGTAACTATAGTTGACAAAAAGTAACTATAGTTGACATAAAGTAACTATACTTGCCTTAAAGAAACCTTGGTTAGTTAATAGTAACCAAGGATGATTAGTCTAACTAAGCTAAGGAGAATCCCTTCCCCTCCCACATAACCCACGGCTGCACCTTATAGCCAAGGGAAGAAAAAATTTTCTCCAAGCAATTTTAGAACACTCCACACTCAAGAAATCACAATGGAGCAAGAGACTTTCCCCTTTGCTTATGTGGAAGTATACGGCTAGTGAAGAGGTCCAAGAACCATCTTCAAGCTCCAAGAATCCATCTAGGTAAGTGTATGTTAAATCTTCTAAGTGAGTTCTATATTTCAAAGGATGAAGCTCACAATATACCCTCCTTTTTCCATGCTAAAAACGTGACCTACAAAGGATCACTAAGTGAGGATTCTTCAAGCTACTAAGGAGAAGCTAACATCTTGGTGGTTTGAATCCATTTCAAGATCCATTCAAGCTTCATTTTGGTAAGATGAATCTAGCCTCAACCTAGCTCCATTCTTCATTTCAAATGGTAGCTAATGTTCTCCTTCTTCTCCTCTTCAAAAAACGTGTGCTATGAGTAAAGTGGAGGAAGACTTCATTCCATTTCAACCAAGGTTCAAGCAACGGAAAAGCTCTAAGGTTCAAGGAGGCAAGTATACTCTAGCCAATCTTGCCTTATTTTTGAAGTGCATGCTTGAATGACTAGCCATTTTTAAGTTATGAATCTTAGTTGGAGATTCTAAGAACAAGACATGAACTTAGTTGATGTAAAGAAAAGTGTTGGTATGAAAAGTGACATGTTCTAAGGGTAAATGACAAGACTGTTGGTATGAGTCATGTGTAGCCTAAAATGAGTTATGAGACTTGAAATAACTATGTTTAAATGTGTATTTGATGTATAGTAAGTCATCTTAATAAATGAAGTTGGTTGAAGGATGCTTGAACAATAAAAAGGTGAGGAAGTGCTGAAACTACTGGAGCTGGCAGATTTGTGTTGCTGATTGTGTGAATTGAGAACGAACCTTAGAAGTGTTCTATTAAGATAAATTTTGACATGACACTATCTCTGTGTGTTTAGTACAAGTGAGAGTTGGATTTGCAGTAAAAAGAGTTATGGTTTATTTTTAATAAATCTTTTGGTAAAACTGCTCAAGAAGAAATTACTGGAACTGGGCAGCACAGTATGACGTTTTGCATGACCTGAAAATGAATCTTAGGAGTATTCAAATTGGCTAATTTTTGGTTTGATGTTAGCCTCATATGTATATGAAATGTGTGAGTTGGAATTTCAATAAAAGGAGTTTTGGTTTGTCCTTGATGAAGTGTTTAGTAAGAAGTGGTCAAACAGAAGTACTGGAACTGGACAGATTTATGTGTTATGTTGAACGACCTGAACATGAATCTTAGGAGTGTTCAAATTGGCTAATTTTTTGTATGGTGATAGCCTTATGTGTATGTGAAATGTGAGAGGTGGAATTTTGATGAAAGGAATTGTGAATTATTATTAATGAAATGTTTGGTGAAACTGCTAAAACAGAGTTGCTGGAACAGGACAGTTTTGAGTAGTAAGTTGTGTGGCTTGAAAATGCACCCTAGGAATATGAAAATGAGCTGATTTTGGTAGGATGATAGTTTGATGTGTTTGTGACATCTGTCAGTTGGAATTTTGGAAAAAGGAGTTGTTGTTTGGTCACAATTTATTTCGTGATACAACTGGTCAATCCAGTCTCTGCATGTACCCAATTTGGGAAAGTAATTAGATGACCCCCTTAAACTTATTGAATTGCCTTGGAAATTTTGTGGTAATTACTTAGGGCATAGATGTGCATGTTCATGTAAAGAAACCAGCCTAAAACTACCATTTTGATGGTTGACAACTGAGTTGAAGTTAGTGTGCAAAACTGGAAAACAGGACATTTTATTGTCATAAGTTGTAAGGCTTTGATCTTGCTCATTTAAGCTTAAATGTGATGTTTAGCCTTATGAATATTGTTCCTTGGTGAATTAGCTATATTTTCCAGGTAATGGATCAAAATGAATAAGGTTTTATGACCCACGAAACTGAGGTAAGGCGGTACTGCCCTGCTGATTTCAGCAGTACCTTTGATGATAGTATGATGTTTTGAGGTAGTTAGACATTTCGGAATGTTACGAAATTTTTAATAGCATATGTCTAAGCCTTCATTATGCATATGTATGGCATGTGTTTATGAATATGAGCACGAATTGATGAGCACGAGGCTGTGTGAACAGAATGTGATTGCTGGACAGTTTTTCCAGTTTAAAAGACAAGTCCGTGCATGCATGATTATGATGCATTTGTTCACGAGTCTCATAATGCATGTCATACATTGCATCATCGTCACGTACATGATTTACAGCATGTCTTTTTATGAGAAAGGAAGATGAAAAGCGTTTCAAAAGATGATTTTGTTTTGTAAAGAATGATTTCCCCACCGGTACCGTGTGGGAGTATGAACTTGGCCAGTATGATGACGTTACCGTTCCGAATCCAAGAATAATAGATTCGAAGGGGAGACGTTACCACCTCAGATCCGGGAAGATAGATCTGAACATAAGAAAGATGACGTTACCGTTCCAAATCTGGGAATAATAGATTCGAAGGGGAGACGTTACCGCCTCAGATCCGGGAAGATAGATCTGAACATACGAATTCGAAGGGGAGACGTTACCGCCTCATATCCGGGAAAATAGATCTGAACATAAGAAAGATGACGTTACCGTTCCGAATCCGGGAATAATAGATTCGAAGGGGAGACGTTACCGCCTTAGATTTGGGAAGATAGATCTGAACACTCGACAATCGAAGGAATAAAGTCAAGAAGTTTACATTCATCCTCAATTGGTTCTGCAGAAAAAAGATGTGTGTAAAAAGAAATCGCTTCCTGTTGAATAGTCTTCATTGAATCGCATAAGACCCCATCCTCAGTACGAATAACAGATATACATTGTCGATGATGGCGATCCTTCACAATATTATGAAAATAAGAAGTATTTGCATCACCAAACCTTGACCACTTGACACGAGCCTTTTGCTCCCAATACAGGAGTTCATTTCGAGAAGCAAGTTTGTACTAAGCCTGGGAAGCATGATACGCCATACGTGATCCTGGATTCGGATCCTGTTCAAACAATCTCTCGCATCAAATTAATTATTGTTCTGCAACTTCCAGTTAAAATTGTAGAATTCCAAGACCGCAAATCCTTTTTTAGTTAATGTAATTTATCATACAAATCTCGCATACCACCTCTAGTTGGATAAGACTCCCATGATGCTCGAACAAAGGCCAAAAATCTGTATGCTCCATCCAAACGTTCAGAAACTGAAAAGATTTAGGACTCAGAAAATCATGCTTAACACACCTTAATAATAAAGAAGCATGATCCGACGCCAAACGTATTGGACCGTGCACCTGCAATAAACACCACTAGAGGGGGGTGAATAGTGGTTAGCAGAAATTACACTACAGCCCTTTGTAAAAATCTCCTTTGAAAACAGAATCTGAGACCACCTCATATTCAGAACCCGTTTTTGAAAAATTAAAAAATAATTGTACACAACTCCAAAAATTATGAAACTTTCCAGAATTTAACATCAATGCGTTAAAAAAACTCTGTCCAAAAATCAGACAAAAATAAGATTGTTTGGCCCTTCAAACAAATAAAAAGATTCAGATGGTCAATCTGGATAGAATTGGACAGAATGTTGCTGATTTTGCAAAACGTATTTCTCTTTGAATACTCAACCAAAAAGGTTGATCTTTATATCAAAATACTCCTTAGGATGTGTAGATAAAGTTCCAAAATGCCCTGACCTTAAACGATTCTTGATAAATACAGAATTTAGGTTTTCTCAAAACTGGTCAGATTGCAGCCAGATTGGAGCAGCTAACTTGCAAAGACTGAAAGACTAATTTTCTCTTGCCCAAATCAAGTGATTCTTATTGAAAATGAAAGCTAACAGTCTGAAGTATAACTCCACCAAAAATCACGAATTTCGAAAATGTTTATCTACTTTTTCAAAACATGAGAAGTTGTGTGAAAACTGCAGTAAAAACGGGCAGAAAACAGAAATGAAGAAACAAGACAAGAACACCGAGAATTTATCATGGTTCAGTCAATGTGACCTACTCCAGTCCCAAGGAACACCTTTTCTTGGATTTCACTATGAAAAGAATCACCTTACAACAAGAACCAAGCTTGATCCTTGGGTTATTCACCAACCCTGTTCAAGACTTGGATAATCACCTTCTAAGCAACACTTAGTTGCAACACCTCTACAACCTATGGATATAGCCTTATAAGAATGGCTAATGAATCTTACAAATGAAGCTCAAGAGGCTTGTAGCTCAAGAAAAAC
Source organism: Eustoma russellianum (assembly GCA_036186865.1). Taxonomy (NCBI): domain Eukaryota; kingdom Viridiplantae; phylum Streptophyta; class Magnoliopsida; order Gentianales; family Gentianaceae; genus Eustoma; species Eustoma russellianum. The sequence continues at coordinate 26,236,134 of AP025054.1, forward strand.
AACAAGAACACCTTTGCTACAAAGAATGGAACAAGAATAAAAACAAGAAGAAGATGATAGCTAGACAATTCAACAAATGCTTGTAAGCTTCAAGTGTGTTTCATCTTCTTCACCATTGCCTCTATTTATAGTGTGATATGAGCCTTGGAGATAAGACTTCCAATGTGTCACCATCTTCATCATCAATTCCAAATGTCTTCTCATCATTGGTTGGCCTTCTACACTTGGCAAAATAAGATAAAATGATTGGTCCACCTTGACAATTCAGCATGGCCGAAAATTTCAACTAAAATTGTCTTGATTATCCTCTGCCAAAAATGAAGATAATTAGAAGGATAATACTCCACTATTCCCTCAAATCCTTGGCTTGAGAATAGGCATGTGGGCATTGACATTTTCAAATTAAAAAATCTGCTCCAAGACATCATAGTAGCCGTTGGTTATCATCTTGGATTTTCCAAAAATTAACTTTTGATTATCCTTTGTAAAATGAAGAAAATTCGAAAGGATAATACCACCAGAATATCCCCAACTTCAAGCACAATAATAGGGCATGTAAGAGCTCCATTTGACTACAACAATTCTGCTGAAAACATCAAGTAGCCGTTGGCTACATTTGAACATTTCCTAGTTGGCAATTTTTTCCAACTAGCTCCTTTTTGGTTGGTCCACTTGTCACCAACTTATAAAATGAATAATGTATCACCTCCACCTGCTCATACACGTTTTTGAGCATACAAATATGTGTAGCAACTCAAATTTTTGAAGAAGAAATAAATAGATAATAGTTGACAAGATTATGTCAACGTGTAACACCGAAATTCCTAATATTTATTCTTACATGTTGTGATCATTTCCACACCTTTATCACCTTGAAAAACTCTGAATAGTGATGATAAATATGCTCTTATAACATATATAAGAGGGTCTTCAAGAAAATATAGAATTTGACATCTCAAATCGTCACATATCCAGCTATAGTCAATAATATCATCATGTGAGAGAATAAGATAAAGAATCACCATATTATCTTCAAGTTAATAATAAATCAGCTCCAGAATAAATATAATAATATGCTCAAGAGATTCCTTGAGTGAAAATAGCAAAAATACCCTCGGGGGTGAAGTGAGCAAAATACCCCTGGGATATGAAAACTCCAGAAATGACCTGGATGGTCAGAACTAATCATGATATCACCTTTGTCATGATAAATAGTTTAAGAATACACCCTTGAATTTTTTTCACCATGTGATGTTCCTACAAAACTCAAAATACCAATTTTGCCTTTTTTTGTAAGTGGTAGAAACTTCCGAGGCACGTTAGTCACAATACATTTAAAATCATCAAAATCACATAAGATTCACATAATGAGCATGTATAAATCATATACCCATGAAAACAACAATTTTAACACATTTTAGAAAATTATTTCTAAAAACCCTAGACATCGATCGATCGAAGTGCCTCAGCTTCAGAGATCGATGTCTCACATAAAGATTCAAGTTTTGTCTCTGACCTACATCGATCGATCGAAGTGAGTGTTCCATGTACATCAATCGATCAATGTGTCTCAGGTTTAGAGATTGATGTCTCACAGTAAGGTCTTGAACTTTTACTGCCTTACATAGATCGATCGATGTGAGGGATCTATGTACATAGATCGATCAATGTGCAACAACCTGAGATATCGATGTCAACTTTTCAACTTTTTCAACTTTTAACCACATATTACACCATGTGTGACATTTTTAAGTATTCACCACTTAAAATCATGACTTTGAAAATTATCCAAACATATTTCTCAACAAAACGAGGCAAATGACGGACCCGAAAATTGGGAAAAAGCTGATTAAATTACTCAGAACACAACATACGATCCAAACGACGCTTAACAATCCCCAAACCTCACCCACTCATCCATGTGTGCATTGGGCCATCGAATCAAAGAGCAGTAAGTTTGTCTTTTATCCAAGGGTGTAATGGCCGAAAATTTGGAGTAGTGGGAGTGGTTATGGTAGGACAAAATACTATCATTTGGTTTCTACACAATTTTGTACACTTGGTATTTGTTGAGGTATTTTTCTAACCACAATTTCTTCTTCTTTTTCTTACCTTAAAATGGTGCCTATTTTTTTTTAAAAATAAAGGATACTTGCCGTCTTTCTTGAAACTTATAAAGTTAAAGGTTTATCCATGCAAACAAGAACCACCAACTTGATGTCAAACTGAGGTAATCAAGGTAGGAACTTGTAATTTGTAACAAATTTCCTCAGAAAAATCTATAGCTTTATTTTGTTCCTATGCACTTCCATATCAGTCTTCAGACAACCAAAAATACTTATATACCTGACTCATTTATAAAGGACCAAAAATATACATACTATCTTACCAACATTTTTCACTCTGCCTACACATCCTTCTTTCTTATCATCGGCTTTTGCTGAAGATCTTTATCTGATAAAACCACGGTAGGATCAGAAATATTTCTGGGATCTCGTTGACCTTCATCTGGGATCTCAGATTTTAAAGTGCCATCTTTGTCAAGATGTTCGATCCAGAATCATTTGTTTGTGATTAAGTTTCGGTGTCCAAACCAGCTCCACTAATGCTAGAACTAAATCTAGGCTTGTTTCCCTGATTTACACCACCAACGGTCGAAAAGCAAGAGACATCAGCAAACATTGCACCTTCTGCAATGTTTTCCAAATGGATATCCTCATATCCGGGTGCAAGATTCTTTACTGCATCATTGGAAGTTGTGTCTAAATTTTCAGCACCTCCTTTATCTTCCATCAGCAAAATTGCATTATGTACACCACCAATATTTGTATCCATCACTCTCTTTAAATTTTCACTCCTTGAAAAATTATTCGACTTTCCAAATGCATCTTCATCGGTTATTATTTGGGATCCATGGCTCACTGCACTAGAAACATCATCTGCCTTGTAAATTTCTTCTCTAGCCTCATGTGTGATCTCATCGGTTTCATTCTCAACGTCTTGATCTGCTGAAAAAAATTTCCTTTTCTAAAGGACCATTGTTGTCTCCAGCAATTACTTCACTGTTTTCTTTTACATGATCCTCATCCAGATCCATAGTATCTTCTTTGTCAACCTCAGCATCAGATTTCTCATCCTCGTGATGATCAATCTCATCCTCTCTGCCACCTTCACTTTCCTCATCTTTCTTCTCAGTCCTAGGATCTTCTTCTTCTTCTTCTTCCTCGTGCTTGTTCTTTTCTTCCCCTGTGGCAGTTTCATCTGCTTCTTTATTTTTTTCTTCCTTAGTCACCAATGTTTCGTCCAATTTTGGTTTAAGATATTTCCTTCCTAGGTTCTGATAATCACTATCACTAGCAATCCTTGTTGATAAACCACTGTCTCCATCATATTCATTATATTCTTTCTTCTTATCATGCAAATGTTTGGCTTGGTATATTAGCCAAAAGAAAACAGCAATTAAGAAACAAACTTGCAGACCATGTTTTACTTTACTCCCTTTGGATCTCTGGTTTCTTCCAGGAGACTGCCTGAACATGACTACACCTGAAGACGCCACACAGCTCTATACTGGTCTTCTTTCTTCACAGATATAAGCAGCAAAATGAAGAAACGGTGTGAGAGAAAAAGGTAGTTGTTGTTGCCTGACTGTGATGAAGTCAAAAAAGTGTGTTTTGCAGGTAACAGATGGTGCATATATATATATATATGTATATGTATATATATATATATATATGTATATATATATGTATATATATATATATGTATATATATATATATATGTATATATATATGTATATATATATATGTATATATATATATATATGTATATATATATATGTGTGTGTGTGTGTGTGTCTATATATATATACACACACACACATATATATATATATATGTATTCATTTTTCTTTTTCTTCTTTTCCAAGTTATTTTATTATGTCCTACTTTCTTTTTTTATTTAAATGGTGAAATTATTATGTTTTGTATTTCTATTAGTGTAATATTTAAGTTGTTACATGTTCGTATAGTTTTAATTCTTATGACAAAATCGTAACGTTCGCTAAAGAATTTCGTCGCATATTGATATATCGGTTACCTTAATGTTTGATTATTTTTTCCAAGCATTTCTAGCCCCGATATACATACTAACCGGGGTCCTATTGAATCTCTATTCAAAATTTTTAATTCTATCGACAATGCACTTTTGTTTTGTTTTCTATTATCTTATTTCTTTTTCTACCGACCCAAAAATACGGGTCGTAACATATATGTTATATGTTTATACTTATGTATGTTACATTACTTGTTAAAATGGAGACGTGTCTTTTTACGCTTGTTATTTATGATTCATGATTATTTTATCACCCCGCCTCTCCACGTGTGATCCACATGTTGTATCTAGTAGGACTACTAGCTGGGCGATTACGTTTATCGCTCATGCTTGCCTCATCACTTTATAGAGAACAGGTACCACTTTACAGGTTTATTGAGGATGATTCTAGATAGGTTATCGATATCAATGTAGTGTACCAAGAGATTTGCTCTGAAGATGTTAGTCAGTTGATTATGATGTATTCAGAGAAGTTCAAGGCTTAGCACATTATGATTTGTACAAAATTGTAATGTAATATAGTGCATGTCTATTGTATTTTGTTTATGTTAATGTTGCTTCCACTATATCGTACCAAGATTTTGTCGACGTGCATATGTATGGTATCGACGCCTTGTACTTCTCGTAGCAGAGTACAGCAAACGCACCGGGTCGGACCCCTAGTTTTGGGTGGGGGCGCTTTGTTAGTGTTATCACTCATACTTGCATTATCACATTGCAGAGAACAGGGACTCTGACGCCTTGTTCATTGAGGATGGACCGCAGATTTAGAGTACGCATGAGCTGAGATGTTGGCCGGAGTTATGTATTGGATATGTTGGCATTTTGATCATGATGTACTTAGATTATTTAGAGATACTGTACCCACTTACGACAATCTGTATTGATATGCATGCCGTATGTTTTTTTTATTTGCTTCCGCTATCTCGATTTACAATATATGTCAGCATGCACATGTATAGTATCGACACCTTGTCCTTCTCATAGTAGAATATGTCAGGTGCACCGTGCCGAGACCCTAGTTCCGGGTAGGGCGCTACAAAATGTAAGGTGGAATGCTATATAGATAAAGCAATTTAACCATAAAACAATTTTGTTAGGTTGTTACAACAACCTTGTCAATTGCTCTTTGTCTCTCTGTCTTGAAAACCCCCAGCATGCTTGTCTTTTTGTTTTTATAAATAGGTTCTGGATGTTTAAAGTTGTCTCTATTTTCTGCATTTAAGGAGACATGCCTGCAAAACACTTGAAAAGACACTTTTGTCCTTTTCGTAAGTTATGAAATTTTTTTGGCAAGTTAGTGATACAATATATAATAAACATATGTACATGTCACATTAATATACACATACAAATTCAAATAATTCTTTGAAATCATTCAAGCCTATTTTCACATAATACTTAATCGGTTAATTGATGTAAACTAAAGAAATCAATTAAATGTTAATTGAAAATGTATCATGAAAAATGTGCCTACTAATATATTTCTATTTTTAGAAAGTGAATAAAATTTTTGGAACAAAACTTATATGGAGACTAGAAAAATATTGTTGGGACAGAAGAAGTATAATTTATGTAACAAATGTTGTAATAACTGAATAGGGGTTGAGGAAGGAGTTGGAGATGGAGGGAAAGAAGAAATATTGATAAAAAAGAAAGGAAAAAAAAGAGGATAGAGAAGAAAGTCGGATAGCATTATATATGTAAATAGATAGATGTGTGTGTGTATGTGTGTGTATACACATATATGTGTGTGTGTGTATTACACTAATATGTATGTACATGCACAATATATACAAAACACATGCACACGCACGCACGCACGCACACAGAGATTTTTTATCAAAGGGCAAGCCCCCATGTATATTGCTACGTAGCCCTCACGTATGATGGAGGAAAGCCCAAAATACAGAGCAATATTCAACATAACAAGATAAAGCAACTGTGTGGTCTAAAAAATAATCCTTCAAACTGGCTAAGTACTAGGGGAAAGGGAAACTCTTCCTACTGCATATAATATGCCTCATCAAAACTTTGGCAGACAAAACCACCCTTGTAGATAAAATCCTGCACGAAAGAAAAAGAATACATATTTATCCAGTATGGGACAACAGTGGTGATCCTAAACAATGAAAACATCTAGAAAACTGCAGGTTACACCGCTCCAGGAAAACAACAGCCGCTCCAGCCGAGCAACATGCAAACAAGGACAAAACCAACCACATTAGCATCAATTTTATATCACAAATGCTAGAAGTGAACGAAAAAAATTAAATATGTAGGTATATATATATGTGCATACGTGTGTATAGTCACAGACACACACATAGAGACACTTTCTACCCAAAATAAGAGTCACTTATAGTTCTTTCAATTTACCAAAGTAATATCACAATTTGTTATGCAGATGATGATGTAATATGCAAATAGAACATTTTGACGGTGATGATGTCGGATTATCACCGATCAATAAGTATCACCCGGGTTGGTTACGCCGACAGCTTCCCGTTAATTGTCTAAGGTTAGCACTGTCTGCTGACCTGCGCAAGTAAAGACGTTAGAGGACCTAGAGACTAAGGTCCCGGGTAAAACCCTCCAACGCTCAAGTTAGTTTGGGTCATTTATGAAGGAGGCTTAAATGCTAGATGAGTAAATTGATGTTATCTTTTTAGTACACCTGGTTATTTTCCCTTTTTTTACCGTGAGGAAGATGAATCACAGTCTGTTCTTTCTGGATTTGGCTTGCCCTTCTCTTTCTTATTTTATGCTTTTTATATTGATCCCTAGGCCAATGCATGTGCGAGGGTGCGGAGAACGAGACATGCAAGGAAGCAATAGAGGTGACTCTTGTTTCTGCATGCCTGCCATGTGGTGCTATGCTTTGTTGGGCTGGGTTGCAGTGGACACCTGGAGAGGAGTCTTTCCTGGCAGAATTACCCAGGGTAAACTCTAGGGGGCCAGAGCCAAGCTTGATTCCTTAGGATTGTATGAACCGAAGCGCACATGCAAGTGGCCAAGGTGGCCTAAGCCAAAGTGCCCATTACCGAGGTGCAAGTGGCCGAGGTGGACTGGTCCTTCCGTCAGTTGACCATTTATTGACCCAGAAATGGCCGTTCGATTATTTAGCAGCTGAGGCCTAGGTTCATCATTTTGCCCCCAGATTTATCTTGACCGCACTAACTGGCAAGGGCAAGGGAATCTGTTCAGATGTTTTGCTGATGCGTCCATGAGGTACTGGGCAGCAGTCTGCATTTAGTGCTGGCAACAGCTTGTATTTAACACGGGCGTTGATCTCCACAGGGTAATTATTACATTTTCAGCAAACGTGTTTTTCGATGGAGGGAGATTTCGAAGCGTCCCCCCTTTTAAGAGACTTTTCTTCTTCCTTGTCAAAACATCCGTACGCTTTTTACCCCTTCCGGCAACATTTTTTGGCGCTTCTTCACCATCCGGTGGGTCTGCTCCTTCCTTCCTCCGTCAATCTCTTCTTTTCTGCTCCCACTTCCTGTAAGCTTCTATCTCTTAATCATGGTTGTCATCTCTTCCTCCTCTGATTCCCAGAATAGGTCGGTAGGGTCTTATTCCGGTTATCTTGAGGGGGTGGCAGGCGAAGCCTGCCCTCGTTCTGATGGGACGGTCTCCAGCGGGATAATCGCCCCCTGCAACAGCTTCGCCATGGTGGGGTTCCCCCGCCACAGTTTCATCATGGTGGGGTTCCTCCTCTGATTCCCCTGTAACGGAAGTTGCCCCTGTCAGAATTGATAGGGGAGCACCGTCGCCGACGGTTGAGAGTTCAGCGTGCACATTGAAGGCGGCTGACCTTTCCCGCCTGTGCTCTCTGTATAATGTCGATAAAAATTTGTTTCAACCCTTGCTTCCTCTTCCCAATCAGTCTGCTTATGACCCTCCTGTGGGTTATGAAGCTGTGTATGATGAATATTTTAAGTCTAGCTTTTGTCTTCCCATCCCTGAACCTTTATTTCGGATCTTGGATTTTTATCATCTCAGGTTACCCCAGATCATGCCCAATGGGTTAAAGGTAGTCTTTTGTTTTCTCCTTTACCTGAGAGCTTATAGGCTAGAATTTGATCTGAGAGTTTTAAAAGGGATGTTCATCTGTAAATCAGTAGAAAGTTGGTTTTATTTTAGTAGGAGGTTCCCTGATAAGGAGATCAATCACGCTTTAGGCATCCCTAGTTTCACCAAAAATTGGAAGGGTCGCTTCTTTTTTGTAAAAAAGATAGGTCTGCCTGAAACTGAACGTTGGAAAGCGAGCAGAGCAGACAATTCGAGGCCGAGCAGCAAATTATGCGACGAAGCTTCTAGGCTCTTGCATCTGCCATTAGCAGTTGATTGGCGAAAGGTGGACAGGTCAGTTGTGGAGGTTGCCGACCTGGACCATTTGTGCTCTGGCCAACGCTTCCAACTTCTTAGCCAGAAGAATTTAGCAATTGTTCAGGGTATGTATGGTATTTTCTAATCTGTCTAGGGTGGTAATGGATAATTGGTCTGATAATATAACTTCCCCCTATGCAGGAACAATGGTGGCTGACGCCATGTCTAAGATGAGGGCCTTGAGGAAGAGGCCTAGGACAGAAGAAGGTCAATCTTCTTCGGACCGAGCTCATGTCCGCTCGTCTGCTTCCCCTGCCCAAGCTCCATTGGCTGGGGATGTTCCCCCTGCAGCTGGTCATTCTGCTCTGCCTATAGAAATAGATTCAGGTATCTTCTTATTGGACCTTCTTTGTTAACAATATGAGTAATATTTGTAGAAAGTCCTTTTGAGTTTCTTTTTGCTGTAGTTGAGGTCTCTGGGGAAACTATCTCGGCCCCTGCCCCCATTGAGTTTCAACCACCTATTTTGGAGATTGTGGTTTGCTGCTCCATCTACTGCCCCTCTCTCTATTACTACCGAGGCTGGAGTGGCCTCTTCTGGGGCGGGGCCTGACTCTGGTCCGGGTGAGGAGCTTGGGGTTCCTCTCCCTGCTGAGGCTCCTTTCCCTGCTGAGGCTCTTTCCGAAGGGGGTCAACTGGGGAGCCAGCCAGGCGAAACAAGAAAGGCAAAGCTCCTCACCCAGACCAGGGCGAGTCTTCCTTTGGGCACCGAAAAGGCCGTAAGACCATGACTTTCTGGACAGATGACACAGTCAAGGATCCTTTGGTGGCTAGAAGAGTTTCAGAGATATCCATCCTGCCACGTGACTGGGAGACTTATGATAGGATGGACTGGACTACAGCTGTCAACACTTTCCAGACCAATATGGCTTTGGTGAGTTTTTCGCAAGATGCTCTAAGTTCTTCAGTTCACTTTAATTTTAGCATTCTAGCCAGGTATAAGTGTTGCAGATGCATGCTCAGTAATTCAACTTCCTCCGGCGCATTGAAGAAATACGCAAGCAAACTGTTTTAGCATGCGAGACAAGTACCTTTCTTCAGAGGGCCAATGAGAAAGGCACGGAAGAGCTGAGGTCGGTTCGCACCAGGGCCGAAGAGCTTGATACAGAGCTGGCTGGGGTGAGAGCCGAGGTGGCCACCCTGACTTCTGAGAATTCAACATTGAAAGAAGAAAAAGTTGAGTCAGACACAAGGCTGCCCACCGCCCACTCTAAGGTGGACGAGCTGCAAAGGGCTATTGCTGAGGTGGAACAGGCGTCTGCTAGAACACAGGCTGAGCTGCAATCCTGCCAGGTTGAGCTGGAAATATTCAAGAAGAAATGGGAAGATGCGGTGAAGAGCAAATCAGAGTTGACCCAACAAGTGGAACTCCGGACTGAGGAAATCAAGAAAGAAGCCATTTCAGAGTTTAGGCAATCTGATTACTTCACCGACAATCTTCTGGTTCTTCAGAGCTCTGTGATGGCCGCCAGCCAGACCTATGCCGTCAACGTTTGTGCAGAGGTCTTCCCTGGTCTAGATAAGAGCCATCCCCAAGTAGCTGAACTCTGCGAGCCTGACGCTGAGCAAGAGTTCAAACTAGATTAGAACTTTTAAGAGCGGGGCCGACCTTAGGGAGTTGTGAACAAATTTTAGGAAACTTTTGTATCCCTTTGTAAAATTTCGAAGCATTTTGAATGAAAATTTCTTGTTTGTTCTGTGTACTTTGTCCTTCCAGTATTGCTTATTTTAGCTTTTGCATTTCTGGATCTCAGCTCTGCTTCCTGAGCAGGGTTGTAGTTTAGCTCAGCCGAAGTGGCTTGTCTGCGAAGTACTTATCATACTTATAAAATCTTCTTTATTAAGATATTTACAAGGCCTTCACGTCGGATTTGCCAAGATGTTTTTACTATCCCATTGGCACCGTGGATTACGAAAATTTCGCACCTCGGTGCGACTCTCCCTACTCCTTCTAGGTTTAAGGAGGTGCATGTACACTGTCATGCTTTACCTCTGCCCCCTATGCCGGAGGACTTATGAAACCTATTCACATAAGTTTACCCTTTAACGGGCCTATGCCTTTGACCTGCCGAGGTCTTATAGGGAAACCTGTACGATGAAGTCATCGAGCTCGCTCGGACACCTTGTTCCTACCGATGTGATTTGGTATGTATAAACGCTCGTTCAAAGGAGAATTGATGATGTTTTTATACAAAACATAATTACAAGTACATCACTGATGCAAAAGTTGTAAATGAGAAGAGTGCCAAGTTCGTGGTAGGGTGCGGCCTTCTAAAGTCTGCAACTTGTACGCTCCTACAGAGTACGCCTCAACTATACGATAAAGACCTTCCCACTTGGGGTTGAAAGCTCCTGTTGGAATCACATGATTCACTTCATTATTGCGCATTACTAGGTCTCCACTCGATAGGATCTTGGCCGCACTTGTGAGTTGTAATATTGGGAAATTAAGTTTTTATACTGGGCCATACGAATATGGGCTTGATCCCTCTTTTCTTCTAGTTTGTCCAAGTTTAAACGTAGTTCTTGGTCGTTAGCCTGGGTAGAATAGTAGTCTACCCGAGCAGAGGTGGAAACAATTTCTGCAGGAATAAGGGCTTCTGTACCATAGACTAAAGAAAAAGGAGTTTCCTTCGTTGAGTTAGACGGCGTAGTGCGATAAGCCATTCTGTTAGCAAGCTCCACCTAGCCGTTAGCTTGAGGATGGGCCACCGATGTAAAACGCTGTTTAATATGCAAATCAGTACACCAGCTTTTCACATGATCTTCGACAAACTGTCTACCGTCATCCGCGATCAAAATCTGGGTAGGCCCAAGCGACAAATGATGTTCTTCTATAATAACTTTTTCACCTGTGCCCCTGTGATAGTGGCCAAAGGTTCAGCTTCCACCCACTTTGTGAAGTAATCGATAGCTTCCAGTAAAACTCTGACAGAGCCAGGAGCTCGGGGCAGAGGTCCCACCAAGTCTATCCCCCATTGCACAAATGGCCAAGGGCTGGTAATGACAACTAACTCTTGACTCAACAGGTGGGAGGTCTGAGCATGAAACTGGCAAGACTGACATTTCTTGACTAGCTCCTCCACATCCCGGCGTATGGTAAGCCAGTAATAACCAGCTAAGTAGCATTTGCGAGCTAAAGAACGTGCACCAGAATGACTTTTACATATTCCCATGTGCAATTCCTGAAGAATATAGTCTCCTTCCTCTTCAGGTACGCAACGCATCCATGGCTGTGAAAAAGACTTCTTGTACAAATGATCATTAAAGAGAGCATACCTTGAGGCTTTCAGGCGCAGGCGCCGAGCCGTAGATTTATCCTTAGGTTAAGTTTGTTGTTGCAAGTAGTTAACTATCTCGTCCATGCATGTATTGCAATAATCATGTTGCAGCACTTCATTAGCGTCAAAGGCACGATGTTTTACCAGTTCTACAACAATTTTTTCCCTATCGTGGCCAAGGTGGACGAGGCTAGTCAGGATAACGCGTCCGCTCGCTTATTAGCCGACCTGAGGATATGTTCTACATTGAAATGTTTAAACGTCCCACTAAGGTGTTGTACCTTAGGCAGGTATCGTCTCATATTGTCTTCTTTAGCCTCATAATCTCCATTAATTTGGGAGACAATCAGCTGGGAGTCACTTCGGGCGGTGACTCGCTGTGCTCCCAATTTTCGGGCGAGGCTTAATCCGGCTATCAGGACCTCGTATTCAGCCTCATTGTTGGTTGTCTCAAAGTCAAAACGCAGAGCATACTATAATTCCTCTTCGTTTGGGTTAATTATTAGAAGGCCGGCTCCACTTCCTTTTTTAGAAGAGGAGCCGTCCACGTACAAGATCCAACTATTTGACGGGGGATGATCTTCTTCAAGGGACACTCCTTCAGCTAAGAAATCTGCCAAGACTTGGGCCTTGATGGAGGTGCGTGATTTGTATTCAATGTCGTACTCTGCAAGTTCTGTAGCCCACTTGGCAGCTCGGTCGGAAGTGTCTGGTCAGATCAGGATTTGCCTCAGAGGCTAGTCTGTCACCACTATGATTAGGTGAGATTGAAGGTAAGGTCTGAATTTCCTTGCAGCCACTATTAGTGCCAAGACAATTTTCTCCGCGTTGGGGGAACGTACTTCAGGCCCATGTAAAATCTTATTGGCAAAATAGATGGGCCTCTGCACGCTGTCCTGTTTCCTGAGCAGAACTGCGCTCATTGCCTCGTGGCATGTGGCCAGATATATATATAGGACCTCACCGGGCAGGGGAGAAGTCAGCATCGGCACCTCGGCCAGGTGTGCCTTTAGATCATCAAATGCCTTCTAACATTGATCATCCCACTTGAAAGCAGTTTTCTTTTTCAAGACTTGGAAAAAAGGAAGTGATCTCTCGGCCGACTTAGAAAGGAACCTGCTCAGGGCAGCTATCCTGCCCGTCAACCTCTGGATTTCTTTTATATTGCGAGGTGGACACATAGTCTTTAAAGCTTCAATTTTGGCTGGATTAGCCTGCACCCCGTCTTTGGAAACCATATATCCTAAAAAAATTTTAGTACGTACACCAAAAGTACACTTTTTTGGGTTCAATCTCATACGCGAGTCCCTTAGTATCACAAAAACCTCTCGCAAATTTTGGATATATTGACCAAGAGTTGTGCTCTTGATGAGCATGTCATGTATATACACCTCCATACTTCGGCCAATTTGTTCCTTGAACAACGAGTTGACCAAACGCTGATAGGTGGCCCCAACATTTTTTAGACCAAACGGCATGCTGACGTAGCAGTAAGTGCCCGACTCTATGATGAACGACGTCTTTTCCTGATCTTCCTTCGCCATTATGATTTGATGGTAACCTTTGAACGTATCAAGAAAATCAAAAATCTCATAACCCAAAGTTGAGTCCGCTAACCTATCAATTTTAGTCAAAGGATAACAGTCCTTTGGGCATGCCTTATTAAGATCAGTGTGTAGAGATAAGAGGGTTTGAGTGATTTCAAAATAAGCAATTTGAAAGCATATATATATATGTATAAATGTATACATACATAAATGTGTACATGTATGCATGATAACTTGCCATTACTTGCCTTATTTAGCTTATATATCATGTTGCCGTACTAACGAGCCATGAAGCATTAAAGCTTACATCATATGGCGAACATTTGTTGTGTTTATACTATTTTCAGGTTCCACCATTAATGAACTCAACTAGTTCATTAAGTGAAGTACTTAGTTTGATAAACTAAGTAGTTCATTAAAGGAAGATTCATTTGGAAAAGGCACAAAGGCAACAAGGCTAAAGAAGGAAAGTCTTCTCCTCCTCTCCATCCATTAATGTACACGCCACATATACATATATTATACATATTTTCAGATTTTTTTAAATAAAGGCACATACACATGTATTCCAACGTACTACCGACACGTTATATATTTTACGTACGTTAACGTCACACCACTATACTTAACTCATATTTATGAGTATATTCAGGTCTTATATCATATGATATAAGATATGGTGATGACAAATTAAATACGACACGATAAAAGGTTCTAAACCGCAATTTGTCGTATCGGGCGAATACCGAAACTTCGCCAACGTGTCACGTACTTGCCATAAATAAATGGCCAGCCCATATACATCAAAAATTGATGTAAATTTCGTTCAATACATGATATGCTCAGCCAAAAATACTTTCCATGTTGGCACACACAAATCACCCCACATTAAGGCCAAAATGTGAAGATTCCAAGTTTAATTTTGTCACATGTTAATGGTACCACTTTAGACCAGCCAAGTGCTGAGATTTAAAGTATATATTATATATATTATGTATAACATAATATATATAACATGTGCAAAAGTTGGAATTTAAATTAGAGAAAAATTGGATAATCGATAAATATCGAAAATTCGGTTTTCTACGCACATAACACATGGAACGTTTTTGGCACATCATGTGACACGTATCTAGACACTTTTTACATATGATATACATCTTAAAGTGTTCTAGAAAATTAAATTAAGGGCTGATTGGAATATTATATGTGTGTATTATTAAATGTGTACTATTTTACAAAGTTAGCAAAAATGAAATTCAGCACATGCATATACATGTATACACGCCCCTACAGCTGAGATGGAGCATATGTGGAGCCTTTTTGGCATATTGATTGGTCAAGAATCAATCATACATTATTGGTGACATAAAGGAAGGAGCTACACAAGGTAACATTTCAAACAATGTCACATTTGTAACACATGCTGAAAATTTCAGCATGTGTGCATTAACATGGGGGATTTTCTCACCTTATTAGTGACTAATTTTTATTTCATAAAAGTTGACAATATTGCATACTAAATGGTGATTGAATTATCATTTGATTTCTTGGATTAAATCAATGCAAAATAGGTAATATTTTGAACAAAAAGTGAATGTTACACATGCTGAAATTTCAGCATGTGCAAAGGAGATAATGGCCGATTTTTAGCTATTCAATGTGACATATTTTGTCATCTTTTATTAGGAGATTGATTAGAAGAAGATATGGTAAGGTTTGGAATATAATTTAAATAAATAAATGGGGATATTCTACATATCACATGCTGAACATTTTTCAGCATGTGTACAAGGTGTATGGCCGAATTTGATGAGCTATTTGTGTCCAAGTTCATTTCTTAATTGGTAGCAAGACTTACCATATATTGTTGATTCATTTTTATGATAAAAATTCAAAGAAAATGGTAATGAGTTGAACTTTATCCCCATGATGCACATGCTGAAAAATTCAGCATGGCAAGGTTGTTATGGCCGAATTTTTGGCATGTAAATGGAAGAATTTTTGGTCTTGCAATTTATGATATAATTCTTGAGTTATGGAATGATTTTGTGATTGATTTTTGGCACATGTTAAAGTGTATATCTCAGATTTTTTTTTTCATGTCATCATGATGACAACGTTGAGCCAATAAGGAGGTGCTAAGTAAGCGAAGACTAAATGATGATCCAATAGGAGGATGCCAAGTAAGCAAGGCCTTGTCACAATGATGTCTTACACTCTCTCAAGGACTTAAAAGATAATTTTCAAGAGGGGGAGTCAACTAAGGGGGGACGGCCTGCAGCATTAAAAAGGAAAAGAAGAGAGCAAACAAAACAACAACAAGCATTGCAATTCAAAGAGATCAAATAGCCAAGCTCTTCTTCTCCTACATCTTCTTTCTTTCTGTTTTCTTGTAAAGCCTATTGTTTTTCATATCTTTCAATCTTGAATAGGCTTGAGATAAACCACCATTCATATATCTTTGTAAAAGATTGATCAAGGTGTGATCAATCTTCATTCTAGCAAGGTGGTGGTGTTTGTGAGAATTGTACTTACAATACAAGGTTTGTAAAGGGTTGGAGTTAGGTGTAACTCTATCAACCCTGCGGTAAGGTGTACTGCATGTGTGTGATTAGTGTGAACCAAGGAAGGTGTTCCTTGAAGACTGGAGTAGGTTGTTTATAACCGAACCAGTATAAAATTCTTGGTGTCATTTACTTTCTGCATTTATTTTTCAGTTACTGCACTGTTTATCCTTCTTGTTCGCATCCGTAAAAATAGTAAACGATTTTCAAAAATTACGAAAATTTCCAGAAACATACTTACACGTTCTAGGGTTAATTTGGCATAAGTTTCAACCCTTTTGGATAAGTATAAGTCAATCAAACATCAAAAGTTCTGAGACTAGTGCAGTCTGATTTTCAGACTTGCAAAGGTTGAGACTTTGATTATATTTGACCTACTTCCCAAAAGAATTTTCCAAAACTGTTTCAACCCATTTAAATATAGTATATAAGGAGTTAGTGGTCAAATTTTCAGAGCATTTGGACGTTCACACAAATAGGAATTAATTTTTCAAAACCATCTACCGTTTCTGGTAGATTTGCACAATCTGAGTGTCAACAGTTTTTGAAGGGGTTAAATGTTGAATTTTAATTTGAAATTTTTAGGGGACCCTCATAACATCTGAGGCTAAGTTCTCTCCAAATTTCATAATTTTTGGAGACCTCTAACCTAGTTTTGAAAACGTTTTAAAACCGTTCCTGAAAACAGAATCTGTTTTCAGAACTTGAATTGTTCAAGTTTAAAGAAGTTTTAAAAAGCACACTTTCCGCACCATCTATTCAACCCCCCCCCCCTTCTAGTGGTGCCTTGCAGATCCTACACAGTGTAGTCAACACAGATCTGCCACGTCTGGTCTGGTTTGGGAACCACGACAGGGTTGGCCAGCCATATCGGATATAGGACCTCTGCGATGAACTTTTCCACAAGGAGCTTTTTAACCTCCTCTGTAATCACCTTATTCCTTTCAGGAGCAAAATTTCTCTTCTTTTGTTTGATAGGTTACATGTGGGGATCAATGTTAAGTTTGTGTTCAGCCAAGCTAGATAGAATCCCTGGCATGTCCTCCGCTGTCCATGCGAAGATCACGGCGAATTCCCTTAGCAAGGTCTGAAGCTGGGCCAACAGCTCGGTAGGCATCCATGTCCCAATCTTGATGGTATTGCCGGGGCAAAGAGGGTCAAGGATTAACTCCTAAACTGCATCCTCTGAATGCAATCGCTCCTCAGCTGGCAGAATCAGGTCATCTAGGCTGACTTGTTGGATGGCATCACTGGCCTAGTAAAATATTATATGCTGACCTTTCCTTGATCACCACAAAATCTATCCATAGACAACGATATACCAGGGGTCTTCCGAAGCTGATACTGAGAGTGACCAGCCCGGCTGGCTGAACTACAGTGTCAGTAAAGCCATATAAGGATGAAGTTACTGGCCTCGTTAAGGAATCTACCAGGCCCAATTGTTTATATACACTATAGTACATCACATTTACATCGCTTCCGGCATCTACATATACCCTGCGTACCTCCACTATGTTATATGAGGCAAGGTGTATGAATAAATCTATCACTAGGCCTATGTTATTGGAGTTCAATGGGATAGAATCTTCCGGTCCATAAGTCAATTCTCTGGTTAACCTGACCTTCTTGGTAGGTGGTCCAGATGAAGCTCCCGCCGAGCTGGGCTCCCTATGCCCCTGATGAGGTGGCCCTCCTGCAATGGTGTATATGATGGAGTTGACTTGAGGCTGCCCTGTAGCCCCACGTCGGCCTCGTTCCTCATCATCATATGACCTGGGGTGCCAAGGTGGAGTCTCGGGCCGGCATTTATCTTTCTGGGGGCATTTGCAAAAGTCAAAACGGTTATGGAGGCGTGAGCGAGGGTCATAGAACTGCTTCAAATGACCTTGTCCTATCAGCTTTCGAATCGCCTGAGTCAGATGCCGGCAATCCTCCGTATCATGGCCGATATCACGATGATAGCGGCAGTACAACTTAGGATCCCTCTTATCTCTAGGACCGGCCAGGGGCTTGGGATCAGTCCTCAGGCCGTCCTTCTCCATGACGGATAAAATTCTATCCTTAAAGACCAAAAGGGGCAGACCTTCTCTGTCACCTTTGCCTCGGCCACCCATGCGGTCAAACGCACTGCGCCGATCGCGGTCTTTCACCTCTCGTCGATCTCCTTTCGAACTAGATCGGCCCTCCTGCCGAGAACCCTACTCGGCCTCTTTCTTTAGCCTGTTTGCCTCTTCACCTTGGGCAAACTTATGCGCTTTCTCAAGACATTCCCTTAGTGACGCAGGTCCCTCTTTGGCTAATAGGGAGAAGAGGCGACCATCTCTGAGACCGTTAATAAAAGTTGCTGCTTTAACTCCTTCGTTTCTTTCACTAACCTGCAGCAACTCATCCGAAACGCGCTGCATATACTTTAACACTGACTCCTCGGGACCCTGTCTCAAGGTCATCAAGTGCGAAGAGTTTTTAACAAAAGGAGCACTGGATACAAATTGAGATTTAAACTTTTACGCCAATTGTCTAAAAGATTCTACCGATTGGGGTGGGAGCTCCTGGAACCATCTTCTGGCCTTCCCACGCAAATACATAGGAAAAGTCTTGCAGCGCAGCGAATCTGGAACATTCTTCAGGCTCATAGCTATCTGAAACTGGAAAAGATGGTCAGTGAGATCTGAGGTTCCATCATAGGTGTCCATGTTAGGCACCTTAAAATTATCCGGTGCCAAGTATTCAGCGATTTCCTAGGAGAAAGGACTCTCCTGAATTACCCTTATATACTCTTGCCTAGGCTCTCCATGGTTGCTTTTCGGCCTATGGCGATCTTCAACCTCTTGTGGGACACTCTTGAAGGACCGGGGCCTCACACCTAGTCTAGGCAAGGGCACCGACTCCACGGTTGGGGCTCTAACACTGCCCCGTCTGGCATCAGCCATGAGCCCTTGTGGACCTTGAGAGGACTGTTGATGTGCCTTTTCAATGGGATGAAGAGGGAAAAGGTCTTCCTCCATGTCCTCCACTACGGCCTCAAATACTTCCAGATTCTCTGCCACATATTTCATGGCTTTGTCACGCTCCTCCACCGTTACTCTAGGAGCATTTTTCGTACACGGTTCTGGTCCCCTAGAGTCCTGTCCCAGAGGACCAGAATGAGCCTCTTTACGACGACGAGGATTAGGGGACTCCCCCAATCCTTCATGTGGTCTTTGTCCCATATCGAGGGGTGAAATCTAGCTTTCCACTTTTGACAGAACACCAAAAAAACTTTTTGGTTCAGGCCCTTCCTCTAGCGCCAGTTTGATGATGTGGGATTATCACAAATCAATAAGTATGACCCGGGTTGGTTACGCTGTCAGCTTCCTGTTAATTGTCTGAGGTTAGCATTGTCTGCTGACCTGCACAAGTAAAGACGTTAGAGGACCCAGGGACTAAGGCCCCGGGTAAAACCCTCCAATGCTCAAGTTAGTTTGGGTCATTTATGAAGGAGGCTTAAATGCTGGATGAGTAAATTGATGTAATCTTTTTAGTACACCTGGTTATTTTTTCTTTTTTACCGTGAGGAAGATGAATCACAGTCTGTTCTTTCTGGATTTGGCTTGCCCTTCTCTTTCTTATTTTCTGCTTTTTATATTGATCCCTAGGCCAATGCATGTGCAAGGGTGCGGAGAACGGGACACGCAAGGAAGCAATAGAAGTGACTCTTGTTTCTGCATGCCTGCCATGTGGTGCTGTGCTTTGTTAAGCTGGGTTGCAGTGGACACCTGGAGAGCCTTTCCTGGCAGAATTACCTAGGGTAAACTCTAGGAGGCCAGAGCCGAGCTTGATTCCTTAGGATTGTTATGAACCGAAGCGCCCATGCAAGTGGCCGAGGTGGCCTAAGCCGAAGTGCCCATTGCCGAGGTGCAAGTTACCGAGGTGGACTGGTCCTTCCGTCAGTTGACCGTTTATTGACCCGGAAGAGGCCGTTGGATTATTTAGCAGCTGAGGCCTGGGTTCATCAGATGGAACTCTAAATAGAAAAGGCGACTCTAGTATAGTTGAAAAGGGGAGCGTGTATATGTGACGATCTGTGTCCTAAAACAAAGATAGGACTAGACATGACTCTTATCTCATGTAAATGAAGAGTTACAAAACCCTCATATCATGTCATAAAACACATGGAATACTAAAACCATTAATAAACAATAATAAGTCATCTTCATAAATGAATTGAAAATGAAACAATCAACTCTGATTACAACACAAATCATTTAGTACAAATCCGCAAAAAAAAAAAAAAAAAAAAAAAACTAGTCTCTCATGTAACTTATTGCCATTAAAGAAACAAACATTCCATGAAGCCTAGCCTTTCCAAGTCATCTTCTTCTTAATAATCTGAAAAGTAGAAAAATAGTTTATGCTGAGCTCTTGTGTACTAAGTAGAGATAATCACTATATATTATATAAACTTCGTTCTTATCTTTCTTCTAATAACCCGAGGCAAAATACTGAGAAAGGTTCACTGAACCATGTGTCTAAAACATTATCACAAATATCCTGCAAAAAAACTTTATCTTTCCTTGTCACTCATATCTATCATATATTATTTAATCATGTTATCAATTCTGTATCATATAATGTCATTATATCAAACATCATATCATTTGTTCGTTTAAAGTTTCTTTAATCACCATAACATGACTTGCTATTAAACATGAGCGTATTGACATACTTGCTAGCCCGTTATCGATCATCATACAACACATAATTTTTCTGCTTCAGCCTAGCTTACAAATCATCACATGTCAAGAGGGCAAAGGGATCACAAATCGTGAATCATGTATAAATGTATCATCTTCACAATTCATGTCATTTTGTTATCATGCAAACATACAAGCATAACATCAATGTCACACCAGTAAGCAATGGCTCCTAGCCCCCTTGGGTGGTTCATTTCCAATTATGTACATACTTAAAGTAAGTTCAATGACAAAACTATCCAAGTCATGATACAAGTATCTTGATATGTTATTTTGACTATCATCGAGAACTATTCTGACCTTTCTTGTTGAAGCAAATTTGTAGAGCTCAAAATGTGGTTTCAAACGCATCTTGAATTAAATCAATTCGAGTTTTGAAACTCCATATATGACTTAAACAAGATCAGTGGGCCAGGTTGAGAAGGAGACCAAATGTTTGGATTTTGAGTTCGGTCTCACTTTCACACTCTTCTAGTCATCCACACTGAATACTATACTTTGGGCGCGGTCTAGTAGGTACATCGAATGTTTGGACTGGCCTTTTTAGGGTTTGTTCTATTGAGTAGACTAAACGTTTGGACTGCCATTTTTAGGGCTCGGTCTCACTTTCTCAGAAACACAATTTTACGAATTCTTACCCCAAAATCCATTCCAATCGACCCTAATGCCTCATCTAAGCCTCAAGAATGCCCACATACGAATTATACATATGCAAATACATTTTCATAATCATCAAATCATCAAAATACACCACAATAATAACATAAGAATGAAGTTCAAGTCATAAATTAAAAACGCCATCTTGCATCTTTTGACATCAAGCAAAAACAGCATCAAATCATCACATTTCTAACTTCTCTCGACACAATTTCATAACCTATAAATCAATTAGGATATATAGTCAAAACCACATGATTTTACATTAAAACTTAATCTGAAATCAGCCATTTTGGGGCTTCAACCCCTAAGAATAGGATTCATCGGCTAAAACTTAATTAGAATTTATGAACTTTACCTTATGTAACGATCTTGAAACCCCATGAATTTTAATCAGATTTTCATATCGTCGCTTTGTCCATCTAAAGATTTTCTATGAAATTTAGAAGAAAGCAGATGGAGTTGGATGTTGTTGAAAAATATGTTTGGACAATTTTCAAAATTATGATTTTAAGTGTTACATATTATAAAAATATCACACATGCTGTTATAAATGATAAAAAGTTGAATAAGTAAAGAAAAATGGCATCGATCTCTCAGGTATGTCACATCGACAGATCGAAGTGAGGCAGGTAAATCCCAAACCTTACTATGAGACATCGATCTCTAAACCTGAGACACATCGATCGATCGATGTATACGTCGATCCCTCACATCGATCGATTGATGTAAGGCAGATTCAAAATCTGGACATCACTGTGAGACATCGATCTCTCAAGCAGAGGCACTTCGATCGATCGATGTCTAGGGTATTTAGAATTTTTTTTAGAATGTGATAAAATCGTTGATTTCATTTGTACATGGTTCATACATGTTTATTGTTTTTTTATTATGTGATTTTGATGAATATTATTATGTCTTGTGACTAATATTCCTTGGAAGTTTCTGCAACTTACCAAAAAGGGCAAAAGTGGTATTTTTGAGTTCTTGTAGGACCTTGACACGGATAAAATCATGCAAGGACACATTTATATCTTATTTACCATCACAAATATGTTATTATATCTATTTCTGACCATCGGGATCATTTTTGGAGTTTTCTGTCACCGGAGGTATTTTTGTCATTTTACCCTCCAAGGATAGTTTAGTGATTTTACTCAAGGACAGCTCTTGAGTATCATATTATCTGCATTATGGAGCATATTTTTGGTTTTTTTGAAGATTATTTGGTAGTTATCTATTCTATTTTCTTTATTGGTGATATTATCGACATCGACAAAGTATGTGACGGTTTTCGATGTGACATTCCATTTTATTCTTGAAGATATTTCTATATGTTATTGGAGTTTATCACTCATCATTTTGTAGAGATTCTAAGGGTATTCTTGGTACAAAATTCACCACAACTTACAAGGAAAAAACGTGAGAATTTTGAACTATATTTTGACAAATTCTTGTCAACTTTATCTACTTATTTCTCTTCATTAAATCCGAGATTGAACATATTGATTCAGCTCAAAAAACGTGGTGAATTATGTGGCAAAGACGTTTTATTCATACTGTGACATTTGTACAAGATTATGCCATTTGGACCTGTTAAATACAAGCTAGGTGGCAAAATTTCCAACATTGAAAATTCAAATGGTAACCAACAACTACAATGCTGAAAATGGTTGTTTTTATCCAAGAAAAGTCAGCGTCACATGTCCTATGTTTATGCTAAGAAGTTGAGGGATTTTTAGTGGAATATGCATTTCATATTATCTTCATTTTGCAACAAATTCCAAGTCACTTTTGAAGACTAAAAATCAGCTAAGTTGGTGTGCCAAGGTAGATCAATCATGTTGCTTCATGTTGCCAAGTGCACAAAATGTTTAGGTGGTCAACCAATAATGTGAAGACACTTAAGCTTTGATGATGAAGAATATGACACATTGACATTCATATCTTCAAATCTCATTTCACTCTATAAATAGGAGGCAAGGTGAAGAAGATAAGACATACACTTGAAAGCAAAGTTTGAAGATCATTGTCTTGCTATTCTCTTCTCTTATTTCTTGATTCATTCTTTGTGTAGCTAAGGTGTTCCATTAATAGTTGTTCTATAGCTACACTATACACCTCTTGTTTCACATTTTGTAAGATTGATTATGTTACGACCCGAGTTTCCGGGCTAGTGGAAATGATGAAAATAGAACACAAATGCGATGTTGATGAAATTGCGATGGAATTTAAATTTTATTTAGAATTAATAAAGACATCGACATTAAATATCGGGGTTAGAAACGTTTAGAAAAATAACCGGAAGATAAGTTAACGGATATAGCGATACTGATGGGATTAGTTAATGAATGTTTTGGACATACGATGCACTTTAATTAAATTAGTCGGTAGTAACATAAGTATATAGATATAAACTAAATCAAATAAAAATACCCGATAGGATAACTACAATACATACTAGTATCACATTTTCTTCCACTTAATCCCACATATCAACAAAAGACAAAAACCTTCCCCATCTTTCCCCCATGGCCGCCCCACCCCCTACACAAGTGGGAAGAATCTTCCACTTTTCTCACATGGCAAACAATGCTATCTTTTCCTACAAACTTTCTCACCCACTACTCAAATTTCTTCCACTCCCCTCACATGCTCACATGACAACATTTTTTCTCTTTCCTTGAATTTTCGTAGAACACCCTCAAGAAAAGTAGACAACTCATTCTTTATCCATATTCACACACTTATACCATTCAAACATCATCTTCTTCCTCTTACAAAATAAACAAGTCTTCCATCTCCCTCCTCTCCTCCTCATGGCCGAAAGTTTGGGGGTTGGATACTAAGATGTAACAAGGTAAGAACACCATCTAAGATAAGTTTATATCCTTCTATACATCCATCTTAATAACTTTCTCATTAATCTTTTGTTTCTCACCTTCAAACCATGACTATCAAAGGAGAAAGGAGAAGGACCATTCTTTCAAACCAAGTGAAGAAACTCCATTTAAGAGTAAGAAAATGATTCAAGGCAAGTATTCTTCCTAGATCCTACATGGTTTTACAAATACTAAGTATTTATGTTCATATCAAAGTTGGATCATCATGTAGTATGTTCAAGATTTCTTCTTAAGAAAGTTTAGATCTATGTTTGAGTAATAGATATATACATATATACACTACACGCACGCTATATATATATGTATACATTATATATATATACATTATATATATAAACACGCACATATACACACACTTGAAGTATATTATAAAATATATATGTTGATATATATATATAATAAGTGTATATATATATATATATATGTGTGTGTGTGTGTATATATATACGGATCTACGTATATGTATATGTATATATATTACTATGTATAGATGTGTAGATGTATATATATTTATATACGGTTTGTGTATAAAAGCATGTATAGATGTATAAATATATATATATTCGGTTTGTATAAATGTGTATATATATACACACATATTGGGCAGGTTATAAATATGCATATACAATATACATATTATGGCCTTTAGGTCATTTGAAGGTTAAAATAAAATTTTATACGTTTTATGTATATATATATATATGTATATGTTGTAGATAGAAAAGATAATTTTTAGACATGATATAGTATATTTCAAAATAATTATGTACATATGTATAATATGTATATACTTTTCGGTTTTAAGTTCTATTTATGATTATGAATAATTTTTATATGTATTATGTACACATAAGCATACTATATTTGTTAAATATGAATAATGGTATTTAGAATATCTTATATACTTATATATGTAGAGTATATAAATTTTTACAAGTATATATATGTATATTCGGCCATTAAGTAATTTTTGGCTTAATTGACTTTAATTTTATGAATAGTATATTTTAATAGTTAAGATATAATATGTGATGAATTATGAGTAAGTATGGATGTAGATAATATATTATAAGAAAAATATATATAGATGTATATATATATATGATCTATTTTTGGCCCTTAGGCCTTTTATGAGAAATTAACCTTATTATGTAGTACACATATGTATATATGTATAATATATATGTTAAGATATAAAAATGAATATGTTTTGGATATTACATACTATATATAAAAGAATTTTTATAAATGTATACATGGTATATATATATTTCGGCCATTAGGCCTTATATAATGAAAGGACTTTATTAAAATGTGTACTTATGAGTGTATATTATATGTGTTATATATGTTAAGGTATAAGATGAATAAGTGTTGGATATTATATAGAATATCATAAGATAATGAAGTATGTATATATATGTGTGTGTGTGTACTTACATTCGGCCTTTAGGCCTAATATCATAAATGATTTTATTTCATGATAATTGTATTCTATGTGTTAGATATGAATATGTGTAAGTTAAGATATAAGTTATGAAATTCCTAGATGATATGTTGACGGAAATAGGAAGTTTATGCCCTAAGTACTTAAGTTATGATTTATGAAGTCTATGTGTGGACTTGATATTATGGAAGGAGGGTTATGGTATTTCTTTAAGTTATGATAAGTAGACTGTAAGTAAGTAAGTGATGTTACTAGTGGTAGTATGACAAGATACCCTTATTTGACCGAGTCTCATGTTGCATAAAAACAAGATTTGCAAAGTTATGTCGTCACATCTCATGTTTTGAAAGTTCATATGCATGTGAATAATAAACGCGAGACGATTGATTCCATCGACACACGATATGTTATGTTATGTTATGTTCATGATTACGATCATGTTATGTTCGCCAGCGTGACATCGGTACCGGGGTGGTAGATGTCAGGGGCATATGATTACGTATATGGCCGAGTGTAACACCGGGTCTGGGACACGGGATCTCCGCCATAGCGCGTCACCGTTAGTACATGTACATATGTTTATGATGTTTATGTCGTACATGTACTATATGGGAAATCAATCGGTATGTCGTGTGTTATTATTCTTATGAAAAGTGCTATAGCCAATGATGAAAATGTTATGTCTTATGTTATGAAAATGTCACGTTTTGAAAGTTATGAAAATCATGTCATGTTTATGAAAAGTCATGTTTACGAAAAGTCATTTTATGAAAAGTCATGTTTTATGCATCACGTCATGACCATGTTACCTTAGAGTTATGATTAAGAATTCTTTAAGTATATGACAGCACTACAGTGGACAATGTAGTGTTAAGTATGAAAATGTAGTACATGTAAGGTAGGCAAAGATGGTATAAGTATGGATTAGGAGTTAAGTATGGATGTAGTATGATGTTATGGATGAAGTAGAATGAGATGTTGTTATGATATGTATGCTTTGAAATCTTCTTTATTTACCTGCTTCCAGTTTACAGCAGTTTATTGATATGATATGATACTTTACTTGTTAGAAAGGAGACGTGCTTATTATACTCAAAATGTATGGTTATTATGATTTGTTACCCCGTCTCCCCATGTATGATCCACATGTCGTATCTGGTAAGACTACTTGCTGAGCGATTAAAAGTCGGTGGCTATCGCTCATACTTGCCTCATTTAATAACAGGTATCACTATACAGGCTCGTTGAAGATATGCTAGATAGACCATTGATAACGAAGAGCATACCGAGAGATTACTTTGAAGGCATTAAGTTTCGGATTATAATGTATGATAGAAGATTTCGGTATTCTGTATATGATGATTTGTACAGTTTATGATGTAGTAAATTGCATGTCGATTATGATTTGTTTATATTATGATGCTTCCGCTGATCGATTCATTATTCATGTCGATATGTACATGTATAGTATCGACGCCTTGTACTCTATGGAGTAGAGTACGGCGGGTGCACTGAGCCAGAACCCTGGTTTCGGGCGGGGCGCTACAGATTAGCCAATTCTATAAGGCTATATCAATAGGTGTTAGAGGTGTTGCAACCAAAGTTGCATAGAGGTGATTATTCAAGTCTTGACTAGGGTTGGTGTGTAACCCAAGGATCAAGCTTGGTCCTTGTTGTATTGGTGTCATTTCATAGTGAAATCCAAGAAAAGGTGTTCCTTGGGACTAGAGTAGGTCACATTGATCGAATCAGGATAAATTATCGGTGTTCTTGTCTTGGTTCTTTCTTGACTGCATTCTGTCTATTTTCACTATGTTTTTCATCCAATTTGACACGTCTTAAAAAAATAGCAAAACATTTTCAAAATTCCTGATTTTTAGTGACGTTATACTTCAGACTGTTATCTTTCATTTGCAACAAGAATCACTCGATTTGAGCAAAGGAAAGTTAGTCTTTCAGTCTTTAAAAAATAATTGATCCATTCTAGCTGCATTCTGACCAGTTTCTAAGAAACGTGAGCATAGTTTCATGCCAAGGACTTTTGGAAACTTAAACTAGTCATCTTAAGGAGTGCTTTGATATAGACATCAACTTTTTTTGGCTGGGTAATTTAAGAGATATAAGTTTTCCAAGTTCAGCATCATTTTGTCCAAAACTGTTCATATTGACCATCTAGATCTTTTTATTTGCTTGAAAGGTCAAACAATTTTATTTTTATCTCATTTTTTGATAGAAGACATTGAAATTAACTTTAGAAAATTTCATAATTTTTGGATTTGTGTACAGTGACTTGTGAAGTTTTCAAAAACGAGTACTGAATCTGAGTAGCTCTAGGATTCTGTTTTGAAAGGGGTTTTTAATTCAAGGGTATTAGTGTAATTTTCACTAACCACTATTCACTCCCTCCTCTAGTGGTGTTTGTTGCAGGTGTTACGGTCCAACAATTGGTATCAGAGCGAGGTTCAACATCACTCTAAGAAGACAAGGCTAAGACGCAAGAATTCATTGTAGCCTACACATCCCAAATCAAAGGTAAACTTTACAATGGTCATAGTTTCTCACACAGGTGAATTGGAAGGCATGTCTACCTAACGTCCTCCTCTTTTCGATTATAATAATTTGTACATTGGAAACTTAGGATAAACCTATTCTTAATGGCTATAGATATTGATTTGAGTTCTATAGTTGAAGATGGGCTGTACATACAAATGAAGGCTGTACAAGTAAACGGGGTAACACAAGAAGTTTAAAAATATAAAAATGAATGGTCAACGGAAGATAAAAAGAAAATGTCCTTGAATGCCAAAGCTAAGCAATTACTTTTAAACAGACTTGAGGCTGCTGAAGCAGGATATGTGTCAAATTGCACTAGTACACATTGTAGAGAAAAAGGGGTTTGAGTGATTTTCAAAATATATGATTTAAATGTGCATAAAAACGAGCATAAGATAAATGTGCATGATATATTGCTTATTACTTGCCTTATATAGTTCATATATAATGTTGTCGTACTAACGAGCCATGAAGCTTTAAAGCTTACATCCAATGACAAATATTTGTTGTGTTTATACTATTTTCATGTGCCACCATTAATGAACTAAACTAGTTCATTAAGTGAAGTACTTAGTTAATTAAACTAAGTAGTTCATTAAAGGAAGCTACATTTGAACAAGGCACAAAGGCAACAAGAATAAGAAAGGAAAGTCTCCTCCTCCTCCTCTCACCTTATGGCACGCCTACATGCATATATAAATATATATTTTCTGATTTTTTTAAAAAAGGCACATACTGTAGGATCTGCAAGGCACCACTAGAAGGGGGGTTGAATAGTGGGTACGGAAAATTTGGTTTTTAAAATTGTTTAAAACCAAAAGCCCAACTTCTGAAAACAGTTTCTGTTTTCAGGACCAGTTTTAAAACGTATTTAAAACTAGGTTGTAGGTCTTCAAAAATTCTGAAATTTGGAGATAAGTTAGCCGATGTTATGAGTGTCTCCTAAAAATTTCAGATTTAAATTCAACCTCTAATCCCTTGAAAATTTGTTTGTGGTCAGATTGCACAAATCTGCCAGAAACGATACACTGATTTGAAAAATTAATTCCTATTTGTACACAACTCCAAATGCTCTGAAATTTTAAAAACTAGCCTCTTATAAGTTGTATTTAAATGGGTTGAAATAGTTTTAAAAAATTCTTTTGGGAAGTTAGTCAAATACGATCAAAGTCTCAACCTTTGCAAGCCTAAAAATCAGACTACACTAGTCTCAGAACTTTGGACGTTTGATTGACTTATACTTATCCAAAAGGGTTGAAACGTACGCCAAAAGAACCTTGAAACGTGTGGCTATGTTTCCTGAAAGTTTTGTGATTTTTGAAATTTGTTTACTATTTTTACGGACGTGATTAAAAACAGTAAACAGTGCTGAAACAGAAAATCAGTGGTGAAAGTAAATGACACCAAGAATTTTATACTGGTTCGGTTATCAACAACCTACTCCAGTCTTCGAGGAACACCTTCCTCGATTCACACTAATCACACAACTCAAAAACACCTTACCACAGGGTTGATGGAGTTACACACCAACTCCAACCCTTTACAAACCTTGTATGATGAATACAATGCACACGAACACCACCACCTTGCAAGATTGAAGATTGATCACACCTTGATCAATCTTTTACAAAGATAAAGAATATGTGGTGGTCTAAGATAAGCTTATTCAAGAATATGAATGTAAGTACAATAGGCTTTTAGGAAGAAAGAAAGAAAGAGAGTGTAGAAGAAGAAGGCTAGAACACTTTTGATCTTTGAATTTTGCAACTTTTGTTCTTGTTCTTGTTTTTGCTCTTCTCCCTTCCTTTTTAATTGTTTTTGGCCGCCCCCTTAGGAGTCCTTCTCCTCTTGAAAATTGTCTTCTAAGTCCTTGGGAGAATGTGTAGCATAATTGTGACATGATCTTGCTTACTTGGCACCTTCTCATTGGATGATCATTTAACCTTTGCTTAGTTGGCACTCATTGATTGGTTGAATGTTGTCATCATTTGATGACTAGGAAAATCTGAGAATTCCACTAAAAACATGTATCAAAATCATTATAAAACAATTATCATAACTTCCAAGATCATCACATAAATTAAACAAGACATTATTTCTCCAAAAATAGTGAACAATTCGGCCATACCATGCTGAAATTTCAGCATGTGTCTCATTTGCATTTCATTCAAAATATTGCCTATTTTACATTGATTTAATCCAAGAAATCAAAGTATAATTCAATCACCATTTAGTATACAATATTCTCATCTTTTATGGAATAAAAATTAGACACTAACAAGGCCTCAAAAACGCCTAGATGCATTGCACACATGTTGAAATTTTCAGCATGTGTGATATTCAAGAATATCACTTTCTTTAATCCATAAAACATTTAAAACACTTCCAAATTGTCTTCTAATTAATCCATCTTAATCAAGACACAAAATATGCTTCATAAAGGTGAGAAAATCGCCCATGTTAATGCACACATGCTGAAATTTTCAGCATGTGTTACAAATGTGACATTGTTTGAAATGTTACCTTGTGTAGCTCCTTCCTTTGTGTCACCAACATTGTATGATTGATTCTTGACTAGTCAATATGCCAACAAGGCTCCACATATGCTCCATCTATGTTGTAGGGGCGTGTATACATGTATATGCATGTGCTTAATTTCATTTTTGCTAACTTTGTAAAATAGTGCACATTTAATAATACACACATGTTATATTCCAATCAGCTCTTAATTTAATTTTCTAGAACACTTTAAAATGTATGACATATGTAAAAAGTTTCTAGATATGTGTCGTATGATGTGCCAAAAATGTTCCATGTGTTGTGTACATAGAAAACCGAATTTTCGATGTTTATCGATTACCCGATTTTTCTCTAATTAAATTCCAAATTTTGCACATGTTGTATATATTATGTTACACATAATATATATAATATAAACTTTAATTCTCAGCACTTGGCTGGTCTAAAGTGGCGCCATTAACATGTGACAAAATAGAAATTGGAATCTCCACAATTTGGCCTTAATGTGGGGTGATTTGTGTGTGCCAACATGGAATGATTTTATGACTGAAAATATCATGTAGGCCATGAAAATAATATTGATTTTTGAGGTGTAGGGGCTGGCCATCTATTTATGGCAAGTACGTGACACGTTGACGAAGTTTCGGTATTCGCCCGATACGACAATTTTCGGTTTAAAACCTTTTAACGTGTCGTATTTATTTTGTCATCACCATGACTTATATCATATGATATAAGATCTGAATATACTCATAAATATAAGTTAAGTATAATGGTGTGACGTTAACGTACGTACGTAAAATATATAACGTATCGGTAGTACGTTTGAATATATGTGTATGTGCCTTTTTCGAAAAATCTGAAAATATATGTATTTATATGTGTATATGGCGTGTATAATGAATGAGGGGAGGAGGAGAAGACTTTCCTTCCTTAGCCTTGTTGCCTTTGTGCCTTTTCCAAATGTAGCTTCCTTTAATGAACTACTTAGTTTAATTAACTAAGTACTTCACTTAATGAACTAGTTTAGCTCATTAATGGTGGCATCTGAAAATAGTGTAAACACAACAAATGTTTGCCATATAATTTAAGCTTTAACGCTTCATGGCTTGTTAGTACGGCAACATTATACATGAGCTAAATAAGGCAAGTAATAAGCAATATCATGCACACGTTTGTTTATATCATGCACGTTTTATGTCATTCATTTAAATCACATATTTTGAAATCACTCAAACCCCTTTTTCTCTGCACATACACATGTATTCCAGTGCACCATCATACTTAACTCATATTTATGAGTATATTCGGTCTGATATCATATGATATAAGTCAGGGTGATGACAAATTAAATACGACATGTTAAAAGGTTCTAAACCAAAAATTGTCGTACCGGGCGAATACCGAAACTTCGCGAACGTGTCACGTACTTGCCATAAATAGATGGCCAGCCCCTACACCTCAAAAAATCATTATTAATTTCGTGCATATGATGATATTTCCAGCCATAAAATCACTCCATGTTGGCACACACAAATCACCCCACATTAAGGCCAAATTGTGAAGATTCCAATTTCAATTTTGTCACATGTTAATGGCGCCACTTTAGACCAGCCAAGTGCTGAGAATTAAAGTTTATATTATATATATTATGTATAACATAATATATATAACATGTGCAAAAAGTTGGAATTCAATTAGAGAAAAATCGGGTAATCGATAAACATCGAAAATTCGGTTTTCTACGTACACAATACATGGAACATTTTTGGCACATCATACGACACGTATCTAGACACTTTTTAAATATGTCATACATCTTAAAGTGTTCTAGAAAATTAAATTAAGGGCTGATTGGAATATAACATATGTGTATTATTAAATGTGCACTATTTTACAAAGTTAGCAAAAATAAAATTCAGCACATGCATATATATGTATACACGCCCCTACAGCTGAGATGGAGCATATGTGGAGCCTTGTTGGCTTATTTATTTGTCAATAATCAATCATACAAAGTTGGTGATTTAAAGAAAGAAGCTACAACAGGTAATATTTCAAAGTTTGTCACAATTGTGACACATGCTGAAATTTCAACATGTGCACTATAGTGTGAGGCGTTTTTGACTACATAATGAGCATATAATTTGTGTCTTGAAACATGGGATCAATTGGAAGAAAAATTGGAAGTAATTTGAACAAGATATAAAGTCATAAAGTGTGATATCTTGAATATCACACATGCTGAAAAACATTTCAGCATGTGTGTATGCACCTTGGCCGAATTCTAGGCCTTATGAGTGTCCAAATTTCATTTCCGAAATGATGAGAATATTTGCTATTAATTGGTGATTTATTTTAAAAGAAAAATCAATGAAAATTTGGAAGTTATTTTAATTATATCACCATGTATCACATGCTGAAATTTCAGCATGTCAATTAGTCTTTATGGCCGAATTTTTCAGATATTTTGTGGAGAATTTATCTTACTTGATTTGGGTGATAATCTTATGAATTATGGCAACTATTCTATGTTGATTTTGGCACATGTTTTTAGTGGAATTCTCAGATTTTCCAAGTCATCAAATGATGACAACATTCAACCTATCAATGAGTGCCAAGTAAGCAAAAGTTAAATGATCATCCAATGAGAACATGCCAAGTAAGCAAGATCATGTCACAATGATGCCACACATTCTCCCAAGGACTTAGAAGATAATTTTCAAGAGGAGAAGGACTCCAAGGGGCCGGCCAACACATGTTAAAAAGAAGGAAGAAGAGCAAAACAAGAACAAGAACAAGAGTTGAAAATTCAAAGATCAAAAAGTGTTCTAGCCTTCTTCTTCTACACTCTCTTTCTTTCTTTCTTCTTGAAAGCCTATTGTACTTATATTCTTATTCTTGAATAGGCTTGTAATATACCACCACATACTCTATATCTTTGTAAAAGATTGATCAAGGTGTGATCAATCTTCAATCTTGCTAGGTGGTGGTGTTCGTGCGAATTGTATTCATCGTACAAGGTTTGTAAAGGGTTGGAGTTGGTGTGTAACTCCATCAACCCTGTGGTAAGGTGTACTTGCGTGTGTGACTAGTGTGAACTGAGAAAGGTGTTCCTCGAAGACTGGAGTAGGTTGTTTATAACAACCAGTATAAAATTCTCGGTGTCATTTACTTTCAGCACTTATATTCTATTTCTGCATTGTTTACTCTTTTTGTTTATGTTCGTAAAAATAGTAAATGATTTTCAAAAATTACGAAAATTTCCAGAAACATATCCACACATCTTAGGGTTAATTTGGCAAAAGTTTCAACCCTTTTGGATAAGTATAAGTCAATCAAACATCCAAAGTTCTGAGACTAGTGCAGTCTGATTTTCAGGCTTGCAAAGGTTGAGACTTTGAGTGTATTTGACTAACTTCCCGAAAGAATTTTTCAAAACTGTTTTAACCCATATAAATACAACATATAAGGGGTTAGTGTTTAAAATTTCAGAGCATTTGGAGTTAAGTACAAATAGAAATAAATTTTTCAAAACAGTCTACCGTTTCTGGTAGATTCGCACAATCTGACCACCAACGATTTTTGAAGGGGTTAAAGGTTGAATTTAAATCTGAAATTTTTAGGAGACACTTATAACATCTGAGTCTAAGTTCTATCCAAATTACAGAATTTTTGAAGACCTTCAACCTAGTTTTAAAAACGTTTTAAAACTGGTTCTGAAAACAGAAACTATTTTCAGAAGTTGGGTTTTTGGTTCAAACTAATTTTTAAAACCACATTTTCCACACCCACTATTCAACCCCCCCCCCCCTTCTAGTGGTGCCTTGCAGATCCTAAAATTGGTATCAGAGCAAGGTCACGGGTTCGATTCCCAGCAGGCAATTGCTGAGGGGGAGATTGTTAGGTGCAGCAATTGTCCCGTGGCGTAGGCCGGTGGGCGTAGGCCGTGTGGGCCAAGTCACAGTCGAATGCCGTGGGCGCTTGTGTGCTGAATGCACTATGAGGCTAGGGTATGCGCATCTCCTGTCACCAATTGGTTTTGGGAGAGTTGGTAGCGTCTGAGGTATACACACATGATATGTGGAAATTGTTAGAATTAAAGCATGAAGGTACTACCAGTGTAAAAGAATCTAAAATAAACATGCTTATGACTGAACATGAATCGTTTAAAATGTTTCCAAATGAATCCATAACATATATGAATTTGAAGATTACTATCAATCAATCAATCAATCTAACCCAGTATCTTTCAACGACAACAAAAGCTATCGCTAGGGTGTGGGGAGAGTAAATGGTAGGCAAACAATACCTCTATCCCAAGGGATAGAGAGTTTGCTTCCAGTGAGACCCCTGCTCTATATGTACCTTCATAAACGGCACAATAATACGGATATGATGTGCTAGTTTATTAGTGAGGTAATTCAGGAAATACAAAGAGGAGGCTGCCAATATTAAAGTACTCCTAATGTGTATATGTACATATAATATAAAACAATGGCAGAACATAAACAAACAAGTGCAAAGTCAACTTAAACATATACAAAAGTTTTCTGCTATTAAAATAGCCATAATAGTGCATATGCACAAATAATTGAAAGAAAAAGACCAAAACAAAATATGCAAAGTCAAACTAAAGTGCAAATACTATCTAATCCTCTAAGTATGCTCTAAGATGCCCTATTTCCTGTCTACCCCTTCTTAACCTTAATCATCTGCCTCCATGAACTCCTATCCTAGACCATATCCTCAGAGAGGTGCAACTCTAGTAAGTCATGCCTAATATGCTCATCCCACATCAGTTTGGGCCTGCCTTTGCTCCGCTTCCCTTCTACGGTGAGGTTTTCAATTGCTCTGACAAACGCCGTTGTCTGTCTCCTCTTGACATGCCCAAGTCATGTCAGTCTTGCCTCTCTTATCTTATCTGTTACACTATTCACTCCTAACATTTCTCTGTATACTTCATTTCTTATCTTGTTTAGCTTTGTATGCCCACACATCCACCTCAACATCTTCATCTTGCTACTTCTATCCTCTGTGACTGTGTCCTCTTGATGGCCCAGCATTCTGTTCCATATAAAATTACCGGCCGCACTGCCACCTTATAAAATTTTCCATTTAATTTAATTGGAAAATTCTTGTCACACAGCACCTCTGAGGCTGCCCTCCACCTACACCAACCTGCCTGAACTCGGTGTGCTACGTCACTCTCTATGTCCCCATCATTCTGTACAAATGATCATAGGTACTTGAACTTGCTTACCTTTGGGACCACTTGACCCTCGATGGTGAGTTGGCTATTCTCATCGTCGGCTGTGCCACTGAAGTCGCAGTGCAGATATTCAGTCTTGGAACGACTAATCCTTAGGCCGTTTCTCTCTAAAGCACCTCGCCACTCCTCTAGTCTCATACTCAGGTTATATATTCTTTCTGCGACTAATACAATATCGTCCGCAAAAAGCAGTACACTATAGACGAATTGATAGGTTCACTCAGAGTATACGAGGTAAATTGAATCAACAAAAGTCCGAGTCATCAAAATCTGCTAGTTAGACTATTGCTTTCTAAACAACTAGTCACATATAAATAATAATGAAAGTAATAGTGATAGTGAATTAGATGACGATTTAATCTTAGTGGCTAGAAAACTTAGGAAAATTTTCAAACGGCCTAATAGAAATAGACAACAATCTTCTTCTTCCTCTTCTCAACTTAGGAGAAATAATTCTAATAAAAATAATGACAAATGGTATAACAAAGAATTAAACGCTACGAATGTGGGCAAAAAGGACACATCTCTTACGATTGCCCGATAAAGAAAAATAATAACAATTATTATTATTATTATTATTATTATAAACGAGTTAAGGAGGCACAGAGATCCAAGCCAAAAGAGCCCACGGCTAGGAAAGGCAAAAGGGCAATGAAGGCAAGCACGTGGAGCGATTCCTCCTACTCAGAATCCGAACACTCAGAAAATGAGGAAGCACAAGTATGCTTTGTATCAAATGAGGTAATCTCTTCTTCTGATAGAGATTCTGATAGTGAAATGTCTTTTGAAGAAATGTATGAAGAATTTTTAAAAATGCATGCGCACTGTAGAAGGCTATCTAAAGAGAAAAAGTAACTAATTGAAGAAAATGGCAAGTTGAAGACGTCCAACTTGGAATTTTTCGATTAATTAGAATCTTTTAAACAAGAGCCTATAAATACTCTTGATCTTTTAAAGATTAAAATTCAATCATATAGAAAGAATGAGCAAATGTTAAAAACTGAAAATAGTACGTTGAAAACTAAGGTAGAAAGTTGTGAAAATGAAATATCACAACTTAGAACATCTAAGCTAGTCTTAGAAAAAAATGTTAGAACAGTTTAAATCCAGCACAAACATGCTAGACACACTCATATATCCACAAAAATATGGTAACGATAAAAAAGGATTAGGTTATAAAGAAGAAAATGACAAGTTAGATAAAAAGACTAACTTTGTGTCATCTAAGCCTAAATTATCATATAATGCAACCGAGTCAAAAGCACCTATTTTGTCAACTCCTTCTTCTACTTATTCTAAAGCAAAAGAAGGAAGCACACACATATAAACAAGCAACTAGGCAAAATTATGCATCTAGACCACCTAACAATTATGCCTATATGTACACAAATGTGAATAGACAAAATAAACTGCATGCAACTCATTATGATGCATATAGACATAAACATAGTCAATCTTCATATTCTTCTTATAAGGCATATAGGAACACATCTATACCATATGATTATACTTACAAGGTGCCGTCTAAAACTCAAAATCATATGCCTTACACTCATTATCAAAATTGACCAAGTTATAATGCATATAGACCAAGATATGACTCGTATAAACATACATCTCTATTTAAATGGAATGGTCAAGCATTTGTTAATCCTTTGTATTTTTTTAGACGAAGGACGGGCGGTACCGTCTGGTTTATTTTATTAATGTTAATATGCCCTCACTTGTGGTAGAGGAATACCGTGGTTACAATAAGTGCCCTATCTACGGAGGGAGACGCTCCAAAACCAAATAAAACAAAATAGCAGTGATATACAGAAAGCACAAAACAATAGCTAATAACATTGTTAATTTTGAGAGTCTAAGTATAATACATAATAACCGAAGGTAATCCTTAATCAATGTTTGCTTTCGAAACAAGAAAGACTTGTCCGGATAAAAATAGAAACCCCATGCAATGAAAGTTGATGTCGTGTGTTTCTCCGTTGGACGCTGTGCACCAAAGCATCTTGATCAGTAAAAGTAAATCCAATTTTAGGTGAGAATAAGCAAAATAGATATGATACATACCGGTGTTGCCTGTATTCCAGAAGAATACAGGCAACCGAAAGAGAAACAATCGAAAGCTCCGATGCAGCAGCAATTTAATGGTCCAAAATATTCCGGCAGCCGATGGTTATAATCCAAGTTTTGTTACCCAAAGAGTATATAAACAAGGATGTTGCCCTAACATTCAAGGACCCAAATAAAAGGTACTTAAAACTTTATCCCCTTTGTAGTTAAATTGTGAGATAAAAGACAAGAAGGTGAGAAAGCCAACGAATCTAAAAACCTAGTGGTTTTTAGACAGCAGATGTTCGAGGCATATGACAGGCAACCCCAAACTATTCACTGAGCTGGAACAAATAAAAGATGGAGGAAAGGTGGTGTTTGGTGACAACAACAATGGAAAGGTTGTTGGAAAAGGAATAATCGGTGACCCGAACACATTTCAAATAAGAAATGAGTTGTTAGTACGTAATATTTCTTACAATTTACTTAGTATTTCACAACTTATTGATTGTGTATACCATGTTTCTTTTCTCCCTACTTCCTGTGATATAACAAATGAAAAGGGAGAAATTGTGTTAAAAGAAAATAGGGATGGTAATATTTACACCCTATCGTTAAATAACATGTTAAATGCTAAAATTAAATGTTTAGTATCACATGGTTTAGATGTGAACTTATGACATAGACGACTAGGTCATATAGGGATTTCAACCATTGAAAAATTATCTAGGAAGGACCTAATTAGATGAATGACTAAGTTAGACTTAGATAATTTTCAATTATGTGAAACTTGTATTAAAGGAAAACATATAAAAGAAACGTTAAAACCAAAACATGAAGTGAGTACTAGTCATGTATTAGAATGACTTCAATTAGACTTATTTGGTCCAAGTAGGATAAGAAGTCTAGGTGGACACTACTATGTGTGAGTCATAGTAGATGATTACTCACGATACACATGGACATTGTTCTTAACGCACAAAGATAATGCTCCATTAGCAATCAAAAATCTTATTAAGCAACTTAAAAATCTTTATGAAAAAAATGTTAAAAGAATTAGGAGTGATAGAGGTGGAGAATTTAAAAACAAAGATGTAATTAAGTTTTGTGAATTACATGGAATAAAACATGAATTCTCACCACCAAGAACACCACAACTCAATGGAGTTGTTGAACGCAAAAATAGAACAATACAAGAAATAGCTAGGACTATGTTATGCAAAAACAAAGTACCTAGATATTTATGGGCTGAAGCTGTTGGTTGTGCATGCTATATAATAAATAGGTTTTCTATTAGAAATAAGTTAAATAAAATATCATATGAATTATTGAATAATAGACAATCTAAGATAGATTATCTTAGAGTATTTGGGTGTAATTGTTTTGTACTTAATACTAAAGATAATCTAGATAAGTTTGAACAAAAGTCTATTGAATGTATATTTGTTGGATATTCAACTAACTCAAGAGCATATAGGTATTATAATCCTGCATCTAGAAAGATAATTGAATCTATACATGTAAAAGTTAATGAGAATGCATGTCTTGAAACGTGTGATAAAATTCAACAGAAACAAGAAAATAATATTGAAAATATGTTTGATGATGATGACCTGTTACTTGAGCCGATATGTGTTCATCTAGAACCAACTCCCCTTGAACAAGACATGCATGAACCCTTACATGAAACAAATCAAGAAATTTTACAATTGGAAGATAATTCATCCAACTTAAAAGACGTTCCAATTGTATATGATAATGTTCACACTAATAAAACATTTGAACAAGACGAAGGTGAAAGCTAGTCAACCTAGAAATTAGTGGCACATAAAAGACAAACATAAACACCCTAAAGAATTGATCATTGGTAATCCGAGTGATGGGGTTCGAACACGTAGGAATATAAGTCAAGCCGAAGGACAAGTCTTAATCTCACACTTAGAACCTAAGAATATTAAGGAAGCCTTAGATGACATATCATGAATACATGTTATGCATGAGTAATTAAACCAATTTATCCGAAAGAATGTGTGGGATTTAGTTCCTGAACCTGCAAATAAATCCATTATAGGGACAAAATGGGTATTTAGGAATAAAATGGATGAATAAGATAACATCACATGAAATAAAGGTAGGCTAGTCGCACAAGGTTATAATCAACAAGAAGGAATTGATTATGAAAAAACCTTTGCACCCGTTGCACGACTGGAAGCAATTAGATTATTACTTGCTATTGCAAGTCTAAGTAACATTAAACTCTTCCAAATGGATGTTAGGAGTGCATTCTTAAATGGATACATCCAAGAAGAGGTTTTTTCAAACAACCCCTTGGATTCGAGGATCCAAAGAATCCTAACCACGTATATAAGCTTAAGAAAGCTTTATATAGTTTGAAATAAGCTCCAAGAGCTTGGTACGATAGATTTGAAAACTTTCTTATTGCAAATAATTATCAAAGAGAGACCATAGACAACACGTTGTTTCTTAAAAGAAAAGATAATGATTTATTTGTTGGATCGTGCACCTGCAATAAACACCACTAGAGGGGGGTGAATAGTGGTTAGCAGAAATTACACTACTACCCTTGATTAAAATCTCCTTTGAAAACTGAATCTGAGACTACCTCAGATTCAGAACCCATTTTTGAAAAATCCAAAAATCCTTGTACACAACTCCAAAAATTATGAAAATTTTCAAAACTTAGCTTCAGTGTCTTGACAAGAGTCTGTCCAAAAATCAGATAAACATAAGATTGTTTGGCCCTTCAAACAAATAAAAATATTCAGATGGTCAATCTGGATAGAATTGGTAGAATGTTGGTAAAATTAGAAAATGTGTTTCTCTTTGAATATTTAACAAAAAAGGTTGATCTTTATGTCAAAACACTCCTTAGGATGTCTAGTTTATGTTTCCAAAAGGCCTTGACCTTAAATAATTCTTGGTTAAAACAGAATTCAAGTGTTCTCAAAAATGGTCAGATTGCAACCAGATTGGAGCAGTTATCTTGCAACGACCGAAAGACTAACTTTTCCTTGCTCAAATCAAGTGATTTTTTTTACAATTGAAATCTAACAATCTGAAGTATAACTCCACCAAAAATCACAAATTTTGAATGTGTTGAGCTATTTTTTCAAAGCATGAGAAGTTGTATGAAATCTGCAGTGAAAAACGGACAGAAAACAGAAAATATGAAGAAGACAAGAACACCAAGAATTTATCCTGGTTTGGTCAATGTGACCTACTCCAGTCCCAAGGAACACCTTTCCTTGGATTTCAATATGGTATGAACCAAATTACAACAAGAACCAAGCTTGAACCTTGAGTTAAACACCAATCCTATTCAAGACTTGGACGAACACCTCTATGCAACTCTTGGTTGCAACACCTTTATCACCTATTGATGTAGCCTTATAGATTTGACTAATCAATCTTACAAATGAGACACAAGATGCTTGTAGCTCTACAACAAATATCACAAGAACACCTTGGCTACAAAGAATGAAACAAGAATGAGGAGAAGAAGATAGCAAGATAATTCAACTTTTGCTTTCAAGTGTGTATTCTTCTTCTCCACCTTTGCCTTCTATTTATAGGGTGAAATGAGCCTTGGAGATAAGAATTCCAATGCGTCATCATCTTCATCATCAATGCTTAAGTGTCTTCACATCATTGGTTGGCCACCTAATCACCTTGTACACATGGCAAAATGAAGCAAGATAATTGGTCCACCTTTGCACTTGTAATGGCCGAAATTTCCACCTCAAAATAGTAAATAAAATGTGAAGATAAAATAGTGGGATAAGATGGTGTAACTCCTCCATTATCCCATCAACTCCTTGGCAAGATAATAGCATGTGATGGTTGAACATTTCAAACAAAAAATCATCTCCAACCTCCTAGTAGCCGTTGGCTACATTTTAAATTTTCCTAGTTGGTAATTTTTTTGCCAACTAGCTTTTTTTTGGTTGGTCCACATGTCACCAAGTCATAAAATGAATACACCATGATATCCAAGTGAAAATACACGTTTGGAGTCTTCTATATATGAATATCAACTCAGATTTTTGAAGAAGAAAGCAACAAATAATAGTTGACAAGATTATGTCAACTTATAACACCAAAATTCCCACTTTTCTTCTTGTATGTTGTGACCATTTTCACACCTTTAACACCTTTAAATTCTCAGTAAAATAATGATTAATATCCTCCAATAAAATATAGAAGAAGGTCTTCAAGAAAAAAATAGAATGTGACACCACTACTCGTCACATATCCTGCTACTGTCGATAATATCATCATTTGAGAGAAATAATAGAAAACCACCAAATAATCTTCAAGATAATTATAAATCAACTCAAGAATGAAGATAATAATGTACTCAAGAGATTCCTTGAGTAAAAATACCAAAACTGCCCTCAGGTGTAAAATGACCAAAATGCCCCTGGTGAGAGAAAACTCCAGAAATGACCCAAATGGTCAAACATAAATGTAATGACACCTTTGTGATGATAAATATAATATGAATGTGTCCTTGAAACATTTTTACCATGTCATGTTCTTAAAAAACTCAAAATACCAAATTTGCCCTTTTTGGTAAGTTGTAGAAACTTCCAAGGTACATTAGTCACAAGACATTTATAATCATCAAAAACGCATAATATCAACCTAATAAACATATATAAATCATGTACAAATGAAAACAATCATTTTATCACATTTTAGAAAAAATATTTCTAAAAACCCTAGACATCGATCGATCGAAATGCCTCTGCTTCAGAGATCGATGTCTCACAGTGAGTTTCAGAGTTTGTCTCTGACCTACATCAATCAATCAAAGTGAGGGTTCAATGTATACATCAATTGATTGAT
This sequence comes from Eustoma russellianum, assembly GCA_036186865.1. Classification (NCBI taxonomy): domain Eukaryota; kingdom Viridiplantae; phylum Streptophyta; class Magnoliopsida; order Gentianales; family Gentianaceae; genus Eustoma; species Eustoma russellianum. The sequence continues at coordinate 26,279,044 of AP025054.1, forward strand.
GTGTCTCAAGTTTAGAGATCGATGTCTCACAGTAAGGTCTTGAATTTTCTCTGCCTTACATGGATCGATCGATGTGAGGGATCGAAGTGCAACTACCTGAGAGATTGATGTTCTTTTTCTCAACTTTTTCAACTTTTAATCAATTATAACACCATGCGTGACATTTTTATGCATTCACCACTTAAAATCATGACCTTGAAAATTATCCAAACATATGTCTCAACATTATTAATCGTCCAAATATATGTACAAGACATTCTCTTTCGTTCAACTAACCCTACCTTAATAAAGGACTTCGAAGAGTGTATGAATTCTGAAAATGAGATGTCAATGGTTAGGAAAATTGAAATACTTCGTAGGGCTACAAATCAAACAAACCCCTCAAGGAATCCATATTAGCCAACTTAGTATAAAAATGATATGATTAAGAAGTTTGGATTTGAAGTTGAAACAAACACCTATCCCCATGAGTGTTAGTACCAAATTAGACAATGATGAACATGAAAAACCTTTTGATGACACACTATATAGGCCTATGATTGGATCATTGTTATATTTAACTGCATCAAGACCTGATATAATATTTTGTGTGTGTATGTGTGCTACGTTTCAATCTCGTCCAAAGATGTCCCATTATAATGGCGGTGAAAAAGATATTTAAAACACACACCTCATTTAGGACTTTGGTACGATAGAGACGCCAAGTTAGAATTATATGCTTACAGTGATGCTGATTATGGTGGTTGTAAGATAGATAAAAAATACACAAGTGGGACTTGTCAATTTATAAGAACCAACTTGATTTCGTGGTTTTCTAAAAAGCAAGCTAGTCTAGCACTCTCTACCACTGAAGCCGAGTATATAGCCTTAAGCCTATGCACTACCAAAACACTTTGGCTTAAATGACAATTTAGTGATTTTGACATTATAATGAATAAGATTCCAATAATCTGTGATACCACAAGTGCGATCAATCTTTCTCGGAATCTGGTACTTCATTCTAAGGTCAAACACATAGAAGTTAGATACCATTTCCTTTGAGACCATGTTCAAAATGAGAATATAGTCATAAACCATGTAAGAACTGATCATCAGGTTGCTGATATTTTCACCAAACCCCTTAGTCAAGCTATTTTTGAAACTTTATGAGCTAAGTTAGATATGATGACCTTTGATACTATATCATAATTCTACCTTTGTATGATTTGCAAAATAAATGGGGAGAATAAGAACATGATTTTAGATTTTAGTTCATGATTTTGAGGTTGAATAATGAGTTAAGTTAAATTGGTATAAGTTTCAATCGGCGTTCACTTGGCTCGGAGCATAGGTTAAGAAAGAAGAGTATAAGTTGGCTAAGGGGGAGAGTATATGTTGAGGGGGAGTGCATATGTTAAAAACATGTGTCTAAAAAGAATTTGAAAACAATTGATATACAATTAGTAAGTATGTGATAACAATTGGTAAAGAGTTGTGACATTAAAATCATATAGAGTTATTTTAAAAATCATCCAAAAGGGGGAAGATTGTTGAAAAATATGTTTCGACAATTTTCAAAATTATGATTTTAAGTGTTACATATTATAAAAATGTCACACATGGTGTTATAAATGATAAAAATTGAATAAGTAACGAAAAATGACATCAATCTCTCAGGTAGGTCACATCGATCCCTACATCGATCGATCGAAGTAAGGCAGGCTAAGTCCCAAAGCTTACTGTGAGAGATCAGTCTCTAAACCTGAGACACATCGATCGATCGATGTATACATCAATCGATCGATGTAAGACAGATTCAAAGTCTGGACCTCACAGTGAGGTATTAATCTCTCAAGCAGAGGTACTTCGATCGATCAGTGTCTAGGGTTTTTAGAAATTTTTTTCTAAAATATGATAAAATTGTTGATTTCATTTGTACATGGTTCATACATGTTTATTGTCTTTTTATTATGTGATTTTGTTGAATATTATTATGTCTTGTGACTAATATGCCTTAGAAGTTTCTACAACTTACCAAAAAAGGCAAAAGTGGTATTTTTGAGTTCTTGTAGGTATTTGACACGGAGAAAATCATGCAAGGACACATTTATATCTTATTTATCATCATAAAGGTGTTATTATATATATTTCTGACCATCGGGTCATTTTCGGAGTTTTCTGTCACTATAGGTATTTTCGTCATTTTACCCTCCAAGGATAGTTTAGTCATTTTACTCAAGGACAGTTCTTGAGAATCATATTATCTGCATTATGGAGCGTATTTGTGGTTTTTTGAATATTATTTGGTAGTTATCTATTCTATTTTCTTTATTGGTGATATTATCGACATCGACAAAGTATGTGATGATTTTCGATGTGACATTCCATTTTATTCTTGAAGATATTTCTATATATGTTATTGGAGTTTCTCACTCATCATTTCGTGGAGATCCTAAGGGTATTCTTGTTACAAAATTCACCATAACTTACAAGGAGAAAAATGTGAGAATTTTGAACTATATGTTGACAAAGTCTTGTCAATTTTATCTACTTATTTCGCTTCATTAAATTGAGATTGTACATATTAATTCAGCTCAAAAAACATGGTGAATTATGTGGTAAAGACGTTTTATTCACATTGTGACATTTGTACAATATTATGCCACTTGGACCAGTTAAATACAAGCTAGGTGGCAAAATTGCCAACTTGGAAAATTCAAACGGTAGCCAACGGCTACAATTCTGAAATGGTTGTTTTTATCCAAGAAAAGTCAGCATCACATGTCCTATTTTTATGCAAAGAAGTTGAGGGATTTTTGGTGGAATATGTCTTTCATATTATCTTCATTTTTCAACAAATTCTAAGTCATTTTTGAAGACTAAAAATCGGCCAAGTTGGTGTGCCAAGGTAGACCAATCATGTTGCTTCATGTTGCCAAGTGTACAAAGTGTTCAGATGGCCAACCAATGATGTGAAGACACTTAAGCTTTGATGATAAAGACTATGACATTGACATTCTTATCTTCAAGGCTCATTTCACACTATAAATAGGAGGCAAGGTGAAGAAGGGAATGCACACACTTGAAAGCAAAGTTTGAAGATCATTGTCTTGTTATTCTCTTCTCTTATTTCTTGATTCATTCTTTGTGTAGCTAATGTGTTCCATTGATAGTTGTTCTATGGCTACATTATACACCTTTTGTTTCACATTTTGTAAGATTGATTAGCTAATTCTGTAAGGCTATATCAATAGGTGTTTGAGGTGTTGCAATCAAAGTTGCATAGAGGTTATTATCCAATTCTTGAATAGGGTTGGTGTGTAACCCAAGGATCAAGCTTGATTCTTGTTGTATTGGTTTCAGTTCATAGTGAAATCCAATGAAAGGTGTTCCTTGGGATTGGAGTAGGTCACATTGACGGAACCAGGATAAATTCTCGTTGTCCTTGTCTTGTTTCTTTCTTGACTGCATTCTGTCTGTTTTCAGTGTGTTTTTCATCCAAATTTAAACGAAACTAAACGTCTTAAGGAGTGTTTTGACATAAATATCAACCTTTTTGTCTGGGTAATTAAAGAGATATAAGTTTTTAAAGTTTAGCATCATTTTGTCCAAAACTGTCCAGATTGACCATCTGGATGTTTTTATTTGTTTGAAAGGTCAAACGATTTTATATTTATCTCATTTTTGGACAGAGCCTAGTCAAGACATTGAAATTGATTTTTGACAAATTTCATAATTTTTGATTTGTGTACAGTGACTTGTGAATTTTTCAAAAACGAGTACTAAATTGGAGTAGCTCTCGGATTCTGTTTTGAAAGGAGTTTTTAATTCAAGGGTAGTAGCGTAATTTCCACTAACCACTATTTATCCCTCCTCTAGTGGTATTTATTGCAGGTGTTAAGATCCAACAGATGTCTCCTTTTTTTCTTTTAAGTTGATGGAGAAATAGCATAATAGAGAAGTGAATAATCATTTTCTCCTTTTTTCTTTTTTTCTTCTGCTAGTTATAAAAATAATTCTAATTATCGAATAATTGAGTAATTATCCTGTGTAGTTACAAATAATTTTTTATTATTACAGTATATATATATATGTATGTATGTATGTATGTATGTATGTATGTATGTATGTATGTATGTATGTATGTATGCATGTGCCTATATATATATATATGTATGTGTGTATATATATATATATTTTTTAACGAAAAATTTTATTCATTCATTCAAAGCCTCACATATGGCGGATAAAAACCATATTACACTTTCAGAGTATTCGAAATAATGAAATAAAGAAACAATAATGACATATCTCCAGTCATATATGATATGCCGCATTAAAACCTTGCCAAGAAAAACCACCCTTGTGGATAAAACCTTGGCGAAGGAAAAAGCGTACATATTTATATGACTGTCATTGATATGATGAGAATATAAATTGTGGTACAAATCCTTGAATGTCTTTGTCATGTACAGTAAGACGCCGATTGAGCTTAGGTGGCCGCAACTGTGTCTTGTATGAGACATGAGAATCCAAACCTCAGAAAACGTCAAGAGAGAGTAGTGGTCAATATAAGTATGAAAATGTGCAATCAATGTCTGATAGAGCAAGCACGTACCGAAGTCACCTTGGCAGTTGAAGTGCCAAGGCGACCAAGAAGAAATAATAGCCATTGCCTGCCACGCTATCCGATCCGAAAAAGCAGTGCCCACATCCGGAATAAGCCTCGCCATTGTGAAATGAAACTCGCACAAACAGGAATAGAACATGAATATAGGAGCAGTGTCCAAAAGAACAAATATGAACCAGGAATTAAAATGATTACCCAAGTCGCCTTGACCAATAGGCCAAGGCGACAATGGTAAGAATCCCGCCATATGTAGTCCGACGCAGCAAGCCACCGAACCAGTCATATTGTCCACACACGAGAAGTAAGAATGTTGTTGATGATAGCTCCAAAACACTCCCATGAAACAAAAAGGCTCGTTACACACTAAAAGTATAAAGCATAAAGCATAGAATAATGTATGTGCAACCATACCGTGCCTGCCTGTCACTCTAAGGTAACAGGCAGTAGAAGGAAACTCTGGCCAATCCTTATGGAAGACTGTAGTCATGGCACCCGCAAATTAACAGAAGTGAGATCCAGTGTGACCGCCGCCCGGACCAATGAAGGTAGAGTGTTCGAGGCAAAACGTTCGGTGCCAGGGTGGATCATTGCATGTTGCGCTAAATAATGTGCTGGCAGGTTCGCCTCGCGATAAACGTGATAGCAAGAGAGTTGATGTGTATTAACAAGTGATTGTAGCAACTGAAGATGTGGATAACCATGAACAATGAGTGGTCGAGTCAACCGGTCTATCAATTGGCAGCAGTCCGATTCTAGTATGATGGAGCGGTAGATCGGTAAGAAATAAAGGAGACTAAAAAATGCTGCCTGAATCTCTGCTTGGAAGGGTGTGCTTAAAGGGAGGCGAAAAGAAATTGCTCCAACACAGGACCCCCTGTGATCACGCAGTATTGCGCCTCCAGCACCGTAACTATGACCCGTAGCTGCGTCAACATTTAATTTTAATCTACCTGTGGGCGGCGTGATCCAACGAACAATCAATGGACGAGGAGGCCGAACAATAGGTAGCCAACTGAAAATATGTTGTGATGTGGCAGACAACTTAGAGCCTGCAATCTTTTTGTGCCACAAAGTAATCTCAGATTGTATAGAGAATCGAAGAGAAGACGCTGGGATAGATGCGCTGTCACCATAGATCAGGGAAGTATAAGCACACCAGATACGATGAACAATGATCGCTGGTATCACGATTTTATAAACTCCAATAAGCGTGGATAGGGACGAGCGATACCACCATGAAAAAAGATATTGACGAAGATGTATTGATGTGGGAAGGTGGCAATGTAGTTCACTTGCAAAATAGCACCAAATCGAGCGCACAGAAGGACAATATAAAAACACATGATCCACCGAAGCCGACTCACTCTTGCAGAATGGGCATTGTGTCGGACGAGCCATTACGTATCGACCAAGATAATCCTCAAAAGGCAACGCAGAATTGAAAATACGCCATAGAAACAACTTTATAGCCGGAGAATGATGTTTTGACCAAATATAAGAGGCAGAAAGCCGCTTTGGAGATGCAGTTCTACAGATCTCATAGGCACTTTTTAGCGAGAAGTCTCCCAACTGATTCGGCAACCATGATATCTGATCATTGTGGCGATCAGTGTATAGTAAGCAAAAGGGATGAATCCGACATATAATCTTCCAAGTAGGAGAGTCCGGCAAGCGAGGAAGATAATCTTGACGATGTCCATATTTTGCATGCATATATCGGCTCCATAGGGTAGCATTCTGATGATATGACCACCAGATGCGGCAATAGAAAGCCTATTGCAAACTATTCAAATCTCGAAGTCCTATGCCGCCCTCTGCCTGTGGTTTAGTAAGCTTAGACCAGGAGACCCAATGATGTCGAGGACCCCAATAAAAAGCGGCAATCTTACGATGGATAATTTTAATAACCGACTTTGGTATACCACCTGCTGCCATAATGTGAATGGGTAATGCCGCGATGACTGATTGAAGCAAGACGAGGCGTCCTGCAGTAGATAATAATTTGGAGTGCCACCCTTGAAGCCTATCGTCAATATGTTGGAGTAACGTAACACAGTGATGTGCTCGTGGAATCCCTTTATGCAAATAAGAGCCAAGATAGCGGAACGGAAGATTGGAGAGACGCATACCCAGAGTAGTCGCAAATGTTTGTCGCTGATGTGGTGTTACAGCAGCAGAAGGAATAATACTGCTTTTCTGAAAATTAACTTTCTGACCAGAAGCAGCTTCATATTGTGTAAGAAATGTGTGGAACCGTTGGAGATTTCGCTGAGTGCCTCGAAGGAAGATCAATAAGTCGTCTGCATATGCTAAATGTGTAATGGTGAAAGGTACATGGCCCAAACGAAAAGGCTGCAACTGGCCTGCTGCTGTCAATGCTTTCAAGCCCCTGCTAAAACCCTCTGCTGCTAAAATAAATAATAAAGGAGACAAAGGATCTCCTTGTTTTACCCCCCGATGAGGCCGAAAATAAGAAGAGGGCTGTCCATTAATTAACACCGCTAAAGTTGTAGCCCGCAAATGATTCAAAATTATTCGAGTGAAAAATCCCGAAAAACCGAACGCTTTGAATATTAGCTCCAAATATTCCCAGCTGACCCTATCGAAAGCCTTCATCATATCCAATTTGAGGCATAACTGTGAGCCACCTCTATCTAGCATATGGATCATTTCACGAGCTAGTAAAACCTGCGTAGAAATGTCAGTACCTGGTAAAAATCCTGTCTGCTCTGGAGAGATAAGTCTTGGCAATAATCGACATAGGCGGCTAGCAACAATTCTGGTACAGACTTTACTGATAAAATTAGTGAGGCATATTGGACGATAGTCGCTGAATGTGATTGGTGCGGTTTTTTTGGAATCAAAGTGATCAATGCGCTAGCCATGACTCTAGGCTGGGGCACCCCAAGAAAGAATTCCTGTACCGCTAAAACAACATCTTTATGAATAATGGGCCAGCAAGATCTATAAAAATTCCCATCAAAACCATCAGGTCACGAGGCACTATGAGGGTCCAAGTGCCAAACTGCATCTTTTATCTCCTCTGATAATGGAAGCTGCGTTAGAGCAGAGTTATCATCTGCAGAGACTAGTATGGGAATGTGCCGAATAATTTGCTCACTGTTAACAATAGGTTCCTGTGCAAATAAAGCAGTATAAAAAGACACAGCTTCGGCGCTGATATCTTCGTGGGCTGTGCAAATCGTACCATCCGATTTTTGTATTTGTTGAATCCGAAGATGTAATCTGCGGCCCTTTACCAAAGTATGATAATAGCGAGTATTTGCATCACCCTCCTTTAACCATCGAACTCTCGCCTTTTGTTTCCAAAAATGCATCTCATAAGAAGCAGCCTGCAAGAACTCTGCCTTAGCACGATTATACGCCATCCGATTGGCCTCTGTGGGTTCAGTGTCCCAACGTTCCTCCGCGCGAGTAAGGAGAACTTCAGCCTGCTGAACTCGAGAAAATATATTGCCAAAAATATCTTTATTCCATTGTTGCACATCCTTTTTGAATTTAAATAACTTTGTGTAGAAGCCATGCATACCACCTGTTGTAGGATATGAAGCCCACGCATCACGCATATAAGAATAGAAATCTGGATGAAGAAGCCAAGAGTCCAAAAATCGGAACGAACGATGAGATGTAGCTGTAATATTTAGGCACTTGAGCAACAGCGGTGTATTAAAATCACCACCGAGAACCCAATGCAATGTTGAATTCGCAGAGAAAGTGCATAAAGAAGCCACAAAGATTGACGTAGAGATGGAGTATGATTGCCATATACTGCCGACAAAACAAAAATATATTGTAGAGGCCGATATGTCAAAGTAAAGTGCACAACCTGTTCTTCGTCCTGCACTGTGACCAGCTCAAAGTGAGAGTTACGCCAGAAAAACCAAATACGCTCAGAAGTCGACGCATAAGAATTAGAAAAACCGAACTCCAAAGCATAACGAGAAATAGTGTCTGATGTATGTTTAGGTTCTATAATAATAAGTATGTTCAATCGATGCTCATGAATTAATTGATGCAAACGGGGCTTGGAGGCCCGAAAGCCTCTGATGTTCCATATCATAACATTCATTGTAAAAGGTTAGAGTCACTTCCCTGGATCGCATGTGATGCACTGCGCGTAAGAATGGATGATGGAGGCAGTGGAGGAAGATCCTTCTTAGCTCGACGTTTCCTACGCGGAACCACCTGTATAAAGTCTTCTGTGGAATCTTGTAGTCGAGAGATTAAAGTGTCTGTGTCAGGCGAAGGAGGTAACTGCTGGATGCGGCAGGCAACCTCTGCTGGAACCGTGGGTATCTCGTGAGGAGCTGCCTCTGGTAAGTCATTATCCGACGAATGTCCTAATTCCGCAGATTCCTGAATATCATGCTGAGGCTCCACTAGTTCGGCTTGTTGATCTGCGGGAGGAGCTGCAGCTGGATCGAGAGCTGCAGCTGGAGTGATGGAGGCCGGAGGAGCTTGTGTGTCCGAAGATGGCGGAGTAGGCTCTGGGAGATTTGGCTGTGTAGTGGGCCGTTTCTTTACTGGAGTCCAGCACTGAGCTGGTGGTCGCCGCGGAGGGGGCGGTGGGGGAGGTGTATATGTATATATATATATGTATGTATATATATATGTATGTATGTATGTATATATATGTATGTATGCATGTGTGTGTCTCTCTCTCTCTCTCTCTCTCTATATATATATATATATATATATATATATATATATATATATATATATATATATATATATATATATATATATGAGGGTGGGCCTAGAGACAACTGGTGCTACTTTGTGGACTTGAGGTTAAGGTTCGAGCTGCAGAAACAGTATCTTGCACAAAGTATAGGGTAAGACTGCGTACATCAGATCGTGAAGCGATCCGGTCCATCCCTGGACCTTGTGCAAACACGGGAGCTTAGTACATCGGGAGCGCCCTTTATTGCACTATATATATATATATATATATATAATAGTTATTCAGATAAACAAATCAAGAAATACATGTCCTTTAAACTATGATACGTCTATCCCATTGCGGTGGCAATTTTAAACTACAGATAATTACTTTTACACCATATATACTTATGCATAATTATGTTTAGACCCTGTCTAGTTTAAAATTTAACATTTACATACTTGTGTTTTTGAACTAAAATGGAATTCAAATTTTCTGGTCAAAGTTAATAAAAATTATCAACTTTTACCTCTTTATGTTTTAAGATAAGATTCTTGACACCCTTTATGATTTACAAAAATTTACTTCCCATGGATCTTGTATTAAAAGATAATTTTTGTTACTTCTGACCAAAAAATTTTAGTTTCCATTTTAGTCTGAAGAAACATGGTGTAAAAGTCAAATTTTAAACTAAAATGTAATTATTTCTATAGGCAATGATGTAAAAGTAATTATCAATTTACACCATTGCCTATAGAAATAAAGTAGGGCAGAAACATCAGCTTAAAGCCTGATTTTTGGACTTAAACCCTTAACCCAAATTCCCCCCCTTCATTATTTGGTATAACGCTCTGAATTGATTAGAGTAGGGCAGAAACATCAGCTTCTGCAGCTTAAAGCCTTAAACCCTGCGACCTACAAATACAACCCCCATGTCTTGGTGGCCAGCCCCATCTCCCAAATGATTTTCTTGATTCCTTTCTTTTTCTTTTCCATTGTTAAATCATGGCTGCTTCTTCTTTAGTTAGCTTTCCGGTCCCTGCTCGGTCTCTAATTGTTCATAATTCCAGAACTTCATTGCCCCGTTTTCAGCTTTCCCTGCAACCGTCGCCTAATCCCTTTCACTTCCAAAAATCACTCCTTTTGCTCTCAAATCTCAAAATTTCTGCAAAACCCAGTTCAAGAACTGGTTTTATCACCTCAAAATTTTCACCCCACAAGATCATTTCAAAATTTTTGGCCAAAAAGATTGCGACTTTACTACTGGGATCATTTGTTGTCATGGGGTTCTTGACGTCTAGGCTTGTTCTGGCTTTGCCAGTTAGCCAAGAAAGTAGTCAGAGTCAACAAGTGGGGGAAGAAAAAGAGGCCGAGAAGGGGCAAAGCGAGGATGAAGAGATGTATGTGAAGTTGGTGACACAGAATCCTGGAGATGTTGAGGCGTTGAAGATGGTTGTAAATTTGAAGATGAAGAGAGGGAAGCCTAAGGAGGCTGTGAGTTATGTGGAAAAGTTGATTGAGGTTCAACCAAAAGAAGTTGAGTGGAGGCTTTTGCAGGCTCTTTGTTATGAGTTGATGGGGCAGTTTAGTAAGGCCAAAAAGTTATTCAAGGAAATCTTGAAACAGAAGCCTCTTATGCTCAGAGCTTTGCATGTTAGATTTTATTTGAATACATATGATCTTTCCTTCTTTTTTATTGTCTTTCTTCTTTTCTGGTGATTTGGAAATGCTTGGTTGCTCATTTAGTATTAGCTTGCTACTCTGTTTTGAGATTCTATCTCTTCTAGTGTATGTTACATTTTAAATACTTCTTATTGGGTTTTACTTCTCTGGTTGTCAAAAGTATGTGTCAAATTTACTTCCTCTAGCTTCTAAGATTTAACAGTAATATCCCGGTTGCATAGTATACCCGCCATAGGCGGGAGCCTCTAAGGCAATGGGTAATGTTGTTGCTGTTGTTGTTGTATCCCGATTGCGTAGTTGTCCCACACAGACTACACATAGAGTGACTCAAGCTTTAGATCTGCTATTGTTACAACTGCAGTTTATTCTGATTTGACATCACCATAATGTGATTGCATTTGAACTGAAGTAATTATGAGACGTTATAAGACATGAATTTGCCTCCATTGTATCAATCATTTACTTTGAGTCCTTGATGCACTTTGCTGCCACTGGGAAAGGAATGATGAATGATAGCCCCTTATTGTATACACGCATTGTCTTACTCTAGAATGTCATTATTTCCCAGTTCTCAGCGGATTTTATACAGATAAATGCATACATATACATTTAGTGGGTTATAAAGCTATGTATCAAATTTACTTCCTTTAGCTTCTAAAGTTTAATGGTAATATCCCAATTGCATAGTTGTCCCACACATACTACACAGAGTAGCTCAAGCATTCACGTGTGCTATTGTTATAACTGCATTTTATTCTCATTTTACATCTGGCTCAGTGTGAGTGCATTTGAACGGAAATATTATGAGTCCATGATTAGTATCAGGAATCAATTGCCTTCAGTGCGTCTATCAGTTATTTGAGTCCTTGATGGCACTTTACTGCCACTAGGAAAGATGGGTGATGGAGATATCATCATGTTGTACCCCCTTTCTGAACAGATGATTATCTTTCCTCTAGAATTCCACCTTTTCCCCTTTCTGTACAGATGCATTATCTTTCCTCTAGAATATCACTATTTCCCATTTCTTCATCTTAACCCTTTTCCCGAATGTGATATCCAGTTCTTGATGGATTTTGTATAGGTAAATGCATCAATATGCATATAGTCTGGGACATAACTGAGCCTATTGTCTTCACTTTGGACAATGGCATCCTTGTTGTTGTCGGCATGCCTCTTTCATAGATTTTATGTAGATGTCTAACTTCGATTATGTAATATTTTGTTCCATTCTCGAAGTATGTCACCCTTTATTTTGTTAAACAAATGAACTACTTTTGCCAGAAGAAAATCAATTGGAAGTTGCAGTTGTTGATGTGAACATTTACTGTCTGATTATTGTCCTTTTTATCTCAACAAACAATGCGGCTTAACATTATTGCTGTCCACTGCAACTCTGAAGGTTTTCGCTCTTCAGCTTGAACATTTGTCGTATATATTTACTTGGAAAAAGAATTACTTTTAAAGTTATGATATTCCAGCTGATGAAGCATATTACTTGTGGGTTAAATTGCTGTTTCCCTCTCCTTTCAGGGTTTGGCAATGGCGATGCACAAGAATCTTGAAGGACCAGCCGTTTTTGAGATGCTGGATAAGGCTCTTGAACTTGCTAAACGTGAAAAAAGACTCAACGAAGAGAGAAACATAAGAATATTAGTCGCACAAATGCATGTGGTGAAGGTAATAGTTTGATCAGATTTAGTATATCTTTGAACTACCAAAGCAACTAGGCATGTCTTTTAGTCGCCTGACAGCATTTTGACTGGTGAAGATTCTAGCCATTAATTCCAGTTCTCAGAATTCAAAAAGAAAAAACAACAAAAAAAAAAGAATTTTGAAAAGATGGTGTGCGCATGTTAGTGAAGAGGAAAAACCTTTTGACAGCTTAGGTCTGGTAAGGCCCTTCTTTTATTACACTAAATCCCTTTTCCTTGTTACATTGTTTTCTTTTGCCTTTTCTAGGGAGAGTTAGAGGAAGCCCTGGAAAAATTTCAAGCACTTGTTAACGAGAACCCGAGGGATTTTCGTCCTTATCTTTGCCAGGTAATTTGAATGTTAAGACTGACAATTCTTCATTATGTAGTATCTCTCTTTTTCTTGTTGAGTTGAATTTTTTACGTTGTTAGTCCATTGTTTCAAGCTGAAATCGTGCGAGCTAGTAACGTATTGAACTACCAGAACTTGCACCTGAGGATGTTTGCCAAAAGTATGAGTAGGATAATAGGAGGTACTTCAACCCTTTGAATAATGGATAAGGGTAACCATTTTCTCAACCTTTGGTCTCTGGTAGACTTAGCCAGATCAAATTCTGTCCAAGATGCCTACTGAAGTATTACCGTTGGGACCTAATCAAAAGCAGCCCATCCTTCGTGTTAAGCATCTCGATTCGTTTCCCTTGTTATTCTACTTTCCCTGTCACTAGACAAGAGATAGTGGTATCGCCTAACAGAGAGTGTTGTAATAATGCTAGAAACAGAGGCTAAAGAGTGGGAGATAGCTGCCTAGACTAGAGATACTGTATAAGCTTTTCCTTGATACTGAAAAATATGGTGCTATGTCTAGAGGTCATTTGAAGCATGTAAAGTTGGAGGAGGGTATGGATATTTGCAGCTTCTGAGTAAAAGCGTAGCAATAGCATTCAGTTTCTGGTATTACTGGAGTTGGATAGGTTTGGATGTGTGTTGTCAGATTATTGATTTGTGTATGAGTTGTATATTGACCCCTCTGTAATTAGAATTCAAAACCAGGATTGAAAAATCAAATCCCTAAGCCAAGGAACCTTCCACATTGAAGGCATTACCAACGCCGCCGCCTAGGCCTCTTATGAATGTCAATGCTGAACTGCATAAACTGTGAAGAGTGAAATAATTATCTGATTCTTATTGAAAACATATCATATCCTTTTATCATCTTAGTAGCCATGGGAGCTTAAATTATATGTTGTTGATTTCCCTTTTCGTTTTGAATCAACAAAGTCTTAGTTTCTTTATGGTGTTAGTTTTTATCTGATATAGGGACAATTTCAATGTCATCACAACTTTAAAGTAATAGCAACTTTTCAGAATACTCCATCGGGGACACTTCTTTCGGACAATCCACACATAGCCAATGAGAAGAGGAGAGAAGATGTAGAAAAAATACTCCCTCCGTTTCAAAGTATTGTTTTCCTTTCTAGTTTAGTTTGTTTCAAAAATATTGTCCTTTTTAGAAAGTATTAGTAGTCAAAGTTTCTATACTATCCTTTCAATTACCACTTACATGATTTCTCTCTATTCCGCCTCAAGTAACCAACTAAGCTTATAATAAGAATAGCGGCCTATAAAGTTTGAATTTCTTAAATTATGCTCTAGTCAAACTAGGATAATATTTTTGTGATGGAGGGAATATACTGGTCCTAAGAGTAGTGTTTCCAAAAGAGTCTTATGTTTCCAATTGACCTTTTTAGCTCTAAACTTGCTAGAACAACGATAACCTATTATCCTAAGATGGATAAAGTTCTTCTGTAAAATAAAGAATTTCCTCTTCATGATATATTTTCGTGTCACCTGAGCAAGATCCATATTTCTTTTTCTGTCAAAAACTCACTTTCCTCGGAAAATTTTGCTAGCCAATCCATGAACCGAAGAGAATTTGAAAGTTTTTGTTGGCAGTTTCTTTCACTTATTACTGCAAAATTTGCTTTCATTTGGCAATTGTATGCTCACTCACATCTGCAACTTTTGACCAGGGAATAGTTTATAGTCTACTGGACAGAAAAGAGGAAGCCAAGGAGATGTTTGAGATATACCAAAGTCTTGTGCCTGAAGAATTCCCACAGAGGCAGTTTCTTGATGATGTTGTTCTGGCAGCAAAGACAGAATCAGGCCAGCAACTTCAAAAGGAGTTCAAAGCTGAATTCTCGTAAGCATAGCAATAATCATATTCTGTGACATTTCCATTTTGATTTTATGTGTTGCCATCTCGTAATATATGAATAGCTTGTGTTTGTGTAGCTTGATAGACCACATTAGTAAAGTCACATGTTTTCGTGTATTAATCCAATGATCTGATTATTTATTTTATTTTTAATTTTTTTTAAAATTTCCTTCGGTTTTAAAGTGTAAAGATAAATTCAGTTATGTTCCAAGAGGGACTGTCGGTTACTTCTTCTGTTCTAAAAATATTGTCACACTTTGTCAAACATGCAACTAGTCAAATACTACTGAAATTCAAATTGTTAAATTATTGTAAACATTATTCATCGTAATCCTAGATTACATGAGAAGTATTGCGTTAAATTTGTTGAAAATTTGATCTTAATTTGATGTTTGACGAACTATTTGTTTGATTAGGTGAGCCAATATATTTAGAATGGAAGAGATATTTTTTCCTGAATGAGATTTGAATTAAAATGGTTGAGAATATGTTTGGATAATTTTCAAAATTATGATTTTAAGGGTTAAATTCGTGAGTAATATCAAGGGATATTATGAAAGTGACATTTGATATTATAAATGTCAAAAAATTGAAATATATTAAACAAGTGAGAAAAATGACATCGATCTCTTAGGTTGAGACATTTCGACCGATCGATGTACATCATCTCTTCACATCGATCGATTCATGTAAGGCAGAATAAAACTAAAATCTTACTGTGAGACATCAATCTCTAAACCTGAGACATATCAATCGATCGATGTGCACCAGTCTGTCACATCGATCGATCGATGTAAGACAAATTCAAATACAGAACCTCACTGTGAGACATCGATCTCTTAAACAGAGGCACATCGATCGATCGATGTCCACACAGTTTTGGAAAATTTCTTTAAAATGTGATAAACTAATTGTTTTCGTTGATAAATATGTTGTTAATGTTTCATACATGTGTTTGTGATTTTATTATTTGAAGTTGATGAATATAATTATGTCTTGTGACTAATGTTATGACCCGTATTTCTGGGTCGGTAGAAAAAGAAATAAGATAATAGAAAAGGAAATAAAAATGCAGTCGATAAAATTTCGGTAGAATTAAAACTTTGAATAAGGATTTAATAGGACATTGGTAGTACATATCGAGGTTAGAAATGTTCGAAAAACTAACCGAACGATAAGGGAACCAATATATTGATATACGACGAAACTAGGTAACAAACATTTTCGAACATAAGATAGTATTTAAATAAAGTTCGTTGTAACGACTTAAGTATTAGACTAAACTAAATCAAATAGAAATACATGACACAATAATTATCGCTAAAAGAAAAAGAATATAGAACATAATAAATATCTTGAAAAAGAAGAAAAAGAAAAATGAATACACACACACACTACATGCTTCTTAAAACGTATCGCGTGATAAAATATTTCGTAACATCGTAAAAACATGTCAGGCCGACACACCAAATACATATTGTAACATCGTAAAAACATATCGTGTGTAAGTTGTTGGAATCATTCGTCTCGTGGTACGGTTCGTTACGCATAAAATCCTTTTTAAAACGTATCGCTTGATAAAATATTTCGTAAAAACATATCGTGTGATAAAACATTTCGCTTCAAAACTTTGATTCATTTATGCATGCATGTAGGCTCGATCTTGGGCTCATTTGACCATCTAAAAATTTCAGCACTTAATGTCCAATATTTAGCTCATGGTTCATATCATAAACTTAAGTAAAATACCAATTATGTCCATTCTAAGTGCTCTGAGTTTTAGGACATAAAAACAGCCCACTTTTTGGGCTTGAACCACTAACATAATTATCTTAAATTCTCTAAATTTTCATATTACTTCATGGCTATCAAATGAGCTCGCATTTGGGCCCTTTTCAAACATTATCATTTCCATGATTTACTTGTTTCACACATCATTTATTTAGCAATTCAAAATATGCTACATATATCTTTAAATACATATAACCAAGTGAATTTCAAAACAACTTCATTAGCACACATATGCACCCCTTTGGTCGAATGGTACAATGGCCATACAACACAAATTCTTCATTTTAACCATTTTTATATGCATGTATGGTGATAATACTCTTTTTGAACTTCAACATATTATAGTCATGAATATGCAAACTTGATGTAGCGACATGTGACATGTAACATACTTGACCTACACACTTTTCTTCATGATCATGTACTACACTTTTGATTCCAACATTCTTAAACACATGCATGTTGGTTTACATATAAGTAAGACTTTAAGAGCCATGATCATGATGAACATTACATGCAAATATATAGGATGATGGAAACCATGAAAACATACATCCTTAAGCTATGATCATCAAGATTACACTTCATAATGAAGGTGATGAAGCACGGTTAAAGTGGCGGCCCAAAACAGCCCCATCCTTGGATGCTTATGCATAAAAATGGCATGATGATCATCAAGAAACAATCTTTTATGGTCAAGCATTTAGCAAAAATTATGATGCATCATAATCATGCTAGATCAAGACCATCAACATGCATGAACACTAAAAATCATTAAAAAATACATATGTGATTATCATCATAAAAACACATAAGAATATGGTTCAAAGTGTAGTTCTTAATACACTTTTTTTAAGAAAGTGTGACATGTAAACAACAATTTTTATGAAATGAACATGCATGCCTAATCTTTCACTATATGTGACATGCATCATCGTGTGAGACTTATACATGTCCTAAACTTCACATGCATGACACTTTCTCATATCATATTAATCTTATGCATGCATACCTTCAAGAATCACATACAAGTATTCACATAATTGGCATGCAAGCAAACTTTTTACATGTTTATAGTGGAAAGATCATTTGAACATATGCATGCATGATCCAAATTGCAGATGAACATAGTGATAGATTTTTCAACATGCATGAAGAAACCAAGAAGAGCACTTGTCTTTTCCTTGAAACACAACAAATGTTTGCCATATGATGTAAGCTTTGAAGATTCATGGCTCGTTAGTATTATATAAGGCAAGTAATATGCAATATATCATGCACATTTATCTCATGCACGTTTTTAAGCACATTTAAATCATGTATTTGAAAATCACTCAAACCCCTTTTTCTCTACAATCTCCCCCTTTTGATGATTTTCAAAATAATCTATGCACATGATTTAAATCCTATCGCTCCCCCTTCAATCATGCATAAATTCAAAATTTAAATTTTAAATTTCAAAAACCGCCCCCCTTGATTTATGCAATCAGTATCTCTCTCCCCCTTAAATCATGCTATCTCTCTCCCTTTATTTTGAAAAGTAAATCAAAATATGCCTGTAAAGATGAAGAAGAAAAATCATGCATTTCATATAACGTGCGTTCGTAAGGGTTATTTATTTAACCCTTTGAAAATGTCCCTTTTGGTACCCAAATTTGGGTGACCCTTCTAGGTCTTTCAAAAGGTGAGAAAGGTGATGAGAACGCAACATAATATATGTTAGGGGCAAATGCGTTTGGCCTTTGGCCAAGAATCCCATCATGCATATAGTATGGTTTTTGTTTTTGATATGCATTTCGGTTTGCATGCACGGGACGTGATCTAGAAGCATTTTTGTGATATGAGTGTCTCGTATGCATCACTTGTTTCTTCTCATATCTATATGGTACAAAATTGTATTTCGCATGATATGACGAAGAAGTGGGGCGTGATGAGGGAAGAGGTCTTTGCGTCATCTTAGACGCCGTTTTTGGCTTTGGGGTGTCTACTTTCTTAGACACAACGAACTTAGTTGGTTTGGTGGATGCTTCATTTGTCTCAACGTATCCCAAACCTGTTTTGTCACTATTATGCTTTTTTGATAAGATAATACGATGCAGCATATTACATCCCGTGTCAAATTGTTTCACCTTTTTCTCTACATCCGCATTACTTGATTTCAAGTTTGAAATCTCGGATTTCAATTCAGTGTTCTCGGATGTCAATGATGAAATTTCAGACTTTAATGAATTTATAATACACGACGACTCTTCTTTTGAATCGTTTAATTGAGATACAAGATCTTTGTTAGAAGATTCTAACAATTTCTTGTCTTCAATTAATCGCTTCTTTTCTTTTGCAAGAGTTTTTGAAAACTTATGCAATTCTTAATATTGACCAAATAAATCATCATAGGAACATTC
This sequence comes from Eustoma russellianum, assembly GCA_036186865.1. Taxonomy (NCBI): domain Eukaryota; kingdom Viridiplantae; phylum Streptophyta; class Magnoliopsida; order Gentianales; family Gentianaceae; genus Eustoma; species Eustoma russellianum. Next base: position 26,298,128 of record AP025054.1, read on the forward strand.
AGAATCGGAATCAGAGTCGGAAGATGCCTCATTTGATGCTTTAGATGTAAAGCATACTTGTGCCTTGTGTTCTTCTGTATCATCAGTCTCAGAGTCGGATGTGTCACTCCAAGTGGATGCTTTGAAGGCTCTTCTCCTTTGCTTAGGTTCTGAGACGAGTCTATTCTTGTTTCGATCCTTGTCAGGGTATTTGTTTGTTTTCTTTTCTTTATTAGGGCAGTCATATGATAGATGTCCAAGTTTGCCGCATTCATAGCACTTTATTTCCTTATTTTTATTTTTATGATCCTTAGATGAGGTAGACTTATGTTTAATCGATTTTCTCAATATTTTTCTAAATCTTTTAGCCATCGTGATTAAGTCCTCATCATCGGAATCTATGTCACTATCATCTACGACGTATTCATTTGATTTAAATGCTATAGCCCTATCATTATTAGAAATAGACTCAGAATGTCTTAGAGCAAGTTTGTTTTCATATACCATAAGTGATCCAATTAGTTCTTCCATCTTAATCGATTTAGTCTCTTTGCTTTCTTCTATGGCCGTTACTTTAGAGTCCCACTCGGATGGAAGGCTTCGCAAGACTTTCTGTACTTTTTCCTGCATGGTAAAAGCTTTACCAAGAGACTCAAGAGAATTGTAGATGTTAGTCAAACGAAGATCCATATCAACAATAGATTCATTAGGCAATAGTTTAAACGACTCAAGTGTGGACATAAGCATGTTTATCTTTGACTCTTTTACTTGACTCGTGCCTTCGTGTTTCATTTCGAGTATCCTCCACATTTCTTGTGCACTAGAACAGTTTGAGACATAACTAGACTCACTCTTACTTAATCCATTTAGGAGCAATTGCATAGCCCTAGCATTCATGCTAAGTTTCTTTTTATCATCACTTGTATATTCTTGTCTAGGTTTAACAACTTCTAGTGTGACTCCGTCTACGGTGGATAACTTAGATGGAATAAAAGGAGCATCTTCTATAATCGACCAAAGATCAATATCTATTGCCATAAAGAAAAGTTTCATTCTTACCTTTCATTGAACAAAAGACTCACCGTCAAAGAGAGGATGCCTTATGATTGACATTCCTTTTTGCACGGTGCTATAACTAGTGGATGCCATCTCACGTAGATCGTTAGATCTTTTTGTTGTGAGTGTTCCTGCGTTCTGATACCAATTGTAGGATCTGCAAGACACCACTAGAAGGGAGGTCGAATAGTGGGTGCGGAAAATATGGTTTTTAAAATAGTTTTAAACCAAAAACGCAACTTCTTAAAACATTTTCTGTTTTCAGGACCAGTTTTAAAACGTTTTGAAACCTAGGTTGCAGGTCTTCAAAAATTCTAAAATTTGGAGAGAACTTAGCCTCAGATGTTATGAGTATCTCCTAAAAATTTCAGATTTAAATTCAACCTCTAACCCCTTGAAAATTCGTTGGTGATCAGAATGCGCAAATCTGCCAGAAACGATAGAATGATTTGAAAATTTTATTCCTATTTGTACGTAACTCAAAATGCTCTGAAATTTTAACCACTAACCCCCTATATGTTATATTTAAATGTGTTGAAACAGTTTTGAAAAATGCTTTCGGGAAGTTAGTCAAATACACTCAAAGTCTCAGCCTTTGCAAGCGTGAAAATCAGACTGCACTAGTCTCAGAACTTTGGACGTTTGGATGACTTATACTTATCCAAAAGTGTTGAAACTTGCGCCAAAAGAACCCTAAGACGTGTGGATATGTTTCCTAAAATTTTCGTGATTTTTGAAATTCGTTTACTATTTTTACGAACGAAATTAAAAACAGTAAACAGTGCTGAAACAGAAAATCAGTGCTGAAAGTAAATGACACCAAGAATTTTATACTGGTTCGGTTATCAGCAACCTACTCCAGTCTTCGAGGAACACCTTCCTCGGTTCACACTAATCACACAACAAAAAAACACCTTACCACAGGGTTGATGGAGTTACACACCAACTCCAACCCTTTACAAACCTTGTATGATGAATACAATACGCACGAACACCACCACCTTGCAAGATTGAAGATTGATCACACCTTGATCAATCTTTTACAAAGATATAGAATGTGTGGTGGTCTAAGATAAGCCTATTCAAGAATATGAATATAAGTACAATAGGCTTTCAAGATAGAAGAAAGAAAGAAGTGTAGAAAGAAGAAGGCTAGAACACTTTTGATCTTTGAATTTGCAACTCTTGTTCTTGTCTTTTGTTTTGCTCTTCTCCTTTCCATTTATGCTTGAATGCCGTCCCCTATAGGTGCCTTCCCCTCTTGAAAATTATCTTCTAAGTCCTTGGAAAAATGTATGACATCAATGTGACATGATCTTGCTTACTTGGCACCTTCTCATTGGATGATCATTTAACCTTTGCTTACTTGGCACTTCATGATTGGTTGAATGTTGTCATCATTTGATGACTTGGAAAATCTGAATCTTTCACTAAAAGCATGTGCCAAAATCAACATGGAATAATTGCCATAACATCCAAGATTATCACATAAATTAAGCAAGACAAAATTTCTCCAAATAAGGTGAGAATTTCGGCCATAATGAGGAGTTAGCATGTTGAAATTTCAGCATGTGATACATGGTGATAAATTCAAAATACTTCCAAATTTTCATTTATTTTTCTTTAAAATAAATCAACAATTAGCAGCAAATATCCTCATCATTTTGGAAATAAAATTTGGACACCAACATGACCTCAATTTCGGCCAAGGTTCATTCCACACATGCTGACAAATTTCAGCATGTCTTTATGGCTTGGTATTTTATTCAAATTACTTCCATTTCTTCATCCAATTTACCACATGTTTCAAGACACCAGTTATATGCTCATTAATCTCCAAAAATCGGCCAGCTATAATTCTACATGATGAAATTTTCAGCATGTGTTTCAAATGAGACAAAGTTTGAAACCTTACCTTTTGTAGATTCTTTCTTTAAATCTCCAATATTGTATGATTGATTCTTGACCAATCAATATGCCAACAAGGCTCCACATATGCTCCCTTTCAGCTGTAGGGCGTGTATACATGTATATGCATGTGCTGAATTTTATTTTTGCTAACTTTGTAAAATAGTGCACATTTAATAATACACACATATTATATTCCAATCAGCCCTTAATTTAATTTTCTAGAACACTTTAAGATGTATGACAAATGTAAAAAGTGTCTAGATACGTGTCGTATGATGTGCCAAAAATGTTCCATGTGTAGTGTACGTAGAAAACCGAATTTTCGATATTTATCGATTATCCGATTTTTCTCTAATTAAATTCCAACTTTTTGCACATGTTATATACATTATGTTACACATAATATATATATATATATATAATATAAACTTTAATTCTCAACTCTTGGCTGGTCTAAAGTGGCGCCATTAACATCTGACAAAATTAAAATTGGAATCTCCACAATTTGGCCTTAATGTGGGGTGATTTGTGTGTGCCAACATGGAATGATTTTATGGCTGAAAATATCATCATAGCCACAAAATTAATAATGATTTTTGAGGTGTAGGGGCTGGCCATCTATTTATGGCAAGTACGTGACACGTTGACGAAGTTTCGGTATTCGCCCGATACGACAATTTTTGGTTTAGAATCTTTTAACGTGTCATATTTAATTTGTCATCACCTTGACTTATATCATATGATATAAGACCTGAATATACTCATAAATATGATTCAAGTATAATGGTGTGACGTTAACGTACGTACGTATATATAACGTGTCGGTAGTACGTTGGAATACATGTGTATGTGCCTTTAAAAAAATCAGAAAATGTATATATATATATATATATATATATATATGTGTAGGCGTGCCATATGTAGTAAATGGGGAGGAGGAGACTTTCCTTTCTTAGTCTTGTTCCCTTTGTGCTTTGTCCAAATGTAGCTTCTTTTAATGAACTACTTAGTTTAATTAACTAAGTACTTCACTTAATGAACTAGTTTAGTTCATTAATGGTGGCACCTGAAAATAGTATAAACATAACAAATGTTTGCCATTTGATATAAGCTTTAAAGCTTCATGGCTCGTTAGTACGGCAACATAATATATGAATTATATAAGGCAAGTAATATGCAATATATCTTGCACATTTATCTCATGCACGTTTTTAAACACATTTAAATCATGTATTTGAAAATCACTCAAACCCCTTTTTCTCTACAATCAACAATAGATTCATGTGGTAATAACTTGAAGGACTCAAGAGTAGACATAAGCATATTTATTTTAGGCTCTTTACCTTGACTAGTCCCTTCATGTTTCATTTCAAGAATTCTCTATATCTCTTGGGCACTAGAGCAATTAGACACATAAATCGATTAACTTTTACTCAACCCGTTTAAAAGGAGTTGCATTGCTCTAGCATTCATACTTAATTTCTTTTTGTCATCACTAGTATATGTTTATGACCTTTAGTGTAACACCATCAACAGTAGATAACTTAGAAGGAATAAATGGACCATCTTCTATAATAGACCATGAGTCTATATCGATGGTCATAAGAAAAAGTTTCATTCTAAGTTTCCATTATATGGACTCACCATCAAAAAGAGGAGGCCTTTGACTCGACATACCTTCTTAGTCAGTATTGTGACTAGTGGTTGCCATATCACAAAGATCGTTGAATCCTATTGTTGTGAATGTGTCTGCGCTCTGATACCACTTGTAGGACTTGTATAGCACCACTGGAAGGGGGTGTGAAAAGTGGGTGTGGAAAATTTGGTTTTTAAAAACTTTAGAACAAAAATTTTACTTCTGAAAACAGTTTCTGTTTTCATATCCTGATTTGAAATATTTAAAAGACCTGGCTGTAGACCTCCAAAAATTATGAAATTTGGTGTGAATGTACTCTCAGATGTTATAAGATACTCGCGAAAATTTCAAATTAAAACTCCAGTCCTAACTCCTTGAAAATACGTTTTTGGTAAGATTAATCAAATCTTCCAGAAACTGTACTCCCACTTAAAAAATTTATTCCTATTAATTGGTGACTCCAAATGATCTGAAACTTTTATGACAAGACCCTCAAGATATATATTTTATTGGGTTGAAATAGTTTATGAAAATTCCTTTGAGAAGTATGTCAAGACTTATCAATTGCTGGAACTAGGACCATACCGCACTGATGTGCTGTTTTGCTTGTTGACAATATATCTTGTAAATTGTATATTTTGGTTGCCACAAACTATTTCAAGTTTCTACTTGACGGGCCTTTTGGTTCCATTTTGTATAGGTTGGCATTGACTTTAATTTTGGTTTGTAATCCTTTTTGAAAAGTTGGCATAGTCGTTTAGTAAATGAGAAAATCTCACTTATTAGCCTAAAGTTTGGCCCATTACTCAGTTAGCAGCCTAATGTTGATGAAACTCACTTAACAACAACTCTTTGTCCAAAATGTCTCACTTGTAGCCAGTGACCGTTGACCAGCCGTTGACCAGCCGTTGACTTTCTCAGACCAACCAGGAGTTGACACGTGGCGACCCTTTTTAATTTAAAAAAATAAAATTGTATTTTTGAATAAAGTGATTTAAAAGGAATTTAAAAATTCTAAAAAATTGTAAAAATTAATTAAAAAATATTTTAAAAATCAAAAAATTAGGAAAAAAGTTTAAAATAGTAAAAAATTACCCACAACGCCTCAGCACTCCACCCACATACCCCGCTCCCCACCCCTCCCCCTCCCCCCGCACATCCCACCCCAGGCCAAATTGTTTTTTAAAATTTTTTTCTAACTCACTCATAACGCTCCGACCACCCCCGCGTCCCCTCCCCACCACCTCCTCCTCTCGCGAAATTGTTTTTTAAAATTTTTCTAACTCACCCATAACGTCCCAACCATCCCTGCGTCCTCTCCCCCACCCTCGCTCACACCCAAAAAAATTTTAAAATTTTTTCAACTCACCCACAAAGTTCCGACCTTCCCCCGGCACCCCAAACAATCCAACCCCCAGCCTAAAACATTGTCATTTTCTTTTTGGACTGGAGGGTTGGATTGTTTCGGGTTGTGGGGGATGGTCGGAGCTTTGTGTGTGAGTTGAAAAAATTTTAAAAATTTTTTTGGGGTGTGCGCGGGTGTGGGGGAGGGGACGCAGAGGTGGTTGGGATGTTATGGGTGAGTTAGAAAAAATTTTAAGAAAAAATTTGCGCGAGAGGAGGGGGTGGGGGAGGGGACGTGGGGTTGGTCGGAGCGTTATGAGTGAGTTAGAAAAACTTGTAAAAATTTTTTGGCCTGGGGGTGCGGGGGGTGGGGGTTAGGAAGTGGGTGAGGGGTAGGTGGGTGGAGTGCTGGGGCGTTGTAGGTAATTTTTTATTATTTTTATTTTTTCCTAATTTTTCGATTTTTAAAATATTTTTTAATTAATTTTTACAATTTTTTAAAATTTTTACAAATAATAACATTTTTTAGAAATGAATTTTTTTTAAAAAAAATAGGAAACCTGCTGTAGCAAGTCACCTTCCGGTGACTGGCTACAAGTGAGACATTTTGGACAAAGAGTTGTTGTTAAGTGAGTTTCATCAACGTTAGGCTGCTAACTGAGTAATGGGTCAAACCTTAGGCTAATAAGTGAGATTTTCTCTTTAGTAAATATGTACGCCAACTTTGAAACACAATGTGTGCCACTGTGAGTGGCCTTCTTCCTTCTCTTTTGGCTATGAAAATTTTATTTACAAAAAAAATGTCAACCACGTTGATGTTCTCAACCTTTGCAAATCTGAAAATCAGATTGCACTAGTCTCAGAACTATTCACGTTTGACTGACTTATACTTATCCAAATGAGTTAAAACTTGCGCCAAATGAAAGCTAAGATATGTGACTATGTTTCTGCAAAGTTTTATAATTTTTGAAAATCGTTTACTATTTTTACCATTGTAATGAAATCAATGGAGAAAACTAAAAACTAAAAGTAAAGTGTAGTAAAGTAAGAACACCAAAGATTTTATACTGGTTCGGTTAAATCAACCTACTCAAGTCTTCGAGGACACCTTCTTCGGTTATCACTAAACACAATAAACACCTTACCACACGGGTGACTGGAGTTAAATACTAACTCCACCCTTTTACAATCAATATAATCGAACAAACGAATCACGGACACCACCAGCGAACAAATGAAGGTTTGATCACACCTTGATCAACCTTTTACAAAAATGAACGTGTATGGGTAGTATATTGAAAGCCTATACAATATGTAGAATATATGAACAATAGGCTTGAGAGAAGAAGAAGAAGAAAGAATAGGAGAAGAAGAAAGTAGTATAGCTTCTTGCAATTAAGAGAATGTGAGTTGTAGCCTTAGCCTTGTTTGCACTATCTTCTCCCTTTTATGCATGCATGGCCGCCTCCTTTAGGGCCTCTTCCTTCTTGAGAATTCTCTTTAATGTCCTTGGAAGATTGCCTTGTATAGAGACGACACCATCTTGCTTACTTGGCGCAATATGATTGGAAGGATGACTTGACCTTGCTTACTTGTCACTTGTTGATTGGTCCAATTTGTCATCCTTTAATGAGTTGTAAATTCTACAAAACTCATTAAACATGTCCTCAAATGTAGTCAAAATATTATCATACTATCATATTTCAATCTCTTGAATTTGGGAGACAAATTGAGGACAATAACTAGCCAAAAAATCGTCCACTCCTTTTCCATGTGCTGAAATTTTCAACATATGGTTCTTTTGAGTTCTTTCCATATGTGGTGCCCTCTTGAATGTCACCAATCTTTTGTGGCATATTCTCCACCAATTGAAATTCGATATAAGATCCGCGTAGGCTCCAATCAAGATGAAATAGGCGTGTAGAATGAATGGACATGTGTTGAAATTTCATTGTAGTAAGCTTTGTCAAATAATGCACAATATTTACACATATATGGTAAATAATAATCAGCCCTATTTTGAATTTTCTAGAACACTTTAACATGTCTTGAATGCATAAAAAGTGTCTCGATACATGTTATATCTATGCCTCAAAAACATACCATGTGTGTATGTTCGTAGAAAACCGAATTTTTGACTTTCGTCGATTACACGATTTTTCCCCGATTAAATTCAAACTTCTTGCACATGTAATATATATTATGTCACACATAATATACGTAAAATAAAGTGTATATTCAGCTCTAATAGCTTAAGTAAAAAACGCCACATGTGCACTAATCAAGTTGAGTTTGAATTCTTAAGAAATTTAGCATAAATTACGGATGATTTGTGTATGCCAACATGGAATGATTTGGTGGCTGATATTAACATGTGATCCACAAAATTTTTGACTATTTTTGATATATATGGGCTGGCCATCTTTATATGGCAAGTATGTGACATGTCGGTGAAGTTTCGGTAGTCACCCGGTACGACAATTTCTGGTTTATGACCTTGTAGCATGTCGTTATAATTTTGACATCATTATGACTTATATCATGTGATATAAGACATGAATATACTCATTAATATGAGGTGTATATAGTGGTGTGACATTGACATACGTTTATAATATATGTGACATGTCGGTGGTATGTCGGAATATATGTATATTGTGTCTTTTAAAAAATTATGAATATATATATATATATATATATATATATATATATATATATATATATATTATATGTATATAAGGCGTGTAGAATAAATGGGGAGAAGACTTTCTATTCTCAAATTTGTTGCCATAAAACTTTCTTCAAATATGCCTTTATTTAATGAACTAGTTAGTTCATTAAATTATGCACTCCACTTAATGAACTAGTTTAGTTCATTAATCGTGGCACCTGAAAATAGTACAAAGACAACAAATGTTTGCTATATGATGTAAGCTTTAATGCTTCATGGCTTGTTAGTACGGAAACAATATGAGGCATTTATATCGCATAAAAGTGTCAAGTAATAATTTATCTATGCATTTCGTAAACTCGTACCATTTAAAACATGCATTTGTAAATTATTCAAACACTTTTTCTCAATAGAAAGTGCTCCGATTCAGTAAGTCTATCTACAATCACCCAAATAGTGTCACTGCCATTCCGAGTCTTAGGAAGTCTGGTGACGAAATCCATAGTGATATGCTCCCACTTCCACTCGGGAGTCTCCAAAGGCTGAAGAAGACTGGCAGGTCGCTGATGTTCCGCCTTCACCTGCTGACAAACCAAACATCGCTCCACAAACTCAGCAAGCTGGTGCTTCATCTCATTCCACCAATAATGCTACTTCAGATCCCGATACATCTTAGTGGCTTCCGGGTGAATCGACAGTCGCAAACTATGTGCATCCTTCAGAATTTCGTTCGTAAGCTCATCATCGTCGGATACACATAATCTGCCTCTGAACCCAGACTGCACTCTGAATCTGAAAATCACCAATCTGTGTATGCTTAACTTTTTTGGCAATCAATAAATCCGCATAACCTCGCTGAGCATCATTAATCCGATCAATCAAGGTAGGAGAGATCACTAGTGTAGCCTGAACATTTGTGGTAGACTCGACCATATGCAATCCGAACTCAGCCATATCTCTCTCCAAAGGTGTCCGTCTCGCATGACTGGACTTTCTGCTCAATGCATCATCCACCCTATTCGCCTTACCCGGATGGTAATGAATCGCGAGGTCGTAATCCTTAATCAACTCGAGTCATCTGCGCTGCCTTATATTTAGCTCTTTCTAAGTTAACAGATGCTTCAGACTTTTGTGATCAGTGTACACTTCGTATCGTTCCCCATATAGATAGTGGATCAAGATCTTCAATGCTAACACTACAGCTACTAACTCCAGATCATGTACCGGGTAATTCTGCTCGTATGGCTTCAGATTTCTCGATGCATACACAATTACCCAATCTTTCTACATCAGACGCAACATACAAGGAAAAGGTTAAAGAATGTACAATTTATGGAATTCACAAAAGCAAAGTCGTTTATTCGTTTACCTAGACCATTTCTAGAGGCATCATTGTAGACAACAAAACTCTTGCCAGAGGTGGGTTGCGCTAAAACTGGGCTGAGGTCAACTTTTTATTCACCTTAGCGAAACTCTTTTCGCAGTCAGCAGTCCACTCAAGCTTTGTCTTTTTCTATGTCAGCCTGGTCAGTGGAACTGCTATCTTGTAGAATCCCTCTACAAACTTGTGGTAATAGCCCACCAGTCTGAGAAAATTTCTGACCTCAGTAACATTCGTCGATCGCGGCCACTCTTTGATAGCCTCATCTTCTTGGGATCAACCAATATGCCCGCCTCAAAAACGACATGTCTCGAGAATGCTATGCTACGCAAATTCACACTTGCTGAATTTGGTGTAAAGCTACTTCTCCGGTAGTATGCTCAATACAATCAACAAGTGCTCGGCGCGGGTATCCTGGTCTGGCGAATAAACAAGGATATCATCGATGAAGATCACTACAAACTTATCCAACTGCTCACAAAACACCGTATTCATATCGATTCCGGAAGGCGGTCTTCGTAACATCATCTGCCTTGATCTTTAACTAGGGATATCCAGAACGAAGATCGATCTTAATGAACACTTTAGCTCCCTGCATTCAAGTGTACTGTTTATATTCAGTATAACATTACTATTAACGAATCGCTAACAAGGTAAATTGCTTACTCTCAGCTGGTCGAAGAGATCGTCAATCCAAGACAAGAGATACGTACTTGTTCTTAATGGTGATCTTGTTTGGCTCACGATAATCAATGCATAAGCGTATGCTGCCATCCTTTTTCTTCATGAACAGTACATGTGCTCCCAAGGTGAGACACTGGGGCGAATAAACTTCTTATCGATCAACTCCTGCAGTTGTACTTTCAACTCCTTTAACTCAACTGGAGCCATCCGATATGGAGCTTTGGAAATCGGCTCCGCTCCGGGCACAAGATTAATCTTGAACTCGATCTCCTGGTTGGGTGGCAACCTTGGCAAATTATCTAGAAAAATGTCTAAAAACTCTCAAACCATCGGAATACTGTCAAGTGAAGGCATCTCATACTCTGCGTCGAGGGCGTATACAAGAAAACCTGTGTCACCCTTCCTCAGTGCTCTGAAAGCCTACGTTGCGGTCAGATAGATACTCTGCATAACATTCTTCAGCTTAATGTTACCCTGGTAGGTAACCTCTTGACCCAGATTCTTGATCACTACCTGCTTCCACCGGCAATCGATATAGGCATGACTGTGGAACAACCAATCCATGTCTAGAATAACATCAAAATCTCCCATCTGTATCGGAATCAATGTGGCCTTGAACTACTGTTCCTCCATCTCAATGTGAGATAATGACCTGGTCGCCAGCTGCCTGAACTTGATAAGGAGTCTCCAACTAGGTAGGACAACTGCTAAGGTTCCTGTCGAACCTCTTATACACAAACAAGTGGCTTGCGCCACTGTCTAACAACATATTTGCCAGTATGTTGTTCACTAAAATTGCATCTGACAAAATTAACAATTCAAGTATAAGGTTTCTAAACAGATAAGCAACAATGCAACTTAAGGTTTAAAAACAGGTAAGCAACAATCGCATTTAAAGTGCGCAATTGAATATACCTATCACGACATCTGGGACATCCTGAACTTCGGTGTCTGCCAACGTGGACTCAGGCATTAGCCCATTGGAACCTTCTCTGCTGCTGCACATCTCCCTATTGTCCATTTCTCCTCTCTGGGCAGTCTCTGATCATGTGTCCTGCCTTACCGCATCTGTAACATGCACCTGTCCCCATGCGCCACTTACTAGTATGCTACCTCTGACACTTCTGACACCTCAGAATGGTTGGTGCATGTGGATGCTGCTGCTGCTGAGGCTGGCGCTAAGGTAGAGGCTGACGCTGGAACTACTGCTGGCGTGGAGGCTGCGGCTGGTGCTAGAACTGCGGTCGCTGCTGAGGTCGTCTGCCTGCCATCCTCTGAAACTTGGCCTGCTGCCCGGACCGATCGGCTATGACATCTCGAGGCCTGTTGACTCTGGCCTCCTCATCTTGCCTCAGAATGTATCGCTTCACTCTGTAGCAGGCGTCTAATAGCTCTCTAAAATTCCTTTGATTTGCATTAAGAATCCAAGTCTTAATCCGAGGATTAAGGCCACATTCAAACTTCATCATCTTAAGCCTCTCGTCAGCCATCGTAGAAGGGACATATCGGCCTAATGCTATGAACCGATTCGCGTAATCAGAAATTGTAACCCCAGCCTCCTGCTTTGGGGATTCAAACTCCCTAATCTTCTGGATCGTCACTGATGGAGGAATGTAGTACTTACGAAATTCCTCACAGAATCTCGCCCATGAAACTGGCAATGTGAATGGCCGAATATCAGTCTTCCACCACTCGTTGGCCTCATCAATAAGGAAAAGCTTGATAACCTGTGTGTTCATCTCATCTGGCACCTGGATCAACTCATCTTAAGTACTGGAAATAAGAGAATAAGGGATCAGGTCACAATTACATGTCATATGGACAGTCGCCCCGGAGTCTATGATCCATGAACTGCTTGAGCTTGGATGGACGTAGCCTGTCATTGTAGCTTAGATTGATTCACCTCAGCCACTTTTTTGCTTAGCATTTCGATCAGAGTTGCTATGTGATCCTTTGTATAGACCTCAGCTTCAGCTATACAAGCTGAGCTGAGATGTGTTGTGTTTTGTCGAGCTGTGCTGCGTTTCTGGCTTGTTGTGCATTATTTTGTCCAACAACAAATGGCTTTGAATGAGGTCTCTAGGAGGAATCTCTAGACTTCAGTGGATAATTTCCTACTAAAACTAGCTTTGCTTGTAGTTTCTAACAACCGTCGGCTGTATGTCTTTCCTTTTTACAGTATTTGCACATTTTACTTCCGGCAGAAGTAAAACGCCGTTTAACAGCCAGCCCAAATACTTATGCTAGTTGTTGAGTATGCAGTGGAGAAGTCTCTGTATTTGGAGTACCTCCCATCATGACCTTCTTACGACTCTTTTCGTGTTTGATCTCGGCGAAGGTAGCCTTTAAGGTAGGAAGTGGTTTTGCGCTAGGAATTCTACTACGAGCACTACAAAATTCTGGATTCGCTCAAGTAAGGAAGCAAAATACCCGCTTTCATTCTGTTATTTATTTATATAGACCAACACCAGTGATGCAAGACCACTGATGTGTCTCGAAGGAGTTAATCTGATGCTATGCCTTGGTCAGTAGAGTATAATATTTGCGCACCACCACATTTCCTTATTTAAGCACATGAATATGAGCTTCGATCTCATAGAGCTCTGAGATGTTGTCTTGCTTAGAATACATCTCCTTGACTGCATCCCAGATTTCCACGGCAGTGTTGTACATCATAAAGTCATCAGAAATGTCAGGTTGCATCGAACGTATCTACCATGACATTCATGCTGTTTTCCAACTTCCACAGCCGGTAGTTTGCATCATTTTCAGATGGAAAAGTGACTGTTCCATATAGGTATTCCTCCTTGCCTTTACCAATAATGAAAATTTCCACCCCTCGAGACCACGAGAAATACTTATCTCCATTTAGCTCGTGGATGGTGATGACAGTAGAGGAATCGTCAGAAATTTGAGGACCACAGACTATTCCTGATGCCTGATCTGAAGTGGATGTGGCCTACATATATTTAGCTGAGCTGATGTTGTATCCCATTTTTTAAATAAGGGTAAAAAGGATATTTGGACTAATTAATTACTAAACCTAATTTGATTAGGAAATTCTCCCTAAACCCTAATCAAATTTCTATTTAAACAACGCTTGGACTTCTCTCTTCCCCTATTAGACGCACGGGCGCCCACGCCAGGAGAGAAAAGAAGACATAAATTTCTTCAAGCTTCAAGCCGCGGGTTCGGGAGAGCACCACTAACCCGATCATTTCTTCCAACCGCATAGTGAATTACCGTTAATTATCAGGTAGTTTCCCCCTTAACATCCGTTGAATGAAACAAACAAGAATCTTTAATTTCTTTATGAAAACGAGATCGTGCATCAGTATTTGCGATTGTATAGATGCCTAATTATTAGATTATATGTGTATGTGAAGTATTGTATAATCGTATATATGATCGCGTATGTATATATATTATGATTTATTTTCGTATGGAAAAAGATTGCACTTTTGATGTATATATGAATAACAAAATCGGTTTGGAGGCGTAGTGATGGCGGCGCGTGGCTAGTGGTGGTGGGCTATGGCCATATGCTGCCGTGCTGGTGGCGGTTAAAGGAGTGGGGCTGGGGGGGCTGAGGGGGACTAGCCAGAGAGTGGTGCAACTGGGGGAGTTGGTGTTGGTGGTGTGCTGGGGGCGTGCAGGTGAGGGAGTGAAGGGGGGTGGGGGAACGTAGGTTTGGAATAGCACGGTTTGAAATCTATGGGGAGAGAAAGTTGAAGGAATTGACGCAGGGGAGGGGTAAGGAAAAGGGGAAAAAAGAAAAAAGAAAGGAAAAGGAAAAAAAATAAAAGGGAAAATGGAAAAATAAAAGGAAAAAGAAAAAGTAAAAGAAAGGGAAAGTAAATAAAGGGTTCCGTATGTGATTTCTGTGCTTTCATGCATCACGACATTGCATTAGGTTATGCGAGACCTAAGTCGCATATATGTTCTGTTCTGTTAAGGTATGCGAGACCTAAGTCGCATATCTGTTCTGTTTTGTTAAGGTATGCGAGACTTAAGTCGCATATCTGTCTGTTAAGGTATGCGAGACCTAAGTCACATATGTGTTCTGTTAAGGTATGCGAGACCTAAGTCGCATATCTGTTATGTTCTGTTAGGATATGCGAGACCTAAGTCGCATATCTGTTCCCTGCTGTTCCGTTCTGTTAGGTCCCGAGGGTCATGCATTGCACGATAGGATGCATGTTTCCGAGAACGTAGGCTTATCATGCATCGTGTATGTGACATTGCATTTCACGCTCGTTTCGCATGATTAGGTGTTTTGATTGTTTTAAAAAGTTATGACCGTTATATGTATTTGTGAAAACGTGGACAGTCTATTTTCATATACTGTACTTATATGTATTTCACTGTTGTCCTAGCGTGTATGATCTCATAGGGCCAATGCAGACAGGGTACTTGCTGAGTGACGTTTCTGTCGGTCACACCGTTCATTATGTTTTATTGCAGACGATTCAGGGTATGACCATATATGGATTGGAGAGGATTCGGAGTGTGCTCATTGGAACTCATAGAGATTGATTGGAGATTGATGATCAAGAAATAGAGAAGTTTATTTTATTTATTATTTCATTTGAAGACTTAGCTTAGGGATTTCTTACGAACTTTACGATGTTGTTTAGGGAATTTTGACTTGATTTGACTATTGATGGATAGTAAATTTTACTTTTGATTTAGGGTTTTAAGTGGATTTATTTTGCTTCCGCAACGAATACTCTGTCGTTTTGATAAGTGCAGGGATTCGTACAGATGCCTTGTATATTCCTTAGAAAAATACGGCAGGCGTACCGGTTCTAACCATATGGTTCAGGATGGGACGCTACAGGTGGTATCAGAGACGAGGCTCTAGATCTACTGCGGAAAACATAAAATTAGGAAATGATCTTAGACGTAAGAGATGACTCTAGATTTAACTTCTGATCGTAGACGTAAGTTTGATCTTAGACTAAGTGTGATAATAGACTAAGTTGTGACCTGAGACTAAGTTTGATTCTAGACGTAAGCTGTGATCTGAGACTAAGTTTGAACTTAGAATAGGTTTGATTTAGACTAAGTGATGATCGGACTGGGGGCACGGTTGGTTTCTATTTTTTTGGTTTTTATTTATCTCTATGTGACTGTTTTCTGTTTCTTAAGTTTATATATTTCTGGAAATGCCCTTGACAAAAAAACTGAAATTTTCCTTGTCGTAGCAAACATGCTGCCGAGAAGAGAACGGTAGGAATGACAATGGGAACCACTCTGAGAATGGGGCTCCACCGCAGGTCGTGCTTTCCAAGGCCTTGACCGAGCACTACTGGTCATGGCCCAAGATGTGGCACAACAACATCGGCGGTCACAGTTTCCACCACCACTGCACTCGGACTTGAGACTCATCTACAAATGGATGCAGAGGAGTGGTGGTGCAACACAACTTACACTGCCAATCACTTGGATCTAATTTCAGAATGAGTTCAAAAGGTATTTCGTGCCGACAGTACGATCATCAGAGAATGGCTCTAGACCCACAACGGAAATATAGAATTAGGTCACGATATTAAAAAATAAGTTACGATTTTTCCTCTAAGTCACAATCTTAGGCATAAGTGATGATTTGAATATAAGCGATGATCATGAACATAGGTACTGATCTCAGTTATAAGCGATGATCCTGAACATAAGTCACGATCTTAGACATAAGTAACGATCTCGATTAATAGTTGACTATAGACATAAGTACCGATTTAGTAATAAGTGTTGATTATGTACTAATTATGATTTGGAAATAAGATGTGATCTTAGACTTAAGGATTGATGATGCTAAGAACGATCCTAGAAATAAGTTATGATCCTAAACTTAAGAAGTCGATCGGCTTTGAAACATGTATACCTAGAATATCCCATAAAATTCTCCCTTATCTAAGGTTGATCATAACTCTCTAAGCCGTGATCTTAGTAACCCTAGTTGGATACTATATAATTGATTTTAATGAATTACAATATTAACCAGAATACTCTACTACAAACGTTAGTTGACATATTAATGGGTCAGGCAGTAACTGAGGTTTCCCTACTATAACTGCAACACGGTACTTGGTACCATTAGGGTAAAGTAAAGCGGGTCCATATCGCTACTTGCACGGTAACATCAGAGTAAACTTAGGTCTAAGTTCAGACCATAGCTACTAAGAAATGAGTTATAATAGTATAATAAATGCTGAGAGATGATTTATAGTAGAATGATAGAAACTAAATAATGATTAGCTCTATAATCAGTAGAGTTTAGTTAAGGATATTGTACACAGGAATTTATAGTCTAGGGTTAAGATTTTGAATATAGGGTAATCAAAATAGGTCGACGATATTAGTCTAATTAGAGGTATTTAACAATAGCGACATGCGAGAATCGACTATAGTATGTGCCTTGTAATACTATATCATTACAAAATTATGGGTTAAGTGTTTATATCGGAACATTTGTTTGAATCTAGTAGGCTTGAATTGAAATAGAGTAAGCATGAACCAGTAGTGGTTGCTTGTTTTGGTGAGATTTAACCAAGATAATTAGCGGTTCAAATAACCAAGTAAAGAAATACAGTGAATCAGTATGGCGGAAACATGATGAATTAAAACACCTTAAGTCGATAAATATTTAGTGTGCCATACTAGGATTAAACTATTTAAGTTAGGGACTTTATCATAGTAGGCGAAGGTTAGACTTATAAGAAACGATACATAGACGGATTGTTCTTTTCAAAATAAGGATGGATTATAGAAATTATACGAAATATTAGACTATTATTTTTCTAGCAGATAAATATTTTATAAGCATGTACATCGAGTTATACCTATATTTTACAGGGACTTCAAAGGACTATTTTCGAAAATACCTTATTAAGTCACATTTCTTTATATAGTCTACTAAACTTTACGAGGCTAATTTTTGTTTCCTTACTTGTAAATCAGTATAATAAAAAGAAGTAGTTTTCAAAATATATACCTGTTTTTGAAAACGAAAGGTACCGTATTCAAATCGTTTCATAAAACCTTACATTGTTGAGTTTTCAAGCATTTTGACGTGATTTTACCAAAATGTCATGCGAACAAGTTATATCATCGTTTTTAAAATGGTCATTTGAGATATCGCTTTGCGAAAACAAATTTATGATACTTTGGGTTTTGTGTTTACAAAAAAATATATAAGGTTTAGTATTTTAAATAGTTAAAGCTATATTCAAAATTATAGCTACATAAGATACTTTTCTTTTACTTGAAGCAAAATATGTCCATATACATACTTCGTATACTAGGATGCTGACGATATCTCTGAGAAATTAAGAGCATGATCATAGAGCTAGTTCGTGAGTATATAAGAACTGCTTTTGAAGACTTGGTTGTGTTAAGGAAGAGTAACGGTTACCATATTGGCATACACAAAGGATTTTAGTATGGTTAATTATTTAGGGGATGAATCATATGTGATAAGTTTAAAAATCTGGTATTGTAGATTGCAATAAGTCGAACAATACACGTCAAGCGGTATAAGTGTAAGTTTGTTAGCACTAATTATAGAGAATTAAGTAAGGATTGAACCCTAAAGGACTAGATCATCTTGTGAGGTGCTAGTGATGACTAAATTAAATCGTACTAGAGTACAACGTATTCCGAAAAATACATACAGCTTCAGGGATGAGTCTTGTGAACAAGGCGTTAAGTTAAAGATTGTACTACACCTAATAACTGATTTTAGAAGGTTGGTCATGACAGCAAATATAGGTACGATATAGACCGACGATTAAGTTATGAAGCCAGTATAATGACGATACCCTTAGTGTTGATTCGAGAACTATAGATAGAATAAGTTACGATCCATCAGGTGGAGGACAATGGATTTAAAGATTACATGGTACATATACACACTGAATGAATTGAGGACTTAGTCTTATATCGAGAAAGTAAAATGGGTAACATATCAGAATGCGCAAGGGATACTAAGTTTGGTCATGATCTAGGTAAATGAATTATGTAGGACTGTACTAAGTTATTGATTACGTAACACACAAGTTTCGAGGGCGAAAATTTTTGTAGGGGGGAGAGAATATTGTATCCCATTTTTTTAAATAAGGGTAAAAATGGTATTTGGGCTAATTAATTACAAAATCTAATTTGATTAGGAAATTCTCCCTGAACCCTAATCAAATTTCTATTTAAACAATGCTTGGACCTCTCTCTTCTCCTATTAGATGCACGTGCGCCCAAGCCAGGAGAGAAAAGAAGACGCGACTTTCTTCAAGAAGCCGCCAGTTTGGGAGAGCACCACAAAACTGATCAATTCTTCCAACCGCATAGTGAATTGCTGTTAATTATCAGGTAGGTGCCCCCTTAACATCCATTGAATGAAACAAACAAGAATCTTTAATTTCTTTATAAAAACAAGATCATTCATCAGTATTTGTGATCGTATAGATGCTTGATTATTAGATTATATGTTTATGTAAAGTATTGTATAACCGTATATATGATCGCGTATGTATATATATTATGATGTTATTTTTGTATGGAAAAAGATTGCACAGTTGATGTATATATGAATAACGGAATCAGTTTGGAGGCATGGTGATGATGGCGCGTGGCCGGTGGTGGTGGGCTATGGCCACGTGCTGCCGTGCTGGTGGCAGTTGAGGGAGTGGGGCTAGGGGGCCGGCTGAGGAGGGGCGAGGCTGAAGGGGGCTGGTCAGAGGGTGGTGCGGCTGGGGGAGTTGGTGTTGAGGGGTGTGCTGGGGGCCGTGCAGGTGAGGGAGTGAAGGGGGGTGGGGGAACGTAGGTTTGGAATCGCACGGTTGGAAATCACGCAGGGGAGGGGTAAGGAAAAGGGGGAAAAAGAAAAAGAAAAAGGAAAAGGAAAAAAAGAAAAGGGAAAATGGAAAAATAAAAGGAAAAAGAAAAAGTAAATGACGGGTTCCGTATGTGATTTCTGTGTATTCATGCATCACGACATTGCATTAGGTTATGCAAGACCTAAGTCGCATATCTGTTCTGTTCTGTTAAGGTATGCGAGACCTAAGTCGCATATCTGTTCTGTTCTGTTAAGGTATGCGAGACTTAAGTCGCATATCTGTCTGTTAGGGTATGCGAGACCTAAGTCACATATCCGTTCTGTTAAGGTATGCGAGACCTAAGTCGCATATCTGTTATGTTCTGTTAGGATATGCGAGACCTAAGTCGCATATCTGTTCCGTTTTGTTCCATTCCATTTTGTTAGGTCCCGGTGTCATGCTTTGCACGATACGATGCATGTTTCTGAGAACGTAGGCTTATCATGCATCATGTATGTGACATTGCATTTCACGCTCATTTCACATGATTATGTGTTTTGATTGTTCTAAGAAGTTATGACCGTTATACGTATTTGTGAAAACGTGGACAATCTATTTTCGTATTACCGTACTTATATGTATTTCACTATTGTCCTAGCGTGTATGATCTCACAGTGACAATGCAGGCAGGGTACCTACTGAGTGACGTTTTTGTCGCTCACACCGTTCGCTATGTATTCTTGCAGACGATTCAGTGTATGACTATATATGAATTAGAGAGAATTCGGAGTGGGCTCATTGGTACTCATAGAGATTGATTGGAGATTGATGATCGAGAAATAGAAAAGTTTATTTTATTTATTATTTCATTTGAGGACTTAGCTTAGGGATTTCATTTTACGAACTTTACGATGTTGTTTAGGGGATTCTGGCTTGATTTGACTATTGATGGATAGTGAATTTTACTTTCGATTTAGGGTTTTAAGTGGATTTATTTTGCTTCCGCAACAAATACTATGTCGTTTTGATAAGTGCAGGGATTCGTATAGACGCCTTGTATCCCTTAGCGGAATACGGCGGGCGTACCGGTTCTGACCATAGGGTTCAGGACGGGGCGCTATAGCTAAAGGGTGTAACCATTTAAGAATTTCAAGATCTGCAGAAAGAAATAGCATGCAGTTAAAGAGATCAGATTAAATCTTATACCATGTTGAGAATGAAAGAATTGGAAAATTCATTCATGTTAAAAATCAAATTTACATGGTTGCTTTCCTTTTATAGGAGTTCTTTTTGCTTCTAGCAGTTTTATTTTCCCACTTTTTCAGTGGTTGCTGTTTATCTACAGAATTTCCTAACTTTTACAAAGGTAACAACTAGTTACGTGGTCTTCTCGGACTTATGTATAGTACAAGTCCTAAGTTTATTATATACGATTAAGTGTTGCAGCTCCGCCTTAACTTTGCTGGCTGTCTTGTGCTTCACCCCGTCACATCGGCTCATCATACTTTATTCTATTTATGTTCTGTTGCCCTTCTTTAGACTACTCTTAGCTCTGTGCTCCTCTTCACTTCAGCTCTTTCTTTGTCGTCCTTGAACACCTCAGCTCGGCAGAACTTATAGGGTGCAAGTGGGTTTATAAAGTGAAGTTCAAACCAGATGGCTCAGTTGATAGATACAAATCTAGGTTAGTTGCCAAGGGATACACACATCAATACAGAATCGAGTACCAAGATACTTATTCACCAGTTGCTAAGATGACCACAGTTAGGGTGTTGTTGGCTGTGGCTGCTAGGCATAATTGGGCTATACATCAGTTGGATGTAAATAATGAATTCTTGCATGGAGACCTTCATGAGGAGATATACATGACACCTCCTCCTGGTATTGTAATGCCTAGGCCTGGGTTGGTGTGCAAATTGAAGAAAGCCTTGTATGGGCTGAAGCAAGCAAGCAGAGAGTGGAATGCTACCCTCCCTTCCTTCTTAACAGGTCAAGGATTCCTTCAGTCCAAGTGTAACTACACACTGTTTATGAAGACAGTTGGGTCTGGCTTATTAATTTTGCTGGTATACGTGGATGACATCATAGTTACTTGTGCTAATAAGGAGGAAATTATTCAAATCAAGAAGGCATTAAATTCTGAATTCCAAATTAAGGACTTGGGTAGCTTGGAATATTTCTTGAGAATTGAAGTGACCAAGGCTAAGGAAGGTGTTATCATCCGTCAAAGGAAATATACTCTTGAATTGCTAAAATATGCAGGATTTCTAGACGCTAATCCTGCAAGGAGTCCTATGGAGATGCATACTTTCTTGAGTCATAATGATTCAGCTCTTTTGGATGATGCTTCGTTGTACAGGAGATTAATAAGGAAACTTATTTACTTGAGCATCAACCGGCCAGACATTGCTCTTGCTGTTCAGCAGCTTAGCCATTTCTTAGGCTGTCCAACTGAATGTCATCTTAAAGCTGCACATAGAGTCCTCAGATACGTGAAAGAAACAATTTGACAAGGAGTTTCATTCCCAAGAACTGGAGATTTAAGCCTAAAGACCTTTGTGGATGCAGATTGTGGGGGAGGGTGCCATGAACTGGAGGTCAGTGACTGGTTACTACGTATTCCTGGGTGATTCTCTCGTATCTTGGAAAACCAAGAAACAAACCACTGATTCTAGGTCCTCAGCTGCAGTTGAGTACAGTGCAATGGCTATGGTTACTTGTGAAATTCAGTGGCTACTCTACCTGGCAAAGGATCTTGGCTTAAGAGGTAGCACACCAGTTGAATTGTTTTGTGACTGTAAGAGTGCCATTCATATTGTTGAGAACCCAGTATTTCATGGAAGTACAAAACATATTGAGATAGATTGTCATGTTGTGAGGGAGAAGGTGCAAGGAGGAATACTGAGGTTAATGCCTGTTAGGACTGAGATGCAATTAGCAGACAGCTTCACCAAAGCTGTAGATGCAAGGAGGTTAGGTGAGATTACTTCTTTTGGTGTAAAGAACATCTACAAGCATAGCGGGTGTTGAAGACGGTGAAGCTAAATGCATGGATGGTGTGGTTGTGATTCGGACAATTGGGTGAAGATCTTGGACAATTAGCACATGTAATCAAGAATTCAGCAGTTAAATGACACGTGGGTGCTGAGAGGCAGTTAATATGACAAGGGAGTGCAGTGAACCCGATAAATCCGGAAGGGATACACCAGTGGAACACACGCAACGCAAGGAAGAAGAAATAGTCTGGCCATGGGAAGTTTGAAATAAGGGTGAAATGACGATTATGCCCCTAGTTTAGTTTAAAAGTGATAGTTAGTTAAGGGTACTTTTGTAATTTTGTAATTCTCTCCCTCTGTAAATAAACTGCAGTCCTGCAGCCGAGCTTCTTGAACTTTTGACGGTTTCCAGCAACTATACAATTGCTCTCTTTCTCCTGCGCTCACGTTCGCTCGTTCTCTCTTTCTCTCAATTCAATTCTTTTGTTGCATTTTCATTTTGTATCCTTCGATCTCTTGTTGAATAATTGTTTGTTTCTTTGCTATTCAATTGAATTTTCACATCGTCTGAGATTTTTTTGTCTCTGGCATGCTCTCAAACCTTGTCATTCCCGTTTGAAATATCTCTGCTTGATTCAGCTTTCAGGAAAGGATTACTGACGATCAGAGAAATACCTGCATCACAGTATCCGTTTAGTTCATGAGCCACTTTGCGAAAACCTTCTTTCTCTGCTTGAAGCTGCATTTTCTCTCAGATTTATTTTCTAGGAAAGTAATCTTTACCTGCTTCCTCTTCCCCGACATTGTTTGAGAGGAAAACAACAACCAATTTTTCTTGAAACCTTTGGGATTATGGTTTGGTTTCTGGTAGAGGGCCTCGCGAATTTCGGTTTGGTTTCTGTAGAGGGCCTCGCTATATATGGAGCAATAGTTTTCATTTGTACGGTCCAGAAGAAGATCTTAATCTAGTTGATTAATGATAAATGAGATCGAGATGAACCTAGTATTGACCACGACTGGTCCCGCCTTTATAACTTATTGTTGTATGGTCCGCCTACCACTTATCCTCCCCAGACCCTAACGATAGCTTTTGTTGTCGTTGGGATATACTGGGTCCGGATGATGATGATGATGTTATCATGGTGGTTGCGTTAAACATATATATGCACTCATTTATCCATGTGATTGACTCTAGATGGAGTAATTGATAACACCATACAACAAACTGAGAAGAAGGTAAGCCATAATAAGAAATTTTAAAATACTCTTATACAAATATGAATAGTTACTTCTCAACCAATCAAATTTGTAAAATATATATATTAGTCTGTCATATTACTATATTAGTGATCACTCAACTTCTTATTTGATGTGTAAAGTCTCATATATCGTCATCCTCGACATTAAACCTCTGGCGTGTGTCTTAAAAATTGGAATGCCATTACCAGTACTAGTAGAATGGTAATTTATTATTTACTAAATTTCTGCTAGCCTTGTCATTGATTAGGACGACTATTCAGAACACGTGCATCTTAAGATTAATTGAATGCGGAAATAAAAATCAACATGATAACCTCCTTGTTAGACTCAAGTTGTCCATACACGAGTTATGTACATTTGCGACCATCAAGAATAATCGTAGTAATACTTACGTAACACAAATTTTTAGTTTTTTTTTCCAAAAGAATTATTTGTCCAGCTTAATGCGCGTAATTATAATAATGAGACCTAACTCAAATGGCTAGAAACAAGACCCAAGAACTAGGATTTTTTTGTCCGAAACCTTGTAAGTGCAAATGCATACGCACTTTTATAGTTATATCATAATAAAGTATAATGTAACAATAACCTTTTTATTCATGCATTGTGGGGTTATATGGTTGGCATTAATTTAAGTCAGACAAAATTGACTCTGTACACTTGTGAAATCAAGCATTGGCTGACCTGCCGAGCTCAGGGTAGGTTAGATCGATCTGTCAAGTCAAGACAATTCAGATAGCGTAATTGAGTTTGCGTTCTGAACATTCAGCCGACCTGCCAACCTGAACTGAATAGCACTTCAGAACAATAACTCTGTGCTATCAGCCTTCCAGCCGAGCTGAACTGAAGTCAGATTGATCAGACAGATCAGATTATTTTAGTCAGCAGAATTGTATTTGCGTTCTGGACTGATGACCGAATTGCCGACCTCGGCACCTTAGCACAACAGCAACAGTTGTGCTCTCAGCCGCTTCAACCTAGCTCAACAAAAAGCAGAGCTCAGCACGGTAGCGCTGTAGAACAACAAATGTTCACAGTCAAACAACAGAGCTCAGCACACAGCAGAGCTCTGCACGGCAATGCTATACAACAACAGTGCTACGCTGTCCCTCGATCAGCTAAGCTCAGCATAAGGCAGAGCTCAGCTCGGCAATAACCTTCACAGCTCAACTGAGTAGAGATCTGAGGTGAGTCCATGACTCTGTCATTAAGACGTATTGCTCTGGTATACTGTGCGCAACCAGATGGAGCAATCGTCTATTTGATTAGATATCTCCATAAAATCTGATCACAATCATATCTTCCTGAAAGTAGTCTCTATCTTTATCGTGATATTTATCGGGTATATTTCCTGCATTTAAATAAAAAACACATGCAGTTCCAATGCAATAAAATAAACTAAAGATTTATTTATTTAGCTAACGAACATAGAAAATAGTCTCATTTAATTAAGAATTCAATTAAGCTAAAAAAATATATACTTGATTTAGCTAAAAATCAATAGTTTCTAGTTATTTCGATGAAAACTAAAAATATCCAAATTAATTATTTTTTTAAAATGCCAAAAGATTGCAAATTAATTAGAAAAGGTATAAGAATATAGATAAAATAACACTTATATCAAAAACCACTTCCTTTTTTTCAAATCTTATTTACACAATAGACGACCATTTAAACATAGATAAATGAGCGAACATCTATTTTATATCAAGATAAGATATCATTCCTGTATTATTAGTCTATTGCACCACCATCATTAAATGATTCATCAATAAGTTATTCAAAAGTGGGCCACTAGTAGATAGTACTCCGTTCATCTCAATCTCATTATTATTAATTAACTCCATTAATGCTTAATGATAATATATTGGTTTTTGATATGCATCTTCTTAACAATACAAATGAATTCTATTGCTCTATATGTTGAAGTCCTCTACGAGAAACCAAACCATAATCCCAGAGTTGTCAGAAAACAAATAGCGCTGCTCTCCTCTAAACAATGTCAGGGAAGAGGAAGAAGGCGAAATTTGCTTTCCTAGATAATAAATTCCAGAGAAAAACTTGTTGGGATTAATTCGAGATACGTGTGATGCACAACATGTTGATAAAGTTTATACGAATTAATCATAAGGTGGACGTTATGTATGATAATATTATATGTCACATATGTCACGTAATAATATTAATTGTTACGTAAAACATTCACACGTTAAGTGATCATCGGGTATGTTCGTGGATGTATAGTGTGGTCTAAATGGAAACCCCGAATATGTAGACAGTCATATGGTCAGAGACCGCGATGGATGGGCTCAAGGTGCAACGACCATAAAGTTACGACATCTGGTCCGAGTGGCGATAACCCACGTGTGGCTAGTAGATAATTGTTGGTACAATAATTAAATATTAAATAATATTTAATGATATTTATTATTAAATATTAGATAATATTTGATAATTGATAGAGATAACTTGAATATAGCATCAAGTATATTCCAGGTATCTGGGATAAAGGAATCTCTATCCATAAAGGAATATGACCACCAGGATTCCTATTGGATAATGGATAAAGATAACTTGAATATAGCATCAAGTATATTCCAGGCATCTGGGATAAAAGAAACTTTATCCATTAAGGAATATGCCAATTAGGATTCCCCTATTCTCCCTCTATATAAAGGAGGAGGCCTTCACCTCCTCAGATCATCAAACAACCATCAAGAGTTCGGCCATAAAGAGGGAAAAGAGGTAGGGTGTGCCAACCTTGTTCTATAAAGCCCACACTGCCTAGCCTCTCCATCGGGTAAAGTAGTGAATTGTTAATTCCGTTCAAGAGGTGTATCAGCAATTGGTTGGAGATCGTGAATCCTTGGATCACGCCAGATTCTTCATCAGCCGGAGCAGTTGCAGCGTACGTGTTCAGATTAACAATAGCAATGGAGCAAGGTATATTTTCCGCATTTTGTTACTTTGTCCATTGATTCGATTCAACGGTCCTATTCAGGGGTTTATTAAATTAAATCCAACAAGTGGTATCAGAGCAGGCCTAATCAAATCAATTATTTATTCAGTTAATCTGTTCATGTTCGGAAAACTGAAATTTTTTTCGAGTCAAAAACGTTTTCTGGAACAAGTTTTGGTTAAGAAAAAGCTTCTGATTTACGCAATAAATACATTTTGGCTTCTATTTTTGACAAAACCTAGCGTCGGCCTGGTTGCCAGAGTCCTTGGCAGCGTCTAGAAGGTCTCGGTTTCAATCCATGCTCCTAAAATGTTGGATGCAGTTTTTTGATATTCTGGAATTTCAGTCGATTTTAAATAAATATAAATGCTGCCTCAAAAACCTTGCTGACCTGGTGGTCAGCGCCTGTGACAGCAAGCGGATGGTCCAGGGTTCGAAACTTTCTGCGAAAATCCAGGAGTTCCATTTTGCTCCAGCATGGAGCTTCTCTGGCGGGTCTGGGCCTCGGATCCGGGTTTGACCCGGTCCGGCTCTGTTGCAAATTGGGCTTCAGTCCAAATTCCAGAATTAATTAAGAGAAAAAAAAAGCAATTTGGTTTCAGATTAGGCGGGCGGGTTTTGACCCGACCCGACCCGCGCCCCCAGCCTCTATTATTCCAGTTTCTTTTATTTGTTTATTATTATTATTTTGGATAAATTAAATAATAATAATAATTTTTATTATTATTATTTGAAGTTTCTTTAAGGAAAATATTAATAATAATAAATTGTTATTATTATTATTATTATTTTAAAGTTTCCTTTTTAACGAAAATAATAATAATGATGATGATAATTTAATTATTATCGTTGTTATTATTAAAGGAAAATAGTAATAATAATAAATAATTATTGTTATTATTATTTAAAGTTTTTTACAAGGAAAATAAAGTAAATAATAATGATAATAATTTCATTATTATTGTTATTGTTTAAAGTTTATTAAGGAAAATAGTAATAATAATAGTACATTCTTGTTATTATTATTATTATTTATTTAAAGAAATCCAAAATAATAATAATCAAGTGTTAAGTTTAATTTCTGGTTATTGCATTATTATGTTTATATGCATGCACTTATTTGTTTATTAATTTATGCCTTATGTTTATGCATGTTAACAAATAAACAAATAAAGTAAGAAACTTAATCCAATAAGGATCCGAATCTTGTTTGACCCGGTTTGACCGAGTTCAACCAAGTTAATTCGATGGATTAAGTTGACTGAATTAACAAACACTTATCAATCAATGCGGTTTATACTCGTGATAGATGATTCATTGAGTTGTGATAAAAACACCATACACATAGTTTTGTCTAAGAAAGCCGGAACTTAAGCGAGACCATTGTGACTCCACCGGTGGCCTGGAAATTATGTGAAATGGTAATACACCCTTATGGCAAGTGGGCATTACTGAACTGGTTCACTTCACACTCAATGTGACCCATCATAAGGTTATATCACTTGTTAAATTGATTGATAAAGATATTGTTTTCTTATACCGTAAGGAGAATTGAGCTTGGTTCAAGGTGGTCCTTATTTGAGTCGTAAAGGGAATCAAGCTAGTTTAAATTGGTTTAAGTAAAACAAAACGGATGTTGGTGTTAAGTATGCACGGTACGTGCAAAAGGGCCAGTCAGTAAACTGCGGATCATATAGAACCATAAAGTTACGCGACTTAGCAAATATAGGGCTTTAATATGATCCCCTTAAAGTGAGGCAATCATATCATCGCCACTATATTTGTTATGATCATGAAGGGCATGTATGTGTTGGAGGCAATCATTGACTGGCCCAAAGGAAGGTGTGATTGTCGAAAACACATATGAGCATGGTAGTGGACCCAAATAGGGCCGGCGGCGAAGCTTTAAATGCATAGGTTAGCTCATCGGCCCAAAGGAAGGTGGTTAACCCGTGCTTGGAGAGCCGCCATATTGACCACTACACCCAATTGTTGGAAGGTATTGGGATGACTCCAAAGAGCCCCAATATTGGAAGACAATTGGTAGATGAAATTGGGGTTCTATTTTAATATTTGTTTTTATGCAGTTTAAAGATTACACGTGTTGTGTATTTAAGTCCGTTTCTTGTTTGCTTTTCAGCAATAATGTCTAACATTAAGGATATTCCTACAATGAACGGTTCAAACTATAAGCAATGGAAAGGTCAATTTGAGATCTTTCTGGGGATTGATGATCTAGACAATGCGTTACAGATAGATCGTCCAGCTGTGCTAACAGACGAAAGTACCAGTGAGGAAAAATCTCACATGGCACGCTGGCTACGATCAAATCGCATGTGTCTTATGATCATGCAAAAGACTATCCCAAATGCTTCAGGGGACATGTTTCTGAGTCCACGACGGCTAAAGAATTTTTAGCTGATGTCGAGCAAAGATATGTAAAGAATGAGAAAGACGAGGCAGGCAATCTATTAAAGAAACTTTGCTCGAAACGATACCGTGGAAACGACAGCATAAGGGTGCATAAAGTTATGAATGCTGTCGCCACCAAGTTCGGTGGTAAGAAACACAA
Organism: Eustoma russellianum; assembly: GCA_036186865.1. NCBI lineage: Eukaryota > Viridiplantae > Streptophyta > Magnoliopsida > Gentianales > Gentianaceae > Eustoma > Eustoma russellianum. Next base: position 26,327,387 of record AP025054.1, read on the forward strand.
AGCTGCGAAAATGGTTACTGTGCAAAAGGCAAGTCAAAAGGAAAAGGGGGTGCCTACTACTGACACACCGCAAAGCATGACTTGTTTCTTTTGCAATAAGGAAGGACATTTAAGGAAGAATTGTATCGATTATATATCTTGTCTCAAGAAAAAGGGTACATTCTTAGTTTGTACTGAAGTTAATTTTGTTTCGGATATAGCCAGTTGATGGGTCGATACGGGAGCCACGACTCACGTATCTGTGACTATGCAAGGTTGCCTAAGCCATAGAAAACCAAGAGACGATGAAAGATACGTCTATTGGGGAAATGGCAGCGGCATAAAGGTTGAAGCCATCGGGCATTTCAGATTGCTGTTGACATCCGGTTTCTATCTAGATTTGCATGACACTTTTGTAGTACCATCGTTTAAACGAAATCTTATTTCGTTTTATCGATTGGATAAAAGTGGATATTACGGTTATTTTGGAAATGAAAATTTCCAACTTTATCATGCTTCTAGATTGATTGGTCACGGTATAGTATCCGAAATTGATAAACCTTATTCAATAAATGTTGCTTCAAATCAGGAAACCTTGCATGTTGTAACGCGAAACGTTAAAGCAAAATTAACTCGTGAGAATTCAGGATCACTTTGGCATCGACGTTTAGGACACGTGTCCAAAAACAGAATAGAATGTCTTGTCAAAACAGAAATTCTCAATCCTTTAGACTTAACCGACTTAGAGTCGTGTGTATTTTGTGCTAAAGGAAAACAAACTAAAGTCCGAAGATATGAAGCAAATCGTGCAAATAGTCCATTAGAGTTGATTCATACCGATATTAGTGGCCCATTTCATCCGGTTACTCGAAATGGCCACTCTTATTTTATCACTTTTATTGACGACTCTTCACGATATGGCTACATATTCTTGATTAAAGAAAAAGCGCAAGCAATAGACATGTTCAAATTCTTTAAAGCTGAAGTTGAGTTACAACTCAACAAAAGGATTAAAGCCGTCAGATCAGACCTTGGGGTGAATACTACGGTCGATATGATGGATCAGGAGAACAGTGTCCGGGACCATTTGCTAAATACCTAGAGGAAAACAGAATCGTCCCTCAGTACACCATGCCTTGGTCACCAAGCATGAATGGTGTAGCTGAAAGACGAAACCGTACACTTATGGATATGGTGCGTAGTATGATGAATCAAACTATACTACCATTATTCCTCTGGGGAGAAGCGCTTAAAACTGCAGCTTACATCCTCAATCGAGTACCAACTAAAGCAACGATAAGGACTCCTTATGAGTTATGGACTAAGCGTAAGCCTAGCCTGAACCACATAAGGGTTTGGGGCTGTCCAGCAGAGGCGAAGCCTTACAGACCAAATGAAAGAAAGCTAGACACCAAAACAGTTAGTTGCTATTTCGTTGGTTACTCGGAAAGGTCACGAGGGTATAAATTCTACGATCCCACAAGTAAAGTGTTTTTCGAGACAAATTCGGTAAAGTTCTTTGAGGATACTTTGGTTCTGGGGGGAATGATTTGCATCAGCAGATCACCGAGTTAGATGAGACAGAAATGCGAATCGAACCATCTTTTTGGGAGATAGCATCAGCGATACCCACACGTGAGGTACCTCATCCCACTAGTGATGCTCCACAGGAACAAGTTCATGTTCCTGAGGAAGTTACTGAATAACCCAATGAATTGCCGGCTGATGCAGTTTAGGAACCTACAGTATCCCAAGAACAAGTGCCCCTAAGGAGATCCACTCGTGCTCGGAGAAACCCCATACCTGGTGATTATGTGGTGTATCTCCAAGAATACGAATTCGATGTTGGTATGTTGGACGATGACCCCGAAAATGTCCAACAAGCATTGCAATGTCAAAATTTAGAAAAGTGGATAAAGGCCATGGAAGAAGAAATAAAGTCTATGCACGACAACAAGGTATGTGATGTCGTCTCGTTGCCTAAAGGTTCGAAACCCGTTGGTTGCAAATGGATATTTAAAACCAAACGGGATTCAAAAGGCAACATAGAATGTTATAAGGCTCGAATTGTTGCTAAAGGGTTTACCTGAAAGGAGGACATAGACTATGCGGAAACCTTCTCTCCAGTATCTACGAAGGACTCCTTCCGAATAATCATGGCTTTAGTGGCACATTTAGATCTTGAGCTACATCAGATGGATGTGAAGACTGCGTTTTTAAACGGAGAACTCGACGAGACCATTCACAAGTTCAGTGGGAGCAAGTTCATATTCATGATCTTGTATGTAGATGATATACTGCTTGCAACAAACGATGGAAACATGTTGAACGACACCAAAGCCTTTCTGAGAAAGCATTTCGAGATGAAAGACCTTGGTGAAGCCTCATATGTGTTGGGACTTGAGATACGGAGGAATCGTACCCAAGGTATCTTAGGTCTCTCACAACAGGCATACATCGAAAAGGTGTTGAAGCGGTATAGCATGGATAAGTGTAAACCACTTAATACCCCTGTGGCAAGAGGAGACAAGTTTAGTCTGAAACAATATCCCCAGACTGAGTTTGAACGTTCGGAAATGAGGAAACTCCCTATGCTTTGGTAGTAGGGAGTATAATGTATGCCCAAGTATGTACACGACCAAACTTGGCATTTATTACGGGAATGTTAGGCAGATACCTCTCTGATCCGGGCAAGGATCACTGGACCGCGACAAAGAGGGTGCTGAGATACTTACAAGGAACGAAGCAACATGTACTGACGTATCGGAGATCTGATGAGTTAGAGATCACTGGATATACAGATTCCGATTTTGCTGGATATCAGGATAGTATGAAATCGACCTCGGGCTATGTGTTTACTTTAGACAGAGGTGCGATCTCGTGGAAAAGCGCAAAACAGACCTTATTGGCGTCTTCCACTATGGAGGCGGAATTCGTTGCGTCATTCCATGCATCCAATCAGGCGATATGGCTTCACAATTTTTTCACAGGGCTACGGGTATTGGAGACTATCTCGTCTCCAATGAGGATTTACTGTGACAGTAAAGCTGCGGTGCTATATTCGAATAACAACCAGAGTTCATCTAAAGCAAAATACATAAAGATGAAGTATCTGGCTGTTAAAGAAAGAATTCAGAGTGGTCTGATCAGTATTGAGCATATCAGTACAGACTCTATGGTGGCCGACCCTTTGACTAAGACCGTGGAACCGGGTGTGTTTCACAAGCATGTTAGCCGTATGGGTCTTAGTCCAGTTGAGGATGTTTTATCCTAGTGGGAGTCTATGAGGTTTTTCTTGTGTTCAATAAAGTTGTTTATTTGAGACATACAGTATAATATACATTCCGGTTATATTAAAGTTTTTCTGCAGAAGTAATGTACATTAAGCAGTTACGACATACATTCTAAATTCTATTGATCTCGCTAAAGTAGGGCCAAGTTGGAATTAATATGTACGATCACCTAGCATATTAATTCCACACTACATATCCATTTCAGTATCCATTTCATTCAGTAGAATGTTAGCATCATGATTTAAGAGGGACAAGTCACTAATTCAATGTGGCGGCGTGCGGCTTAAGTCTTTTTGCTAACATTTGCTGATGGACCGGATAAAGAAAGACACACTAAAAGACATACGGTATATGAGCTCAAAAGGAGTGACACAGAATCTTTAAGATACATACATAGTCCAAGTGGGAGATTGTTGGGATTAATTCGAGATACGTGTGATGCGCAGCATGTTGATAAAGTTTATACGAATTAATCATAAGGTGGACATTATGTATGATAATATTATATGTCATGTAATAATATTAATTGTTACGTAAAACATCCACACGTTAAGTGATCATCGGGTATGTTCGTGGATGTATAGTATGGTCTAAATGGAAGCCCCGAATATGTAGACAGTCATATGGTCAGAGACCGCGATGGATGGGCTCAAAGTGCAACGACCATAAAGTTACGACATCTGGTCTCCGAGGGGCGACAACCCACGTGTGGCTAGTAGATAATTGTTGGTACAATAATTAAATATTAAATAATATTTATTATTAAATATTAGATAATATTTGATAATGGATAGAGATAACTTGAATATAGCATCAAGTATATTCCAGGTATCTGGGGATAAATGAATCTCTATCTATAAAGGAATAACCCCACCAGGATTCCTATTGGATAATGGATAAAGATAACTTGAATATAGCATCAAGTATATTCCAAGCATCTGGGATAAAAGAAACTTTATCCATTAAGGAATATGTCAATTAGGATTTCTCTATTCTCCCTCTATATAAAGGAGGAGGCCTTCACCTCCTCAGATCATCAAACAACCATCAAGAGTTCGGCCATAGAGAGGGAAAAGAGGTAGGGTGTGACAACCTTGTTTTATAAAGTCCACACTGCCTATCCTCTCCATCGGGTAAAGAAGTGAATTGTTGATTCCGTTCAAGAGGTGTATCAGCAATTGGTGGGAGGTCGTGAATCCTTGGATCACGCCAGATTCTTCATCAGCCGGAGCAGTTGCAGCGTACGTGTTCAGATTAACAACAGTAATGGAGCAAGGTATATTTTCCGCATTTTGTTACTTTGTCCATCGATTCGATTCAACGGTCCTATTCAGGGGTTTTTTAAATTAAATCCAACAAAACCATCATCAACCAGAGAAAGAAGCACTTTTCTAGGTGGCGCATAAATAAACGTATTTTGCGATGAGATATTTGTCTGATCGTGGCTAACCCATTAAAAATAGCCCTGAAATCTGATCTCCTTCAGCGATGATATTTCAGAAGGCAAAGAGAGGGCACGAGAGCGTCCCAGAGGCAAAGAGAAACTCAGACGAAGTTACACAAAGAAGTCTCCATATAAAAAAGTATAGACAAATTGGATCATCCACTTATGAAGCTGCGAATTAACGGTGAGAAGGAGGTCGAACGCCTCGTATCTCTTCGGTGGCCGGCCAAATGAATGGAAAACCATCTTCAACCAGAGAAAGAAGCACTTTTCTTGGTGGCTCATAAATAAACGTATTTTGCGCTGACATATTTGTCTGATCGGGGCTAACCCATTTGCAAATAGGCCCTGAGACCTGATCTCCTTTAGAGAGTATATTTCAGAAGGCAATGAGAGGGCACAAGAGCATCCCAGAGGCAAAGAGAAACCCAGACGAAGTTACACAAAGAAGTCTCCATATAAAAAAGTATATACGAATTGAATCATCAGCTTATGAAGCTGCGAATTAATCGTGAAAAGGAGGTCGACGCCTCGTATCTCTTTGGTGGGCGGCCAAATGAATGGAAAATTGGACATGGATGATCTCAAGGGATAGGAGTGATTTTTTCCAAAAGCATACTTACATTCTCCCTAAAAGAATGGAGGCGGTGACGATGCAATCCTCGCCCTAGGAGCAGCTTATGTGTGGTTGGATCCTCTTGAAATCCCACATGGAAATCATCATATTCAGAACCTTTCTGCGGTTTCACCTTATGTGGAGAAGACTGGTGACTAGGAAATTGATGAGTGGTTGTCATATATAATGAATGCTGATTTGGTGGACCAAGCTTCAACAACCTTTAGGGAGTTCGAAAATTCTTGTTTAAATGAGTGTCAAATTCTAAAAACAAGAATTTTTTAATATAATTCCCAAGGTTTGTTGAAACTTGGTTTAGTCAAATCACCATATATATATATATATATATATATGTATGTATGTATGTATGACAAACACTCATCAATTTCCTAGTCACCAGTCTTGTCCACTGAGGATGGCCCCCCTGCTAGCTCTGAATATGACTAACACACATCAAGAGGATCCAACCACGCTTTAATCTGCGCCAACGGCGAGACTTGCTTTTTCATCTCCTCCATTCTTTTACAGAGATTGTAAGTATGATAACTGAGAAACCACGGCTATGCCTTCAGATCATCCATGTCCAATTTTCTATTCATTTGGGCACCCACAAAACATCGGTACACTAGGCATTCGACCTCCTTTTCATGATTGTTTCTTCGCAACTTCATAAGTTGATGATCCAACTTGTTTCTACTTCTTCGTATGAAGGGTTTTATCATCGTCTGAGTTTTTTTTGTCTCTGGAATGATGTCCAACCTTGTCATTGCCGTCTGAAATATCTCTGCTTGATTCAGATTTCAGGGAAGGATTATTGACAATCAGAGATATACCTGAATCCCAGTATCCGTTTAGTTCATGAGCCACTTGAAGAAAACCTTTTTCTCTGTTTGAAGCTGCATTTTCTCTCGGATTTATTTTCTAGGAAAGTAATCTTCACCTGCTTCCTGTTCCCCGACATTGTTTGAGAGGAAAACAACAGCCAGTTTTCTTGAAAACTTTAGGATTATGGTTTGGTTTCTAGGGCCTCGCTAAATATAGAGCAAGAATTTTGGTTTGGTTTCTCGTAGACGGCCTCCCTATATATAGAGCAAGAGTTTTTATTTGTATGGTCCATAAGAAGATGCATGTCCTAAAAAAGACTTGTTATTAATCTTTAATGTAGTTAATTACTGACCACCACTGGTCCCACTTTTATAATTTATTGGCGAATCATTTGATGATGGTTGTGTAATAGGATTATAATGATATTGTTAAACATAGATATTGGTTGTGTAATAGGATTATAATGATAGTGTTAAACATAGATACGCACTCAATTATCCATGTGATTGACTCTGGATGGAGTAATTGATATGGCCATACAACAAACTGAGAAGAAGGTAAGTAATGATAAGAAATTTTAAAATACTCTTATACAAGTATAAATAGTTACTCTTCAATTAATCAAGTATGTAAAATATACATTAGTCTCTTGTATTAGTAATCATTCAACTTCTTGTTTGATATGTACATCCTCATATGTCGTCATCCTTGACATAAAACCTCTGGCGTCTGTCTTAAAAATTGGATTGCCATTTTCATTACTAGTAGAATGGTAACTAAATTTCTGCTAGCCTTATCATTGATTAGGAGGACTAATAGATAATATTTTAAGTAAATAAAAATTCAGAACACTTGAATCTCAGATTAATTGAATGCGGGAATAGAAGTCAACATGATTAAAGGTATAATAAGTCCAAACCTCCTTGTTAGCCTCAAGTGGTCCATTTGCGACCATCAAGAATAATCGTAGTAATACTTACATAACACAAGTTTTTAGTTTTTTTTTTCTTTTCAAAACGAATTGTTTGTCCAGTTTAATGAGCCTATTTATAATAATAAGATCTAACTCAAATGGTTAGAAACGAGACCCAAGACCTAGGATTTTTTTTGTCCAAAACCTTGTAAGTGCAAATTTAGACGCTCTTTACAGTTATATCATAATAAAGTATAATCTAGTCATTGGTAGAAGAAAAGAAGGAAAAAAAATATAGGCTGAGAGATCGGCATATAGCTAATTGATTGGCCATGACAGGTGACCGGGCGTGTTTTCTGCAAACTCCAATCTAGCGAGACATATGGCAACATATCGCCGAGAAAAAAGAATTTTTTTTGCCTGGTCTTAAATTAGATCATCTAGATCTCATCCTCTTTTCCATTTTTTCTGTACATGATTTTTCTCAATTTTCCTAATTCTCTTCCATCTTATCTTTTACTAGTTTAGATTTAGATGGAGTGGAGGAGAGCCTTGTCCTCCCTATCTACTTTCTAGATCTAGGTTTAGCTGAAGATGTAGGATGAAGATAGAGTAAGAAACTATTGTACTTCAACATTACTTCCATCTATAAATAACATAATTCTTGCCCTGTTTTAGTTTATAAGTTTATTCTTGTTATTTATAGCTTAAGTGTCTTGTCTTTCTATATAAGTTGAAGTAATTGGCTTGAATTCAAAAGAAGGTTAGTTCTTGATCATGCCATGATTTTAGTTCATTATATATTGATGATTAGGTGATGGGTCTATGATGTCATAGTCCATTTTTTTTTGTGTATATTGCATTCTTGAGTTAGTTAGAAGTTCCTTTCGTGTGAGTATTGTTAGTTTATGAAATGTTTTGATGATACAAAAAGATGTTTTAAAAGGATGAAATTTCATATCTTTAGTTCGAAGCAAAATTGATGTAAACATGTGCGAGACGAAAAATCTCTCATGAATCAGATGAAGGTTACATCAGCTCTTCAAGAGATCCATGTGAAGCTTGGTAAAAATTTAAGCACTCAGATCCACGTCATACTCTCAGCCAAGGGGCGTAGATCGATTGACGTATATCTGAGAGACGTCGATCTCTCAGTTAAGCATACGTCGATCGATCGACGTATAACTGAGAGACGTCGATCTCTCAGCTTCAGGTATGTCGATCGATCGACATACATCTGAGAGACGTCGATCTCTCAGCCTAATGACGTCGATCGATCGACGTCATTCTGAGAGACGTCGATCTCTCAGCCAGACTAACGTCGATCGATCGACGTCTGACTGAGAGACGTTGATCTCTCAGCCCTGGCACGTAGATCGATCGACGTCTCCAGGATTCAAAAATTTTCAAACGTTGGAACAAAATCCAAGGGAGATCTATGATATTTTCTCTCTCCAATCTTGCTCAAATTTCTTGTGGACTTTAACCCAACATACTACATGCTTCCTTGACTATTTTAAACATGTCTAAGATTCTCTAGGGTGGCTATCCAAGATCAAATCACTCCATAGGGTGGCTAAAGACTATTTGTGCACTATCTTGACATTTTTGAAGATGAAGACTTGGTGGAGAGCCTCAAAAACGTGGTCAACTTTATTTATAAATAGAAGAGGCTTGGATGAAGCAATTACACACTTTCAACATCATCTAGCTTCATTTTCCATTGTTGTATATTTCTCTCATACTTGTAAATTTGTTTAAAGCTTGTCTAGCTTTTATTTGATCTTCATTATTGTATATTGAGAGAAAGAGAGTCAAGCACAAGAGGAACCATAAATATTTGATCTCTTGCTTGTGCTTAGACTTGTGAGAAAGTGTGAACCTTACTATATTTCTTCAACCCACTGTGAGAAGTTCTTGAGGGAACTTTTTGTTGAAGTAGTGAGGAAGCAAGAAGTTGTTCTTGCTAAGAAGCTGTAGTTGCTGTAGTTGCACAAGTGTGTTTTGTGCAAGAAGTTGCTGTTGTTGTTGCTTACACTAAAGTGTTAGTGTAAGTGTTGCTGTGGTTGTTCTTATTGTTCATAATAAGAAGAGTAGTTGTTGAAAATCCACTCTGGAAAAAAAGTGGTAGTGGAGTAGAATCATTTACGATTCGAACCACTCTATATTCGGTGTACTCATTCATTATCTCTCATCTCCAATTCTTGCTCTGATTTTGAATATCCTTTTTGAGTTGAGACAAACGAGAAAATTCCGCAAAAAAGAGCCAAACACTCTATTCACCCCCCCTCTAGAGTGTATTTCGGACCTAACAATTGGTATCAGAGCCTAACCTTGATTGCTTGGCCTATCTTTGCAAGTAGCAAGGTTAAAGATCATGGCAACCTCAACCTCAACTTCAACCTCTTCATCTCCTAAGCCTACTGCACTATTTTCCGGATCAAACACTAAAGCACCTATGTTTGATGCCCAAAATTATTCCTTGTGTAAATTTCGAATGATCAATCACTTGAAAGGCTGTGGATTCGATATATGGAGAGCCGTTGTCAAAGGAATTGAAGTTCCTATGATTACCAACTCAAAAGGAGAATCAATATTCAAAGATGAGGATGACTACACCGATGAAGAAAAGATAAGATTTGCCATTAATGGCAAGGCATTTGATATTCTTTCAAGTGCTCTCACCACCACCGAGCTTATAAGACTTCAAGGTCTTGAAACAGCTCATGAGGCATAGAAAAGGCTTGAAATGATACATAAAGGAACTGAGCAAGTAAGAATGGCCAAACGACTTATGCTCATGAAGGAGTATGAGATGTTCGGAATGAAAAGCGGTGAGAAGATTGAGGAGACAATCGATCGATTCACACGAATAGTGAATCAACTCTCCATAGTTGACAAGAAAATCTCAAATGAAGACCTTGTCTCAAAACTCCTCAACTCTTTCCCAAAAGAATGGACACCCAAAGTCACCGCCATCACCGAATCAAAGAATCTCAAGACTCTTACCCTTGATGAACTATCCGGTAATCTTCTTACTCATGAAATTCTTATTGATGAACAAAATAGGATGAATCTCGTCAAGCCTACACAAACATCACACAAAGGATTGGTAGTAGAGTCCGATGAATCGGATGAGGAAGTTGCCCTTCTAGTAAGAAAATTTAGAAGAATGGCAACTAGAAACAAAACTCACGAAAGAAAGTTTTTCAAGAAACCATCTAAAGAAAAAGAAGCAAGTGAAAATTGCTATAGATGTGGTCGACCCGGTCACTTCATTGCCGATTGCCACGTAAAAGAACCGCAAAAGCAAGAGAAGAAGGTCTTTCCTCAAAAGAAGAAAGCCCTCAATGCAGAGGTAACCACGTGCGATGATCTCCTTTCGGAATCGGAAGGAGAAGAGAGTGAAGATCAAGGTGTTGGACTTGTGGCAATGGTTGACAATCCAAAGTTTCAACATACTTGTCTTATGGCGATTGAAGATGACCTTGAGGTAAATTCTAACCCTTCAAATTTACATGATGAAATAGGAGATTTGCAAGATGACTTTGAGAAATTAAATTTGAAATATAAGCATTTAAAGAAAGAATTCAAGAAATGCATTTTAGAAAATAAGAGCTTGCATGACAAAAATATTTTGATGTTTCAAGAGCATGATATCATATTTACCATGCATAAAACCGTAGCTCTTGAAAATTAAGAAATTAGAAAAAAAATGTGAGAAACTAAAGTTAGACTTACAAAGACTAACAAATGGTAAAAACAACTTAGACATACTACTTGGAAATCAAAGAATTGGAAATGATAAATCCGGTTTAGGATTTAACTCATCATCTTCTTCTATTAAATCTAAGTCCTTAAAGAAAAAGGCAAACAATAGAAAAACACAACAAAATTCATCATCTTATAAACCAAAGCATGTACCCACTTGTTTTTATTGCAACAAACTAGGACATGTAAAGAAAGCATGTAAAGCTCGATTTGAAAGCACATATGTTTGGAAGCCTAGGGGTCGAAAAACTAACCCTAAAGGACCCAACCATCAAAGGGTACCAATGCATACATCTTTTGGTTTTGTAGGCTCTCAAGATAAATGGAGTAGCCAAAGAAGAAGGAACCAAATGGCTTATGGACAGCGGATGTTCAACTCACATGACCGGAGACAAGACGACGTTCACCAAGCTCAAGCTCCATGATGGTGGAACGGTGCATTTTGGCAATGGGAGAGCCAAAATCCTTGGACATGGAGAAATTGGTAATTCTTCCTTTATTATTAACAATGTACTATATGTAGAAGGGCTTAAGTATAATTTGATAAGTGTTAGCCAACTATGTGATGCTAATTTTCAAATAGAGTTTGTGAAAAGAAAATGTGTTGTGAAAAAGAACGATAAGATTGTTTTTGAAGCTATTCGTAAAAATGATGTTTACAAATTTAGCACACATGATTTGATATCACAAAATGTTTCTTGCCTAGTTGCCAAAAATGATTTGAATCAACTATGGCACAGACGACTTGGACATATTAGCTTTAAAAACTTCAAAGAGATTTGCAAAAATGAAAAGGTCCAAGGTCTTCCAAAATTAAATTTCGAAAACCATGGCTTATGTGACACTTGTCAAAAGGCAAAGCTTGTTAAAACAAGCTTCAAACCCAAAAGTGAAATCTCCACCACCAAACCCCTACAATTGCTTCATATGGATTTGTATGGGGATATTGGTACATCAAGTCTAAGTGGAAAACATTACACCTTTGTGGTGGTAAACGACTTCTCTAGGTACACTTGGGTAATGTTCTTAGCTAAAAAGAATGATGTATGCCAAGAATTTATAAAGCTTTGTAAAAGATTAGAAAATCAAAGAGAGGACACAATTAAGGAAATTAAAAGTGATAGAGGGGGTGAGTTTGATAATTTCAAGAATTTTGTGTATCCAAGGGGTATGGACACAATTTCTCAGCTCCAAGAACTCCTCAACAAAATGGTGTTGCGGAAAGGAAGAATAGAACACTTCAAGAAATGAGTAGAGCCATGCTAAACGAATTTGAGTTACCCAAATATTTTTGGGCCGAAGCGGTAAATACCGCTTGTCATGTGATCAATAGAGTTTATTTGAGACCATTTCTCAAAAAGACTCCTTATGAGCTTTGGAAAGGTAGAGTACCAAATATTGGTTATTTCAAGGTTTTTGGTTGTAAGTGTTTTATACTTAACACCAAAGATAACTTGGATAAACTTGACTTCAAAGCGGATGAAGGAATCTTTATGGGCTATTCTCAAAATAGCAAGGCATTTAGAGTATATAATAAAAGAAGCATGAAAGTTGAAGAATCAATTCATGTCAAATTTAATGAACTCAATGAGGACAAATCAAACATTAATGATGATGATGATGATGAAATAATTGAAGTAAGCCATACATAGAAATTTGAGAATCCAAAAGGTAATATTGTTATTCACCTTAGGATTGATCCACTTGAACCTAAGGTTGAAAATGAAGAAGTAGGAGGAGATACCTCAAATTTACCGGATTCATACAAGTATAGGAAAGATCACCCTAAAGAGTTGATATTAGGTGAAACTAGCCAAGGCATAATGACTAGGAGAAAATTCAATGAAAATGCCTTCATTTCACAAGTTGAGCCTAAAAACATAAAGGAGGCAATAAATGATGAAGATTGGGTATTGGCTATGCAAGAAGAATTAAATCAATTTGAAAGAAGTGATGTTTGGGAATTAGTTGCTAAACCTAGTGATCATCCCGTAATTGGTACTAAATGGGTATTTAGAAATAAAATGGATGATAAAGGAAACATCACTAGAAACAAAGCTAGGTCAGTAGCACAAGGTTATAGGCAAGAGGAAGGCATAGACTATGATGAAACGTTTGTCCTGTAGCTAGGTTAAAAGCTATTAGGATGCTATTAGCATATGCATGCTATAAGGATTTCAAACTATATCAAATGGATGTGAAATCCGCATTCTTGAATGGAATAATTCAAGAAGAGGTCTATGTAGCTCAACCTCCGGGGTTTGAAAATCATGATTATCCAAATCATGTTTTTAAACTCAAAAAGGCCCTTTATGGACTTAAACAAGCTCCTAGGGCTTGGTATGATAGGTTAAGTAACTTCCTACTTGAGAACGAGTTTTCAAGAGAAAAAGTCGACACTACTCTTTTTATTAAAGAACAAGGAAACCATCAATTGCTTGTTCAAATTTATGTGGATGATATTATATTTGGTGCTACTAACGATTCTCTTTGTAAGCATTTTGCAAAATTGACGGAAGGAGAATTTGAAATGAGCATGATGGGTGAACTCAACTACTTCCTTGGTCTACAAATCAAGCAAACTCAAGATGGAGTGTACATATCTCAAACAAAGTACACAAAGGATTTGCTCAAGAAGTACAAATTCGAGGATGGAAGAAGTGTGACCACTCCGATGAGCACAAGTACAAAGCTTGACAAAGACGAAAAAGGAAAGCCGGTTGAGGTAACCAAATATAGGGGTATGATTGGTAGTTTACTTTATTTAACAGCTAGTAGACCGGATATTTTGCATGCTGTGTGCTTATGTGCTAGATTTCAAAGTATGCCTAAGGAATCACATTTAGTTGCTGTTAAACTTATCTTTAGGTATTTAAAAGGAACTTTGAATTTTGAATTGTTTTATCCCAAAAATGGATGTTTTGATTTAAGAGGGTATAGTGACTCCGACTATGCCGGAAATCTTGTTGATAGGAAAAGCACCTCCGGAACGTGTCAATTCCTTGGAGATTGCTTGGTTTCTTGGTTCTCTAAGAAACAAAATAGTGTGTCACTTTCAACGGCGGAATCCGAATATATATCGGCCGCTTCATGTTGTGCACAACTACTTTGGATGACAAACACATTGAATGATTACAATGTTAAGTTTGATAAAGTTCCCATCCTATGTGACAATACCTCAGCCATAAGTATAGCACAAAACCCGGTTCATCATAGTAGAACAAAACGCATTGAAGTGAGACATCACTTCATAAGAGATTGCATTCAAAAAGGGTTGGTATGCATTGAGTTTGTTCCAACAAATGACCAACTGGCGGACATCTTTACCAAATCCCTCCCCACTGAGACATTCGAATCAATTAGAACGAGACTAGGAGTGATAAACATCAGTTAAAGGGATGAAAATTGAAAATTTCAAAATTAGGGACACGTCGAACGATCGACGTATCAAAACAAGAGATCGACGTACGTCGATCTCTGACATTGATCGATCGACGTACGTCGAACTCAGACGTCGATCGATCGACATCAACGAAATTCAACAGGTATAAAATCTGTCAAAACACGAATTCCTCTTCACTTTTAACCTTTTCATCGACTGAAACCCTACAAAAAAACGCCGCCCCATCTTTCCCACAACCTTTCTCTCTTCAATTTCATCTCCAAATCAATCTTTAACCTATTTCTGCTCTTGATTCTTGAGTTCCTCTCTTAAATTCCTCACATTTCAAACTACAATTCTCCCTCTCAAGCCCTAAAATCTCTAAAAATGTCTTCAAGGAGCAAAAACACAACCAAGAGGCCAAGATCTTCTAGAGGTGGAGGAGAAGGTTCAAGCTCCTCTCAAGGACAATCTTCTCAACCTAGGATGAAACAATCTATGGACATGAGTCAAGGGCGTGTCCTTGCCGGGATTACAAGTGGGCTAACTCTCTCCAACTTTCCTTGGATCAAAGCCAAAGATGCCAAGGATGCTTTAACGGAACCTTTGCCCCCGGGGCAAATAAGGTATATAACTAGACATTCTCAAATTTTATATGATAAATGGGACGATGATGAAAGAGCAACCATCCCACTCAAGTTGCTTAGAATAAATGATATTCTAAGCAATAATGAACTAAGCCCAATCATTGAGTGGTTAGATGTTCAAGAGTGGAGGAGTATATGGAATGAGAATGAGATGTCAAAAATGTCAACTAGGTATACTCGACTATTTTATGTAAATTTGTGGATTGAATACATAAATAACCTTCCTTTAGCCCTACACTCTGTTATTGATGGCCACCATATCAAATGGAAAGTTGAAAAGATTTGTGACTTGATTGGTGTACCCAACGAAGGGTATTTTGAGTTTGATGCCTGGAAATGGGATGCTGCTAGGTGGAAGATCTCTGAAGATGAAGTAAAATCTTTCTTAGGTTTCCATCCTAGTAAAAACACAAATGGCATGCCTTTAGTTTATCGTACTCTTCTGGCCATTGTTACATTTTGTATCAATGGTAGATCTGCAAAATTGCCAAGTAACCTGGACTTCTACATAGCATACCGAATAGCTAACCGTGAAAAGGTTAACTTTGGGGAGCTTTTCATGACGAATGTTATCGAAGCCGCAACCAAACAAAACAAGGCCCTACCCTATAGTAACCTTATTTATAGGATGCTTGTGAAGTCGGGTATTCAGGTAGATGACACGGATGTTGACAACATTACGCACAAGGACTTCTATGATAAAGTCAACATCCAACAAATACTGAAGTCTAGAAAAGAGGCAATGAGGAGAGAACAAGAGGAGGAAGAAAGAGAAGACGAAGACCTTCCGGATGAGGCACCCATTCCCGAACCAGAGACTCATGAAGAACCAAGTAGCTTGAGCTCAAATGTCCCAGAACTTCAAGCTCAAGTTGCTAGTCTTCAACACGAGGTTGGGGAGCTTCGTAGCAAGGTATCCGTCCATGAGTCGAGGTTTGCAAAGCTCAAGGCAAAGATGAAAGCTTGCATTCCTGGCATCACATTCTCTTCAGACGAAGACTAGGGTGGTTGTTTTAGCTTGCATCTTGTTTTAACTTAGAATTTGTTGTTGGTTGTAAAACTTGGATGTGTCTTTGGATTTATTGAAGTATTATTGCTTATTTTTTTGATGCTTTCAAAAAGGGGGAGAAAATGGTTATTGTTGCTTTAGTGGCTTATTTGTGCTTATTGCTTATTTGTGCTTATTGGCTTATTTGTTAAAATGGTTTATTGCATGATGAGATTGTTGGTTAGTTGGCAAAATGAGGTAAGCTTGAAATTTGAAATCCTTGTTAATTGATGATGAGCATGAACAGTTATTTGGTTTAGGGGAGCGAATTTCAAAGAAAAGTATTTTGGTTGAAATTGCAAAATCTTGTTCACATTGACCACTACGGAAGTTATAAAGTGCACATACTTAGGGGCAGATTGATATTTTTCAAGTTTGAAACATTCAAACAGTTAAAAAAAAGGAAAAACATCTTTTAGAATCTCGGTTTTTGAAATCATCAAAAAGGGGGAGATTGTTAGTTTATGAAATATTTTGATGATACAAAAAGATGTTTTAAAAGGATGAAATTTCATATCTTTAGTTCGAAGCAAAATTGATGTAAACATGTGCGAGACGAAAAATCTCTCATGAATCGGATGAAGGTTACATCAGCTCTTCAAGAGATCCATGTGAAGCTTGGTAAAAATTTAAGCACTCAGATCCACGTCATACTCTCAGCCAAGGGGCGTAGTTCGATTGACGTATATCTGAGAGACGTCGATCTCTCAGTTTAGCATACATCGATCGATCGACTTATAACTGAGAGACGTCGATCTCTCAGCTTCAGGTATGTCGATCGATCGACATACATCTGAGAGACGTCGATCTCTCAGCCTAATGACGTCGATCGATCGACGTCATTCTGAGAGACGTCGATCTCTCAGCCAGGCTGACGTCGATCGATCGACGTCTGACTGAGAGACGTCAATCTCTCAGCCCCGGCACGTAAATCGATCGACGTCTCCAGGATTCAAAAATTTTCAAACGTTGGAACAAAATCCAAGGGAGATCTATGATATTTTCTCTCTCCAATCTTGCTCAAATTTCTTGTGGACTTTAACCCAACATACTACATGCTTCCTTGACTATTTTAAACATGTCTAAGATTCTCTAGGGTGGCTATCCAAGATCAAATCACTCCATAGGGTGGCTAAAGACTATTTGGGCACTATCTTGACATTTTTGAAGATGAAGACTTGGTGGAGAGCCTCAAAAACGTGGTCAACTTTATTTATAAATATAAGAGGCTTGGATGAAGCAATTACACACTTTCAACATCATCTAGCTTCATTTTCCATTGTTGTATATTTCTCTCATACTTGTAAATTTGTTTAAAGCTTGTCTAGCTTTTCTTTGATCTTCATTATTGTATATTGAGAGAAAGAGAGTCAAGAACAAGAGGAACCATAAATATTTGATCTCTTGCTTGTGCTTAAACTTGTGAGAAAGTGTGAACCTTACTATATTTCTTCAACCCACTGTGAGAAGTTCTTGAGGGAACTTTTTGTTGAAGTAGTGAGGAAGCAAGAAGTTGTTCTTGCTAAAAAGCTGTAGTTGCTGTAGTTGCACAAGTGTGTTTTGTGCAAGAAGTTGCTGTTGTTGTTGCTTACACTAAAGTGTTAGTGTAAGTGTTGCTGTGGTTGTTCTTATTGTTCATAATAAGAAGAGTAGTTGTTGAAAATCCACTCTGGAAACAAAGTGGTAGTGGAGTAGAATCATTTACGATTCGAACCACTCTATATTCGGTGTACTCATTCATTATCTCTCATCTCCAATTCTTGCTCTGATTTTGAATATCCTTTTTGAGTTGAGACAAACGAGAAAATTCCGCAAAAAGAGCCAAACACTCTATTCACCCCCCCTCTAGAGTGTATTTCGGACCTAACAATTGGTATCAGAGCCTAACCTTGATTGCTTGGCCTATCTTTGCAAGTAGCAAGGTTAAAGATCATGGCAACCTCAACCTCAACTTCAACCTCTTCATCTCCTAAGCCTACTGCACTATTTTCCGGATCAAACACTAAAGCACCTATGTTTGATGCCCAAAATTATTCCTTGTGTAAATTTCGAATGATCAATCACTTGAAAGGCTGTGGATTCGATATATGGAGAGCCGTTGTCAAAGGAATTGAAGTTCCTATGATTACCAACTCAAAAGGAGAATCAATATTCAAAGATGAGGATGACTACACCGATGAAGAAAAGATAAGATTTGCCATTAATGGCAAGGCATTTGATATTCTTTCAAGTGCTCTCACCACCACCGAGCTTATAAGACTTCAAGGTCTTGAAACAGCTCATGAGGCATAGAAAAGGCTTGAAATGATACATAAAGGAACTGAGCAAGTAAGAATGGCCAAACGACTTATGCTCATGAAGGAGTATGAGATGTTCGGAATGAAAAGCGGTGAGAAGATTGAGGAGACAATCGATCGATTCACACGAATAGTGAATCAACTCTCCATAGTTGACAAGAAAATCTCAAATGAAGACCTTGTCTCAAAACTCCTCAACTCTTTCCCAAAAGAATGGACACCCAAAGTCACCACCATCACCGGATCAAAGAATCTCAAGACTCTTACCCTTGATGAACTATCCGGTAATCTTCTTACTCATGAAATTCTTATTGATGAACAAAATAGGATGAATCTCGTCAAGCCTACACAAACATCACACAAAGGATTGGTAGTAGAGTCCAATGAATCGGATGAGGAAGTTGCCCTTCTAGTAAGAAAATTTAGAAGAATGGAAACTATAAACAAAACTCACGCAAGAAAGTTTTTCAAGAAACCATCTAAAGGAAAAGAAGCAAGTGAAAATTGCTATAGATGTGGTCGACCCGGTCACTTCATTGCCGATTTCCACGTAAAAGAACCGCAAAAGCAAGAGAAGAAGGTCTTTCCTCAAAAGAAGAAAGCCCTCAATGCAGAGGTAACCACGTGGGATGATCTCCTTTCGGAATCGGAAGGAGAAGAGAGTGAAGATCAAGGTGTTGGACTTGTGGCAATGGTTGACAATCCAAAGTTTCAACATACTTGTCTTATGGCGATTGAAGATGACCTTGAGGTAAATTCTAACCCTTCAAATTTACATGATGAAATAGGAGATTTGTAAGATCACTTTGAGAAATTAAATTTGAAATATAAGCATTTAAAGAAAGAATTCAAGAAATGCATTTTAGAAAATAAGAGCTTGCATGACAAAAATATTTTGATGTTTCAAGAGCATGATATCATATTTACCATGCATAAAACCGTAGCTCTTGAAAATTAAGAAATTAGAAAAAAAAATGTGAGAAACTAAAGTTAGACTTACAAAGACTAACAAATGGTAAAAACAACTTAGACATACTACTTGGAAATCAAAGAATTGGAAATGATAAATCCGGTTTAGGATTTAACTCATCATCTTCTTCTATTAAATCTAAGTCCTTAAAGAAAAAGGCAAACAATAGAAAAACACAACAAAATTCATCATCTTATAAACCAAAGCATGTACCCACTTGTTTTTATTGCAACAAACTAGGACATGTAAAGAAAGCATGTAAAGCTCGATTTGAAAGCACATATGTTTGGAAGCCTAGGGGTCGAAAAACTAACCCTAAAGGACCCAACCATCAAAGGGTACCAATGCATACATCTTTTGGTTTTGTAGGCTCTCAAGATAAATGGAGTAGCCAAAGAAGAAGGAACCAAATGGCTTATGGACAGCGGATGTTCAACTCACATGACCGGAGACAAGACGACGTTCACCAAGCTCAAGCTCCATGATGGTGGAACGGTGCATTTTGGCAATGGGAGAGCCAAAATCCTTGGACATGGAGAAATTGGTAATTCTTCCTTTACTATTAACAATATACTATATGTAGAAGGGCTTAAGTATAATTTGATAAGTGTTAGCCAACTATGTGATGCTAATTTTCAAATAGAGTTTGTGAAAAGAAAATGTGTTGTGAAAAAGAACGATAATATTGTTTTTGAAGCTATTCGTAAAAATGATGTTTACAAATTTAGCACACATGATTTGATATCACAAAATGCTTCTTGCCTAGTTGCCAAAAATGATTTGAATCAACTATGGCACAGACGACTTGGACATATTAGCTTTAAAAACTTCAAAGAGATTTGCAAAAATGAAAAGGTCCAAGGTCTTCCAAAATTAAATTTCGAAAACCATGGCTTATGTGACACTTGTCAAAAGGCAAAGCTTGTTAAAACAAGCTTCAAACCCAAAAGTGAAATCTCCACCACCAAACCCCTACAATTGCTTCATATGGATTTGTATGGGGATATTGGTACATCAAGTCTAAGTGGAAAACATTACACCTTTGTGGTGGTAAACGACTTCTCTAGGTACACTTGGGTAATGTTCTTAGCTAAAAAGAATGATGTATGCCAAGAATTTATAAAGCTTTGTAAAAGATTAGAAAATCAAAGAGAGGACACAATTAAGGAAATTAAAAGTGATAGAGGGGGTGAGTTTGATAATTTCAAGAATTTTGTGTATCCAAGGGGTATGGACACAATTTCTCAGCTCCAAGAACTCCTCAACAAAATGGTGTTGCGGAAAGAAAAATAGAACACTTCAAGAAATGAGTAGAGCCATGCTAAACGAATTTGAGTTACCCAAATATTTTTGGGCCGAAGCGGTAAATACCGCTTGTCATGTGATCAATAGAGTTTATTTGAGACCATTTCTCAAAAAGACTCCTTATGAGCTTTGGAAAGGTAGAGTACCAAATATTGGTTATTTCAAGGTTTTTGGTTGTAAGTGTTTTATACTTAACACCAAAGATAACTTGGATAAACTCGACTTCAAAGCGGATGAAGGAATCTTTATGGGCTATTCTCAAAATAGCAAGGCATTTAGAGTATATAATAAAAGAAGCATGAAAGTTGAAGAATCAATTCATGTCAAATTTAATGAACTCGATGAGGACAAATCAAACATTAATGATGATGATGATGAAATAATTGAAGTAAGCCATACATAGAAATTTGAGAATCCAAAAGGTAATATTGTTATTGACCTTAGGATTGATCCACTTGAACCTAAGGTTGAAAATGAAGAAGTAGGAGGAGATACCTCAAATTTACCGGATTCATACAAGTATAGGAAAGATCACCCTAAAGAGTTGATATTAGGTGAAACTAGCCAAGGCATAATGACTAGGAGAAAATTCAATGAAAATGCCTTCATTTCACAAGTTGAGCCTAAAAACATAAAGGAGGCAATAAATAATGAAGATTGGGTATTGGCTATGCAAGAAGAATTAAATCAATTTGAAAGAAGTGATGTTTGGGAATTAGTTGCTAAACCTAGTGATCATCCCGTAATTGGTACTAAATGGGTATTTAGAAATAAAATGGATGATAAAGGAAACATCACCAGAAACAAAGCTAGGTCAGTAGCACAAGGTTATAGGCAAGAGGAAGGCATAGACTATGATGAAACGTTTGTCCCCGTAGCTAGGTTAGAAGCTATTAGGATGCTATTAGCATATGCATGCTATAAGGATTTCAAACTATATCAAATGGATGTGAAATCCGCATTCTTGAATGGAATAATTCAAGAAGAGGTCTATGTAGCTCAACCTCCGGGGTTTGAAAATCATGATTATCCAAATCATGTTTTTAAACTCAAAAAGGCCCTTTATGGACTTAAACAAGCTCCTAGGGCTTGGTATGATAGGTTAAGTAACTTCCTACTTGAGAACGAGTTTTCAAGAGGAAAAGTCGACACTACTCTTTTTATTAAAGAACAAGGAAACCATCAATTGCTTGTTCAAATTTATGTGGATGATATTATATTTGGTGCTACTAACGATTCTCTTTGTAAGCATTTTGCAAAATTGACGGAAGGAGAATTTGAAATGAGCATGATGGGTGAACTCAACTACTTCCTTGGTCTACAAATCAAGCAAACTCAAGATGGAGTGTACATATCTCAAACAAAGTACACAAAGGATTTGCTCAAGAAGTACAAATTCGAGGATGGAAGAAGTGTGAGCCACTCCGATGAGCACAAGTACAAAGCTTGACAAAGACGAAAAAGGAAAGCCGGTTGAGGTAACCAAATATAGGGGTATGATTGGTAGTTTACTTTATTTAACAGCTAGTAGACCGGATATTTTGCATGCTGTGTGCTTATGTGCTAGATTTCAAAGTATGCCTAAGGAATCACATTTAGTTGCTGTTAAACTTATCTTTAGGTATTTAAAAGGAACTTTGAATTTTGAATTGTTTTATCCCAAAAATGGATGTTTTGATTTAAGAGGGTATAGTGACTCCGACTATGCCGGAAATCTTGTTGATAGGAAAAGCACCTCCGGAACGTGTCAATTCCTTGGAGATTGCTTGGTTTCTTGGTTCTCTAAGAAACAAAATAGTGTGTCACTTTCAACGGCGGAATCCGAATATATATCGGCCGCTTCATGTTGTGCACAACTACTTTGGATGACAAACACATTGAATGATTACAATGTTAAGTTTGATAAAGTTCCCATCCTATGTGACAATACCTCAGCCATAAGTATAGCACAAAACCCGGTTCATCATAGTAGAGCAAAACACATTGAAGTGAGACATCACTTCATAAGAGATTGCATTCAAAAAGGGTTGGTATGCATTGAGTTTGTTCCAACAAATGACCAACTGGCGGACATCTTTACCAAATCCCTCCCCACTGAGACATTCGAATCAATTAGAACGAGACTAGGAGTGATAAACATCAGTTAAAGGGATGAAAATTGAAAATTTCAAAATCAGGGACACGTCGAACGATCGACGTATCAAAACAAGAGATCGACGTACGTCGATCTCTGACATTGATCGATCGACGTACGTCGAACTCAGACGTCGATCGATCGACATCAACGAAATTCAACAGGTATAAAATCTGTCAAAACACGAATTCCTCTTCACTTTTAACCTTTTCATCGACTGAAACCCTACAAAAAAACGCCGCCCCATCTTTCCCACAACCTTTCTCTCTTCAATTTCATCTCCAAATCAATCTTTAACCTATTTCTGCTCTTGATTCTTGAGTTCCTCTCTTAAATTCCTCACATTTCAAACTACAATTCTCCCTCTCAAGCCCTAAAATCTCTAAAAATGTCTTCAAGGAGCAAAAACACAACCAAGAGGCCAAGATCTTCTAGAGGTGGAGGAGAAGGTTCAAGCTCCTCTCAAGGACAATCTTCTCAACCTAGGATGAAACAATCTATGGACATGAGTCAAGGGCGTGTCCTTGCCGGGATTACAAGTGGGCTAACTCTCTCCAACTTTCCTTGGATCAAAGCCAAAGATGCCAAGGATGCTTTAACGGAACCTTTGCCCCCGGGGACAAATAAGGTATATAACTAGACATTCTCAAATTTTATATGATAAATGGGACGATGATGAAAGAGCAACCATCCCACTCAAGTTGCTTAGAATAAATGATATTCTAAGCAATAATGAACTAAGCCCAATCATTGAGTGGTTAGATGTTCAAGAGTGGAGGAGTATATGGAATGAGAATGAGATGTCAAAAATGTCAACTAGGTATACTCGACTATTTTATGTAAATTTGTGGATTGAATACATAAATAACCTTCCTTTAGCCCTACACTCTGTTATTGATGGCCACCATATCAAATGGAAAGTTGAAAAGATTTGTTGTTTGATTGGTGTACCCAACGAAGGGTATTTTGAGTTTGATGCCTGGAAATGGGATGCTGCTAGGTGGAAGATCTCTGAAGATGAAGTAAAATCTTTCTTAGGTTTCCATCCTAGTAAAAACACAAATGACATGCCTTTAGTTTATCGTACTCTTCTGGCCATTGTTACATTTTGTATCAATGGTAGATCCGCAAAATTGCCAAGTAACCTGGACTTCTACATAGCATACCGAATAGCTAACCGTGAAAAGGTTAACTTTGGGGAGCTTTTCATGACGAATGTTATCGAAGCCGCAACCAAACAAAACAAGGCCCTACCCTATAGTAACCTTATTTATAGGATGCTTGTGAAGTCGGGTATTCAGGTAGATGACACGGATGTTGACAACATTACGCACAAGGACTTCTATGATAAAGTCAACATCCAACAAATACTGAAGTCTAGAAAAGAGGCAATGAGGAGAGAACAAGAGGAGGAAGAAAGAGAAGACGAAGACCTTCCGGATGAGGCACTCATTCCCGAACCAGAGACTCATGAAGAAACAAGTAGCTTGAGCTCAAATGTCCCAGAACTTCAAGCTCAAGTTGCTAGTCTTCAACACGAGGTTGGGGAGCTTCGTAGCAAGGTATCCGTCCATGAGTCGAGGTTTGCAAAGCTCAAGGCAAAGATGAAAGCTTGCATTCCTGGCATCACATTCTCTTCAGACGAAGACTAGGGTGGTTGTTTTAGCTTGCATCTTGTTTTAACTTAGAATTTGTTGTTGGTTGTAAAACTTGGATGTGTCTTTGGATTTATTGAAGTATTATTGCTTATTTTTTTGATGCTTTCAAAAAGGGGGAGAAAATGGTTATTGTTGCTTTAGTGGCTTATTTGTGCTTATTGCTTATTTGTGCTTATTGGCTTATTTGTTAAAATGGTTTATTGCATGATGAGATTGTTGGATAGCTGGCAAAATGAGGTAAGCTTGAAATTTGAAATCCTTGTTAATTGATGATGAGCATGAACAGTTATTTGGTTTAGGGGAGCGAATTTCAAAGAAAAGTATTTTGGTTGAAATTGCAAAATCTTGTTCACATTGACCACTACGGAAGTTATAAAGCGCACATACTTAGGGAGAGATTGATATTTTTCAAGTTTGAAACATTCAAACAGTTAAAAAAAAGGAAAAACATCTTTTAGAATCTCGGTTTTTGAAATCATCAAAAAGGGGGAGATTGTTAGTTTATGAAATGTTTTGATGATACAAAAAGATGTTTTAAAAGGATGAAATTTCATATCTTTAGTTCGAAGCAAAATTGATGTAAACATGTGCGAGACGAAAAATCTCTCATGAATCGGATGAAGGTTACATCAGCTCTTCAAGAGATCCATGTGAAGCTTGGTAAAAATTTAAGCACTCAGATCCACGTCATACTCTCAGCCAAGGGGCGTAGTTCGATTGACGTATATCTGAGAGACGTCGATCTCTCAGTTTAGCATACGTCGATCGATCACGTATAACTGAGAGACGTCGATCTCTCAGCTTCAGGTATGTCGATCGATCGACATACATCTGAGAGACGTCGATCTCTCAGCCTAATGACGTCGATCGATCGACGTCATTCTGAGAGACGTCGATCTCTCAGCCAGGCTGACGTCGATCGATCGACGTCTGACTGAGAGACGTCGATCTCTCAGCCCTGGCACGTAGATCGATCGACGTCTCCAGGATTCAAAAATTTTCAAACGTTGGAACAAAATCCAAGGGAGATCTATGATATTTTCTCTCTCCAATCTTGCTCAAATTTCTTGTGGACTTTAACCCAACATACTACATGCTTCCTTGACTATTTTAAACATGTCTAAGATTCTCTAGGGTGGCTATCCAAGATCAAATCACTCCATAGGGTGGCTAAAGACTATTTGGGCACTATCTTGACATTTTTGAAGATGAAGACTTGGTGGAGAGCCTCAAAAACGTGGTCAACTTTATTTATAAATATAAGAGGCTTGGATGAAGCAATTACACACTTTCAACATCATCTAGCTTCATTTTCCATTGTTGTATATTTCTCTCATACTTGTAAATTTGTTTAAAGCTTGTCTAGCTTTTCTTTGATCTTCATTATTGTATATTGAGAGAAAGAGAGTCAAGCACAAGAGGAACCATAAATATTTGATCTCTTGCTTGTGCTTAAACTTGTGAGAAAGTGTGAACCTTACTATATTTCTTCAACCCACTGTGAGAAGTTCTTGAGGGAACTTTTTGTTGAAGTAGTGAGGAAGCAAGAAGTTGTTCTTGCTAAAAAGCTGTAGTTGCTGTAGTTGCACAAGTGTGTTTTGTGCAAGAAGTTGCTGTTGTTGTTGCTTACACTAAAGTGTTAGTGTAAGTGTTGCTGTGGTTGTTCTTATTGTTCATAATAAGAAGAGTAGTTGTTGAAAATCCACTCTGGAAACAAAGTGGTAGTGGAGTAGAATCATTTACGATTCGAACCACTCTATATCCGGTGTACTCATTCATTACCTCTCATCTCCAATTCTTGCTCTGATTTTGAATATCCTTTTTGAGTTGAGACAAACGAGAAAATTCTGCAAAAAGAGCCAAACACTCTATTCACCCCCCTCTAGAGTGTATTTCGGACCTAACAAGTATAAATGTACTCAGTGAATTTGAAGGTGATGTTTTATGTTATGCTAATATGATTTCTTTTGTCTTGATACAGTAGATCGACAATTCAGGATGGTTGAGATTGATATATTCCGTGACATTTTTTAACTTGACAAAGGATGATCACATGTATGTATTCTTGCTTGTTTAAGTAAAAGTTGTTAGGACAAATGTCTTTGTACCTTCATCAGGCATTTGAATTGTTTCAATGCCTAATTCGTGTATACTTAGATGTTTAGTTATCATGATCACCAACCTTATGAGTTTGGAAGACCCAAAGATGGATGTTATCAGGGAGTGCATTTTACTTCTTTGAAGTTTAGTTCTTGATGTTTCATTGCCCTTATTTCTTGCTCATTTGATGCTACTTGCATGACTTAGTTAACGGTTGATGAATAATGGATGTGTAAAGTCTTTACATGTCCTAAACTTCATTAATATAATGCATATCATAGTAAGGTAGATGTTTTCACTTATTGTCCTTCGATGTAAAATAGAGATTGTGCTTGGATTAGATGGAGAGTTAAGGAGGTAACCTAGCCGGATGTTCTAAACGTATGAGTAGAACGCACGGTAAGTCACAGTATCCTTACCTTATGCTCGAGGCGTCTGGGTAGAAAGTGTGATAAGTTTAGTATGCTAACCGTACATTCAGAACGATTGGATAAAAAATATGGTAAGACTCGGTATCCTAACCGTACGTTTGGGAATATGTGGTCAAACCAGCTAACCATCTGATCTTGTTCTGACAATATCTTATGATCGAGAATTCAAAATGAGATGATTCAAGTTGTGTTAAAAACTTCATTCCGAATTCTACGAATTCTATTTTAAGCTAATATCTGATTTGTAAGTTCTAGGGGGCCAAGTCTGGGGCACAAATTTGTAGTATGCTTAAGAAAGCTTAGATCATGTATGCTTAAGAAAATTCCAATTTTCTTCACGTTGAGGGTCATAAGTCTTGTATAAGATGCAGCAAGTATATGAATGCTTGATTTAAGTATGGCAAAGTATCAAAATCATGCATATGACCTTATCATGTCTTAAATGGTACTAAATGTGATGGCAAAATCTTTTTGGTGTTATAAGAAACATATCTATGTGTGTACCAGCTGTGGACACAATGATGAATGAATAAATATGTAGACAATGTATTCCTATGTGCTTGATGTAACATGTTTAATGTTCTTTTCTGATTTATATGGAAAAATAACAACATCAACACATACCCAATATATCTCAACGACAGCAATAACAACGTCAATACATATCCAATATATCTCAAGGACAGCAAAAGCTATCGCTAGGGTCTAGGGAGGGTGAGAGGCAGACCAACAATACCTCCATCCCAAAGGATAGAGAGCTTGCTTCTAGTGAGACCGCCTGCTCTATATGCACCTGTATACATGACACAATAACATGGATACCGTGTGCTAGTGTAATTTATATGACTAATTGGTAAATGTGTTGAACAAGGATTTAAGATAAATTAATGAATGTTACATATTTAGAATAAGGATGGGAATCATCGGGACTCAAATTTATATGATGTTGCTTTAAGGTAAACCACGTCATGCTTAGGATATGGCCTCTGACGTGTATGATGTAAATATAATATGTTATACTGAGGTTATAACCTCTAACATATGTGAAGCTAAATATAACATGTTATGCTTAGGTCATAGCATCTGACATATAAAAATATTAATGTAACATATCATGCTTAGGGTATAGCCTCTGACATATAAGAATGTTAATGTAATGTGTCATGGTTAGAGTATGGCCTCTGACATGTAAGAATGTCAATATGACATGACATGCTTTGGGTATAGCCTCTAACATGTAAGGATATATATGTAACATTTTATGCTTGGTGTTTGACATGTAACATGCATCATCTGTCAAAATTGATGCAACAAACGAAAGCAACAATCAAGAGTACAAAAGAGGAACTGAATAACTGCAACTTCATTGAGAGAAAAATATACAATTGATCCCAATTTTGGCTCACAACCAACCGGGTAAAGAAGAAACTACCATACCCGTTATATACAATTCACGAAGGAGGGAAAAATCAAAAGGCTAAAATGACTATTATACCCTTACTTAAACGATTACAACCGTCAGCACACAAGGGCAATACGGTCATTTCAACATGTTTAAAAAAACTCCCGCGGTGAGTCTTCTTCTCCAGCTCTCCCTTTGCACTTGAGGCTGCTTCGCACCTCAGCTCACTCACAGCCCACGTGACCTTGGCAGCCAAGCTTCCTACACACGCAACTGCCAGCTCACCAACTTCACCATCCTAGTCTTCAATTCCTCAGTTAATCCAACGGTTCCCTTTGTTTCAATGCTACTCCAACTTGGATTGTGCTTCTCTACTTACCTCCATCTCAGATGCAACTTCAACACCCCCCCCTCAGACCTGACGCCTTAAACAAGTTGCACACACCCATACTAGAAGTCAGGCTCTGAAGTGTTGCTGAATCAAGCGCTTTCGTAAATATGTCTGCCAACTGATGCTCTGTCTTGATTGGCATAGGAATGATCACACCTTGTTGAAATTTGTCCCTCACCACATGACAATCTATTTCTATATGCTTTGTTCTTTCGTGAAATACAGGATTCTCAACTATATAGATTGCGCTTTTGTTGTCACAAAATAACTCAACAGGTCTGGAATGACTTACACCCAAGTCATCTAACAAATACAGAAGCCACTGCACCTCACAAGTTGCCAACGCTAAGGCTCTGTATTCGGCTTCAGACGAAGATCTAGACACTGTGCTCTGTTTTTTTGCCTTCCACGATATCAATGAATCACCAAGGAACATACAGTACCCCGTAACTGATCTCCTAGACTCCACACAGCCTGCCCAATCAGAATCAACATAGCCTTTTAACTCCAGTTTCCCTCTGCTAGGATAGAAAAGCCCCTGACCTGCTGTACCTTTAAGGTACCTGAGCAACCTATGAGTTGCTTTCAAATGTAATTCAGTTGGTGCATCAAGATACTGGCTCAATTATTGTACTGCAAATGAAATATCAGGCCTGGTTATTGTAAGGTACAACAACTTGCCTATTAACCTCCTATAGTTGGACACATCTGATATAAGTGTGGAATCCTTATGTGCCAACTTCACATTTTGTTCCATTGGGCTCTTAGCTGGTTTGGCACCTAAAAAACCCGCTTGTTCCACCAGCTCCAAGGCATATTTCCTTTGACAGATCATAAGCCCCCCTTGGGACCTTGCCACCTCAATGCCTAGGAAGTATTTCAAGGGACCTAAGTCCTTGATCTGGAAGGCTCGATGTAAGGACTGTTTTAGCTGAGTGATCAAGGAAATGGAGTTGCTAGCCACTATAATGTCATCAACGTAAACTAGAAGAACCAAGAAAGCATCTGATGTCCTTTAGGTAAACATGGTGTGATCATGTTTGGATTGGATACAACCCTGGCTAAGTAAAAACTGCGTAAGCTTGATGTTCCATTCCCGACTAGCCTGCTTTAAGCCATAAAGGGATTTGTGCAGCTTGCATACGGTGTTTGGTGCAGGTGCAGGAACTCCATCAGGCAGAGACATGTAGATCTTTTGAGTAAGCTCACCATGTAAGAATGCATTGTTGACGTCCATCTGATGTATATGCCAATTACGTATAGAAGCCACGGCCAAAAGTAACCTCACAGTGGTGAGTTTGGCTACAGGTGAAAACGTATCCGTATAATCAATTCCCAGTTGCTGGGTGTACCCTTTTGCCACAAGACGGGCTTTATACCTCTCAACACGGCCATCTGGTCTATACTTAACCTTATAGACCCATCTACACCCAATTGGTGTCTTCCCAGCAGGTAAGGGAACCAGGGACCAGGTATGGTTGGCCTCAAGTGCAGCTAACTCCAGCTGCATTGCCTTCTGCCAATGAGCAATGTTGGCTGCCTCTTGGTATGACCTTGGTTCCTGTTGCACACTAATATTGAGAGCATATGATTTATAGTTAGGTGCTAATGAGTCATAAGACAGATAGTTTTCAATAGGATATGGAGTGGAGTGACTTTGTGAGAGATCAGAGGATGAGGAAGCACCAGTAAGGAGATTACAATAATACTCTTGCAGGTATCTAGGTGGATGTCTGGTACGCTTTGATTTGGATGAGTCAGAAGTATCAAGGAAAATGGGAGGCAGATGCACCTCAAGACCAGTGCAGGGCTGATGAGTCACAGGAGACACCTCCATGGCAGGAACAACAGAGGATGATTCTGAAGGGGGTGAATTATCTGTTGTAGTCTCAGATGAATTAGGACTAGTCATGGGATTGGAAGGAGACGTGAAGGGTGCTGGGACAGAATCAGAATGTGGTGACTCAGAGGTGCAGGAAGGAAAAGAAGCTTGGACTGCTGTAGGCAAGGGTGACTCAGAAGTGCAGGAAGGAAAAGAAGCTTGGACTGCTGTAGGCAAGGGTGCACTGGACGAAGAAGAAAAGGATGACTGGAAAGGAAAGACAAACTCATGAAACTGTACATCCCTTGAGACAAAGACATCCTTAGTCGATAGGTTGAGAAGAGTGAAGCCTTTGGTATGATAAGGCAGGCCCAGGTATACACATGGCACGCTTCTTGGATCAAATTTGGTTTTGTGAGGAGACACGTTGCCAGCAAAAGCCAAGCAACCAAAAATTTTTAAGTTTTGATAGGATGGGGTTATATTGTACAGGCACTGATAGGGTGTTTGTTGTTTAAGAAATGGAGTGGGAATGATGTTTATAAGATGAACAGCATGCTGAACACAATATCCCCAGTATGGTATGGGTATGTTGGCTTGAAATCGCAGTGCCTGTGCCACATTGAGTATATGCTGGTGTTTTCTCTCTACCACTCCATTTTGTTGTGGAGTGTATACACATGACGTATGGTGGATAATGCCTTTAGCCATAAAGAATTGGTCCATTTTAAATTCAAGGCCATTATCTGTTCTCACGCACTTGATATTTTTGGAGAATTGTGTGTTGACATAGTGCCAAAAGCTCTCAATGACACGTCTAGCTTCTGACTTCTGTTTCAACAGATACACCCAAGTATATCTTGTATGATCATCAACGATGGTTAAGAAGTAACGATGACTATGTACAGTAGGGTGTTTGTATGAACCCCAAATATCAACGTGTATAAGATCAAAGGGGGATTTGGAAACAGACACAGAAACAGGAAATCTATTTTTCTTCAATTTTGCCAAAGGGCATATTGTATAGCTATGAGCATCATTACAGTCATAAACTGAATCATCTACTTTGCAAATCTCCTTTATTCGAAAATGAGAGGGGTGTCCTAATCTATAATGCCACAGCATAGAAGAATCAATAGTTTGAATTGTGGATGAGAGACAACTAACTGAAGAAGAGATTTGACTGGACTGTCTGTGAGTGCCACTGAGGTAAAACAAGCCATTGTGCTGCTCAGCTGAACCAATCATCTTCAGGGATGTACGTTCCTGAATGGTACAATATTTTCCCAAAAATTGAATAAGAACCGAAGGAATAGACAACAACTTACTGAGGGACAAAAGATTATAAGCAAAAGAAGGAACAAAGAGGACATTATGAATAACTAAATGAGGATTGACAACCACGGTTCCCATGTGCGTGGCTGCAACTGAGGAATTGTTGGGCAATCTGATAGAAACATGCTCAATAGAACGATAAGACTGGAAGAGTTTAAGGCTGCAGGCTATATGATCAGTAGCACCTGAATCTATAATCCAAATGTTCAAATTATTAGAGTGACTTTCACCTTGATCATTACCTGAGAGTGCAGACATCACGGCCCCTTGACTTCCAGCTATCTGACCTTGAACAGGAACCTTCTTGCCTTCATCATTAACAGCAAGCAACGCCAACAGCCTTTGAGTCTGCTCTGGTGTGAGCAAGGGAGCCTGGTACATCCCACTTCCCTGCTCCATCTGTGATGCCTGACCATCACTGCTCACTACCTCAGACATATTCACTTGATTCCTCGTCTTGAATCTAGGAGGAAAACCATGCTTACGATAACACCTCTGCTCAACATGTCCAATCATGCCACAATGTGTGCACTGCGGTCTTTTTCCACCATCTGGAAAGAACCTTCCATTTCCTCTCCTGTAACCAGTATTTCCTCCTCTACCTGTATACGAATTCACTGCTGCAACCATACTGTTTTCAGTAATGTCCTCAACCATAAGAGCAGTTGGATTGTTATTAATAGAGTTCTGCACACTCATCCCCGTTAACTTCCTTTCGTATTTTAAAGCCATCGCAAATACCTCATCAATCTTCGGCAGTGGTGACATTACAAATACTTGAGATTTAACCGGTTCAAACTCTTCGTTTAAGCCTTTCAGGAACTTAATGATATAATCTGTTTCAACAAACTCACGCAATTCAACTCCAATGTTACATGTACA
The DNA here is from genome assembly GCA_036186865.1 of Eustoma russellianum. Classification (NCBI taxonomy): domain Eukaryota; kingdom Viridiplantae; phylum Streptophyta; class Magnoliopsida; order Gentianales; family Gentianaceae; genus Eustoma; species Eustoma russellianum. The sequence goes on from AP025054.1 coordinate 26,360,032, forward strand.
ACCACGACAAGCACACATAGGAAGAGGTCTCAACACCATCATCTCTTCCCATAGAACTTTCACCTTGGTGAAATAGTCATTCACCGAATCACTCTTTTGTTTGACAGAATAAAATTTCTCAAGGAGATCTGATAATCTAAAAGCATCACCTGTGCCATACCTGCGTTTCAAATCGTTCCAGACTTCCTGCGCACTGTCATACCACATTATGCTCTGAGCAATCGAAGGAATCACACTGTTCATGATCCACGAGTGTACCATCGAATTGACCTGCCTCCACGCACCATACTGCGAATCAATCACATCTGGTTGCTCAATTGTGCCGTCAATAAAGCCTATTTTATTTTTAACAAGAAGTGCCATCTGGAACATCCTACTCCACGAATGAAAATTATGTGGATTCAATGGAGGCTGAGCAAGGATAATCGCCGGACTATCACTAGGATGAAGGTAATATGGATTGCTGGTGGTGTTTTCAACTGGTTGTGAACCACCGGACTTCTGGCTACCAGAAGTTGAAGCCATGACCGAAGAAAAGGCTAAATTGAATTCAAATGATATGAATCAAGGATCAAAAGGAAAAAAACCAAACACAGTATGCAAATCAGCAGCGAAAGAGTCGCTCTGATACCATGTCAAAATTGATGCAACAAACGAAAGCAACAATCAAGAGTACAAAAGAGGAACTGAATAACTGCAACTTCATTGAGAGAAAAATATGCAATTGATCCCAATTTTGGCTCACAACCAACCGGGTAAAGAAGAAACTGCCATACCCGTTATATACAATTCACGAAGGAGGGAAAAATCAAAAGGCTAAAATGACTATTATACCCTTACTTAAACGATTATAACCGTCAGCACACAAGGGCAATACGGTCATTTCAACATGTTTAAAAAAACTCCCGCGGGGAGTCTTCTTCTCCAGCTCTCCCTTTGCACTTGAGGCTGCTTCGCACCTCAGCTCACTCACAGCCCACGTGACCTTGGCAGCCAAGCTTCCTACACACGCAACTGCCAGCTCACCAACTTCACCATCCTAGTCTTCAATTCCTCAGTTAATCCAACGGTTCCCTTTGTTTCAATGCTACTCCAACTTGGATTGTGCTTCTCTACTTACCTCCATCTCAGATGCAACTTCAACATCATCATCATCATCATCTGGAGCAAGTGTTGTACAATGATATGACCCTAACATGCAAAAAAGTTAAATAGAATATGTCATGCGACGGTATAACAAAATGACATGTTAAGTAATGAACTTATGCATGAGGATATTTTCAAAGTTTATTTAGTGAAATGACAAGTTATGCCTTGAGAAACGTTATGCTATGAACGAAATGATACGTTATAAAAGAAGTGATAAGCTATGCATAGAATGATATGTTATGTAATAAAATGACATTATGTAACAAAATGATAGGTAATGTAATCAAGTAATGCTGTCGTAATGAAATATTACATCATGTGGTGAAAAGATATGTTCTTTTCCTAATTATATAGAAAGTGAAGTTAATGAAATGACAAATCATGCCTTGACGAATTGATGTGTTATGATGAAATGTAATGATTTGTTAAGCTCTAATATAGTGATGCGTAAATGTATGAATGTATTCGTGTAAATATGAAAGAAGAATTGAAAGAAGAGTATGACGTAAGAACGTATGTCGTCAAGGAATAGAAAGAAGTGTCTGTGCTATATGCACAATACCTACAAAAGTGACCATCAGTCTTCCCACTCCACTGTATCAGCCCCGTCCTCAACAAAGACGTAGTCATAAGTCTCTTCCTGCTCACCTGGTGGGGGGGGGGGGGGAAGTAGGGGTGAGTGACTGGGAAATCACTCAGTAGGCACCTGCCTCCAAATAGTACAAGACAAGCATCCAATAATGATACAACACATAGCAAATAAAGCATGATACCACATACGCATATGAAAGAATACGGAAAGGTAAAGCACTCCAGGTATAGTATGCGCAACAACGTGATGCATGTCCCTCTACGCATGTCATACGCAACAAATTCATGTCACACAGCGTGCCGATATCCCTATCGTGCAATGCATGAACCCGGGTCCTACTGAGTGGCTGCAGTTCGTACACCCCACAGTCACCATACTGAGTGTGCGTGGTCGCGCCTCCGCACACCATCCTGAGTGTCGTGGCCCCGCCACCGTACACCATCCTGAGTGTCGTGGCCCCGCCACCGTACACCATCCTGAGCGTCCGTGACCCGTACGTCACGACCCGCCATTAATGCAATGCACGTGCCATGAATGCAAAAACACAATCGCTTGAGGCCTCTAGCCCATCCTCACCATCCTCCAGCACTCAATTCTAAGTTCATTTATTATCCGAATAATGATTTAACGTTGTTTAAGGTTAAAATCATTATTCCATGGTTTATAAACATTTATTGTGCATTTTCTATATTTTTTCCTATTTTTTTTAATTTATTTCTATTTATTACCTAATTATCCATATTAAATAAATTGTCAAAATTACTAAAATTTAGTGAAAATAATTTAATTTCAGCATTTTATAATTTTCGAAATTGTTTATAATTTTCTGATATTTATTTATAATTTTCTTATAATTATTACCATTTAAATTTAATTAAAACCCAAATTTCTAAAATCTCAGAAAATTCCAGAAATTCAAATTAACATTTAAATTGTAATTGGGCTGGCCCTTTCTGCCAGCCCTGATCCGCTTCCTTGGCAGGCCTGGAATCGCCCAGCGATCCGGCCAGCCGCTATGTATAAATTTTTTTTTGTCGGGTTATTGGGCCGGCTGATGACTGGCCCGGTCCGCTGGCCATCCGGCCCGGCCCGTACCAGCCTTCCCTTTTTTTTGATTTACTTAATAATTGGGCCAAGCCCTTTTTAAGGGGCCAGCCCTATTCCAGCTTCAGGGTCTTTGGCCCTTTCAGTTTCAGGGCCTTCGGCCCTTTTCAACCTAGATTCTTTTTTTTTAATTATCTATTCTAATTTCAAATAAGGTGCGTCCAGCACCACTGCCAGAGCGCGTGTAGGCCACGCGCTGCCATTCCGGCGGCGCGTGAGCCGCTCCGGCTTCCTCCGGCATCCCTTTTTCGACCCCGATCTACATTTTTGCCTATTTCTAGTCTATGGAAACCTATACTAAGGCCAACACAAAGTGAAAAATCTCTAAACATACTAAAATTTCACTATTTTGATTATCAAATTTTTCCCTAGAACCAAAACTAAGCACGCAACACACAGTACACGCATACCACAGTCTACAACTTTCATGTTTTTCACGGATTAACAATCATGCTATGAAACTCGACAATTAAAACAACAAAAAAACACACAAAATACCACTAGAGCACGCTTGAATTTGCACCAAATGGAGCGGGAAAAGGAACCTACCTGGATTTCAGACAACACTTCGCGATTGACTTCTTTTCCCTCTCTCCCCTCCTTCTTCTCCTTTTCCTCTTCTCTCTTTTCTTCCTGCGTCGCCTCCCCTTCCCTTTGCTTTCTCTATTGTTTTTTTTCTTCTATTGTTTATATATTTATATATATATTATTTTTTTTCCTTTTGGTCTTTGTTTCCCCGTTGCCCCCTTATCCCCCTTTTTGAGTTTCGATCAGCGACAAATTAGGGGGGAACAGTTACAACCCCCCCCCCTTTTCACACGTTCTCTCTTTTTTTTTAAATTCATTTATTTATTTTCTTTTATCTTTATCTTCTACCTATTTAATTATTATTATATTTCTTTTCTTTATTTTCCTTTTTTTGGCTATAACATCCTACCCATCTTACAAAAAGTTTCGTCCTCGAAACTTGACATACTTTAATCATCAGGGTCAGGGGGCTGTCCCCCAAGTTATTGCTGATACTCTAGCCACCCTGACTACCCTGGTGGCTCAGCAGCAGGTGCAGATGGCTCACCTGCAGCAACAGCAGCAACAGCAGCAGCAGCAGCCCCCACCACCACCACCCCCGGGACTTCGTTTCTTTTATAGGGAGATGCAGCACTCCCGGGTACCGATGTTTAGGGGCACTACATGGCCAGAGGAGGCTGAGATTTGGCTCCAGAATATGACTGAGCAATTGAGATTATTACAGGTCCCTGATGACCTGAAGGTGGAGGTGGTCGTTTCATTTCTGGAGGGTGATGCGAGGGGATGGTGGATTAACGTGCAGCGCCGGTTGACCCCTCCGGTGACTTGGACTCAGTTTCGAGAAGAGTATGAGAGGCACTATATTCCGGAGAGTGCCATACAGAGGAGGATGACTGAGTTTTAGCTACTTACTCAGGGGTCTATGACCGTGGACCAGTATGCGGAGAGATTTCATGCGCTGGGGAGGTATATGCCCTCCGTTATGGATAACGAGAGGGCAAAGATGTCTAAATTCAAGACCGGACTGAGCCCTCGCATTCAGTCGTTGATCATTTGTGCTAGACCGAGGACTTTCGAGGATTTGCTGGAGGTATGCCGGGATGTTGAGGGTGACCTCAGGAAGAGTGCGGTAGATGACCGGACGAAGCGGCCACGGGAGGAGTACCGTTCCGGGAGACCTGGGAGATGGCTGAAGGTGCCCCGCCGCCAGCAGCAGGGGAGCTCTTCTCGACCACCGCAGTAGAGACATTTTACTCAGCCATTAGCCATCGAGGGACCGGCATTGACAGATGCACAACCAGTGAGGACAGTGGCACCCACTACTCCATGTGTCCATTGTGGGCGATTTCATCCGGGTCAGTGTTGGAGGACCCAGAATGTTTGCTACAGATGCGGCACACCAGGGCACTTTGCCCGAGACTGCCCCGCACAAGGACAGGCCCCACCCCAGCAGAGCCAGCCACAACAGAAGGGGAGGCCAAAGACGAATGCCCGAGTACATGTCATGCCGCACACCGACGTCGAGGACACCAGCGATGTCGTAGCAGGTACACTTTAATTAAGTGTTATAAATCCGAATATGATTTAAATACCTTTCTGTCTCGTGGTTATGTGTTATATTGTATAACCCTGCCCGTGTTAGGTGAGATATTGATTAACAAGGTCCCAGCCTACGTCCTTTTCGATAGTGGGGCCAGCCATTCATTTATCGCCAGGAGGGTCGTCAAGAGTCTGAATATTCCACCAGAACGGCTGGAGATTCCTTACCGTGTCCAAACCGCTGGGGACCAGGTGTTGGTATCGCACTATCAGTACAGAGACTGTTCGATGGAGATTAATGAGCTGGAGTTCACGGCGACTCTGATTCCGATCCAGATGCAAGATTTTGATGTTATTCTGGGCATGGATTTTCTGGCTAAGTATGAGGCCAAGATCGACTATCGTCAGAGGCAGGTCCGCATGCAGACACAGAGTAAGCAGGAAACCATCTTTCAAGGAGACTACAAGTTACATAAGGCGCCCAAGATGATCTACATGAGTGCAGTGCAGGCGCACAAGGCGTTGAGAAAAGGTAATCAAGGTTTTCTTGTATATGCTATTGGCACAGAAAAAGAGTTACCGTCGATAGAATCAATACCAGTGGTGAGTGAGTATAAAGATGTATTTCCCGATGAGCTGCCAGGACTACCGTCCAGTCGGGAGGTAGAGTTTGAGATTAATTTACTACCCGGTGCTGAGCCAATATCAAAGGCACCATACAGAATGGCTCCGGCTGAGCTGAAGGAACTGAAAGAACAGCTGCAGGAGTTACTGGACTGGAAGTTCATCCGACCCAGCGTCTCACCCTGGGGAGCTTCGGTCTTGTTTGTGAAGAAGAAGGACGGCAGTATGAGGCTTTGCATTGATTATCGGGAGATTAATAAGATCACTATCAATAACAAATATCCTCTACCTCGGATCGAGGACCTTTTTGATCAACTAAAGGTACCCTTTAAACCTTGTAACTCATAATTGATATTATAGAATCTTCCAAATGATCTCTCAATTTTGGTATTTTTCAGGGTGCCAAGGTATTCTCTAAGATTGACCTTTGATTCGGATACCATCAGCTGAGAATTAAAGCAGAAGACGTAGCGAAGACTGCTTTTCGCACTAGATATGGCCACTATGAGTTTTTAGTGATGCCATTCGGTCTGACTAATGCTCCCACAGCCTTCATGGATTTGATGAATACGGTGTTCAGGGACCAGCTTGACAAGTTTGTGGTGGTCTTCATCGATGATATATTAGTCTATTCTTCAGATGAGGAATCCCACGAAAAGCATCTGCGGGAGGTTCTGGATATTCTCAGGAAGAAGAAGTTATATGCTAAGTTTAGTAAGTGCAAGTTCTGGCTGAAATGTGTTGTGTTCTTGGGCCACGTGGTCTCAGAGGAGGGAATTTTTGTAGATCCTAAGAAGATTGAGGTCATTACTGAATGGCCTAGACCGACTAATGTGACCGAAGTGAGGAGTGTTTTGGGCTTGGCCGGCTACTATCGGAAGTTTGTTGAAGGATTTTCATCGATAGCTGTGCCCTTGAGCAGATTGACTCAGAAAAAGTCAAAGTTTGTCTGGACCGCTGAATGCGAGCAGAGTTTTGAAGAACTTAAGAGACGATTGACGACGGCCCCTATTCTTGCTCAACCCTCAGGCTCAGAAGGGTTTGTCATATATAGCGATGCATCGAAGAACGGATTAGGTAATGTATATGTTTCCAGAGTTGAATTATACGCATTACAACGGTGGCCTAACTGTTTCTTTGCAGGATGTGTCCTCATGCAAAATGGCAAGGTCATCGCGTATGCTTCGAGACAGTTGAAACCATACGAGCAAAATTATCCGACGCATGACTTGGAGTTAGCTGCAGTAGTCTTCGCATTTAAGATTTGGCGTCATTATCTTTATGGAGTGAAGTGCGAAGTATTCACGGATCATAAGAGTTTAAAGTATTTATTCACCCAAAAAGAGCTGAACATGCGTCAGAGGAGATGGCTTGAACTTTTAAAGGACTACGATTTGACTATTAGCTACCATCCGGGAAAGGCGAACCGAGTCGCAGATGCTCTGAGTAGGAATCCAGCCATGCCAGACAGACATAGTTGGAGAGAGATATGGCGGAGTTGGATCTTGACATTGTGGACTCCACAGCGAGTGTTCTCGCGGCGTTGATTATCACTCCATCTTTGATTGAGCCGATCAAAGAGGCGCAGAAGGGAGATGTAACCCTTAGTGAGCTACGGGAGAGAATGATGACGAGTCAAGTTGACGAGTTCCAGATCCATGACGATGGTAGTATGTGGTTTCAGGGGAGACTGTGCGTACCGGAGGTTGAGGATCTCAGACGAACGGTATTGAAGGAGGCACATAACTCAAAGTTGTCAATTCATCCGGGTGCTACCAAGATGTATAATGAGCTGAAGAAGCATTACTGGTGGAGCGGTATGAAGAGACATATAGCTGAATTTGTTGAGAGGTGTCTAGTATGTCAGCAGGTCAAGGCGGAACACCAAAGACCAGGAGGGTTGTTGATGCCGTTGGAGATTCCTGAGTGGAAATGGGAGCATGTGACTATGGATTTTGTGATGGGTCTCCCGAGGACAAGAAATGGCAATGACATGATCTGGGTGATAGTGGACCGTTTGACTAAGTCCGCTCATTTCTTACCAGTACCGAATGATGTGGCTCTAGAGAGGTTGGTTACACTCTATATCGACAACATCATCACGTTACATGGCGTTCCAGTCAGTATTGTCTCCGACCATGACTCGAAGTTCACTTCCAAGTTCTGGTCAGCATGTCAGAAGAGAATGGGGACCGAGCTACGATTGAGTACTGCGTTTCATCCGCAGACAGATGGACAGTCAGAGAGGTCCATACAGACGTTGGAGGATATGTTAAGAGCTTGCGCCATTGACTTCAGGGGGAACTGGGATGGTATGATCAAGTTGATTGAGTTCTCTTACAATAACAGTCATCATAGCGCCATCGGCATGGCACCATTTGAGGCGCTTTATGGGCGTAAGTGTAGATCCCCTATTCTTTGGGATGATATGGGAGAGCGCGCTATTACAGGTCCAGAGCTGGTCGAGAAAACCAAGGAGAAGATTAAGTTGATTCGAGAAAGGCTTAAGGTTGCTCAAGACAGAAGTAAGAGTTGGGCTGACTAGAAGAGGCGTCCGTTGGAGTTTGATGTGGGAGAAAAGGTTTATCTGAAAGTATCACCTATGAAGGGTGTTGTGAGATTCGGTCTGAAGGGTAAGCTGAGGCCCCGATACATTGGTCCCTACGAGGTGCTCGAAAGGATTGGTCCGTTAGCTTACCGTTTGGCGTTGCCCCCAGCGCTGGCACAAATGCATAATGTATTCCATGTATCACAGCTGAGGAAGTACGTCCCAGATCCGAGTCATATACTAGACACACCGCCTTTGAGAATCAGACCGGATATATCATATGAAGAGACTCCTGTTCGGATTATAGACCGCAAAGACCAGGTGCTCAGGAGAAGAATCATTCCATACGTCAAGGTGCAATGGAGCAATCACAGAGAGAACGAGGCAACTTGGGAGCTGGAGGAGCAGATGCGCGAACGCTACCCTGAACTCTTCCATTAAGGTACATCGAACCTTCTCAGCCTTTATGATTAAAGTATGTCAAGTTTCGAGGACGAAACTTTTTGTAAGATGGGTAGGATGTTATAGCCAAAAAAAAGGAAAATAAAGAAAAGAAATATAATAATAATTAAATAGGTAGAAGATAAAGATAAAAGAAAATAAATAAATGAATTTAAAAAAAAGAAAGAACGTGTGAAAAGGGGGGGTTGTAACCGTTCCCCCCTAATTTGTCGCTGATTGAAACTCAAAAAGGGGGATAAGGGGGCAACGGGGAAACAAAGACCAAAAGGAAAAAAAAATAAAATAATATATATATAAATATATAAACAATAGAAGAAAAAAAAACAATAGAGAAAGCAAAGGGAAGGGGAGGCGACGCAGGAAGAAAAGAGAGAAGAGGAAAAGGAGAAGAAGGAGGGGAGAGAGGGAAAAGAAGTCAATCGCGAAGTGTTGTCTGAAATCCAGGCAGGTTCCTTTTCCCCCTCCATTTGGTGCAAATTCAAGCGTGCTCTAGTAGTATTTTGTGTGTTTTTTTGTTGTTTTAATTGTTGAGTTTCATAGCATGATTGTTAATCCGTGAAAAACATGAAAGTTGCAGACTGTGGTATGCGTGTACTGTGTGTTGCGTGCTTAGTTTTCGTTCTAAGGAAAAATTTGATAATCAAAATAGTGAAATTTTAGTATGTTTAGAGATTTTTTACTTTGTGTTGGCCTTAGTATAGGTTTCCATAGACTGGAAATAGGCAAAAATATAGATCGGGGTCGAAAAACGGATGCCGGAGGAAGCCGGAGCGGCTCACGCGCCGCCGAAATGGCCGCGCGTGGCCTACACACGCTCTGGCAGTGGTGCTGGACGCACCTTATTTGAAATTAGAATAGATAATTAAAAAAAAAATCTAGGTTGAAAAGGGCCGAAGGCCCTGAAACTGAAAGGGCCGAAGACCCTGAAGCTGGAATAGGGCTGGCCCCTTAAAAAGGGTTGGCCCTTTAAAAAGGGCTGGCCCCTTAAAAAGGGCTTGGCCCAATTATTAAGTAAATCAAAAAAAAGGGAAGGCTGGTACGGGCCGGGCCGGATGGCCAGCGGACCGGGCCAGTCATCAGCCGGCCCAATAACCCGACAAAAAAAAATTATACATAGCGACGGGCCAGATCGCTGGGCGATTCCGGGCCTGCCAAGGAAGCGGATCAGGGCTGGCAGAAAGGGCCAGCCCAATCACAATTTAAATGTTAATTTGAATTTCTGGAATTTTCTGAGATTTTAGAAATTTGGGTTTTAATTAAATTTAAATGGTAATAATTATAAGAAAATTATAAATAAATATCAGAAAATTATAAACAATTTCGAAAATTATAAAATGCTGAAATTAAATTATTTTCACTAAATTTTAGTAATTTTGACAATTTATTTAATATGGATAATTAGGTAATAAATAGAAATAAATTAAAAAAATAGAGAAAAATATAGAAAATGCACAATAAATGTTTATAAACCATGGAATAATGATTTTAACCTTAAACAATGTTAAATCATTATTCGGATAATAAATGAACTTAGAATTGAGTGCCGGAGGATGGTGAGGATGGGCCAGGGGCCTCAGACGATTGTGTTTTTGCATTCATGGCACGTGCATTGCATTGATGGCAGGTCGTGACGTATGGGTCACGGGCGCTCAGGATGGTGTACGGTGGCAGGGCCACGACACTCAGGATGGTGTACGGTGGCGGAGCCACGACACTCAGGATGGTGTGCGGAGGCGCGACCACGCACACTCAGTATGGTGACTGTGGGGTGTACGACCTGCAGCCACTCAGTAGGACCCGGGTTCATGCATTGCACGGTAGGGATATCGGCACGCTGTGTGACATGACTTTGTTGCGTATGACATGCGTAGAGGGACATGCATCACGTTGTTGCGCATACTATACCTGGAGTGCTTTACCTTTCCGTATTCTTTCATATGCATATGTGGTATCATGCTTTATTTGCTATGTGTTGTATCATTATTGGATGCTTGTCTTGTACTACTTGGAGGCAGGTGCCTACTGAGTGATTTCCCAGTCACTCAGCTCTACTTCCCCCCCCACCAGGTGAGCAGGAAGAGACTTATGACTACGTCTTTGTTGAGGACGGGGCTGATACAGTGGAGTGGGCAGACTGATGGTCGCGTTTAGGATTATAAGAAGACCCTGCGACTATCTATCTTTATTTTATTGAGATCTCATCAGACATTACCTTGTTAGATTTTCAGACTTATGTTATTGTCAGGATTTGGTTTATTATTGTATTAAGGAATTTTATTTATCAAGAAAACTTTATGTTATTGTATTTCGTTTCCGCGCGAAAAATTTCGACGTCTTTTTGGACATGTTGGAAATTAATTCGGCGCTTTGTATTCTCCTTAGTGAGATAAGTGCTACCGTGATTTGGCTGTGGAGGAAAAAAAGAAAAAGGGTTTACTGGAAAAATTGGGGGAAATTTCGGCCGGTAGAAAGTAGAAGGAAGATCTAATTTTCTATTGCTTTTCTTGGATATATGACACATACACACATATCGCATAATTTCATCATCCTTTCATCATCATCAAACAGTCGGCCAGCCTTACTCCCACAGCCACCCTTCGGCCGCATATCTAGGAAGGAGGAAACGCCAATTTCTTGGTCTGCTAAACCTTGTTCTTCGCGTGGTACGTTTAATCGAGACACTAGGTAAGTAATCTTGCTATATTTGCTATGTTTTGTGAAATCCATACGTTTATTTTCGTATCAAAATAAGGATCATGCATAAGTATATGTGATTGCATAATTGGTGATTGTATATGTGTATATGGCCGATTGTATATGTATGTGCATATAGTCTAATTAAGAATGATGAAATTGGAATGCTCTGGAAAAAAAAAGGGGCCGAATGGTGTCATGTTCACTGTACTAGTAAATGGCCAAGATTTATGAATTGAGGGTATAATTAAGGTATTAGTTTATATATATATATATATATATATATATATATATATGTATTTATATATGTATGTGTAGAATACTTAAAAGTCGGTAAAAATGACGGCGCGCTCTGCGATCTTCCGGCGGCGATAGCCGCCGATGTCCGCTACTGCCGGAGACTCCTCTCCATCATCACTCCGATATCATCTCCGCTACTGCAAGTATTCTCTTCTGATCCCCCTTCTGTCAATTGATCCGATACAGCCTCTGCGCAGGCTTTTTACATCGCGCACCTCATGTCAGCGGCGCCGACTTTTGCGGCGGTCGTTACCGGCGCCGCCTGTTCCACCTCCGACAACATCCACATTACCCCGAAAACGGTTGCTCGTCATAAAGGCCTTCCATTGGTTTCCTTTCTAGATGATGAAATTGACGCCTTGGCTGAGCCCTACAGGTATTCTTTGGTTGGCACTTTTTGGTATGGCAGGCCCCCAATAAAAGTTATTCGTGAAGTGTTTGAAAAAATCGGTTTTCATCAAGATTTACGTATTATGCTGCTTGATAAATCACATATACTTCTCACTTTTGGTAATGAAGCGGATTATTTGCGTTGCTTTTATCGCCGATCATGGCAGATCTCTGGTTGTCATATGCGGATTACAAAGTGGACTGTCGATTTTGATCCCAGTGCTGATGTTCCTATTGTGCCAATTTGGGTTGCATTGCCGTCTTTACCAATACATCTTCATCATAGGGCAGCATTGTTTGAGGTGGTCAAGCCGATAGGTACGCCATTGAAGTTAGATGTCGCCACTTCGGGTGACTTACGCCCATCCGTGGCTCGGGTATGTGTAGAGGTTGATGTCTCCCAGGAATTACCTAAGGCCGAATGATACTACAATCCATAGTATATGAGGATCTCCCTCTTTTTTGCACTTCTTGCCGTCGTTTAGGCCATGCAGCATCTGCATGTTCATCGATAGTCAATGGTCAGGCTCCTCCCCCACAACCTCCGCCGCCTCCACCACCCCCACCAAAATTGAATCGTCCTCCTCGTCAGCGATGGACCCCAATCAAAAAGGGTGTGACGTCATCAGGTGTGCCTGAGTCTCCTGCTCCGGCGATAAATAACGATGCCCCTACACCGATGGACCCGCAAGCCTTGCCCACGGCCATGCAGTCTGACACTGCCGTTCCAACTATGGCTTCCCAGCACCATCATGTTGCGGTGGTCCATAATGAAGAAGAATTTTGCGATGCAGCTGAGCATCACCTCCCTGTTGAGCCCCCACATGCTGACATAGGTCACTCTTCGGATACTGATTTGCCAATAGAAGGAACAATGGAGGAGGTTTTGGATGTTACGGAAGACATTGCCCGTAAAATGCAATCTATGCCGCCTTCGCCGGATGAAGATGTTCTGATATCGCGCTTAACAGAGGTTCAGTCGGCGACGGATTTTATACCCGTAGTCCCCAAACGCAAGCGCCGCCCCCGTAAGGACCTGCCACCTCTCCCACCTTCTACGATCTTAACTCGGAGCGCATCTCACGTTGTTCAGGGAAGTTCCTATCTTACTCAATGAATATCTTAGTTTGGAATATTCGGGGCATGCGTGCCTCTTTGCCTAGATTAAAACATTTAATTACGGAACATAGGTTGCATTTGCTAGCTTTATTAGAGCCTAAACACGCACCTTCGAGCATTTGTCGATTCATGTTGCAGCTTGGTTTTACGCATTCTTATGCTTCTGATTCACA
>AP025054.1:26376879-26392021 GCA_036186865.1 Eustoma russellianum
GTTCGGAAACTTCCATCTGAAATTACTACATTTGTTGATCGCACGTCATCACTTGGAGACTACACACGTGTTCAGGGAGGCAAATATGCCAGCGCATTACTTGGCTCAGCATGCAATGATGTCGCCATGCACTTCATTCTTCACATCCTCTAGCCTGCCATCAATGGTCCGGGCAGCAGTCTCTCTGGACCTCACGTCAGTCACTGTGCGTAGACAGTCAACATAATGTCTTCCAAATGGATTGGCACACTCAATTTTTATCTGCCTGTACTCGTTGGAGTACAGGCAGGCCGGGTATGTTGGCTGCTCTTTTTCAATTAATTATCATAGACATTCTCCATGCTTACACATATATTGTTTTTCCATGTACACATAATCTCTTTGATGAGGATACTCGATCTGTTTTGGTACATGCTGCGGTCAGTAAGCACATGGACGTTTGCATTGATTGGCGAAGGTGTACTGTTGCTGCCTGCGCTTTTCCTTGTGCAGGCAGCCTTGGTGGGTTCAATATTCTATCGATTTACTTTATTGGGCTGGTTCTACTAGACCTGTGTGATATATATTTTGATTTGGCTGCTGCATGTACACTTGTGTCACGGCAATCTCTCATGCATGCGGTTCTCGAGAGCCTTCATATTGCTGGATATTCATCTTGTGCAACTGACTATGCATGGATGGGCACGCATTTGGGGCATGAGCTTTGGCGTTGGCTTATTATGTATGTCTTCCACCAGGATTGGCGAATTCTGACACATCCTGCCTGTTTCCTCAGGGATCCAGGCAGACTCGGTATGTCTGCTTATCTATCGGCCTGTATTTTGTATTTTCCACTGTGTTATAACTACCGCTTGGTGTTTTCTATTTCATGTCCTGGATTATGTCCGGTGCTGCCAAATGTTGGTTTTTCCTTCTTGGCGAATTTAACACTCACTGACGAGCCTAAGCCTTGGTTTGATATGACGGGACTACTGGAGGTGACACTGATGCATCGTAATTTCAGCTTTACCCGACAACGGCACCAATTTCAAGGATATCAACATTTGTACTCATATTTACATTCTATGCATTTCAATGATAGTCATATAAATATGTACGCTTTTTCCTTCGCTAGGGTTTTATCCACAAGGGTGGTTTTTCCTAGCAAGGTTTTAATGCGGCATATCATATATGACTGGAGATATGTACTTCTTAGTTCGTTATTTCATTTGGTCACTTACTCCGAACTGATGTAATATGGTTTTCCTCCACCATAAGTGAGGCTTTATTTTAATCAAATAAATTTTCTTTAAAAAAATTTATATATGTATGTATGTGATAAGTGGTTGTGGGAATATTTGTGTATATGGATATAAAAGTTTGGTATTTATTTGATTAGAGCCGAAAGCATATGTGTGTATGGTAATTGCACAGCTCCGCAAACTTGAATATTTTGGAATGAGTGGGTTATGATGTCATATGAAGAGATATATATAGTATAAACATATGAATGCCGTAAATAGAAAAATATGTATATGAATTATGGAAGGTGTGTGGTTTATGTATTGGGGCCGAGAACTGGTGGTTATGTTAAAGAGGTGGGCAGCGGTCATGCTTATGTTGGAGTCTATTATGAATGTAAAATTTAAATATATATATATATATATATATATATATATATATATATATATATTAAGTTGTGAATGTGAAATTTAAATGTGTATATGATAAATATGTTAATATATTATAATTTATATATTAGTACCTGCAATCCAACTTGTATAAGTTTAGATTCGGAATGTGGTTATATTGGTGTTTTGGATAAATTTAAAATTGGTATTTCGACAACATTTTGGTAATTTTGGCAAATTTGACATTTTGGTCCATTTTGGTAATTTGGACTAACTTTGGTACTTATAAAATGGTTTTGAAAAGTTGCATTACATATTTTTGGAAATTCACCCTTACAAGAGAAATATATCGGTAAGCCGGGTTGATTCCTATTTTGGTTATCGAGCGCTGCAGATATAACTACCTCGTCAGGGACAGGGTTTCTGTATGCCTATTTGGATTGCTGCAGATATAACTACCTCGTCAGGGACAAGGCTTCTGTATGCATATTTTGGGCCTGAGCGTAACTACTTAGTCTGGGACAGGGTGCAAAGGCATATATATGGAGCTATAGACGTAACGACCTAGTCTGGGACAGGGTGTCTATAGTATATTCGGTTTTGGGAGGAATCAATTCGTAGTCTTACGGTATAAGTCACTTGTAGGGAAAGTGCTATAGCCATTGCATTTGATTTTGGACTTTGGACCGATTAAACCAGATTTGGTTATTTGGATTTGTGGATCGGTTTAATCGGATATGGACATTGGATTTGGACATTGGACATTGATATTGGAAACATTAATTTTGAGATAAGGAGAACATTGGCATTGCATTGCTTTGAAAAATTGCATCACGTTTTAGCTTGGGCTAACCTTTGTTTGGCTGTCGTTTGGTTTGACTTGGTCATCGGTCTATTTGTTGACTTTGTTATGTAATTTATTGTACTTGGTTACTTATTTTGTTGGGTCTATTTGCTCTACTTGCTTTTGGATGTTAGGGGCAGAATTGTAAATTTACTTGCAAAGAGAAGCATGCTACTATTTTATGTTGGTATATATTTTTATCACACCTGCTTCTCCGTGCATGATCCCATGGTAAGTATAGTGGGATTACTTGCTGAGAGACTTGTCGCTCAAACTACGCTTTAACATTTTTGCAGACAGACAGGTAATTGAGTTAGTACACTCGATGATGATCAAGAATGGAGGTTTCAGGATTGAAGATATTTCGATGAGACTCGTTGAGGATTTAGTGGAGACAGTTATTTTCGCTACTCGAGGTTTATGTAACTTTGGAGATTTAGTATTTATCTATGTTTGACCATTGTATCGGATTTAGATTTGCCTAGACATTGATATTTATGATGATGATTATTTCGAGGTTTTAAATTTTGACTTCCGCTGACGTGTATCTGTTTTGATTTTGACGCTTTGTATTCTCCTTAGTGAGATACGGCGGGTGCACTGTTCCCGATTTTAGGGCTTGGGAGCGGGGCACTACACTTTTCCCCTTGGAATAGAGAGCTCAATAAGGGAGGAAGAAGAGAAAGATTTCCTCTCTGCATCACACATTACTACTTCAAGACAAAGGCTAAGACACTATACCTTTTTTAGTCTTAGAATCCGAAAATTTAGTAGAGTCAAACAAGAAGAACCAAGGTAAGAATCCACTCAGACACGAGTCTAAATACTTCTATTTAATAATTTCCAAAATTGCTCATTAATCTTTTCTTATGTCCCAACAAACCGTGGGTCATACTAGGAGAGTTAGAACGAAGAAGCTTCAAGCTAAGGCCAAGAAGAAAGCTTGTAAGTCACTCATCAAGGAGAAGCCTTCAAGTTTAAACTTGAAGCAAGTGAAGCAGGCAAGTATATATCTTAGATTCTTCACGCCATTTCCAAAGCCACTATGTAATTTATATAAGAAAAATGGATCATGCATGAGTATGTTCAAGGCTAAGTTTCTATGGAAAACAAGTAATGAGACTTACATGTATGTTTGACTATGATAAGGACTAGATAAAAGAATATTCAAATTATGTTCATATGAAAAATATATGTTCACACCAAAATAAGAAATGAGGCTAAAGGGGACTGTTTTGAAGCTTCATGTAAATAATGACTATGACCTAGATTGATATGAGTATGTTTGGTTAGAAGAATGAACATCATGTGAAAGAAAAGAAATGAAACCCTATATGTATGATAAAGTGTGGTGAGGTATGTATTTCGGCCAACTTGGAACAACATTAGTTTTTGGGAAATATAAAAGGGATGATGCATGTACATATGAAAGAAAGATAATGAAATCTTGCATGTAAGATGGTTAAAGAATGTGTTTGTAAACTTTCGGCCATAAAGGATATTTTGGACAAGATTAATTTATAAGTAAGTAGGAAGATGATACATGTACTTAGTTAAGGTATAGCAACAAGCTTCTTGTGCTTGCATGATGATTTTGTAGTTTCCCCAAAACTTTGAAACTTTCGGCCATGACCCCCAACATTCTCTTGATTGAGCATAATTAGTTTGATAATATTTATGTCTAGTATAGTGTGACATGTAGTGGTTAGAAAACTTGTGGAGGATTATATATATTTGTTTAGAATAAAAGTATTAAATCTTTTGATTTCCAGCACATTGTAATTTTGGAGATGTTAGTATCATTCTTGGAGGAAATATGAAACTTTAGGCCATAATATATATTATGAACTAAAGGGAAGTAATTATGTAGTATGTTGCACAAAAGAAGTGATAGGAGTGAAGCTACATAATTTCGGCCATGGTGTCCAATTCAAGGGTAAGTTAGGTATTTTACAAAATGGACCTTAAATATGTGTGAGTAGGAATATATTTTAGAAAATGTCCTCTTCTAGACTTTGTCAAAATTTTGGTTCTAAGATTCACCAAACTTTGTCTAAAGATATGGATATAGTGGTAAAGTGTTAGCTACATGGAATATGTAAATTTCGGATTTCATAATGTATACGTATATGTGATTATGAAAGTTAGTTGTAACATGGATAGCCTATGGACATGTTGGAATATGGAACTTATTGTATACATACATTTGGCTATAAAACTTATTTTGAACATGTTGTAATATGGATATGTATCGTATGATAGTTTGTATGGATTGGAATGTAAGTATGTATTTATAACTGAATGGAACATATGTGAATTAGTATACATACATACATACATATATATATTGAGATATATAGATATATAGTTGCACACATGTGTACTTATATGAATTAATATATATATAGGTGAAACTGTATGTAATTGCTGTATAGTTTTAATTAAAGGACGGGCGGTACCGTCCGGAAATTTTATTTATAATAACCCTCACCTATGGCGGAGGAATACTGTGGTTACAGATCATACTTTCTTATGGAGGGGGAGATTCTCCCCGACTAAGCAATACAATTATACGAAAAACATATATAGAACAGAATGTAGCAGAAAGTATTAATGCTAAAAATGAATAGATGTTCGTAATACAAAAGATTGTAGAATAAGAGAATTGTGTGATGGCTACATAGTGTGTGGAAGAAGATCGCATGATGCTGCCAAAACGTCGTCGCCATGTCAACTGCATGCATTGAGCCAAAATGCTATACAAATGTATGAGTGCAATTATCAAAGCTTGAGTTTGTAATTCCTGCTGCGCGTCTAAGAATTCATTCCTCATATTATGTAGGAGAGGCAAAAAAGAAATGGTTAAAAAGTATAAGATAAGCAGGCGAAGAAAGATACAATGAGCTTGCACATACCAACGTTGACTGCATTCGAGTGGAATACAGGCAACCAAAAGTCATCCAGCCAGTAGCCCAATTCCGCCATTGTGGAATAATCAAAGTGTTTACCTCAGCAAGAACACATAACCAGGCAAAGTAAACATATATCCGTATGAATAACCGATAAGCACAGAGAGCACTTGATGTTAAGGTAAACAAAAGTGAAGATGCTGCTACATACCCAGGTTGTTTGTACCAGATGATACAGACAACAATACAACGCCTTCTATGATAATCGCGATCCAGTGAGATGCATCGAAGGTCCGAGCTCGCCAACCAACAGTAAGTGTCACACATCAAAATTCTCAAGTAAGACCAAATCATGCAAAGTGTAACTATAAAATTGACATGGAGAAACATTTGAAATGAAGGAACATACCAATGTTGCCTATGTCCGAGGATGACATAGGCAACTAACCGATGAAGACGCCAACCCGTTGGGAGACCAGTAATTTTATTGACGGAAGCTAGGAGTAGAATTGTCCAAAACAAGCACACTGCGAACTTCATTAGGAAGATCAAATATTGATGTATAGAGAACCAAGCCAGCCGAATGATATGCATGCCTGGATAAAGAATGAGCAGCAGTATTTGCTTCACCCGGACAATATGAAACCGGCGAGGCATTGAGTCTGAGAAACTAAGTTGTGCGTCTCAAGTCCGCGGCAAAGGCGCCAGTGTATCTGTCCGGCTCTGACAAATATCCTAATAAAACCTGGCAGTCCATCTCAATCAAGAGCTGATCATACTCTGTTGCATAATAGAGCAGGGAGAATTGAAGAGCCATTAATTCGGCCTGTATAGGCGAAAACGCACGGCAAGATGAAGCAAATTGCTAAAACAAAATCACCATGATGATTTCGCAGCACCGCCCCGGCCACAGCATTATTCCTACCTACCACCGCATCGACGTTTAACTTTAACTTTCCTGAGGGTGGCAGTGTCCAGCGGACAAGGCGATGGCGACATGTGCATAAGGATGGCAAAAAATGTCGGGCAACTAGATGAGGAATATTTTGCGAAAACTTCTGACCATGCGTGGTCACACACCATGTATAAATGTGATCACGGACATGCTCAAATAATCTCCCATTAGAGAAGTTGTTTTCTCCAAAGCGAATATCGGTATATTCTTTCCAAATGACCCATGTAACTAGAGATGGCACCATAACCCTCATGTGGCCAAGCATATGTTGGTTGGAGGAGGAGCGCCACCATCTCAAAATATAAGACTGGATAGACGTATTGCCAGGCATCGGTCCAGAAAATAGAATTGATATTTCTTGCCATAAAGGTTTTATCAGTGAACAGCGCAAGAAAATGTGATCTCTAGAATCCGAACTGACTCTGCAGAAAGGACATTGCGTAGGAAAAATGGGTTGCCAGGCTCAGATATTGTCTGGTAAGGGCAAAGCTTGCATCCAAAATTTCCATATAAAAACATTGCATTCCCGAGGACTGGGAGACCACCAGATAAATTTAGTGTACTCTAACTGCAACGCCTGACGAGTCAACAATTTATAGACAGACTTTATCTGTATGTAATTGTTGTACAGTTTCGAGTAAGTATCGTCATCATCATCATCATCATCCGGACCCAGTATATCCCCAACGACAGCAAAAGTTATCGTTAGGGTATGGGGAGGGTAAGTGGTAGGCAGACAATACCTCTATCCCAAGGGATAGAGAGTCTGCTTCCAGTGAGACCCCCGGCTCTATATGTACCTGCATAAATGACATGATAATAGATATATGTTGTGCTAGTGTGTTAGTAAAGAAATTCAAGAAATACAAAGAAAGGACTTTCGATATTAAAATATTCATCATGTGTATATGTACATGTAATGTAAAACAACAGTATAACATACACAACCAAGTGGAAAGTCAACCTAAGGCGTAGATAGTGTCTACGCCTATCTATGTCCCTAAATATACTCTAAATTGTCCCTATATATGTCATATACCTTGTTAACCTTAATCTTATGTCTCCATGACCTCCTATCCTTGACCATGTCCTCAGAGAGATGCAAATCTAGTAGGTCGTGCCTTATCTACTCATCCCAAGTCAGTTTGGGTCTGCCTTCACTCCTGTTCCCCTCTACAATGAGGCTTTCAATTGCTCTGACCGATGCCGTTGTCTGTCTCCGCTTGACATGCCCAAACCATCTCATTTTGCCCTCCCTTATCTTATCTGCTATACTAGCCACGCCTAACCTTTCTCGAAACACCTCGTTTCTGATCTGGTCTAGCCTTGTATGCCCACACATCCATCTTAACATCTTCATCTCTGCTACTTCCATCTTCTGTAATTGTGACCTCTTGATGACCCAGCAGTCTGTCCCATATAACATTTCCGGTCGCACTGCCACCCTATAAAATTTTCCCTTTAATTTAGTTGGGAAATTTTTGTCACACAGCACCCCTGAGGCCGCCCTCCATCTACATCAGTTTGCTTGAACTCGATGTCCTACATCATTATCTATGTCGCCATTCTGCTGCACAAATGATCCTAGGTACTTAAACTTACTTACTTGTGGTACCACTTGACCATCGATGGTGAGTTGGCTATCCTCACTGTCTGCTACGCCGCTGAAGTCGCAGTGTAGATACTCGGTCTTCGAACGGCTAATCTTTAAGCCTTTTCTCTCTAAAACACCTCTCCACTGCTCTAGTTTCATACTCAGGGTATGTCTACTTTCTGCAACTAATACGATATCGTCAGCAGAAAGCATACACCACGAAACTGCCTCCTGTATCGTCTTTGACAACTCGTCAAGGGCAACTGCAAAAAGAAATGGGCTCAACGCAGACCCTTGATGGAGACCGACCTCCACCGAAAAGAAGTCTGTATTCCCCACAAGCATACGAACAATTGTTTTTGTTCTAGCATACATATCTCTAATTATGTCTATATACTTCATAGGGATCCCTCTTGCATCCAGACTATCCCATATACGCCTACGTGGCACACTATCACATGCTTTTTAAAGATCGATGAAAACCATATGTAAATCACGCTTCTTCTCCCTATACTTCTCCATTAATCTCCTGAGGACGTGTATTGCTTCCGTAGTTGATCTTCCTTGCATAAAACCAAATAGATTCACCGTGACCTGAGTTTCTCCGCTAATTCGAGTATCGATACTCTCTCCCATAACTTCATGGCATGGCTTAGCAACTTAATCCCTCTATAGTTCCCAAACATTGTGCGTCTCCTTTGTTCTTATACAGGGGGACCACTGTTATAACCCGAAATTTTTGAACTAATTGTTACACGTTAATTTAATACTGAGTAGTCGTTAGGTATGACAACTCTTCGAAATTAAATTAATTGTAGCGTGTCGATTATGTTTAAGTAACGCTATAAATATACAAATTGTTATAAGCGTATAGAGAAAAAGAAAATACAAAGTGAATTAAAGAAAAAGAAAAAGAAAATAATAAATAAAAAAAGGAAAAGGAGGTTCCGTATGATAATAGAAAAAAATAATTAATAATAAAATAATAATAAATGAATAAAGGGGGGATAAAGGAGATTTGAGATAAGGTAAAAAACTAATAAAATAAAAAAAATGATAATTCAAACGTGGGTTACGGGGAAAAATGTTTTCCCCAAAACTGTCGCTCAGCTGACGCATAAAAGGGGCGCTGGGGATAAGGGTAGAACGCACAAAACAAATATAGCAGAAAGGAAAAAAAAGAGACGCAGGGAGGGGCAACGGCGGGGAGGAAGAAGAGAGAGAAGGGAGAAGAGAGAAGAAGAAGAGAAAGAGAAAAGACAAACCGGGTTTATCTCCAATCGCGTAGTTTGTCTGCAAATAGGTAGGTTCCCTTTTCCCCCTCCAATTGGTATAAATTCAAGCATGCTTTGGTGATATATTACGTGTTTTGTTGTTTTTAATTGTTGAAATCTATACTGTGTTGCTTAATCTGTGAAAAGCATGAGTTTTGATTTCTGTGGAAGATGTTTGATTTCTGCCGAATGCGTTTGATGACTGTGGTTTTGCATGAATTGGATTTTTGATTTAGGGAAAAATTTGATAATCAAAATAGTAAGGATTTGATTTTAGGGAAAAATTTGATAATCAAAATGGTAAGGATTTGATTTTAGGGAAAAAACTTTGATAATCAAAATAGTAAGGATTTGATTTTTAGGGAAAAATTTGATAATCAAAATAGTATAAATTTTGTTTTGAGTCTGTGGAATGCGCAGAAGGCTATGCAGCGTGCTCTGCGCCTATCTAATTTGATGTTAGGGATGAATTTGATATCAAAAGAATTTCTAGGATTTATTTATTAATGTTATTTAATTGATTAAAAAATAGTATTAAATATAGGAAAAAAATATAACTAAATATCAGAAAATCATAAATAAATTCTAGATATTATAAAATACTGAAATTAAATGATTTTCATCAAATTTCTGTGTAGCGGGCCGATTGTGCGCAGGTCTGACTCATTTACTTAATATATATAAAATAAATAAAATAAAATAATCTACTGAGCCGACCGCGGGCCGGGCCGAATGGCCAATGGACCGAGCCCCAGTTGGCTGGCCCAATTAAAAAAATAATAATAAAAATAATATAATTCTGAATTTCTGGAAATTCTATAAATGTTATCAAATTAATTTTAAATAGTAATAATTATAGGAAAAATATAAATAAATCGAAAAATTATATATAAATTCCAGAAAATATAAAATGCTGAGATTAAATTATTTTTACTAAAGTTCATTAATTTTGATAATTTATTTAAAATGGATAATTGGGTAATAAATAGAAATAAATTAGGAAAAAATGAGAAAAAAATATAGAAAATGCACAATAAATGTATACAAGCCATGAAAAAATAGGTTGAACGTCAAAAAACATTAGATCATTACTCGGATAATAAATGAACCTAGATTTGAGTGCCGGAGGATGGTGAGGATGGGCCAGGGGCCTCAGACGATCTTAAAATGAACCTAGATTTGAGTGCCGGAGGATGGTCTGGCCTCAGGCGATTGTGTTTGCATTCATGGCACGTGCATTGCATTGATGGCGGGTCGTGACGTACGGGTCACGGACGCTCAGGATGGTGTACGGTGGCGGGGCCACGACACTCAGGATGGTGTGCAGAGGCGCGGCCACGCACACTCAATATGGTGACTGTGGGGTGTACGACCTGCAGCCACTCAGTAGGACCCGGGTTCATGCATTGCACGGTAGAGATATAGGCATCTTGTGTGACATGACTTTGTTGCGTGTGACATGCATAGTAGGACATGCATCACGTTGTTGCGCATTTTTATCTGGAGTGAATTACTTTCCGCATTCATATGCTTATGTGATATCTTGTTTTACATGCTATGTGTTATATCATTTTTGGATGCTCGTCTTGTACTACTTGGAGGCAGGTGCCTACTGAGTGATTTTCCAGTCACTCACCCCTACTCCCCCCCCCCCACCAGGTGAGCATGAGGAAGAGTACGACTATATCTTTGCTGAGGACGGGGTTGACACAGTAATATGGGCATACTGACTGTCGCGCCTAGGATACGAAAGGACCTTGCGTCTGTCTGTGGTTATTTTATTGGGATTATATCAGACACTACCTTGCGTTAAATGATAGATAGTAGATGCTAGAACTCTTTCCAAAAGTCGGTACATTATTGTAATGAGGATTTACTTTATCAAGAAAACTTTACATTATTGTATTTCGTTTCTGCGCGAAAAATTTCTACGGCTTTTCAGACATGTTAGAAATTGGTTCGACGCTTTGTATTCTCCTTAGTGAGATACAGCGGGGCGCACTGTTCCCGATGCTAGGGTTCGGGAGCAGGGCGCTACAGGTGGTATCAGAGCCGAGGCTTCAGATCCCGCCTCGGAAACGCAGGATTAAGAAGATCACTTAGACGTAAGCTATGATCTCTTCATAGAAATGACAAATATATCCCTAATTAATGAAGTAGGCCTAAGTTATGATCGGGTTATGGGAGGTGTGTGCCGTTGGTGAGCTTTCTCTATTTAATCATCGTTGAACCCCCGAACCTTCGCATGAGCCCCATAAAGGCCTCAAATACATCAATCACTCCCGTTCGAATACTCGTTCAATATTCGCACAAGATACAGAAAAATACCGCCAGTATAGTGAATAATCACACAAAGGAAGCAACGGTGGTTGCGGTAAGGCCACCAGAATCAAGGGGCCATTCTCCAAGCATTGGCTGACACTATGGCCACCATTTTGGCGCAATAGCGGCCAAGTAGTAGTTGAACCAGCGGCTTCTGCCGCTGCCACCGCCAGATCTGATGTCCTACTACATGGAAATGCAGGACGTTCGGACTTCGATGTTTAGAAGGACCCTTCATTGGGGAGGCTGGCGACGTCGTAGTAGAGTTTAAACTGCCGGTGAACCAAGTCTCAATGACTCATCGTCAGTACAGATGATGTTAGTCAGAGATAAATGATCAGAGTTGCGCAGCGGAAAGCGTGGCTTTTCTTAAGTCACGTAAGTTCAGAAGAGTGTAAAAAAACAACTACACAAACACAACATAGTGCACACCATACTCATGCACGACATAAACAAATACATAGCCTACCATAACATGTAAAGTAATTTACTTAAATCGTTAGTAGTAAAATCGCAGTCACATCTGCAAACTCAATAGCTCTCTATGGCCTTATAAAATTTACTAATTCAAGTACAAACATGAGTAATAGATACCACAAAAGTGCCAAAATAGAAATTAACCATCCATACCACAAAAAAAATAATAATTACCAACTCGATGTAACCTACTAAACAAAGAAAAAGATATATACACAAGACATATTAACTATTAACATGGGTGCAACCTTACAATAGCAGGACTTTGTGAGATGTAATGAACCAACTAACTTATAAGACCATATAAAGTTATCAACACACAAAACACAAACAATATAAGTGCGAAAGGCTAATAATAAATGTTTGATATACACATGTACCTATACATACGAAGTGACCAACTTAAAGATACAAAGCAATAGGTAAAAGCACTATGTATATAGAATACGAAAACAACGTAGAAGTTACGAACAGATAAAGAATGGTACGATAAGTGAAGGTTATAAGTAAATGTTAAATGGTTAAGACAGGAAAAAAAAGGCAAAAAAAAAACAAACAAAACAGCACTGAGTCTCTTACAACAATAAAGAAGCAAATAGACAAACACAATTTGTACAACATTAATGTATATAACGTACATAAATGGAAAAAAAAAATAAATAATAAATACAATAGATACACGAAATAAAAGTAACTACACGATGCTAAGTACATATGCACAAGTATACACACAACTGTTTCAATGAGCCCACAGCATAATTAATACAACAAAACAGTAATAAACATCATAGTATGTAACGACAACAAACAACACAATTACAAAGAATACAATAACATACCTTGCATACAAGACATGGATTACAAAATAGGCATACGATTACAAGTTTAAAACAAATTAACAACATACACATTTTAGTAAAGCATATCAATTAAGAGCTAAGAACAGCATAGTATTAGCATGACAACATAGTTTAGGGTTAAAGTGTAAATAACTTAATACCAGAAATACAGTAAAAAAAGAGATTTTATTAATTATCTTACTTGAGCACCCAACTGACTTATATATATCTACATTACAGTAAAATCTATGCATTTATAAAATTCCTTCGGAAATATTTATACATGATATTAGTACATTAATAAGATAAAGCTGGTACGAAAAATATAGAGTATAGGTAACAAAATTATCGACGACTAACATAAGTAACAAGAGACAGATTCATGGAAAAAAATTAAATAATAAAATAAATAAATAAAATGAACTGCGCACAGCCATGTGTTACCACTTAAAAAACTCAACTAATATACAAATTATAAATATAATACACTGACACTACAGATAACGTGATGAATTCACGAGCTATATTATATTAACCTAAGTTATGCATGCGTTAAATAGGACACACAACGCACGATATTGTTTATACCAAACATGTTCTACACTTAATCATTAAATGACAACACATATTAACCTCGTGTACATGGATATAATGGCGGAGCCTACTACTTGGAGCACTGCATTTTATCTCCAACACGATGGGCAGTCGGAGAAGACGATTCAGGACTCTCGAGGACATGTGGAGGACTTGTGCACTGGAACTTCAAAGGAAACGGTACGATCAAGTTGATCAAGTGTGTCTACGACAACAGCTTCCATAACGCCACTGGCATAACACAATTCGATGCATTTCTAGAACGTAAGTGTAGGTTCCCTGTTCGTGGGGAAGAAGTTGGAGAGCGTACTATTACCGGTCTAGAGCTGATTGAGCAGACCAAAGAGAAGATAAAGTTGATTCGAGGAGGGCTTAAGGTAGCCCAAGACAGAAGCAGGAGTTGGACAGAATCGAAGAGGCATCCTCTGGAGGGTGCTGTCAGGGACAAGGCTTACGTGAAAGTATCATCTATGAAGGGTGTGGCACGACTTGCTCTGAAGGGTAAGCTGAGGCCTCGGTACATTGGCCCTACTTGATGCTCGAAAAGATTGGTTATTAGCTTACCTTTTGGCATTATCTACGACGCTAGCCCAAGTGCGCAATGTATTCCATGTTTCTCAGCTAAGGAGGCTTTCAGACATTAGTCATGTATTAGACGCACCACCTTTAAGGATTAGACCGGACGCGTCATAAGAAGAGACTTCTGTTCGAATCATAGACCGCGAAGATCAGGAGCTGAAACAGAGGACCATCCCATATGGCAAGGTATAATGGAGCAATCACGAGGAGAGCGAAGCAATTTGGGGAGCTGGAGAACCAGATCCGGGAGCGCTACTCCTACCTTCGTATAACGTACGTCAAGTTTCGAGGACGAAACTTCTTGTAAGGAGGGTAGGATGTTATAACCCGAAATTTTTGAACTAATTGTTACACGTTAATTTAATACTGGGTAGTCGTTAGGTATGACAACTCTTCAAAATTAAATTAATTGTAGCGTGTCGATTATGTTTAAGTAACGCTATAAATATACAAATTGTTATAAGCGTATAGAGAAAAAGAAAATACAAAGTGAATTAAAGAAAAAGAAAAAAAATAATTTATAAAAAAGGAAAAGGAGGTTCCGTATGATAATAGAAAAAATAATTAATAATAAAATAATAATAAATGAATAAAGGGGGGATAAAGGAGATTTGAGATAAGGTAAAAAAACTAATAAATAAAAAAATGATAATTCAAACGTGGGTTACGGGGAAAACTGTTTCCCCCAAAACTGTCGCTCAACTGACGCATAAAGGGGCGCTGGGGATAAGGGTAGAACGCACAAAACAAAATATAGCAGAAAGGAAAAAAAAGACGCAGGGAGGGGCAACGGCAGGGAGGAAGAAGAGAGAAGGGAGAAGAGAGAAGAAGAAGAGAAAGAGAAAAGGCAACCGGTTTATCTCCAATCGCGTAGTTTGTCTGCAAATAGGTAGGTTCCCTTTTCCCCCTCCAATTGGTACAAATTCAAGCATGCTTTGGTGATATATTACGTGTTTTGTTGTTTTTAATTGTTGAAATCTATACTGTGTTGCTTAATCTGTGAAAAGCATGAGTTTTGATTTCTGTGGAAGATGTTTGATTTCTGCCGAATGCGTTTGATGACTGTGGTTTTGCGTGAATTGGATTTTTGATTTTAGGAAAAAATTTCATAATCAAAATAGTAAGGATTTGATTTTAGGGAAAAA
>AP025054.1:26395050-26405322 GCA_036186865.1 Eustoma russellianum
ATATATATATATATGTATATATGTATGTATGTGTGTGTCTAATATATATATACAAAGACAAAGATAAAAAGATAAAACAAAACAAAGACAAAGATAAAAAGATAAAACAAAACAAAACAATCTTCATCATACTGAAAACTTCATTTAGGGTCTTAGGTAAATTTTACACAAATTAAATCTGGCTATGAGTTTATTATAATTCTCAGTACGCAGTCTCACCCTTAACACGCCTTTATCCATTCGGCTAAAACGGGCTCCCGCAACTTCGAGAGATTATAATAAACTCAGCCTGACTTAATAGTAACCTTTCCCAAATAGAATGAATTTCCCCAGTATGATAAAGAGAGATTCTTTTTTTTTACCGATCAATCATCCATCACATAGTTGACAAATCCAGACATCCCGGAAGGGATTAAGGGTATAAACCCCCTGGCACACTTATGATGTTCATGATCGTTATATCTTACCATATCAAATAAATTAGATATACAGCATAGTTCAACACAGAGATGATTAGCCTTCCATTAGGCTAAGAAGATTAAGAACAAAATAAAAGTAAGAAGAAAGAAAGATTACCTTAAAGATGAAAACTGGAAGACTGCAAGCTATTAACAGCTATATGCAAACAAACTTGGAGATTTTTATTACAAAAGGAAATGTTTACAAGAGAGTGTTTTTCCCCCAGCTTGTCCTCTAATGAGGAATGGCCTCCTTATATAGACAGCCTTCCGGATTTGAAATTCTAGTCTAAACTAAATTACAAATGAAATTCAAATGAAATTTACATAAATTCACATGAAATTTAAATTTACAATAATGGCCAGTATAATGCCAAAAACCCAAGGAATCTTCCTTTTGCATAAGTCTTCATGGTGGACCAATATGTTGCCATGTTGTCTCTTTAATTCAGATCTAGCCGATTTCTCTGTTAATTTGTTGATGAATATTATCAATCATCCTCTGAACCTGTTCTTCATCCAGATCGTCTAAATCTTGAGATTCTCCAGCTAATATATCCTTTCCAGTCATAGATATATCTGAGCTGGAATCATTCATTTCATCTTTTTGAAGATTTCGTATAAGATCTTTTTAATTTCTTCAAAATATGAAGATATCATCTTCTTTTGATAAGACTCCTTTAACCATCTTCATTTTTGCATTATTTGCTGAAAAGGGCTCATATGATCTCTGTGCTCCTCCATTTGAGCATTATATTTAATCAAAACTTCTTGGATATGATCAAGTGTTTGTTGTCCTTCAACAATCCTTCTTCATTCTTCTGGGTCATTTTCTTCCAGAATTTGGTATAAAAAATTCTTTTTAGTGCTGGAATATTCTGTGGAGTATAACCCACTCTGACTTCCCATTTCCAAATCCATGGAATTCCGAATTCCATAAAGAAATGCAAAGTATTCATGCCTGTTATTAAGCTTTTATTGTTCTGAGCTTCTATAAGAGCTGGCGAAACTTCAATCCATTGAGCATATAAACTCTTGTATGGTTCTGGTAAAATATTAATTGATGGACCATATGATGCCCACCATTGATATAACCAATTTGGAATTTCTTGTTTATAAACTTCAGGACATATCCTGAAAAACCAAGAATGTTTCTTCTTTGGGTTTTCATATAAGAAAGCCCTGTGAAATGCATCAACATAATCCCAGTAATTATATTTAACTGGAATTTTTGTTTCAGGATATATAAACTCCTTTTCTTTTAGAGTAGATATTCCCCAAGATTCAGCAGTTATTACTTGCTTGACTATTACTTTACTAAAATTATACACAGTAGCATTTCCTGTTGTAAAATGGGTAATTTCACAAGATTCTGTGACTTTGAGTATAGACTCATAATAATTTCTGTTTTTATAAGAAGGTGCAGTGTATGACACTGTATCCAAATACCTCTGTAATATAATCCAGGGCTGATCTTTCCATTTAAGATCTTTTTGCTCCAAAAGTAATATACTTTCAGTATATGAACTTTGATCATAGACCTCATCAATTTCTTCAGTTACCATTGTAACATAGGAAGGCCTATTATCTTCCTTTTTCTGAGAAGCTTTATAAGCTAAAAATTCTTTGTATAATTTTTCATCATCTTTTTGAGTATTACTCGAAGATGAAGATGCAATATTTGCAGAAACCAATCTTTGTTGACCAATTTGGCCAAGTAATTCACCACCTCTTCCTCCTCTATTAGAGTAGGTTCCTCGTCCCCTCCTATTAGAGGGACTCCCTCTGCCCCATTGGGACATTCCTGCAAAATATCATTCATTAAATATTCTCTAGTAAGGAAATCAGGAAGACTATTATCTGTTCCTTTTTTGTATTGAATTTCAAAGTCAAATGGCGCCATATGAGCTTGCCATCTTGCAAACATCTGCTTGGATACATCATGCTTGAAATCTTTATTAAACATATATTTTGCAGCTTGACAATCAGTTCTTATAATAAACTTTTGATTATATAAATCATCTTGAAATTTAAGAACACATTTAACAATAGCAAGAATTTCTTTTGCTATAGTAGCATAATTCTTTTGACTATTAGTCCATTTTCCCGAATGAAACCTAATCAAATATTCTTGATTATCTATTGGTGAAACTTGTTTTAATATACCTCCATATCCTATATCTGAGGCATCTGTTTCTATAATCTTTTCCCAATTTGGGTTTGCTAACATTAAGCAAGGCAAATGAGTTACCTTTTGTTTAATTACCTGGACTGCTTTAGTATGATCTTCAGTCCATGGTTTAACATTTTTCTTCAACCTGTCATATAATATTGCAGTATCTTCTGCCAAATTTTATAATAAGGAGAAATATAATTTAAACTTCCTAAAAATCTCTGTAATTGGGTTTTATCTAGAATAGTATCTGGAAATTTAGAAGCAAATTCAATACTTCTATTAATTGGAATAATTTTTCCTTTTTCTATATTATGACCTAAAAATCTGATTTTTGTTTGGAATAATAACATTTTTGGTCTAGAAATAACTAAACCATTTTGAATAATTATTTTCTTGAAAATATTCAAGTGTTTAAAATGTGTTTCAATGTTTTTGAAAATACAAGAATATCATCTATATACAATAATAAAATCACTATATGGAATAAAATATCATTCATAATATTCTGGAATTCAGAAGGTGCATTTTTTAATCCAAAAGGCATTACATTCCATTCATAATGTCCTATTGGTACTGTAAATGCAGTTTTGTATCTATCAGATTCATTTATTTGAATCTGCCAATATCCTGATTTTAAATCAAATTTAGAAAATATTAATGCCTCATTTAACCTATCCAATAAATCTTTTTTATTAGGTATGATACCTAATCCATTTTAATACCTTATTCAAAGGTTTATAATATTACTAATCTAGGAACTCCACGTTCCTGTTCAGAATGTTTATTAACATAAAATGCAGTACATGACCATGGAGATTAGATGGCTTAATCAATTTCTTTTCTATTAAAGAAGATATTTCTTTTTACATAATTCTAGATATTCAGAATTCATTTGACAAGGTCTAGCCTTTGTCGGAATTCTTCTTTCATCAAAATCTTCTTCATATGGAAGAGATACTATATGTTTCTTTCTATCCCAGAAAGCATTAGGATGGTCATTACATATTTGCAATGAAAACTCATTCTGTATATTTTAATCTTATCCTGTAATTTAGGATTTTGTAATTTTTCTTCTATAGTTAATATTGTAATTTCTTGTTTTAAGAAATTAATTTGATTTTCTTTTGCTTTTACAGATTCTGTAAAATTATTTATAAACCTAGTTAAAGGTTCTGTTATAAATTGAAAAGTAATTTCTTTTCCTTTGAAATTTCCTATAAACCCTTTTTTATCAATATTTTTGATAGGAAATAATTTTTGTAAGAATGGTGTTCCAAGTATCACTTGGTTAGAATATTCTTTACTAATAAAAAACTAACAGGAATACATACATAATCTTTACAAATGTAAGCCTGTGGAAGCTTATAATTTATTGCATTTTCTGCCCATTCGCAGAACTTAATGAATGAGTAGTTTTTTGAAAATACCTAGTAGGTATTAATCCTTCTTGAATACAATTGAGATCTGCACCACTATCAACTAGTGCTATAATTCTTTGCAAAATTTATCATCAATTAACAAATTAATCTTCACATACCATTTTGTGAAGTAACAATTTCTAATATAGATAAATATTTCTGATCATTTAACTTCTAAAATGTTTTCAGAAGGTACTGAGAGAATCTCTTTCCCTTTTTCTAATTTATGAACTCTCTCTTCTAATGTTAATATTCTGTTTTATTTCCTTAATTTCTTGTTTAAGATTATTAATCTCAATAATTAATTCTGAAATACTCACAGATTTTTCATTTTTAAATTTTGAGATCTTTGAGACATTTGTCTTTTTTACTTCTGCTAACGTATAAGGTTCTGTATTTTGAGTCATTCTTATAGAAGACTCAGCTTCTCCCTTATTACTAATATAAGATATAATTCTTTGTTTAATTTCAGAATCATCAATTAATTTTAACAAATCTAAAATATCATTTGTTAATACATTTAATTCTAAATCTTGAAATTGTGAAATAATTGATATAATTGGTCTTCTTCTATATCAGAAGATTTTTCACATGTTTCTCCTCTTTTACAAGGATCACATTCTTCATCTGAAGAATATATACTATCATTTTCAATTCCCATAACTTCTTCTGGATATTCAGAAGATTGATCTGACTCTATTTCAGATTCTGAATTTAAAAATATTTGATAGAATATCTTTTAATTTATTATCTTCTAGATTATTAATCTTTTTCTTTACCCAGCATGTTTTTGCCTTATGTCCTGGGCGTCCACATTTTCTACATATTATATAAGATTTAAAAGACTTAGTATCTTTGCCATATTTTCTTGGCATTATCAACCTTTTCTGTAAATCTTTTTCTTTTTCTATCTTCTCTTTTCATTTTTCTTTTTTGAAACTTATTAGAAGATCTATATATATATGTATGTATGTGTGTGTCTATATATATATATATATATATAATATATATATATATATATAGTATATGTATGTATGTGTGTGTCTAATATATATATATATATATATATATATATATATATAATAGGGTTTTCGTGATGGCCACGTTCTCTCTACATTTCGGCGACAGCCAACAATGCCTAATTTCAGCGCCGCCACTGTTTATCGCCCACCGCCATACATCACAGCCACCATTCTGCTCTTCTTACGTTCTATCTGTGCATAATACAACCACTTGGAGGACCGATATCATTCGCTTTAATCGTGGCCGATCCTTCTAGGGTGACATTACCGCCACGCGAAATCTCAAAATATAAAGGAGTCCCCGCCATTAGTTTCACACAAGATGAGATAACGGCCTTGACGGATTCATTGCGATACTATTTGGTAGGTACCTTCTAGTACGGCAGGCCGTGCCTTGAGGCCATTCGCACATGGTTTGATAAAGTCGATTTCTCTGGAGGCATGAAAATCTGTTTACTCGATTCCACTCATATACTTATCAATTTTGATCATGAGGCAGATTACACTCGCTATTTGCCCGACCCGTTTGGAATGTCCTAGGGTTTCTTATGCGTATCACAAAGTGGTCTTATGCTTTTGATCCAAAAGTTGATACTCCCATTGTTCTCGTATGGATTTCTTTGCATGGACTCCCTATTTATCTTCATAAAACAGAGGCACTATTTGAAATCGCTAGGTTGATCGGTATGCCATTGAAGGTTGATAATGCGACTACGAATTTACTGCATCCTTCAGTAGCACGCGGCTGCGTTGAAATTGATGTCTCAAAGGATTACCATCCCATGTTTACATTCTGAGCCATGAGTTCCATTTCTTCCAGCAAGTTGAGTATGAAGAAAAGCCCATCTACTGTTCTAAGTGCCGTGTCCTTGGCCATGGTGTGGCAGCTTGTACGGCGCATACAGAACATAATATTTCAGGTGATAAGGATGTGTCAAAGGGCGCAATGGAGCAACCAAAACCTCCTGCGCAGAGATGGACTCCAAAGAAAGACAAAATCGTGGACACTAGAGTATTCCGACCTGCTGAAACGCTCCAAGAAATGGTGCCAGATGTTACACAACCTATTTGCAGATCCTCCTATTATGGATTTACATGCAACAACTGTTGAGCCGCTAGGCGCACCGTGTGTGGATATTGACACCAGGGATCCTCAATCCAAAATATTTAAAACGAGCAGGATGTTTCCAGACTCATTTCATCTCCTTATGATCAATCGCATCCTGCTGTAGACGAACATCCACCAACATCAGGTCATGTGTCAGACTCAGAAGCTTTGGCAGCCATAGTCGTTACATCTGACGATGATCGTGATTTATGTCATGCTGCATAAGAGTTGGGACATCGCTTTAGTAGTATTCAGGATATGGCTGAACATACCTTCACAAAAGTGGACCTAAATGACCCCTCGTTCATTTCTTCATTACATGGGCTGGTTGAATGTAGCAAGAAAAGGCATCGTACTAAGCAAAAGGATATGCCGCGCCCTCCGCCATCCTCCATCGTAACTCGGTCAGCTTCAAGCTTGGACCCACCATCTCCTCAATGAATTCCATGACATGGAATGTGCGGGGAGGGCGCACCTCCCTGAATCGGATTCATTATTTAGTGCGTAAGTATCACATTCACTTGCTTGTATTGATTGAGCCTAAGTTGTCAAGTGAACGTTTGGAAACTATAGGCTTCGATTAGGTCACTCACATGCAACATCACCGGCAGACAGTACAATTTGGGTCTTTTGGATTAATTTGTCACTGCACAATGTAGCTGTCTCTCAAGGAATTTGGAATATCTCGCTTCAATTTCAGTGGGTTCCTTTAAGGACTTTCTTTTGGTGGACGGCTGTTTACGGACATCACTCCGTGGCGGCTCGCAGGGTCTTATGGGCAGATCTTCTCTCTTTTTCCAAGGAATCAATGACCCATGGATTGTTGAGGATGATTTCAACATTTTTTTAACACTCGATGAACAAAAAGGTGAATCAACCCCGATGCTAAGCCAATTAGCAGACTTTAATCAGTGGATATGTGACATCGGTGTAGAAAACTTAACTCAAGTACCAAGAGGAATTAACAATTACTTGAACAAGAAAGAAAGATTATTATTCATTCATAGAGGAAAAAACCTCTGTTACTTTACAAGGGAAGAAAAGTCTAAATATATACAATGCAGCTCTAACGGCTAGAATAATGCTACAGTAGTATTTCACATCAGTGGATAGTGATCTCTAGGGGAAAGAAAACGGTAATATTTGTTAACTTTTTCTACACTCCCCTCAAGCTTGGCGTATATGTTAATGCAGCCAAGCTTGGATAACAATCGTTGAAACAATCCAGGTACAACAGACTTAGTTAGTATATCTGCAATTTGTTCTGAAGATGGAATATGCTGTATAAACAGAGAGTGATCTTCAAGTCTTTCCCGGATAAAATGCCTATCAATCTCCACATGTTTGGATTTGTCATGATGAATAGGATTCTCAGCCATATGTATTGCAGATATGTTATCACATAAGACAGTAATAGGTGATGTAGGAACACCTTGGCATAGATCTTTCAAAACCCTTTTTATCCACATGCCCTCACAAAGTCCCAGAGCCAATGCTCTCAACTCAGCTTCTGCACTGCTTCTGGCCACCACACTTTGTTTCTTGCTCCTCCAAGTTACCAGATTACCCCATACAAATGTACAATAACCAGATGTTGATCTCATGTCCTTCTTGGATCCACCCCAGTCAGCATCAGTATAAATTTTAATTGTTCTATCCTCATTCTTTCTGAAAAATAGTCCTTGCCCTGGAGCTCCCTTGAGATACCTTAAATTCTCATAACAGCTTGAAGATGTATATTAGTAGGTGAATGCATAAATTGGCTTCATAGCTTACAGCAAAACATATATCAGGACGTGTATGAGAAAGGTAAATAAGTTTGCCAACAAGTTTTTGATAAGAATTTATGTCACATAGTACCGTTCCATTATGATCATTAGAAGATCTCCCAGGAGTGAGAGGTGTGGATGCAGGCTTACATCCAACCATCCCAGTTTCTCTAAGAAGATCCAAAACATATTTTCGCTGTGATATGCACATGCCATTTTTATTTCTTCCAACCTCCATACCAAGAAAATACCTAAGAGTTCCAAGATCTTTAACTTCAAAATGGTGGATAAATGACCTTTTACACTGTGAATACTATGTGAACAATTTCCAGTGATTATAATGTCATCAACATACACAATAAGAATAGTAACAACAGTACTAGATGTTAGCACAAATAAAGTGTGATCACTTTGAGCTTGCTGAAACCATAATGAAGCAATACCTGTGTAAACTTAGAGAACCAAGCTCTAGGTGGACTGTTTAGTCCATAAATTGCCTTTTTTAGTTTACAAACCTTTCCTTTTGTGCTTTCGGATTCATACCCGGGTGGAATTGCCATGAATACTTCTTCTTTCAAGTCCCCATTTAGAAATGCATTTTTGATGTCTAACTGGAACAATGGCCAGTCCAAATTGATAGCCACAGAAAAAATGATTCTAACAGTATTTAATTTAGCAACAGGAGCAAAAGTTTCTAAATAGTCAATACCATAAGACTGAGAAAACCTTTGGCAACCAACCTAGCTTTGTACCTGTTCAGTGTGCCATCTGAATTGTATTTAAGGGAGAATACCCATTTACATCCAACAGGCCTGTGTCCAGGAGGTGCATGAACCAACTCCCAAGTATCATTTTTGATAAGAGCATGCATTTCTTCGGTGACTGCCTTCTTCCATTCAACATGGCAGAAGGCTTCGTCAATTGAGGTCGGAATGGACTGTGAATCTAGACTGGTAGTGAATGATTTTAACTTGGTACACAGGTTATTATAAGTCATGAAAGCATTCAAAGGATGACTTGTAGAACATACTTGTGAGTTTAGAAGTTGATAATCATTGAACTTAGGAGTCATATATTTAGTGCACTCCCTAGAGCCCTTTCGCAAAGCAATGGGCAGTTCAAGATTTTCACTACGATATTCCTCTGAAATATCAGATGAGGTTGAAGTACCATTCTGAACAAAACTTAAAGAATCTGTTGTAGGGCCTGTAGTGGATACCTGATTTTTCCTTCTAGTGTAGACCTGAGTAATGGGTGGCTGGCCTCTGATCAGTGATTCTGAAATGTGCTGGGATTCTCTTGAGTGTCTCTCTTCTTGTGGCTCAGTAGGAACTGGAACATGTTGCTCATCTTCACTAAAGTCCCCTGAACCATTTGTTCTTGATGAAACTCTTTCAGATGAGTGTTGCCCTGTATGAGCAATATCAATAATACTCCAGTAGTTTATGTGTTCAGGTCCTGGCAAACTCATGGGATCATTATTACCATAAAAGGGAGTATTCTCATCAAAGTAACATCAAGAGTAGTATATATTTTCCTAGATTTTGGACAAAAAACATTTATAACCCTTTTGTGTACCTGCATACCCAACAAACATACATTTGATAGACCTTTTATCCAGCTTTCCCCGATTATTTTCTTGAAGAAAACACATACACAACACAGCCAAAAGTTCGGAATGGCAACTCAGATAACATTAAACAGTGAGGATAAATACTAAGTAGCTTCTGTTTTGGACTTTTAAATTCCAGTACCCTAGAAGGGGTCCTGTTGATGAGATATGTAGCAGTCAAAACTGCTTCTCCCCACATATATTTGGGAACACATACACAACACAGCCAAAAGTTCGGAATGGCAACTCAGATAACATTAAACAGTGAGGATAAATACTAAGTAGCTTCTGTTTTGGACTTTTAAATTCCAGTACCCTAGAAGGGGTCCTGTTGATGAGATATGTAGCAGTCAAAACTGCTTCTCCCCACATATATTTGGGTACACTCATAGAAAACATTAGAGATCTGGCAATACCTAGAATATGTCTATGCTTTCTCTCAGCAATACCATTTTGCTGAGGTGTATAGACATTGGAAGTCTGATGATGTATTCCTTTCTCAGCTAGAAAAGTCTTGACATCACTGCTCAAATACTCACTTCCATTGTCTGTTCTGAAATTTTTGATCATTTCATTAAACTGATTAAACACAAGATTCACAAACCCCTTTAACACAGAATATAAGTCAGACTTACTTTTCATAAGATAGATCCATGTAATTCTGGTATGGTCATCCACAAATATAACGAACCACCTACTTCCATTGACA
>AP025054.1:26405332-26420044 GCA_036186865.1 Eustoma russellianum
ACTGAGGACCCTAGAAGGTCCCCAAATATCAGAGTGTATTAAGTTAAAAGGTTTACTTTCCTTGTAATCTTTTGGAGGATAACAAACTCTGGATTGTTTTGCATACAAACAAGTTTCACACTTAATCCATTCAAGTTGAACATTAGCAAATAACTCAGGTTTGATTTTCCTGAGATACAAAAAATTGGGATGTCCCAAGCGTTTGTGCCAAAGCAAAATAAGGTCTATTCTAGGTTGCATGTTATTTATTCTAGAAACAGATGTCTTGTTTACACAAGAATAAATCCTAGAACAGCTTTCAAAACAGTTCTCAGAACCTGGTTCTCTGATGTTCAGCAAAAACAACCCATTACGAATCCTAGCAGAACCAATCTTCTTCTTCCACACCTCCTCCTTCGTAGCTTTTTCCTGAAAACATGAGGAGGGTAAGAAGACACATTCAGATGATGTGAAGAAGGCTAAACATGCATTATCAATCATAAGTTTTCTTACAGAGATGAGGTTACAATCTAAGGTTGGAACATACAAGACATGCTTTAGCTTTAATGTTTCAGTTAACTCAATGTCTCCATACCCCAAAATATCTGTAAAATGCCCATTAGCAACTTTTACCTTTTTTATAACAGAAAACAATGTAAAGGACTTTAATAGTTGTTTATTAAAGGTCATGTGATGGGTTGCCCCTGAATCAACCACCCAATAATCAGGCTTACCGTTACCTTCACCTGTGCTAGCCATAGTTGCTCTGATTTGTCCAGAGTCAACTTGAGCCTTTTGGCTTTCCATTATCCTCAGCATAGCATTCAAATGAGCCTGAGTGAAGATTGGTTCTTGGTTTGTCACTTGTGAACCTTCAATGGATGCTCCCTCAGATGAGACATCAGCAACTGCTGCCTTTGGTGTTGATCTCCAAGAGTTACCGTCTGACCTCCAAGACTCGTTATCAGACCTTTCAGATGAAGCTTGTCTAAAATTATTGTTCTGTTTATAGTATGAAGATGGAGGTTTTGCCTTTGTCCCAGGCCTACGATAACAATCTTCTAACACATGTCCTATTTTGTGACAGAACTTACAGTATTTTTTGTGATATTCATTGTTTCCAGACTTTTTCGACACAAAGAACACACCTTTACCTTTGTCATTAGTACTAACATTAGAGATCAAAGCTGAAGACTCCGTAGTTAGTGAAGAGCTAGTCCCCATCCCCATCATGACTTTTAACCTACTCTCTTCCTGCCTGACTTCAGAGAACACCGTGTTCATTTGGGGTAATGGTTTAGTTCCAAGAATTCGACTTCTGACTGCATCGAAGTCCTTGTGTAACCCACACAGGAAACCAAAGACACGTTTAGTGTCTTTGATAGTCTTGTACAGTTGGTCATTGGTAGTTTTTGGCCACTGATATGACTCTAGAGAGTCAATTTGTTGCCAGATCTGTGAGACTCTACTGTAAAACTTACTGACTGTTTGGTCTCCCTGTTTCATATCCTTTAACTGTGCTTCCAGCTCATACAACTCCGAGACATTGTCTCTTTTGGAGTACATTTCTTTGGTGGCTAGCCATATTTCAGCAGCAGTCTGATATAACATGAATGTATTACTTACTTCTGGAACCATAGACCCTAAAAGCCATGACATTACCATCGAGTTTTCAGCTTCCCAAACAGGATATTTGTTACTCGTTTCACTAGGAATCTCCATCTTTTCGGATAGGTATTCCTTCTTTCCCCTCCCGATAATGAACAGCTCTACTGCCCGGCTCCATGGCAGATAGTTAGCTCCAGTCAATTTTTGGTTGGTAATGGTAATTGGCTGAGAATCAGCAATAGATCCGGAGCCAACAGCTGCTCCAGACCCAGACCCAGAAGATTTCTCCCCCCCAGATGAAACTTCACTACCTAGATCTGCCATGCACGATAACAGAAGAAAGGAGAAGTTTTATAGATTAGAAATGCAGAGGGTCTTGATTCTGGATTTGGGAAAGGAAGGGGAAGTTTTATGAAGCTAAGAGCAGATGGGATTGTGACATAAAGGAGAAGAGGCTTGAAGTGACAAAAGAAGAAGCAGAGAGGCGGTTTCAGTCGGTTTAATCGGTAAATGGGACAGCTGTTTTATCCTGATAGGATGAAGAAGCGGCGCACGTACGGCAAGTGGTACAGCTGTTTCAGAACCACAAAATTTTGCTAAAATTTTGCTAAAAGTACCCCCCTTTTTAAAATCAATATATATGCAATAAATGCACTCAATATTTACGCAATAATTTAAGGCAGAAAAAAAAAACAGGAGATTTATTTCTTCCCTTTTGTTTGGTGAAACGACGTCGTCTCACTCGTCTTCACCAACTGGAAAGATTTTTTTTTTTTCACGCCTTCCTGTCTGCTTCAAGCGTACTTTGTGTCAAGGTGTTGCTTTTCAGAATTTTTCCTTCTGCAACCTTCAAGTGTTATACCGGACTAAGTAATTTACACACTATCTGCTGTTTTCAAATGATGTCAGCAACAAGCCTTGAATATGAGATCAGATACAGATCAGGGATAGAACTTTCGGTGTGCCTTTGTTCCGACGATTAGTGCAGAACAGACACAATGAAGCCTTGTCTTCCACAGTTGGCGATTAGTGCTTTTAGGAAGAAATCAGTTAGCAACCTTTTTCTCTGATACCATGTAGAAAACTTAACTCAAGTACCAAGAGGAATTAACAATTACTTGAACAAGAAAGAAAGATTATTATTCATTCATAGAGGAAAAAACCTCTGTTACTTTACAAGGGAAGAAAAGTCTAAATATATACAATGCAGCTCTAACGGCTAGAATAATGCTACAGTAGTATTTCACATCAGTGAATAGTGATCTCTAGGGGAAAGAAAACGGTAATATTTGTTAACTTTTTCTACAATCGGATTGGTGGACCTTCCGTTTCAAGGTTCCCCATACACATGGTCGGATGGACGCATACTAGGCAGGGTGTGTCGATACCTTGACCGTATTCTATGTTCTGCGAGTTTCTACGAGGTGTTTGACACTCTACTTGTTCAGCATTTGAATCGTGCAACATCCGATCATGCTCCACTCTTATTCACATGCCGTTCTTCTAACACAACTGGACCTCGATCTTTTCGTTTACATGATGTATGGCTATCCTATCCTGATTTTTATGACTTTGTCCATCACACTTGGAGTAGCTATCCAACAACAGGAGGAATGCATGGGTCTTATACTAAGTTTCACCTATTGAAGACTAAGCTACGAAACTAGAATAAGATAGTATTTGGTAACGTCTTTGATGCGGTATAGGATGCAGAGGCTCAAGTGGTGTAGGCAGAAATGCATTATGATTCACTCCGACAGATGAAAATCGTGCGGCCTACCATGGGGCAAAGGCAAAGCTATTATAGGCTCAAACGGGTATGTCAGTATTGGCAATAGAAAGTTAGGGTTCATTGGTTGGAGGAAAGTGATGCAAATACTGCGTATTTTCACGCCATAGTAGAAGAGAATCGATGTAAGCAGTGAATTGCTCGTATCATATCGGCTAAGGGAGTGGAATGTTTGACTGACTCATATACAACGTGAGGCGGCGCAGTTTTACGAGCGTCTATTTGCCGCCGAACCAGCATCCAATCATGACATTATTCTTTAGTGTATACTGCAGCTGATAACGGATGAAGATAATATGAGCTTGCTAGCATTACCTCACCTTGCAGAAGTTAAAAAGGCAGTTTGAGACTTAAGTCCTACAAGTGTCGTTGGTCCAGATGGCTATCATGGACAATTTTATTGTCATTGTTGGGATATAATTAGTTAGGATATGTTGAAACAAGTGCAAGAGTTCTTTCTGGGCGTGACAGTTCCCACTGCAATGTCGGCATCACTCATTACTTTTATCCCGAAGGTACCTTCCCCAGTGTCTTTCTCTGATTTTTGCCCTATCTGTCTTACAAATTTCATTTCGAAAGTGGTGATGTGTATAATATCCTCTCGGATGGGAGTCCTTCTTCCTCGGTTGATTTCGCCTGAGCAGGTTGGCTTTATGTCAGGCCATGGTATAGCAGAACAAATATTAATGGCTAAAGAGATGGTCCACATGTTGGACAGACCGAATAGGGGGGTCGGGCTATCATCAAATTGGATATGGCTAAGGCTTTTGATAGGGTGAGTAGGGACAATCTTCGCCGCCTGTTTCTCCGGATGGGTTTTCAGGCTTTCTTTGTCCGGCTTATTCTTAACAACCTAGCGGCCACAAAATGCTCGATTTTAGTCAATGGTAAGCCGTGTGGTTTCTTTAGTATAGGTCGCGGTGACAAGCAGGGTGATCCGCTTTCCCCGTTGTTATTTATTCTTGCTTGAGAAGGATTCAGTAGAGGCCTGAATTCATTGGTCAGGACCTCTTTGATTCGCGGTTTTCAAGAGAGCCGTCACTCCATCTCATTTGGGATTTGTAGATGATTTTCTTATATTCCTTTCAGCCTCTGCACAAAACTTACGACGTTTTACTGAGTTTCTACCGCAGTATTAGAGGCATTGAGACAACATGTTAATTTTCACAAGAGTCTGGTGGTTGTTAGTAATCATC
The DNA here is from genome assembly GCA_036186865.1 of Eustoma russellianum. NCBI lineage: Eukaryota > Viridiplantae > Streptophyta > Magnoliopsida > Gentianales > Gentianaceae > Eustoma > Eustoma russellianum. The sequence goes on from AP025054.1 coordinate 26,409,905, forward strand.
ATTCCGATAGTCAAGCAGCAGAGTTGTTGGGAATGCGATTATCCACCCTTCCTATGAAATATTCGGGAGCACTGATTCATCGTGGTATCTGCGCGCATCATACTGCACTTCATTGTTAAATCACTTTGATAATCGCTTGGGTGACCCGACAAATAAATTGTTGAGTGCGGCAGGCCGCTTGACACTGATTTATTCCATTCTATCAGTAATTCCTTTGCATCTGTTTGCTGTTACTAAGTTACCACGCAGTGTCATAGTCGAATTGGAGTGGAAAATTTTAGCGCCCCGCTCCCGAGCCCTAGCATCGGGAACAGTGCACCCGCCGTAGCCTACTACGAGAACTACAAAGCGTCGTTCAAACTTCTTTGCACGTCAGAACTGACGTAAAAATTTTTCGTGGAAACGATAATGAAATAAACTTCTTCATTAAGTGAAATTCGTCAAAAGTAAAACGAGTGCCAAAGATGTCCATACTCGCTACGTCAAATACGAAATACTGAAATAGTCTGAATACATATAAAGACTTTAAGTGAAAGGAGACATCTAACTATCCCACTGGAAGTACTCTCACTCTCCCCAGCTCGCACGATCAGCCCATCCTCTATAAAGATATAGTCGATGTCCTGCTCACATGTGGAGGGTGGTAGGGGGTGAGTGATGGGAGTCACTCGTAGGTTGCCCGTCTCTCCTGAAAAAGGACTGTCACATACTGAGTCGGGTAAACACATAAAGCACGCAAAGCATGGAGCAGGTAAATAAAGCATTAAAGCATAAATAGATAAGTAATAAAGCAAATAAAGCATAAATAAGGAAATAACACATACCCGACCCGATCCGTATCCCAAAACGTAGCGCTGAAACAACTTAATAACAAGACAAATAATCACAACAATATTAAATGCAATGCGCAAGTTCATGATGCATGCACTTCTATCTCCGTGTCACACGCAGTCATTTAATATCACACGTTATGCTCATTCTTTTCCATGTTATGCTATGCATGTCCCAGGTCCTATTAGGTGAAGGTAACCATTATTACCAACACATATCACACGCCTCGTCAGACCACACGGCTCATAGGCCAAATGCAATGCTCGTGCCATGAATGCGTCACACTTGTACACTTCTGTTTGTCCTATGTTGCATGCTCCATTCTATGTTGCGTATTACCTATATTGCGTAGTTACCCTATGTTGCGTGGGGTTCATTACTTTATTTTATCGTCTACCGTTATTTTATCTTTCTAGACTTTATTTTAGGTTTCTACATTTTATTTTATTTTTCCTAGGCTTTCAAGCACTTCATTCTTTTATTTATTCATTTTTATCTTGCCCTACTATTTTTTTCTTGCTTTAATTTCGTTATCTTCTCTCTCCTTTTTCGTCTTTTTTTTTTCTTTTTTTTGTTCATTTTAATTTATCTCATGAGTTTCTAAATTGGTTAATTATATATATTAATTAGATATGTTGTTATTATTATTATATTAATTTTTTATTTGTTACTACTTTTAAAGTGACTGACGTCAATTTTTTTCTTTTTATTTATTTTAATTTATTTACTGTATTTCTATTTTCTTATTTATTAAATAATAATTATATTACTTTATATATTGTTTATTATTTCTATTTTATTATATATATATATATATATTTTCTCACTTACATTACTGATGTCAACTTGTCATTTTTTACTTTATTATAATAATAATAATAATTATTATTATTATTATTATTATTATTATTATTACTATTTTCTAAACCTTATTTATATCCAAAATTTGTTTAATTTTTTTTAAAACAACCAGCAACCTTTTTAAATTATGGGCCTTTCTTTTTTTTCCCTCTCCCTATTCAGCCCTGTGGCCGAAAGGGCCAGTAGCGCCTCCCTTCTTTTTTTGAATTCTTTTATTATTTTCTTTAAATTTTAATTTCTTCAAAAATCCATAACTTTTTGGTTTTAACTCCAATTACCCCAAACCAATTTCATTGGACTCTGTTTACCGCACTGTTTTTTTTAACGCAACTGAAATATCAGCGCGTGAACTGCACGTGCCGCTCAGGGGCGCGCATGGGCCACTGCACGTGTGCTACACTTGCCGCCTTCGTGCGCGCTTTTCGACAACCTGAACCCATTCTAGTCTATTTCCGTACTATGTGATCTATATCTAAAGCCAGTCACGAAATCTCCATACCAAAAGGATAAAGAAAACATTAAGAACATATAAGAATTAACATACGAGTGATAAACAACAAACCCAATACAGAATGCGAGGGAATCCAAAGCAATCCGACAGAGGGGAGGGTAACCTACCTCTTGAATACAAACTCACTGACAAAAGTGGTGTTGAATTTGATGTGGGTGGCCAACTCTCCTTCTCCTCCTTTTCTCTCTTTCTTCCTCTCTTTTCTCTTTTTCTCTTCTCCTGTTCCATCTCCTGCCTGCTGCCATAACTTCCTCTATTCTTATTTTTTTTCTTTTGTTGCCTATAAGGCTGCCGAAATGGTTGAAAGAAGTTGGGGATTGGGGGTTTAAATGGGGCAGGGCTGGAATTTAGGAGTGGAGGGCGGTTTTAGGAGGGATTGGGGAAATGGGAAGGGAATCATGGGGTGATGGGGGTTATGGTTAGGATTTAATTATTTGTAAATAATAAATTACATTTAATTAATTAATATTCGTTTTTTTACGGCTACAACATCCTACCCCCTTACAAAAAGTTTCGTCCTCGAAACTTGCAAATGGTGTAATCAAAAACTTAGTATGGTTCTACTTGATTCATCCACCTAGATATCGATCAACTATACATCCATTGCATGTGTTGATGTGTTCACTTCACACTTTCTCGACATAGGACTAAATCCTCTGAATTATTTCTCGTATATATACATATAATTTCTAATCCATTTTATTTTTCTTCGCTTATTTAAGATTGTAACCTAACCTACCTATGATTATCGAATCAACCTTAAGTGTATTGTCACCGTACTAATGGTTCTACAACCTAATCATCGGTCTATAACTTACTTATGTCTACGGTCTTCCGCAACCATTGTAAATCAGTTCTTAGGTATACTACTATTTTTGACTTAACGCCTTATTCACAAGACCCCTCTCTCAAACCATGCATATTCTCAGAGTACATCTTATTTCAGTAGATCGTCACTAGTATCCTGCAAAAGGGTCTCGTCTTCCTAAGGTTTAGTCCTTAACTTAATTCTCTATAATTAGTACTTACGAACTTCTTATTATACCACTTGACGCGTGTCATTCAACTTATTGCAATCTACAATTTGAATTCGTACAACTAATTATATCGGATCCATCTCCTAAGTAAATATCCATTGAGTAGCCCATATATTGCCCATCACACATCCTCGTCATAGGGTTAAGTCATCGAATTCAATTCTTATATAATTATGAACTAGTTCTACGATCATGCCCTTACTCTTCCCGAGATGTCATCAATAGCCTAATATACAAAATATGTGTATGGACATATTTTACAAAAATGTAACTTATGTGGCTAAAATTTGAAATATAGCTTTCGTTATTTTAAATTAATACCATTCCTATTTGTTTCTTTTTTTCAAACAAGGACCAAAATAATATACTTTGCTCTTGTAAAATAGTGTTTCAAAAGACCTCTTATAAAAATAACGATAAAATTTGTTCTCAAAGTATTTCGGCAACCTTAGGTTACAACCATTGAAAACTTAATAGGTACAGTTTTACAAAAAAATTATGAGTACGACATTTTTTTATAATACCGGTATATACTTTGAAAGCTATATATATACATATATTTAACTTGGCAAAATTTAAGTAAGAGCATTGCAAGCTGATAAATAACTTCGAAAACACTTTAATGGATAATGCGATATTGATAGTCGACAGGTGCAATTGATTTTGACTAAAAGAGATGCAATGAAACAAAATTTTGAAATCTTGTGCAAGGAATATATATAACATATTGTTTTTGAAGAACATCAGTACTTTAAAAGTTTTCTCCTCTTTAAAGTTATCAAAAGATTTAAAATTTTGTTATGTTGGTATACAAGTTCGGAAATGAATTTTCCTTGTAAAGGTTGGTAGGCTATAAAATGAGATTTAATAAGGTATTTTCGAAGACAACATTTAAGGTACTTGTTAAAATATGGTTATACATTGGTGTACGTGCTTATATAAAATATTTATGTTTGAAAAAATATCAGTATAATATTTCGTATAATTCAATAAGCCATCCTCTTTTTCAGATTAGTTTTCCTAAGTACAGTTTATCATTAGCCTAACGTTTGTCTACTTATGATGAAGTCTATAATTTAAATTAGTCCAATCACAACATGGCACACTAAATATTGATCGGCTAAAGGTCTTGTAATTTACCATGCTTCCGTGCGCCACACTGACCCACTGTACCTCGCTTCTTGGTTATTTGAACCACTAATTTTATTCTATTCATATCAAAAGCAACTGCTACTTATGCATGCCCGCTCTATTTTAATTGAAGTCCACTAAGTTCAAGTTAAGTGTCTCGATGTCAACACTTAACTAAAATTTTTTTTGCAATGATTCATCATTCCCATGGTATAGCCGATTCACGCCCTTTGCTACCGATCAATATCTCTAATGAGCTAATATCGTCGTCTTACTTAATAATTTTAGATCTCAACATCTTAACCCTCGGTTATAGGCTCTTTCGGTACGATCTCTTTCGCTTAACCCTACTGATCATGGTGCTTATAGATCATTGCTTATTTTCTACCATTCATCTATAGTATCTATCATACTATCATAATTCATTTCTTAGTAGCTATTGTCTCAACATGTGTAAAGCGTCATGGTCAAACTTAGATAATGTAAGTAGGTAAAGTTGTATGGTATATCTTAGGTATACTTGTTCCTTAACTGGCCGCCTTATTTTTTTTCTTAAGTTTAGGAGCATAACTTATACCTAGGATTTTTTTAGTATCATCGTTTCTTATGTCTAAGATCATGTCTTATTTCTAAAATCATGCTTAACGTATAATCAACGCTTATGACTACGTTCAGTACTTATGTCCAAGGTCAACCCATAACTGAAATAGTTATTTATGTTTAAGATTGTGACTTATGTTCATGATCATCGCTTATGTTCAAATCATCCCTTATGTCTAAGATTGTGACTTAGAGGCAAAATCGTAACTTAATTTCTAATATCACGGCCTAAATCTATATCTCCGCCGTTGATCTATAACCATTCTTTGAAGATCGTACCCTTGGCGTGTAATATCTCTTGAACTCATTCCAAAATTAGATCCAAATGATCGGCGGTGATAGTTGTGTTGCGTCACCAGTCCTCCGCAACCCTTTGCAGAAGAATCTCAAGTCTGAGTGTTGTGGTGGTGGAGGCAGTGCCTACTAGTTCAGCAGCTTGTGCTACTGTGTTAAGGTGTTGGTCACGGTGACCATGTCATCCTCAAGTGCTTGAGGATGATCCTTTGATTCTGGTGGTTCTCCCCACCGTTTTCTATATTACCGGCTTGTTCACATCTTGCTGGTATTTTTGTAGAATTTAGAAATGTCGAAAATAAATTTATCTAAAAACAAGCTAAGTTAGGAGGGTATTTTGGGAATTTCGAACAGTTTAAGGGTTGCATCTAGAGGTTCAGGGTTAAAACGGTAAATAACAAAAGAAAACGAAAGAACGCTCAAAGCTCCCCTTAACCCAATCACAACTTAAGTTTAAGATCATCACTTAACCCTATTTTGTTGCTTAAGGGTAAAATCGTCATTTTAGGAAAAGATCGTAGCTTATGTCTATGTGATCTAGTTAATCCTGCATTTCCGAGGCGGATCTGGAGCCTCGGCTCTGATACCACCTGCAGCGCCCCGCTCCCGAGCCCTAGCATCGGGAACAATGCACCCGCCGTAGCCTACTACGAGAACTACAAAGCGTCGTTCAAACTTCTTTGCACGTCAGAACTGACGTAGAAATTTTTCGTGGAAACGATAATGAAATAAACTTCTTCATTAAGTGAAATCCATCAAAAGTAAAACGAGTGCCAAAGCTGTCCATACTCGCTACGTCAAATACGAAATACTGAAATAGTCTGAATACATATAAAGACTCTAAGTGAAAGGAGACATCTAACTATCCCACTGGAAGCACCCGATCACACGATCCCGGCTCACTCTCCCCAGCTCGCACGATCAGCCCCATCCTCTAAAAAGATATAGTCGATGTCCTGCTCACCTGTGGAGGGTGGTAGGGGATGAGTGATGGGAGTCACTCGTAGGTTACCCGTCTCTCCCGAAAAAGGACTGTCACATACTGAGTCGGGTAAACACATAAAGCACGTAAAGCGTGGAACAGGTAAATAAAGCATTAAAGCATAAATAGATAAGTAATAAAGCAAATAAAGCATAAATAAGGAAATAACACATACCCGACCCGATCCGTATCCCAAAACGTAGAGCTGAAACAACTTAATAACAAGACAAATAATCACAACAATATTAAATGCAATGCGCAAGTTCATGATGCATGCACTTCTATCTCCGTGTCACACGCAGTCATTTAATATCACACGTTATGCTTATTCTTTTCCATGTTATGCTATGCATGTCCCAGGTCCTATTAGGTGAAGGTAACCATTATTACCAACACCTATCACACGCCTCGTCAGGCCACACGGCTCATAGGCCAAATGCAATGCTCGTGCCATGAATGCGTCACACTTGCACACTTCTGTTTGTCCTATGTTGCATGCTCCATTCTATGTTGCGTATTACCTATATTGCGTAGTTACCCTATGTTGCGTGGGGTTCATTACTTTATTTTATCTTCTACCGTTATTTTATCTTTCTAGACTTTATTTTAGGTTTCTACATTTTATTTTATTTTTCCTAGCCTTTCAAGCACTTCATTCTTTTATTTATTCATTTTTATCTTGCCCTACTATTTTTTTCTTGCTTTAATTTCGTTATCTTCTCTCTCATTTTTCGTCTTTTTTTTTCTTTTTTTTTGTTCATTTTAATTTATCTCATGAGTTTCTAAATTGGTTAATTATATATTAATTAGATATGTTGTTATTATTATTATATTGATCTTTTATTTGTTACTACTTTTAAAGTGACTGACGTCAATTTTTTTTCTTTTTATTTATTTTAATTTATTTACTGTATTTCTATTTTCTTATTTATTAAATAATAATTATATTACTTTATATATTGTTTATTATTTCCATTTTATTATATATATATATATATATATATATATATATATATTTTCTCACTTACATTATTGATGTCAACTTGTCATTTTTTTACTTTATTATAATAATAATAATAATAATAATAATAATTATTATTATTATTATTTTCTAAACCTTATTTATATCCAAAATTTGTTTAATTTTTTTAAAACAACCAGCAACCTTTTTAAATTATGGGCCTTTCTTTTTTTTTTTTCTCTCTCTCTCTCTATTCAGCCCTGTGGCCGAAAGGGCCAGTAGCGCCTCCCTTCTTTTTCTTTTTTTTAATTCTTTTATTACTTTCTTTAATTTTTCATTTCTTCAAAAATCCATAACTTTTTGGTTTTAACTCCAATTTACCCCAAACCAATTCCATTGGACTTCGTTTACCGCACTTTTTTTTAACGCAACTGAAATATCAGCGCGTGAACTTCACGTGCCGCTCAGGGGCGCGCATGGGCCACTGCGCGTGTGCTACACTTGCCGCCTTCGTGCGCGCTTTTCGACAACCCGAACCTATTCCAGTCTATTTCCGTACTATGTGATCTATATCTAAAGCCAGTCACAAAATCTCCATACCAAAAGGATAAAGAAAACATTAAGAACATATAAGAATTAACATACGAGTGATAAACAACAAACCCAATACAGAATGCGAGGGAATCCAAAGCAATCTGGCAGAGGGGAGGGTAACCTACCTCTTGAATACAAACTCACTGACAAAAGTGGTGTGGAATTTGATGTGGGTGGCCAACTCTCCTTCTCCTCCTTTTCTCTCTTTCTTCCTTTCTCTTTTCTCTTTTTCTCTTCTCCTGTTCCATCTCCTGCCTGCTGCCATAACTTCCTCTATTCTTATTTTTTTTCTTTTGTTGCCTATAAGGCTGCCGAAATGGTTGAAAGAAATTGGGGCTTGGGTGTTTAAATGAGGCAGGGCTAGAATTTAGGAGTGGGGGCGGTTTTGGGAGGGATTGGGGTAAATGGGGAGGGAATCATGGGGTGATGGGGGTTATGGTTAGGATTTAATTATTTGTAAATAATAAATTACATTTAATTAATTATTATTCTTTTTTTACGGCTACAACAAAAATGGTGTGTTTTTTCTGGGCTAGAAAGCATCCGTGGAGATCATGACAGGATTTTTTTCCCTACGGCTGAGGGAGGACTTGGCATCCGCTCCTTACCTTCTTTTCAAAAAGCATATAAATTCAAAATGTGGTGGTCCTATAATCAAGGCGAAACAATTTCGGCAAAATTCCTTAGATAGAAATACGGTTGTAAGGAGCATTATCAGGCGTTACTTTATGGCTCTCCTGACTGAAAACGTATTTGTCGCATTCATTCATTTTGTCATAGCCGAGTAGATGTGGGGCACATGGGCCTCAATTGGCATCCGGATGCCAACAGAAAGTTCTCTCTAAAGAGTGAATATAAGGAGTGTCATCTGTCGGAGGCTACATTGCGTTCTTGTCGTTATCTATGGTGGTCCGGAGTACCGCAATAGTACAAACTATTTATGTGGAAGTTACAGTTTCTTGCATTACCGGTTCCAGAGAACATTTGTATCTTTTCTGTGGCTTTTCCCACGATTTTTCCATTTTCTTCACAATCTACTGGGGAACTGAATCATCTTTTTCTTCATTTTCGGGCGATTTCTTATATATGGTAGAGATATGCTCTTCTTCTACATGGCCCGGTTACGTTACATGCATCCTTGCGATCTCATAACGAGTTGGTGGCTTAATTCTTCTACTAGTACAATGTGGGGGAAACTTAGAGTGGTGGTAGCACACGCAATTTGTTGGAGTATTTGGAAGGAGTATACATGTATTGTCTTTGGAGATGATTCATATAATGGCCATCGGCTAAAGGAGCGTGTGTGAATGGATATCTTTACGTGGTGCTCGTCCGCCTTGGGTAAACGATTTGGCACGGGGCTGCCTTCATTGGTTTCGGCTTGTTTACCCCACAGATACGTTGTCGTCGTCATACCATATTTTTTTGGAAGACGCCACCTACGAGTCGGTTGAAGATCAATGTGGATGCAGCTGTAGGTAGACGAGTCTCTGCAGCTGGTGCGGTGGTCAGAGACTCTACTGGAGCATTGGTCTCCGCAATAGCATTTCCACTGCCTGGACTCTTGTAGGACCTGTATATCACCACTAGAAGAGGGAGGGGCTGAATAGTGAGTGGGGAAAATTGGTTTTTAAAACTTTTTAGACCAAATAACTCATTTCTGAAAACAGATTCTATTTTCAGACCCAATTTTGATTAACTGAATGATTAAGTTGTAGACCTTCAAAAATTGTAAAATTTGGCAACAAAGCACTTTCAGATGTCATGTATGTGTCCTAAAAATTTCAGATTAAAATTCAAAGTATAAGGCCTTAAAAAATGTTTTTACTCAAATTGTGTCAATCTGCTAGAAACTATCTCAAAATAAAAAATTTATTCCGATTAATTGAGAACTCAAAATGATCAGAAAATTGTATGGTATGACCCTTACGATGTGTAATTTAAAGGGTTGAAACAGTTTTTCAAAATTCCTTTGGCAGACAACGCTCTTTCTCTAGTGCTCTGATCCTTGAGTTGAATCTTAGCCTCATAAACCTTTCTTGAAAGGTGGTAAACTTGGAATTTGGTTGGCAATCATGAGAATGGGCACATTTTTCTTTTTCGTGAACACTGAAGAATACTTAGAATCGAGTCTACACTCCTGCCCGTCCAGCATCTTTAAGAGGGTATTTGCGAAGGGGATCGACGCTGATATATGTTGCTTCGACTGAAGTGTACATGATATTTATCTTTCCCTTAGGCTTGTGACGAGAAGAATGTTCAAAGCGGAGTGTTATTTTTCTTTAATACCTATTTTTCGGGCTATTAGGTATTAAAGACCTGTTATCGATCTTTAAAT
>AP025054.1:26420054-26486543 GCA_036186865.1 Eustoma russellianum
ACCAAGAAAGCAAGAAGAGCGGCTTCAAGCCCAATCGAACATCAATCACTTCACGGACGCTATTGATTGAGTAGCCAACCCCAGCAAGAAGAAAGGGGAGCGGAAAGACACCGATTCCGACTCTAATCTCAGGCTTCATCGGTGAGGTAAGGAAGGGAAGCTACACAGCTCCAGCATCGAATCGGGCAATTCCCTTGTGACATCAACAAACAAAGGTCTATTTCGACTGAAATGTACATGATATTTATCTTTCCCTTAGGCTTGTGACGACAACCCTAGCAAGAAGAAAGGGGAGCGGAAAGACACCGATTCTGACCTTAATCTTAGGCTTCATCGGTGAGGTAAGGAAGGGAAGCTACGCAACTCCAACATCGAATCAGGCAATTCCCTTGTGACAACAACAAACAAAGGTCTGTTTCGAACCTATTTTGATTTGATTCGGTCAAGTGAAGAGAATAAACTTCAATCACTAAAAATCACACTTTGATACAACGAAATTTTATTCACAACAACATGAAGTTAAAAAACTTATTAGATACTGGAGTCAATGGTATATAAGAAGTTCTGCTTACTATTGGATTTGAACCAATGACTCTCGCCGTATGAAAGCAAGACTCTTATGTCAACCACGTTGATGTTCTCAATCTTTGCAAATCTGAAAATCAGATTGCACTAGTATCAGAGCTATGAACGTTTGAATGACTTATCCAAATTCGATGATTATTTCAAACGAAAGATAAGACCTTTGGATATGTTTCTGCAAAGTTTGGTGATTTTTGAAAAACGTTTGCTATTTTTACTGTTGTAATGAAAATAATGCAGAAACATGAACTGAAAGTAAAAGTGCTGAAAAGTAAAAACACCAAGATTTTTATACAGGTTTGGTTAAATCAACCTACTCTAATATTCAAGGACACCTTCCTTGGTATTCACTAATCATCAAAAACACCTTGACACAAGGGTGACTGGTGCTATACACCAACTCCACCCTTTTAAAAACAAACAAACAAACACAACAACACGAACACCGATCGAATGAAGGGTTGATCACACCTTGATCAACCTTTTACACGAGATGAACGTATGTGGGTGGTTTACACAAAGCCTATATAATATCTGGAACATAAGAATGATAGGCTTGAGGCTAAGAGCAAGAGAAAAGAATGGAAGAAGAAGAAAGTAGTCTTACTTTGAACTTGTAAGAATATGCACTTTGCTTAGCCTTGTCTTGCACCATCTTGCCCTTTTTTATTGTGATGTGGCCACCCCCTAGGGTTTATTTTCTTCCTTGAGAATTGTTTTGAATACCCTTGGAAGATTGCTTTGTATATATATTGACACAATCTTGCTTACTTGGTGCAACACGATTGGACTAATGACTTGTCTTTGCCTAGTTGTCACTTCTTGATAGACTATCTTTAATCAACCTTGGCACACTTTAAATGAGCTGGAATTTCTTAAAAAAAATCTGAAACATGTGCTCAAAATCAATTTGTTTAACTTCCAAATTATCATGATACAATCCCCTTAATTTTGGAAGACAATTGAATACATTAAGATGGGAAATTTCGGCCAGCTCCAAACATGTGCTGAAAATTTCAGCATGTGTTTCATCTTGATTTGTTTCCGTGTGTGCTGCCCTCTTTAATGTCACCAATCATTTGTGGCATATCCTCCATCAATTAAAGTTCCAAATAAGCTCCATCTAGGCTCTAACAAGTTTGAATAGGCGTGTGAAAGAGAGCTGCACATGTGATGAATTCTTTTATGTAAACTTTGTCAAATAATGTATAATCTTCACATACATGGTATATTGTAATCAGCCCTAATTTGATTTTTTAGAACACTCTAATATGTCTTGAATATGTAAAAAGTTCCTAGATACATGTGACATCAAAGCCAAAACGTCTTCATGTATGTCTAAATGTAGAAAACCGAATTTTCGACTTTCGTCGATTACGCGATTTTTATCCGGTTAATTTTAGACTTCTTGGACATGTAATATATATTATGTTACACATAATATACATAAAATGAGGTGTATATTAAGCTCCAATGGTTGAGTGGAAAACGCCCCATGTGACAAAATAACCTTTCAATTTGAATTTTGCACAAGTTTAGGCTAAATTATGGGTGATTGATGTGTGTAAACATGGTATGACTTTGGGTCTGAATTGGACAAATGCATCACAAAATGTTTGAGTATTTTTGGTGCATATAGGCTTACATCTTTATATGGTAAGTACGAGACGTGTCAGTGAATTTTCGGTAGTCACCCGATACGATAATTTTTGGTTTATAGACTCGTGACATGTCGATATAATTTTTATAACAAGATGACTTGTAATGTATGATATGGGACCTGTATATACTCATAAATATGATGTATATAGAGTGGTGTGATATCGACGTACGTTTATGATGTGTTTGATGTGTCAGTGGAACGTCGGGATAAAAACGTATAATTCGTCATTATAAAGAATAAATATATATATATATATATATATATATATATATATATATATTTATTTATTTATTTATTTATCGAAAGAAAATTTTATTAAAAGCCTCACTTATGGCGGAGGAAAACCATATTACAAACATCATCGTATGAGAATAAGTGAAATAAAGAGCTAATAATGGTGTATCTCCAGTCGTATATGATATGCCGCATTAAAACCTTGCCAAGTAAAACCACCCTTGTGGATAAAACCTTGGCGAAGGAAAAAGCATACATATTTATACGGTTGTCATTGACACTAAAGCTATAGAAACATGAATACATGGATGTAATTGTGGCATAATAAAAAACGCTATCGGCCCATTGGCGTTGGGGATCGCTGGATGATGTTGAAGGACCTCGGTTTGATCTAGTTGAATCCACTTCGACATGTACCTCGTGAAAGTGCAAGGAAGCAGATATAACAATGGCAATGAGAAATGAAATGATAGCATATGCATTTGCCAAATTCATACCCAAGTCGCCGTGGCTCAGTTCAAGCCAAGGCGATGACTCTTCTGGCCACCGAGCGATATAGTCCTGCGATACTGGCATGTGACATTAGTACTTGTGGATTTCCTCGTCAATGATATGTGCATTGATGTCCACCATAACAAAAGAAACACAAGTGTGAGACAAAGTGATTCATATGAAACGATAACGTGGAATGGCGCATGAATAATACGTAGCACATGAAAAGAAAACGCACCTGCGTTGCCTGTGTTCGAAAACACAGACAACGACAAGGGTGCATAGCCGATGTAATGTCCGACATGTCTCAGTGCCGAAGGTGGTTGTGAAGGTTGTGGGTGCCGGGTTTCCTCATTCGCAGCATACATCAGGAGGAAGCATCCAAACCATGCACATGTGAGGGGAAAAGCAGCGTTAAAAGGGGTTACAGAGCATAACAAAAACCATATGACCAATGGAGTACAAAGCATACCGAGTCTTCCTGCACCCCGCAGGATATAGGCAGAAGGAAGAGTGCGAGAGGTGAAAACTTGCGTGCTAGGGTTCAACATTGCATGTTGAGCTAGATAGTGAGCAGCCATATTTGCCTCCCTATAAATATGCAGAAAGTCCAGTCGATGAAGATATGTTAAAGTATGTAGAAAGCGAAGATAGTAATTCCCATGAACAAGGAATGGTCGCGAGAGGCGGGATATCAGCTGCGAACAATCCGTCTCTAGAATGATTGAGTGATACAGTGGAAGAAAGTATAATAATCTAAAGACTGCAGACTGTATCTCAGCATTTAGAGGTGTATTTGGTGGAAGTCGGAAAGAGATTGCCCCCACACATGAGCCAACGGGATCACGTAAAATAGCACCCCCTGCACTATAATGTCTGCCTACCGCCGTATCTATATTTAATTTTAATCTACCCAAAGGCGGAGTACGCCAACGCACCAATATAGGGCGTGGCAGCTGAGGCGAGGGAAACCAAGAAAACTCCTGCAAAGGTCCATCTGCTAGTTTTGATCCAGCAATTGTTTTGCTCCACATAGTAATGTCATAGTTGATAGATGCCCGAAGAGATGACACAGAGAAAGTAAGCTTATCACCATATGTTAATGATGCATAAGAGCGCCATATATTGTACACAATAATCGACGGAATGACAATCTTTAAAGCCCCAGGGAGAGATGAAAAAGAAGACCGGTACCACCATGATAGAAGATATTGGCGAAGATGCAATGATGATGGAGGGGGACAATGCAACTCACAAGCAAAGTAATGCCGAAGAAAACAAACTCGCGAGCAGTATATAAATATATGATCTACTGTGGCCGATGCTACCTTACAGAATGGGCATTGCGATGGCCGTGAAGCATTATATCTTCCAATGTAGTCCTCAAATGGTAGAGTCGAATGAAAAATGCACCACAAAAAAATTTGAGTGATAGGTGAATGATGTTTGAACCAGATGAATTTTGCCTAGAGCAGTGTAGGACTTGATTCTCGACAGACATCATACGCCGAATGCAAAGAGAATTCTCCTGATGCTGTGGGAAGCCAGCTGAGATGGACCCCTTACCCCTCAGTCTGGGCAAAGCAGATCGGATGAATACGACAAATAATCCTCCAAATGGGTGAGTCAGGCAAACGAGGAATATAATCTCCACAGCTACCATATTTGGCATGCATATACTTGCTCCAAAGTGTAGAATGCTGCTGATATGACCACCATATGCGACAATGATAGGCTTGTTGAAGCGTGCTAAGGTCACGGAGTCCCAGTCCTCCCTCTTCACGCGGTTTGGTGATAGCTTCCCAGGCAACCCAATGATTCTGTCGTCCCCATTAAAATGCTGCCATCTTCATATTTATTGTTTTGATCACCGACTTTGGGAGGGCTCCAGCTGCTAGAATATGTAATGGTAGAGCAAAAATGACTGAACGAAGCAAGACAAGACGACCAGCGGAAGAGAGAAATTGGGAATGCCAGCCCTGAAGCCGGTCATCTACCTGCTGTAATAATGGAGTGCAATATCAAGAGCGGTTGATTCTCTTATGTAGATGAGAACCAAGATATCAAAATAGTAAACCAGAACATTGCATAGTCAGGAGAGTTGAAAACCTGCGGCGCTGATGAGTAGTTATGGACAAAGATGGAATTAAATTGCTCTTTTGATAGTTGACTTTCTGTCTAGAGGCAGCCTCATATTGCGTTAAGAAAGTACGAAAACGTCATAAATTTCTCTGTGTGCCCTTTAAAAAGACCAAAAGATCATCCGCATAAGCCAAATACGTAATAGTAAAAGGGACTCTGCCAAGACGGAAGGGCTGTATTGCTCTAGATGCAACCAGTGATTTTAAACCTCTATTGAAGCCCTCAGAAGATAGAATGAAAAGCAGGGGAGATAAAGGGTCACCTTGCTTGACCCCTCTATACGGCCGGAACGTGGCAGACGGTTGCCCATTAATTAAGACCGATAATGTTGTTGCACCTAAATGGTTCAAAATAATCCGAATGAAGAAGCCAGAAAAACAGAAGTTGCGTAGGAGAAGTTCCATATATTCCCAGCTGACCCTATCAAATGCCTTCATCATATCGAGCTTCAAACACAGCTGAGAGCTGCCCTTATCTAGCATATGTATCATCTCACGTGCCATTAACACCTGTGTGGAAATATCCGAGCCTGGCAGGAAGCCCGTTTACTCAGGTGATATTAATTTCGGAAGCAGTGTATTCATACAAGAGGCAATAATTCGGGTACATACTTTACTCAGAAAATTTGTCAGGCAGATTGGGCGAAAGTCACTAAATGTTGTGGGTGACTGCTTCTTGGGAATCAAGGTGATTAAGGAACTATCCATCACAGAAGGCTGGGGAACACCGAGAAAGAATTCCTGCACCACTTTAAGAACATCAGCATGTATGACTGACCAGCAAGAACGATAAAATTTACCATTGAAACCATCTGGACCTGCTGCGCTTTGAGGGTCTAAATGCCAAACTGCCTCTTTAACCTCGTCTTCCATAAGCAGTTGTGTAAGTATGGAGTTGTCATCTGCAGTCACCAACCGTGGGATATGGAACAGAATTGTGTCATAATTATGCGTTGTCTCGCGAGCAAAAAGGGAAGTATAGAATGTCACCGCTTTATCCATTATGGCTGCAGGTGTGGTGCATTGCTCCCCAGTGGCTATGTTAATTTGCTGGATGCGTAGTTGCATCCTTCGCCCTTTGACAATAGAGAGATAGTAACGCGTGTTTGCATCACCTTCTTTTAACCATCGTACTTGCGCTTTTTGTTTCCAAAACTGTAGTTCATATGTAGAGGCCCGTTGATACTCAGCTTTTGCCCTATGGTATTCCATTCGATTTTCGTCCGAAGGGTCCGTGTCCCAGATGCCGTCAGCGCGAGTGGGATTCGTTTCAGCTTGCATGATGTTGGTAAATACATTGCCAAAAATTTCTTTATTCCATCGCTAGATGTCCTTTTTTAGGCGTAATAATTTTGTATAGAAACCGTACATACCTCCTGTGGTAGGATAAGATGTCCATGCATTCTTCATATAAGTATGGAAATCTGGATGTAAAAGCCATGCATCCAGAAAGCGAAAAGGGCGGCGGCCCTCGGGCAAATGTTACTGACATATGAATAATAAGGCCGAGTGATCCGAGGAAGCACGCGATAGATGTGTAAGCTGCATATCGTCAAACACATAATGAAAGGAAGAATTGAAAAATAACCAATCCAATTTCCTACGGACTCGTCCAAGTCCCCTACCATCAACCCATGTAAAATGTGGACCTTTAAACTGCGGCGCCATCAGAGAGCAAGTTTCAATGCAATCATTGAAATCTTGCAATGCTGTTAGAGAGGGGTGCGATCGACCATCATGATCTTCAAGGGAGCGAAAAGTATTGAAGTCACCTTCAACTATCCAAGGTAAAGTGAAATTTTCTGAAAATGTACATAATGAATGCCACAATGTGCAACGTAAGAGCGGTGTGTGTTTGCCATAGACCACCGATAGGACAAAAGTAAACTGTAGGGGCCGATAGAGAAGGGTGAAGGGTACCACTTGTTCTTGATCCTGCGCTGAAACCAATTGAAAGTGTGAGTCACGCCAGAAAAACCAAATGCGTTCCGACTGAGAGGAATATTGCTGGGGAAAGCCAAGGTCCAAAGCGAAACGTACAATACTTAAAGATGAATGTTTGGATTCTATCAGAGCAAGTAAATTTAAATGATGATTTCGTATCAAATGATGCAGTCTAGACATAGAGGCACGCATGCCTCTTATATTCCATATTAAAACATTCATTGAGAAAGGGTAGTGTTGCTTCCCTGGATGGCGTGAGAAGCACTGCGTGTAAGGATAGTGGAAGGGGGCAATGTCAGCAAATCTTTCCTTGTACGATGCTTACGACGAGGAACCACGGGAATAAATTCCGCAGTCTCTGTGGGTTCTTGTAAACGTCATATCAAAATATCCACTTCTGGGCATGGAGAGATTAACTGCATCTTCAGGAACATTCGGCATATGTGAGTTTTGATCGGCTGCAGACAGCTCATTATCTGAAGAATGACCCAAGTCGCAATGATCCAAATTATCCTGCAGTGGAGGGTCTGCAGCCCCAGTAAAAAAATTCTGCATTCACGTCACTGATTTGATCATGAGGAGGTGCCATAGCAAAAATTTCAGTCGAAGGAATATCACATGTGTCGGTGGTAACATCTCTTGGAGGTATATCCAGCTGCGGCTCAGAAGTATCCTGGGAAGGAACTATCAATAGAGGTTCAACTGGAGGCGTTGAAACCGATTTTTTCTTTACCCGTGTCCATCGTTGCGTAGGCGGGCGAGGTGCTGGAGGCGGCGGCGGGGGAGGCACAGCTGTAGGAATTTTCAGAGGGCATGATCCCACTGTATGGCTTAATCTACGACAGGTGGCGCAAAAAAGGGGCAGATCTTCATAGACAACTGACTGCAGAATAAACCTGTTCTTGGCCTGCAAATATATTTTCTGTGGCAATTCTTGGGAAACATCAACTTCAACACATACACGAGCAACAGACGATCGTAGGCCGTCTATGGTGGCAACATCCAATTTTATTGGAGCCCCTATTGGCCGCACAATTTCAAACAAAACCTCCCTGCGATGAAGGTGGATCGGAAGACCTGGAAAGGCGATCCATACTGGGACAATGGAAACATCGGCGGTGGGATCAAAATCAACAGTCCGTTTCGTTATTTGCATATGACAACCCAAAACATGCCATGAACGACGATAGAAACATCGCAAGTAATCCGCCTCATTTCGAAAATTCAACAAAATATGCATTTGATCAATATGGGTGATTCGCAAATCATGGTAAAAGCCTATTTTTTCAAAAACTTCACGTATGACTTTCAATGGAGGACGACCATACCAGAATGTGCCTACCAAAGAGTATTTGAATGGCGCAGCAAGGGCATCAATTTCAGAATCCAGGAAGGAGATCATCGGGATGCCTTTATATCTTGAAACGGTCTTTGGCGAGATGGATATTTTCTGTGATGATGCTTCGCCAGAAACCAGCGCCGCAAAAGATGGTGGCGGCGCTGTCGCCATTGGATATGCGATGCCGGCGTATCATGGAATGAAAAAGGAAAATCAATGAAAAGCCCAGACGTCAGGAACGGTGGGGGAAACAGCGGCGGCGGCAATGTGGTGTTAGGCTGGTGGGAGAAAAGCGGCGGCGGCGGCAGCTATCGCAGCAGGGGCGTCGACGATTGCCAGAGCATTCCAAAGGTTTTTTACGTTATATATATATGTATATATATATATGTATGTATATATATATATATATTTTTTTTTGGAAAGAAATATTTTATTAATAGAGAGCCTCACTTATGGCGGAGGAATACCTGATTACAAGATAGTGCGTCATACATCATCAAAATCAAAAAAATGAAATAGGCAGCGTATAATGGTGTATCTCCAGTCGTATATGATATGCCGCATTAAAACCTTACCAAGAAAAACCACCCTTGTGGATAAAAACTTGGCAAAAGAAAAAGCGTACATATTTATACGACTTTCATTGGTACTAATGAACATAAAATTGTCTGATAGATACAGCGCAACCAACGTCGCGTGAGTAGCTTTATGATGCCTAAAAGCTGATGGAGTATGTTGTCCGTTCAAATTCGTCTGGGAATGAGCATGCGATTTCCATTGTACCTCGCCAAGAAACAGAGTAGCAGATAAAACAGTAGGCAGTAAACAAAAGATGCAAATACTTAATACGGCACTACACATACCACTGCCGCCCTGGTTTGATTTAAACCAAGGCGACGACTTTGTACTGCTTAGCGGGAATGCATATGTGGTTGCACCCAAATCTGGAATCCAGGCTGCCGCCATGAATCTGTGTTGTAAGAACTGGGATGTCTCCACCGTGCACTCATGATCACCAACATCCATATAGATAGAGCGTGTGCGTAAGATAAGAAATACATTAATATGTGTCAATCTGTAAAGCAGAAAATGGAAGACTAAATGTAAGCGCTGCGTACCAAGGCTGCCTGTAATCCAAAGAATACAGGCAGCAAGATTGAAAAATTGCCAATCCATGTGGAAGACTGAATTAGATGTGGCGCAAGTAAGCTGTGGAGAGATCTAATGCCACCGATCTTCGTGCTAAAGACGGTAGAGTATGGGAGTTGTATATTTGAGTAGCGGGATGCAGCATTGCATGCTGTGCTAGGTAATGCGCCACCATATTCTCCTCTCGATAGATGTGCAGGAAATCCAGACGATGGAGATGAGTTAATGTGTAAAGCATGCGCAGATGAAAATTACCATGTGGCAGCAATGGCCGTTTAAGCCGGGATATGAGTTGCGTGCAGTCTGTCTCCAGAATGATTGTTATATACAGCGGAAGAAAAACAAGAGCCCAAATACTGCAGATTGTATTTCCGCCTGAAATGGGGTACAAGGCGGGAGCCGAAATGATATCGCACCGACACAAGAACCCGAGTGATCACGTAAAATAGCTCCACCAGAACTGTATAATCTGCCTACTGCTGCATCTGTGTTCAGTTTGTATTTACCCAATGGCGGTGTGTGCCAACGGACCAACATAGGTCGCGGTGGTTGAGGCGTGGAAAACCAATCATATGTTGGTAGAGTACCAGTGGCTAATTTGCTCCCAGCCATCTTTTTGCTCCAAATAGTTATATCCGACAAAATCGAGCCCCGCAGTGTGACCGGTGAAAATGTGCGCTTGTCTCCATATATTAAAGATGCATAATCACGCCAAATATTGTATACAATGATCGATGGGATAACCAACTTTAAAACTCCCGATAGTGAGGTAAATGAAGATCGATACCACCAGGAGAGCAGATATCGTCGAAGGCATAATGTGTTGGTTGGAAGAGGACCGTACAATTCACTAGCAAAATAAAACCATATGGGACGGATATGCTGACAATAGATGAAAATATGATCTACCTCTGCCGAAGACTGTTTACAAAAAGGGCATTGTGTTGGGCGTGCATCAATATAGCGTCCAATATAATCCTGAAAAGGTAATGCCGAGTGGAAAATCCGCCATAGGAAAATTTGGATAACTAGAGAATGATGCTTGGACCAAATGAAATCCGCAGATAGTAATGTTAGGCTTGTCGTGCGAGATTCGTCATTGGCAGATTTCAAGGAGAATTCGCCCGATGGTGTTGGCAGCCATGTTAGGTGAGCATCTTGGCCCGTCGTGTGAACAAGGCAAAAAGGATGGATTCGACATATGATTTTCCAAATGGGCGAATCAGTAAGTCTCGGAATATAGTCTCCACGTCGTCCATATTTTGCATGCATGAACTTGCTCCAGAGGGTTGTGTGCTGCTGATATTCCCACCAGAGCCTACAATGATAGGCTTTTTGTAGTGAATTCAAATCTCTGAACCCCAATCCCCCTTCCGCGTATGGCTTCAGAAGGCAAGACAAAGATACCCAGTGATGTCTTTTACCCCAGAAGAACAATGCCATTTTCCGATGAATGGTTTTAATGACCAACTTTGGCAAGGAACCCGCAGCTAATATATGTAAGGGCAGTGACAGGATGACAGCGCGTAGTAAGACCAATCGGCCAGCAGTAGATAGTAAGCGAGAATGCCAACCCTGAAGACGATCATCTACATGCTGTAGTAAAGTTGTGCAGTATGAAGAACGATTAATGCCTTTATGCAGATATGATCCAAGATATCTAAATGGGAGACTAGAGCACCGCATATTTAGTATTCCTGCTAGCCTTTGTTTCTGTTGAGCCGATATTGCGGATGATGGGATTAAGTTGCTTTTCTGGAAATTAACTTTTTGCCCAGAGGCATTCTCATATTGTGTTAGAAAAGCATGAAAACGCCTAAGGTTACGCTGAGTTCCCTTAAGAAATATCAGAAGATCATCCGCATATGCTAAATGTGTAATTGTGAATGGGATTCGGCCAAGATTGAAAGGTTGTATGATGCCTGATGCCACTTGGGATTTTAAGCCTTTGCTGAAGCCCTCAGAAGATAGTATAAAAAGTAGCGGAGAGAGAGGGTCACCTTGTTTAACACCCCTGTATGGCCGGAGTGATTCTGTAGGCTGTCCATTAATCAATACAGATAATGTTGTGGCTCGTAGATGATTCAGTATAAGGCGACAGAAAAAATTAGAGAAACCAAATTTGCGCAGGATTCTCTCAAGGTAATCCCAGGACACCCTATCAAAAGCCTTCATCATGTCGAGCTTCAAACAAAGCTGTGAACCACCCTTATCAAGCATACGAATCATCTCACGGGCCATTAACACCTGTGTGGAGATGTCTGTGCCTGGTAAAAAACCTGTCTGCTCTGGAGATATCAACTTAGGAAGGAGCTTGTTCAAACGACAGGCAACGATTCGCGTACAAACCTTACTCAGAAAATTTGTTAGACAGATTGGACAATAATCACTAAAGGTGGATGGTGATTGCTTCTTTGGAATCAATGTGATTAAAGCACTAGCCATCACCGAAGGTTGAGGAACACTAAGGAAAAACTCCTGCACTGCCTTAAGGACATCCATATGTATTATTGACCAACATGCACGATAAAACATATCGTTAAAACCATCTGGTCCAGCTGCACTTTGTGGGTCTAAATGCCAAACTGCCTCTTTCACCTCATCCTCCATGGATATTTGTGTGATTAACGCATTATCATTATCTGTTAAAAGACACGGAATGGGGCCTAAGATTGCGTCATGATTAAGGGTGGCCTCATTAGCGAATAGTGACTTGTAGAATCTCACTGCTTCTTCCTGTATCGCTTCTAGGGTTGTGCATGGATGCCCGTCAACTGAGGTAATTTGATGGGTACGAAGATTAAGCCTGCGGCCCTTAACAATTGAGTGATAATATTTTGTATTTGCGTCCCCTTCCTTTAACCATCGTATCCGCGATTTTTGTTTCCAAAAGTGTAATTCATACATGGAAGCTTGTTGATACTCAGCCTTAGCTTGATGATATTTCATTCTACTGTCCGCCGAAGGTGCTTCATCCCAGATGCGCTCAGCATGAAGCAGATTAGTTTCTGCTTGCATGAGATTAGTAAATATATTGCCAAAGATCTCTTTATTCCAACGTTGAATGTCCTTCCGTAGCCGAAACAATTTATTATAAAAACCGTACATGCCACTCGTAGTAGGATAAGATGTCCATGCATTCTTCATGTATGCTTGAAAATCCGGATGCAATAGCCAAGAATCCAAAAAACAAAAAGGCCGGCGGGCAGGTGAAGTTTGCTGTCGACAAATGAGAAGTAGGGGAGAGTGATCTGATGGAGCACGTGTTAAATGTGAGAGCTACATATTATCAAAGATATCCTGAAAATTGGAGTTTACAAATAGCCAGTCTAATCTCCTACGAACCCGACCAAGACCTCGACCATCAACCCATGTAAAACGCGGTCCTTGAAAGGGTGGAGCCATTAATGAACATGAATCAACACAATCATTGAAATCTTGTAACGAGATGAGCGAGGGACGGGATCGACCATCATGGTCCTCAAGGGTGCGGAAAGTATTAAAATCTCCACCAATAATCCAGGATAAAGTAAGATCTGCCAAGAATTCATATAGAGACTGCCATAGGGATCGTCGTAAAGAAAGAGTATGCTTGGCGTACACTACCGATAGAGCCAAAGTCATCTGTAGTGGCCGATAAAGAAGCGTAAAATGAACCACTTGTTCTTGATCTTGTGCTGATATAAGATCAAAGTATGAGTCTCACAAGAAAAACCAAATGCGCTCCGACTGAGAGAAATAATATTTGGTGTATCCTAGGGTTAAAAGCAAAACGAGAAATATTAGAAGGAAAATGTTTAGGTTCTAACAAAGCAAGTAATTGAAGCTGATGTGTATGAATCAAATGATGTAAACGTGGCATCGAGGCACGCATGCCTCGTAAATTTCATATTAAGAGATTCATTGAGACAAGTTAGAATCACTTCCCTGGATGATACGAGATGCACTACGCGTGAGAACAGTTGAAGGAGGGAGTGGAGGCAAATCTTTTTTTGAACGACGCTTGCGACGTGGGACCACATGGATAAATTCTGCCTCCGTAGTATCCTGTAATCTGGATATGAGTGCGTCCACCTCAAGAGATGGAGGAAGAAGCTCCATCCGTCGAACTACTTTGTCTGGAAGGGTCTGAATAGATGACGGCTGGTCCACATCTGGGATATCATTATCGGAAGTGTGACCCATCTCCACTGGATCATCGGAAGCATGACTCATCACTGCTGGATCAGGGATGTCATGCGGTTGATTATCTCCATCGTTAGTGGAATCCATTATGTGTGAATTAGTGGTCTGAGCACGAGGAGAGACTGCATCTTGCGGCTCAGAAGAAAGCTGCACAGTAGTGTTCACATCCGTAGTATCATGAAGTCTGGGCTCAGAGGATATATTTGTAGGCTCAATGACTGATGGCGCAGATAAAGGCTTCGTTTTCACCGGAGTCCAGCGCTTGGCAGGCGGACGGGGCGGTGGAGGCGGTGGTGGGGGTGGTACGGCAGACGTGGCTGCTGTTTTACAGGCGCCAGTGACATGTCCTAATCGGCGACAGACCGTGCAAAACTGTTGTAATTCTTCATAAACCACCGACTGCAGGATTAATCGTTCTTTAGCCTGCAGATAGATTTTCTGTGGTAATTCTTGAGAGACATCGACTTCAACGCATACCCTAGCTACAGAAGGGTGCAAGCCATTTGTTGTCGCAACATCTAATTTCATCGACGAGCCTATAAGGCGTGCTATCTCGAAAAGTGCTTCGCGGCAATGAAGGTGAATGGGGAAACCTGGGAACGCAATCCATATAGGCACAATGGGAACATCAGCTGCCGGATCAAAGTCTACAGTCCATTTTGTAATACGCATATGGCAACCAGAAATTTGCCATGATCGTCGATAAAAACATCGCAAATAGTCAGCTTCATTCCGAAAATGCATCAAAATATGCGATTGATCCAACAGAGTTATGCGTAAATCATGATGAAAACCGATTTTTTCAAAGACCTCACGAATAACTTTTAATGGAGGACAGCCATACCAAAAAGTGCCAACCAAAGAAAGTCTGAATTGAGCAGCAAGGGCATCAATCTCCGAATCTTCAAAGGCAATCAGCGGGAGTCCTTTATACCGTGACGCCGTTTTTGGCGCAATGGAAACCTGCTGTGCATTACCAGCCCCGGATACGATATCAGCAAATGACGGAGAGGAAGCCGCCATTAGTATTGTATGAATTCAGAACAGATGTGATCGGTGCGAAAACAGAGAGGGTTGCTATCGGTGACTGGATGTAGAAAAGAAATAGGAGTAATTAAGGAATAACAGAGACGGCTACGGGAAGTAACAGAATGGCAGTGGCGGATACAACATTGCGCCGCCGCCAACGTCGTTGAAGAAGATCGCCAGAGCATTTTTCTTAATATATATATATATCTATATATTGTATAATATATACATATATGTATACATATATATGTGTGTGTGTGTATATATATATATGTGTGTGTGTGTGGCATGTGTAGTAGTATGGAAAGAAGACTTTCCATTCCAAATATGTTGCCAAGTAGTTGTTTCCAAATATATCTCCTTGAGTACTTTATTTAATGAGCTAGTAAGTTCATCTCCTTAAGCACTTGATTAAATGAACTAGTTTAGTTCATTTATCATGGCACCTGAAAATAGTACAAAGGCAACAAATGTTTGTCATATGATATAAGCTTTAACACTTCATGGCACGTTAGTACAACAACAATATATATAAGCATGTAAGGCATATTTATCACATAAACATGTCAACTAAAATTTATTCATGCATTTCGTAAACATATAACATTTAAATCATGCATTTTCAAATCACTCACACCCCAATTTCTCAACACCTCTCCCCTCTTCGGGCTGAACTTCAGACAGTTTTATATACGACCATTTTCTATTCCCTTCAATATACCTGGTTCTTCTTAGAGACAGATTGCATGGCTCTTCATAGTATGTTGTAGTATATATCTTCAACAATATGGGACTTCTGAGATGATTTGCACCGATTATCCACATTCATTCATCTTACGCACCCCGATCTTTGTTATACACCACAGGAGACAAACTTGCCTTATATACTTTGTATATAATGTTGCCGTACTAACAAGCCATGAAGCTTTACAGCTTACATCAAATGACAAACATTTGTTATGTTTGAACTATTTTCAGGTGCCACCATTAATGAACTAAACTAGTTCATTAAGTGAAGTACTTAGTTAAATGAACTAAGTAGTTCATTAAATGGAGAAATATTTGGAGAAGGCATGAAGGCAACAAACATGGAAATGGAAAGTCTCCTCTCCCCTTTTAAACCACACGCCATTTATATATTTATCTATATATATATTCAGATTTTTTCTAAAAAGGCACTATACACATATATTCCAACGTACTACCGACACGTTATATATATTACGAACGTACGTCAACGTCACACCACTATACTTACCTCATATTTATGAGTATATTCAGGTCTTATATCATATGATATAAGTCATGGCGATGACAAAATTATAATGACACATTACAAGGTTCTAAACTAAAAATTATCGTAACGGGTGACTACCGAAACTTCGCAACGTGTCACGTACTTGTGATATATAGATGGCCAGTCCATACACTTCAAAAGTGGCCAGAAATTTTGTGGCTTACATGATACACTCATTCATAATATCATTCCATGTTGGCACACACAAATCATCCCCAATTAAGGTCCAAATTGTGGAGATTTCAATTTCATTCTTTTATGTTACATGTGGCGCCATTTGTCTCAGCCACTAAGAGCTGAATATTCAAATTATTTTATGTATATTATGTGTAACCTAATATATATAACATGTGCAAAAATTTAGAATTTAATCGGAGAAAAATCGCATCATCGATAAAAGTCGAAAATTCGGTTTTCTACGAACACAACACATGAAACGTTTTTAGTATGACATGTAACATGTATCTAGACAATTTTTACATATTCAATACATATTAAAGTGTTGTAGAATATTAAAATTAGGGCTGATTGGAATATACCATATGTGTATGATTATTGTGCACTATTTTACAAAGTTTACAAAAATAAATTCAGCACATGTTCAAGTTTGAATCACACGCCAAAGGCTGCTTGATGGAGCCTATGTGGAGCTTAGTTGGCATCTTGATTGGCGAAGAATGGACTACACAAGGTTAGTGACTTAATGGAGGAAGCTACACAAGGTAATATTTCAAACTATGTTACAAATGTAACACATGCTGAAAATTCAGCATGTGAATAATTGATATGGACGAATTTTTGAGTCATAAGTGTGACAAATTTGCTTCCCCATTTTCAAGGGATTGATGTGTAATAATATGACAATAATTTGAACATATTGAGATTATTGCACATGCTGAAAATTTCAGCATGTGTTGCATATGTTGGCCGATTTTTTTGGAATAAATGGAGATCAATTTACTTTGCAAATTAAGTGGGATTAATTGTATGATATTTGGCAAGGTTTTTACTACTATTTTGGCACATGTTTTGAATGTTATTCTCAGATTTTTATAGTCATCAAGTGATGAAAAATCTCATCCAATCAAGGAGTGCCAAGTAAGCAAGGCCAAGACAATCATCTAATCAAGTTGTGCCAAGTAAGCAAGTTGATGTCACATCTATACAAGACATTCTTCCAAGGGCTTAAAAGAGAATTTCCAAGATGGGATGAAGCCCTAGAGTGGGTGGCCAAGGCAAGATAAAAGGAAGAGAAGAAGAGCCATTCTAATGCAAGAAAATTCTCATATTCTCTCAAGTGCAAAAAGTGTCTTCCACTTTCTTCTTCTACCTTTCTTTCTTCTTCTCTCTCAAGCCTATTGTTCTTATATTCAAATATATTGAATAGGATTTGTATAGACCACCATACATGCTCATTGTTGTAAAAGGTTGATCAAGGTGTGATCAATCCTTCATCCGTTTGGTGGTGGAGTTAGTGAAAGGTGTGATTGCTTGTAACGTTTGTATAAAGGATTGGAGTTGGTGTGTAACTCCATCAAACCTTGTGGTAAGGAGTTATTTTGTGATTAGTGATAACCGAGAAAGGTGTCCTCGAAGACTAGAGTAGGTTGTGTTAACCGAAACCAGTATAAAATTCTCGATGTTATTACTTTCAGTCTTTACTTTCAGTTTCCTGTACTTTCATCGTTTTTATTGCATTAGTAAAAATATCAAAGGACTTTCAAAAATTACCAAACTTTGAAAAACATAGCCACACCTCTTAAGTTTCATTTGGCGCAAGTTTCAAAGCATTTGGATAAGTATAAGTCAGTCAAACGTTAATAGTTTTGAGACTAGTGCAATCTGATTTTCAGACTTGCAAAGGTTGAGAACCTGAACGAATTTGACATACTTCCCAAAAGGAATTTTTCAAAACTGTTTCAACCCATTAAAATATATACCTTAAGGGGTTTGTCATTAAATTTTCAGACCATTTGGAGTTAAGGATTAATCGGAATAAATTTTCAAATCAGACTACTGTTTCTGGCAGATTTGCGCAATCTGACCACAAACGATTTTTCAAAGGGTTAGAGGTTGATTTTGGATCTGAAATTTTTAGGGGATATTCAAAACGTTTGAGAGTAGAATCTATCCAAATTTCAGAATTTTTGAAGATCTGTAACATAATTTTTCAAACGTTTCAAACCAGGATCTGAAAACAGAAACTGTTTTCAAAAGTTGGGTTTTTGGGTTAAAACATTCTAAAAACCAAATTTTCCGCACCCACTATTCAACCCCCTTCTAGTGGTGCCTTACAGGTCCTACATATCATATCCACTGTGTGCAGTGTCCCCCCTAGTAGCTTCCGAACAGTGGTTTTCTTTTATCCAGCATTGCTTTTCGTTCACTCTTTGTATTATTTTCGTCCAATAGGTTGGGACTTGATTTGTACTAACGGTATTCTTCCGTCAAAAGTGAGGGTTACCTAATAAGATCAAAGGGCACACACACATGGTGTAAAATTCGGCATGGTTAGGAAAATACTCCAACAAAGACCAAGTGTAGAAAATTGTGTAGAAACCAAATGATGGTATTTTGTCCTTTTCTACCCACTCAAACCCCCAAGTGGTGGTCCCCCTCCATCTATGTAAGAAGAAAGGATTTCTTTTATTTTGCCTTCAACTACTCAACAAAACCCTGTATACTTTTATCTCAATCATCATATTTTCTCCCCCTCTTTCCTACATGGCACAAGACAAGCCACCCTCTTCCCTCCATACTCGCTCTTAGCTCGGCCGAACCCCTCACAAGAAAGACAAGTCATTCTTTTCTTCCACTTATGATGAAATATCATTAGCCTACAACCTAATGCTTTCAAACCCATCATTTAACAAGAAAAACAAAATCCCATCTACCTCATTCGGCCGAATTGCCTTAGAAAAAAAGGGAACCTATTTCTTTTTTCACTTCACGCGTCAAACGTTCTTACATTTCCACCAATCTCCCTCTCCTCTCTCTTCTAAGACACAAAGTCTTCCAAATCTCCTCCCTCCACCTTATTGGCCGAGAACTCCCCAAGAGAACAAAGGGAAGAATTTTTTCATCTCATCCCACCAAAATATCATCCAACACAAGGTTCAAAAACCATTCATCATCCAAGTGTGATTCAAGAAGGTTGTAGAGCCAAGAACCAAGCAAGGACAAGGTAAGAACTCCATGTACAATAAGTTGGATTCTTCTATTTATCCACCTTCATAAGTTGCACTAGCCCTCTCATTCTACCCCCATACTCGTGGTTCCAAGGAAGGAAAGGAGAAGAGTTTTCTTCCAAGCTAATTGAAGAAATCTTCACTTTAAGTGTAAGAAAAAGTTAGAAAAGCAAGTATTCTTCTTAGATCCTTCATGTATTTTCAAAGGTTAAGTATAAATATTTATATCAAAGTTGGGTCATTCATGTAGTATATTCAAGTTTTGACCATAAGAATATGTAAAATCTGTGTTTCTATGTGATGTTTATATTGTCATATCTATATGCATGTAAATCGGCCCATACACAAAAAATGGACTTTGATGTATACATAAAATGAAAAGCATATTCTTAGGTGATATATGTAGAAAATAAAGAAAGAAAGTGAAGTAATATGTAATGTTAAGAAAAGTGTACTAAGAATGTAACTTTCATGCATTTGTTCATGTATTTTCCATGATGATCCTCAAGTATGTATTTTATATGACATTTTGGTTTTCATATGTTTTAATGACTTTGTCTTATCATGTTTATGTATGCATCATAAGCATGACTAATATACTGGGTCACAAGTGTTGTTTTGATGATCATCATCTTCATATTTATATATGTTGTACACGGCCAAAAGGTCATTTTGGCTCCACACTTGAGTTTCATCATCCATCTCCAAGATGTGTATGTTAATGATGACTATACGTCAAAAAAGTTCACTTTTCATGGTTTCCATCATCTTTATGTATTATGTGTTTTCATTATGTTCTTAATCTTGAAAATAATCATGTTGATGGAAACTAATATGTACATGGTTAATATATATATATTCAACTTATAACATGAATCTAAAATGGAAGAAAAATGAGATTTAGGTGGTTTTGAGTGGGTATGTATAGTTCGGCCATAAGGCCGTAAATGAAGATAAATAAATCATACATGTATGAAAATATATATGTGAATATACATACATATATATATATATATATATATATATATATATATATATATATATATATATATATATATATATACGGCCCAAGTGCATTGTTTTAGGGTATAAACGATTTAATTACATGCTATGAACACATATATGAATAATTTACGAAATTTTATATACATAGATGTATACATAGATGAAATTTTATATACATAGAAATTTTACATTAGCGCTTTGTATCATTTATTTTCTTACGATGACTTCATGTAATAAGGTTTTCCACCAATACAAGTGAGGCTATTTAATAAAATATAAATGTTCCACAAAAAAGAAAACATGTACACAGCCATAAGACCTTCTTATGATATAAATGACTTATTTGCATGCTATGTATACACATATGTATAATATGTATGTGGGAAATAAAGGCCTAAATCAAGATCTCTTTGCATCAAGGCCAATCGAAAATACCCCCATTCTTACACAAGAACAAATTGCCTTTTATTCCACCAATCTTCTAACCCCCATTCTTACACAAATCTTACACAAAGCAAATTGGCTACCAATCAAATTTCATGCAAAGAAGTCCCCTCTTTCACCATCCTTGAGCAACACAAAAATCACCTTTCACTCACATCAAAACTTTCGGCCATTAACCTAAGGATAACAAGACAATTTTATCCTCTTTTATTTCCTTATCCATCACTTCTACTTCCTACACAAGTTAAGTACAAACAATCCAATTCCATGCAAAAACCCCTTTCTCCCCACTTAAACCCCAACTCAGCCACCCCCTTAATTTTCCCCAAAATTAATATCATTTTACTCCTTTTTTTCCCCTCATCATCATCACATCTCTTACACAAGGCAAGACATCTCCCCACTAGTATTTCATGCAATTTCTTTTCGTCCTCCACTACCCTCATAACCCAAGAAAAGCCATCATTCCCTCCCCACTACATGAATTTCGGCCAAAGCATGAACAAGGGGGATAAATCTCTCCTTTTACCAGACAACTCCCTATGTTGTTTTCCTCCATTTCCTTAACTCACTCTCTCACTAAGATATCTTTCCTCTCCCTCCTCTCTACATATTTCAAGCCTTCATCCCTATTCTCTTTTAGCCGAGAGCATCAAGGCAAGGAGGAGAAGGACACCTTCCTTTTCCAAGCAAGAAACAAGGGTTCATGCACTTTAAATCTCAAGGTAGTCACTATATCTATCTCCTTTACATCCTTTACATCTTCTATTCTTCACAAAACACTCAACACCTCCCCATCCTAGGCTCTTAACAGTGGGGTGAAATCAATGGGAAGAAGGAGTTGTTAAGTGAATCGAGTAGGAATCTTCAAGTCTACCAAGGTAAGATTCACTTGGATTGAGTGTTTGAACATTCATCCTTCATGCATCTTATAATAGAAAAACTAATGCTTCTCCTTCAAGCCACCTAGGTCGTGAACCTCAAACCAAGACCAAAGAAGAAATCTTTCACAACCAAGTGTAAGATTCAAGTATCAAAAGCAAGTATTCTTTTCAGCTTCTTCAAGCATGTTAAAAATTAGTCTCTTATGTTCATATTAAGGAATGGATCATGCATGAATATGTTGAAATGAAGCATTTAGAACTTGGATATAAAAAGGAGCCTTGCATGTTCAAGTTGTGTATGAATGTGTGCTTTCCTTGAATGGATTCATCAATATAACTAAGATGATACTTGGATGTAGCATGCATGACATAAATGAGACATAAACAATCCCTTTGAGGGCGTGCATGGCATGAAGAAAGAGGATTTATCATCCATTCATCACCTTTACGAAAATTTTAGGAAAACGAATACACTTTCCTAAAAAGTTTACTAAGAACTCTATTGATCATCATCTCCATATATGCATGTTGGATAATCCTCACTCCTTTTGGTTTTCACATGTATGAAGATGCAATTACTTGATTATGGACATAATATAGTGTGTTTTATGTATATCATGAACTATACTATATTCCAAGTCATAAACACCACCATTTTTGGATGATCATCATCATAACTTCACCATTTTTCTTCTAAGATGGGGCGGTTTTGAGCCTCCATCATAGGCCATGATTTCATCGCCATCATCATGATGTGTATCCTGATGATCTAGGCATGGGAAGGTGCATTTCCATGGGTTTCATCCTATTAAGTGTTTGCATGTTATTTTTATCATTATCATCACAATGATCATGGTCCTTGTGATCATGATTAAGGAAGATGTGATGTTGTATAAATTTTAGCATTTCAAAATCATGAATATGGATGTTTCATCATGCATCATCATATATGTGATCATGGTTGGTAGGATATGAAAATAGATGTCATCATTTTGGCATCATGCATGCCCTCTATAAATTGAAGAATCTATATTGGTGTGCGCCACCACCATTCGGCCAAGCGGCCAGAAGAATGCCCACATGATGTGAAACTATTATTTGGAAGTACCTATGTGAATATATTTATATGATATGTATAAAATAGGAGAAAATTTCCATATATGTAACAATTGAACAAAGATGGAATTCCAAGTACATGTGAATGGTAACTTGCGGCCATAAGGCCATAATTGGCATTTACATGATGATTTATACTTATGTAAGAATACCTATGTGACTATATGTATAATATGTATACTATATGTAAGTAACTAGTATGTTCGTAACATTGAACAAATGGAAAACCAATGAGTTTAAATTGGGACCATTGGCCAAAGGGCCATTTCAACGCAATTATGATGATTTAAATTATTTGAATAAACCTATGTAAATACATGTATAATAAATATGTTATATGAGATAAATCAAGGAATAAGCGAATTGCTAAATTTAAGAAGAAACAAGACATTAAATAAAGGTTGTATTGGGCCATTTAGCCGAAGCCACTTTATGGGGGTAAAATAGTAATTTCAGACTTAAGTATTTAAAAAGAGGGCTATTTTGAGGTAAATATAATTAAATAAGTATCAGATAATTTAAAAGAATACAACTGATGTGTAATGACCCCAAAAGGGACTGTTATTAGGCAAGAAAACTGATACCCGTTAGGTAAGGGTAAAAGAGTAATTTCACATGAAAATTAATAAGGATAAAGGACTTAGGGACCGGTTGATTAGAGACCTAAGCTAAGCATTCACTCATGCATATTTTCATCATGATTTTCAAAGCAATCAAGTTTTATTTACGATTACGAAATGATTGTCGCATGGAAATGTTTTCAAGTTTTTCATGATTATGTAACACCTTGTCATTGGCAAGGGTTCTCTTCCTTTCTGTATATGCACGTTCTGATGGCTGAGTGTAACACCTTGTCCGGAACAAGGGATCTCTGCCTTTTTGCTGCATCTACGACATTCTGTACGGAGAGCTGTCTGATGTCTGGTCCTAGGGGAGGATGTCAGGGGCAAAATATGTTATTTCAGAGTGTAACACCACATCTGGGACTCAGGTTCTATGTCATAGCGCATCACCGTTAGTCCTATGTATGTATGATGTAACACACTGGTTGGACCATCGGGATTCATAGACCGTACTCATGACTACTCGAGGAATCATTCGATATGTCGTAGGTACCATTCTTATGTTACGAAAAGTCCTATAGCCAATTCATGTTATGCCATGTTTATGAACGTAAAAAATGAATTGCTTTTCAAAAGTTCTACCATGCCTACATCACAAACATGTCCCATGAACACTTAGTGCCCTTAAGTCATGACTCTCGTAGTACGATGCCCAGTATGGTTAAGCAACTACATGAAACAAAACCTGAAAGATTGCACGCAAGAATGATATCCATTATGTGCTAAGGTAAAGATGATAAAAGGATGAATCTGTCTAATTTACAATACTATTTATCTATAATGTTTTATCTGAAGGTTATTTCATTATATGACAAAGCATCTGTGGGGTTTACTGTACTGTATCTATGTTGATTTCTTTGATTGTTATTTCTATGCAAGTTGTTCATACGATATCTGTTCTATGCTTTACTGTATTATCTCCACTACCCAGTCTCATGCATTATCCACTTGACGAATCTAGGCAGAAATACTTGTTGAGCGATTCATTATCGCTCACCCCTTCATTTTACCATGCAGAACCGCAGGATCCAGAACCAGAGTTCATGGAGGATGAACCTAGAGAGTAGGTTTGAAGAGCTGTTTAGTCGACTGGTGTGTCAGCTTTTGTATTTTGGATATTCCGCTCTATACTTATGACTACTGTACCGATGATGTACCTATAACACTACTTCGGATGTATTAGTTCGTACTTATGTCGATGTTTATTTCTGTCTATGTTATGATGCTTCCGCTATTCGATACATATTATAACGATGTGTACTTATATGGTATCAATTCCTTGTAATTCTCATAGCAGAGTATGGTGGGTGCACCGTGCTGAGTCCCTAGTCCCGGGTAGGGGGCCACACTAAGCATCAAAACCGTGGGTTTAGAGGAGTTTAAGGATAAAGAGAAAACAAGGTAAGAACATCATCCATTATAAGTTATTCATCCTCTATTCATCCATATTCATGGTTGCTCACTAACCTCCCATTTTCCTTATGTAAACCATGGCTACCAAAAAGGGGTAGAGGAGCAAGTTTTCTTCATGCCAAGTGAAGCAATATTCACTTTTATATAAAGGTTAAATGATAAAGGCATGTATTCTTTCTAGATTCGTCATCAATTTATAAAGATCTAAGTATTTATGTTCATATAAAGTTGGACCATCCATGATGCATGTTCAATGTTTTAGTGTCAAGAATATGTACAAGCTATGTTCATATGCGGTGTAAAAATGGTGGTACATGTATAGATATATACATGGCCATACTTGGATAAAATGAACACATATGTATAACAAAAATGAAATGAACACTATCATGAGATGCATACAAAACTTAAAGAAAAAAAATGAAGATATGTTAGGAAAAGTGTGCTAAGAAGACATTTTGATGCATGTATTCATATGTTTTTCATGAAGATCATCACTTATTAGTTTAGTTATGATTTTGGTTTCCATACACTTTTATGATCTTGATTTAGCATGTTATGAGGCAATCATATTCATGTATAAGATTCTAGTTCACAAAACATGTTTCTTGATGATCTTCATATGTATATATGTATGTATATAACAAGGCCAAACTAGGGTTTTCATACCCGATTTACTTCATTTTCACAAGTTCCAACATTTGATTTGTCATGTATTTTATGATGATTTACAAGAAAATATGTTGATGGAATAAACTTGCATATAGTTGGACTATATGTTCAAATCAAGATATAAGTAAAAGAGGTGGAAAACAAAAGGGTTTATGTGATACGTACACACATGTATGTATTCGGCCAAAGGAATAAAAAGGAGAAGAAAAATAATATAAAAAGAAATGGTCATGAGATTAAAATATAGAATAAAGAATAATGTTATATAAAATGGAAAATAGGAATATATATATATATATATATATATATATATATATATATATATATATATGTATGTATTTGGCCAAGATGGTCATTTCCACCTATTTCTTTGTGGTGGAAGAAAAATTTTATTAATATGTCCTCATTTATGGCATCCACACACACACACACACACACACACACACACACACACACACACATATATATATATATATATATATATATATATATATATAGTTGTTCTGAATAGATGGATCGGATAGGCTCTGGCGATCGCGCAAGCCGGTGGCAGTAGCCGTCGCCGTCGCCCTTCTTCTCTATTGCAATCCCTTCTCCCTCGCAATCTGCTTCTCTATATTGCTTGAATTGTGTGGATCATTTCTTCTCGTTCTATCCGGCGATCGCAGGCCATGTCACAAACGCTGCCACCATCTTTTGCGGTTGTGGTGGCTGGAGACTCCAACGCCGCTCACATTGCCATTTCATCGAAAACAGTTTCCAGGCATAAAGGCCTTCCAATGATCTCTTTTACTGACAATGAAATTGATGAATTAGCGGTTTCGTTCCGATTCTCTTTGGTGGGTACCTTCGGGTATGGACGACCACCATTGAAAATCATACGTGATGTTTTTGAGAAGATTGGCTTCCGTAATGATTTACGTATTACTCTGATTGATCAATCGCACATCCTCTTGAATTTTCAACATGAACCAGACTATATTCGATGCTTTTATCATCAGACATGAAATATCTCTGGGTGTCATATGCATGTAACGAAATGGACTGTCTGTAGCGCTCCGTACTCGGCTACCCCTCGTACGGTGCACCCGCCGTACCTTCCCTTTCGGAAAAGTACAAAGCGTCGATACTTAACTCGCAAAACCCATGGATAAACATGGATTACAAAGTCACGATCTTAACAGGTAGATAAAAATACGGCAGAATTTGAACCTTAATCCGAAAGCGTCAAATCGCGAATACATAGCAAAATTATACAAACTGAACAGGTAGCAAACTACTCCGCGAAATTATACAAACATTATCCGAAGAGAATCCGAAATAGCTAAGTCCCAAAATGTCCCAAAGGCTCATCAAAAGCTTCCATCATCATTCTCTTAACGGCAATTTCAATAACCTACGGGTATGGCATCCTTGGCTCATCATCAATCCACTCGACTTCATTACCTGGCTCTGGGGGGAAAATAAATGGGTGAGCGACAGAGTCGCCAGCAAGTATACAATAACACCGTACAATAAAGAGAAAACGGCATACAAGAATCAAACCCCAATTCCTTAAGTTAGAACATACCTGCCATTACCTTTCCGAAGCATCGTACTTAAAGTCATATCAATACTTAGCTAAGATCTAAGTGTCATCACTTAGTTAGATTCTACATGCCATAGCCAAACCTTACTTCTATGAAAAGGTATCATGCGTAATGCGTATGAAAATGTGAATGCGATGCAAATGCAACGGAAAACATTCTTTCTTTCATTTAGACATGCTCATAAAGATACTTGAACCTTCTTTCTTTCTTTTAAATCATGCTCATCATAAAACAAGAGAGTGTGTCAGCCTATTATACTGGGCATGACTCGGTTCTTATAACATGACCACCTTCAGGTCTATTATACCGGACCTGGCTCGGTTCTTACACTCTTCAGACCTATTATACCGGGCCTGGATCGGTTCTTATAATCTTCAGACCTATTATACCGGGCCTGGATCGGTTCTTATAATCGTGATCATCTTCAGACCTATTATACCGGGCCTG
The DNA here is from genome assembly GCA_036186865.1 of Eustoma russellianum. Classification (NCBI taxonomy): domain Eukaryota; kingdom Viridiplantae; phylum Streptophyta; class Magnoliopsida; order Gentianales; family Gentianaceae; genus Eustoma; species Eustoma russellianum. Next base: position 26,447,491 of record AP025054.1, read on the forward strand.
GATCGGTTCTTATAATTCTTCAGATCAATTAACCCCGGATCTGTGGCGGGTTAAGCTGGCCAGAAGGGATGGAATTCTTTCAAAACAGAAACTTTATATAAAACTTCGATAAAATCATGAGCATGGAACATATGAGCATGTCAATGCAAGTGCACGGGATGCAACATGGTAAAATGCACTTATAACATCATAAACAACTTTCTTCAGGGGCTGGAAAACGAACCAGCAGCATGTCCTGTATTGTTCGGCCTTAAAATCAACCTTTTTAGCCTATTTTCCAGAAACTAAAAATATGGTCATGCACCACATGATCTTAACTACATTCTGTACAAATTTCATGTGATTTCGACAAGCGTAGATACCTCAATAAAATAATTCCCAGCAAGGGTACAACAGAAATTCTGCTGCACTCTCAACTCCATTCCTTACCTTGTCTCCATCCATAAACTCATTATGGGGCTCACTTAGCACCTGGAAATCTTTACTATTTCCTTTGTGAACAATATTCAAATGCCCATTCACCAAAACAGGTTAAAATAAATACGATACAATTCATACAAGCACAAAGGGTCAATCTGTCCTGTTTTCCAGAATGTTACACCGAATTTCCTTCAATGGTTTACCATCAAGATCAATAGATAAAATCAATTTCTTTACATGTATATTTAGCTCTATGTCTTAAGTACCTCCTGTAAAAATTTCATGTCAATCCAAGATGTTTAAGGTACTTAAATAATTTTTCTCCCTAAGGTGCTACGACCAGAAGCTGTTTTGACCCCTTGATACTAAAAATTCATTTCTGGCCAATCCACAAAGGATTTTCCAGAAATTCCAATGCCACAATAAACTAGACATAATAAGCTACGACCATACCAAAAATAAGCTCAATCCAACGCTTAGAAGGTCCTTAACTAAGTCCATCAATTTGGCATAAAATCTGTCCAGAATTCTGTTTTCAGCCAACATGCATAGAAATATCCTTTCCTTCCTAATTTTGTTCTTTAGCCTATAATCCAAGTTAATGGTCATTCAATATACATGATAAGGCTTCCCTACACTAATTCAAGTCTCTTTTAGCATGCAAAAGTCGTTCACATGGGCTTCTCATTCTTCCAAACAAAACAGTCCCCTAGTCCAACAAATTCAAAATATAAGAAAAAGGTAACAACTTAGGCATATTTTCACTAAAGTCATATCTTAGGCTTCTAGACATTCAAGTATGCACATAATCACATATATTGTAAGGGGTTAAAGTATACTTGCCTCTTCAAGCTAAAGCTCTTCCCTTTGCTTGGTTATGAAGTGAGATGTGATGAAATCCTTCACCTTCTTCACCTTAAGTATAAGGTTTTAAGGAAATGAAATGAAAAGGTTAGTCTTTATTCAATAGAGGAACTAGGTTATCTTTAAGGCTAGAGCATCTTACCAAAATGAGCTTGGAATGGAGGTTCAAGCACCTCAATGTAACACCACCTAGAAAAGTTGAAGGCTTTCACCTATTCCACGGTTTTGGCATGGAGAAGGAGAGTTCATGTGAGCTTCATTCTTTACCAAAATGAGAATTTTCTTAAGGGAACTTAGAATAAGACTTACCTAGATGTCTTCTTGAGTCTTGAAGTTGAAGTTAAACTCCCATCCTTCAAGATGTTGGGGGGCGAAACTTTGGTGAGGGGAATGGAAATTGTCTAAGTGTTTTGCTCTTGCATGATGAGAAGATAGATGTTTTTAGAATGGTTTGATTTAAACATGTTAGAGACTTAGGAGAGGGGGGACGGTTTTGGAGGGATTTTTGTGAGGGTTAGGGCTTTCTTGAGTGTTAATCAAGGTTAAGTTAGTATAACCTTGGTTACTTTATTCAAACTATAGTTACTTTTGTGCTAACCCAAGTTACTTTATTAAATCATGGTTACATTAACCTTGGTTTAGAGAAAAGTAACCGTGGTAGGATTTAAAATCCTCCATGTCTAGACATTAAGGGGAGGGCGGTTTTGGTTGGGGTCTTTATGACCTCAACCATACTACTTCCTTCTTTAATGAGTTGTCTCAACTTGTTCCTTAAATGCATGTCTATTTTATTTTCTATTTATCTCTTTGCATAATAACTTCTTGTCTAAATGATGTAGTAGACATTAAGTAATTATTTTAGCTAATAAAATTGGCTAGAGAATTCTAGAATTCCCCATGTATAGGCCGAAATTTTGGGCCTCTTAGGCATCTTGATATTCCTTGTAATTTAATCCATATGCCATATTGTTGCCTATATTTTATTGTATTCCAAGATTAGTATATGTATCTATACAATTACGTACACGCCTAGGTGTACCATGTGTTTATACCTTCCCTACATATATCATATATACGCACATACATATATATATTGGTGTGGTTTATATCACTCTATATCTCATAGACTATCTCAAGAGTATTTAAGTAAAAAGAGTTACGTGGATTTAAGTAACACGCTCTAAAAGAAATTGTCTCTTTCATTCCATCTCATATTCATAGTTTTTACGTACCTAATTGTTGGGGTACAACATCCTTCCCTCCTTCAATAAAGTTTTGTCCTCGAAACTTATGAATTGTCAAAGAGATATGGGTACTTTCGCTTCATGTCTCCCTCTAACTCCCAAGTGGCCTCATCAACTGAATGGTTCTTCCATTTCACCTTGACCATAGGAATAGACTTATTCCTCAATGCTTTCACTTCCCTATCAATTATCCTTTCGGGTTCTTCAACATATGATGTATCAGCTTCAATCCTCAAAGGTTGCTCATCCATAATATGGCTCGAGTCATGCACATACTTACGCAATTGAGATATATGAAACACATTGTGTAATTGAGACAACGATGGCGGTAGTGCAAGTCTGTAAGCAACTTCTCCAATTCTTTCCAAGATCTCAAATGGTCCAATGAATCTAGGACTAAGTTTCCCTTTAATTCCGAACCGCTTTACTCCTTTCGATGGAGATACCTTCAAGAATACTTTATCTCCTACTTGAAACTCAAGTGGTCGACGCCTCACGTCGGCCCACGCCTTGCTTCTATCCTGAGCATCCTTCAATCTTTGTCTTGCAATCATAACCTTTTCCTTGGTTTGCTCCACTAAGTCAGGTCCTGTGAAAATTTTATCTCCAATCTCATCCCAATACAATGGCGATCGACATTTTCTTCCATAAAGAGCTTCATAAGGAGCCATTCCAATAGATCTATGGTAGCTGTTATTGTATGAAAACTCAACCAACTTCAAACTCTTATCCCAGCTACCTCCAAAATCCAACACACAAGCACGCAACATGTCCTCCAACGTTTGGATTGTTCTCTCTGATTGACCGTCAGTCTGGGGATGAAAAGCTGAACTCATGCGAACTTCCGTACTCATCGCTTTCTGAAATGCCGTCCAAAACCTTGATGTGAAGCGGGGGTCTCGGTCACAAACTATGCTCATAGGAACTCCATGCAAACATACAATCTGATCAACATACATAGAAGCCAACTTTTCCATGGGTGCTTTAATCGACATTGCCATGAAATGCGCACTCTTCGTCAGACGATCCACAATAACCCAAATAGTGTCATATCCACTTCTTGTCTTAGGTAAATCGGTCACAAAATCCATAGCGATGTGATCCCACTTCCACTCAGGCACCTCAAGTGGTTGCAACAATCCAGCTGGCCTCTGATGTTCTGCTTTGACTTTCTGACATACAAGACATTTCTCGACAAACTCTGCTATCTGATTCTTCATTCCTGGCCACCAGAACTTTTGCTTCAAGTCATGATACATCTTATTTGCTCCTGGGTGAATAGACAAGCGTGAATTATGGGATTCCTGAAACACTTCACTCTTTATCGCATCATCATTAGGCACACACAATCGACCTCTAAACCACAAACTACCGTCACTACGGACTTTAAAATCGTCAGATGGCTTCTCCTTCAGCTTGCTCTTAACTTTCATCAATGCATCATCCTTAACTTGAGTCTCCTTAATCCTATCGATCAAAGAAGGAACCACTACTAATTTTGCAAGCACGTCGGAAATCGAATTTACTTCTTCCAGACCAAACTCTTCCATATCACGCTGTAAAGGTGGTTGACGGGGGTGACTCGTCTTACGACTCAAAGCGTCGGCAACTTTATTAGCTTTACCTGGATGGTACTGAATAGAGATGTCATAATCCTTGATCAATTCAAGCCATCGCCTTTGGCGCATATTCAGCTCCTTTTGAGTGAAGAGGTATTTCAAACTCTTATGATCCGTGAAGATCTCACACTTCTCTCCATACAGATAATGGCGCCAAATCTTTAGAGCAAATACAACTGCTGCAAGCTCAAGGTCATGTACTGGATAATTCTGCTCAAACGGCTTAAGCTGGCGAGACGCATACGCGATCACACGCCCATTCTGCATAAGAATACAACCCAGTCCATTCTTGGAAGCATCACTATAGATCACAAACTGTTCTCCTGAAATGGGTTGAGCCAAAACTGGTGCAGACGTCAACCTTGCTTTCAGCTCAGAAAAGCTACTTTCACAATCCTCATTCCAAACAAATTTTGTCTTCTTCTGAGTCAATCTAGTGAGTGGCATAGCTATCCTTGAAAATCCTTCAACAAACTTGCGGTAGTAACCGGCCAGTCCGAGAAAACTCCTTACTTCAGTGACATTGGTCGGTCTCGGCCACTCAGTAATTGCCTCAATCTTTCGGGGATCAACCGAAATCCCATTTTTAGTAATAATATGGCCCAGAAATGACACACTATGCAACCAAAACTCACATTTACTAAATTTCGCATAGAGTTGATGCTTCCTTAGAATATCAAGTATTGTCCTCAGATGAGCTGTATGAGTTTCCTCATCAGGCGAATAAATCAGGATATCGTCAATAAAGACTACCACATACTTATCCAATTGGTCCCGAAACACCCGATTCATAAGATCCATAAACGCTGTAGGGGCGTTGGTCAGTCCAAAAGGCATCACGAGAAATTCATAATGCCCATATCTCGTCCTGAATGCTGTCTTAGGAATATCCTCAGCTCTTATCTTCAATTGAAAATATCCAGATCTTAGGTCCACTTTGCTAAACACCCGAGCTCCCTGCATTAGGATACTTTAGATATTATTCATGATTATTATATTGAAATAAGACTTGGTAATTACTGACCCGAAGCTGGTCGAACAGATCGTCGATCCGAGGCAACGGATACTTATTCTTTACGGTGATCTTGTTGAGTTCTCGATAATCAATACACAGTCGCATACCTCCATCTTTCTTCTTTACAAATAAAACTGGGGTACCCCATGGCGACACACATGGACGAATCAACTTCTTTTCCAATAACTCGTGCAATTGCTCTTTTAGTTCCTTCAGCTCAGCGGGGTGCCATGCGGTAAGGAGCTTTAGAAATGGGCTCAGCTCCGGGGATGAGATTTATCTCAAAGGAAATCTCTCGATCAGGGGGAAGTCCTGGTAGTTCCTCTGGAAAGACATCAAGAAACTCTTGAACTACTGGAACTTGCGAAATGTCCACTGCTGCCTGCTCGACACTAAGAGCATAAACAAGATAGCCTTGACATCCCTTTCGCAACGCTCTACGGGCACGTACTGTATTCACAAAAATATTCTTTGACTTCTTCAACTTGGGACCTCCTTGAAATGATACTTCCTCTTGCTCCGGGGCTCTGAAAGTGACTTTCTTCTGATTGCAGTCAATATGGGCATGGTTCTTAGACAACCAGTCCATACCAAGAATAATGTCAAAGTCACTCATAGCAATCAGGATCAGATCAGCCGCGAAACGATGGTCATCGAGCTCGACCGCGCAATTCTTATACAGATAATGAGACGTAAGCACTTGATCACCAGCGGCTTGGATTCGATAGGGTGATTTAAGCCGGATGGGATTGTGGTCTAATCCCTTTGCAAATTTCTTAGATATAAAGGAGTGGCTGGCGCCACTATCAAACAACACATTTGCGGGCATACAACATACAAGAGTAGTGCCTGAATCATATAGAGTTTTAACTACGCAGCAATATAATATTTATCAACTTAGTATTGCATAATTTTAAATCATACCAGCCACGACGTCTCCAGCTTCCTCAACTGCAGCATCAGTCATCACATGCACACGCGCATTCGGGCGCTGACGTTGGTTCCTCTGCTGCTGACCACCACGCTCACGACAATCTCTCAGAATATGCCCAGTCTTTCCACATCCAACACAAGCAGCTCCCTTATCAGGACAATCCCTAATCATATGACCAGTCTTGCCGCAAGCAAAGCACTTACCAGCTTGTACATAGCACTCGCCCAAATGATTCTTCTGACAATGGGGACACATGGGAATGGCCTGCTGCTGCTGTCCTTGATTTCCTTGATTATTTCTCTGATTATTCTGATTCTGCCCACGGCGCTATCCACGATTCTGATTTCTTCTTTGGTTCTGATTCTGCTGCCTACCTGGCCTCCCATGAAAATTCTGTCTAGTCATTTTCCTTGCTCCTTTATCACCGGAAGTGTCCCTTCCTCTTTTCTGGCCCACTGTCGCATCGCGACGAATGATATCCTTCTCGATTCGATAACATGCGTCAACAAGTGCCTCAAAATCAGCAGAGATAACATTTACCAACCAAGTGCGAATCCTTGGGTTCAGCCCACTCTCAAACTTCACCATCTTAGATTCCTCATCATTCATCGTAGCCGGAGAAAATCTACCCAAAGCAAGAAACTTGCTCACATATTCAGACACAGTCATACCAGGTTCTTGCTTCAACATTTCAAAATCATGCCTCTTTTGCATCTTCACTGACGGAGGAAAATAAAACTTGTTGAACTCTTGGATGAATCTCTCCCATGGAATAGGTCGGGGCAAAGGTTGCAGCTTAGCCTTCCACCACTGGTTTGCCTCACCAAGGAGGAAAGGCCTTACAGCTTGGGTTTTCATATTGTCAGGGGCTCCATTCAGTTCAAAACAGTTCTCCACTTCATCTAGCCATTTTTCAGCCATATCGGGGTCAGACTTGCCTTCAAAAGGCGGCACATTCGCTCGCTTGAGCTTCTCAAAGTAGTACTGCGCATCTCTTATCGGTTCATATGGAGGAGGAGGGGCAACTTGCTGTATCATTCCTTGGCCAATCTGAGTTACGGTCTGACAGAATGCTTGGAAATCCAGAATAAGAAGTGGCACTTGCGGAAGAGGGTTTCCTTGAGCTGGTGGGGGATTTTCATTCTGCAGTGGAGGAGGAGGCGGTGGATTCTGATTCTGAGGAGGAGGTGGAGGGACTTGATCTTGAGGTTGTGGAGGGTTTGGTTCGGGTGCATGGGCAGCATCTCTGCGAGGTCTACCACGAGTCCGAACCATCTGTATATGGAGCAGAAAGGTATATTTATGTATATATAGATCGAGATGACTGACTAAATTTAGACATGCTTGGAAAAGGAATTTAAAGCAAGAAAAAGAGTCAATACGCGACATATCGGCTAACAGGTTGACCAAGGGACCCTATTCCCAATCTAAGTTGTCTAAGCTAAGGCTATCTCTCTTCTAAGATCATGACTTAAGTCTAAGATCAATTCTTAGTTTTCTAAGATCATAACTTATCTTCTACGTTCTGCCCGAATCTAGAGCCTCGGCTCTGATACCACCTGTAGCGCTCCGTACTCGGCTACCCCTCGTACGGTGCACCCGCCGTACCTTCCCTTTCGGAAAAGTACAAAGCGTCGATACTTAACTCGCAAAACCCATGGATAAACATGGATTACAAAGTCACGATCTTAACAGGTAGATAAAAATACGCCAGAATTTGAACCTTAATCCGAAAGCGTCAATTCGCGAATACATAGCAAAATTATACAAACTGAACAGGTAGCAAACTACTCCGCGAAATTATACAAACATTATCCGAAGAGAATCCGAAATAGCTAAGTCCCAAAATGTCCCAAAGGCTCATCAAAAGCTTCCATCATCATTCTCTTAACGGCAATTTCAATAACCTACGGGTATGGCATCCTTGGCTCATCATCAATCCACTCGACTTCATTACCTGGCTCTGGGGGGGAAAATAAATGGGTGAGCGACAGAGTCGCCAGCAAGTATACTTTAACCCCTTACAATATATGTGATTATGTGCATACTTGAATGTCTAGAAGCCTAAGATATGACTTTAGTGAAAATATGCCTAAGTTGTTACCTTTTTCTTATATTTTGAATTTGTTGGACTAGGGGACTGTTTTGTTTGGAAGAATGAGAAGCCCATGTGAACGACTTTTGCATGCTAAAAGAGACTTGAATTAGTATAGGGAAGCCTTATCATGTATATTGAATGACCATTAACTTGGATTATAGGCTAAAGAACAAAATTAGGAAGGAAATGATATTTCTATGCATGTTGGCTGAAAACAGAATTCTGGACAGATTTCATGCCAAATTGATGGACTTAGTTAAGGACCTTCTAAGCGTTGGATTGAGCTTATTTTTGGTATGGTCGTAGCTTATTATGTCTAATTTTATTGTGGCGTTGGAATTTCTGGAAAATCCTTTGTGGATTGGCCAGAAATGAATTTTTAGTATCAAGGGGTCAAAACAGCTTCTGGTCGTAGCACCTTAGGGAGAAAAAATATTTAAGTACCTTAAACATCTTGGATTGACCTGAAATTTTTACAGGAGGTACTTAAGACATAGAGTTAAATATACATGTAAAGAAATTGATGATGGTAAACCATTGAAGGAAAGTCGGTGTAACATTCTGGAAAATAGGACAGATTGACCCTTTGTGCTTGTATGAATTGTATCGTATTTATTTTAACCTGTTTTGGTGAATGGGCATTTGAATATTGTTCACAAAGGAAATAGTAAAGATTTCCAGGTGCTAAGTGAGCCCCATAATGAGTTTATGGATGGAGACAAGGTAAGGAATGGAGTTGAGAGTGCAGCAGAATTTCTGTTGTACCCTTACTGGGAATTATTTTATTGAGGTATCTACGCTTGTCGAAATCATATGAAATTTGTACAGAATGTAGTTAAGATCATGTGGTGCATGTCCATATTTTTAGTTTCTGGAAAATAGGCTAAAAAGGTTGATTTTAAGGCCGAACAATACAGGACATGCTGCTGGTTCGTTTTCCAGCCCCTGAAGAAAGTTGTTTATGATGTTATAAGTGCATTTTACCATGTTGCATCCCATGCACTTGCATTGACATGCTCATATGTTCCATGCTCATGATTTTATCGAAGTTTTATATAAAGTTTCTGTTTTGAAAAGAATTCCATCCCTTCTGGCCAGCTTAACCCGCCACAGATCCGGGGTTAATTGATCTGAAGAATTATAAGAACCGATCCAGGCCCGGTATAATAGGTCTGAAGATTATAAGAACCGATCCAGGCCCGGTATAATAGGTCTGAAGAGTGTAAGAACCGAGCCAGGTCCGGTATAATAGACCTGAAGGTGATCATGTTATAAGTACCGAGTCATGCCCGGTATAATAGGCTGACACACTCTCTTGTTTTATGATGAGCATGATTTAAAAGAAAGAAAGAAGGTTCAAGTATCTTTATGAGCATGTCTAAATGAAAGAAAGAATGTTTTCCGTTGCATTTGCATCGCATTCACATTTTCATACGCATTACGCATGATACCTTTTCATAGAAGTAAGGTTTGGCTATGGCATGTAGAATCTAACTAAGTGATGACACTTAGATCTTAGCTAAGTATTGATATGACTTTAAGTACGATGCTTCGGAAAGGTAATGGCAGGTATGTTCTAACTTAAGGAATTGGGGTTTAATTCTTGTATGCCGTTTTCTCTTTATTGTACGGTGTTATTGTATACTTGCTGGCGACTCTGTCGCTCACCCATTTATTTTCCCCCCCAGAGCCAGGTAATGAAGTCGAGTGGATTGATGATGAGCCAAGGATGCCATACCCGTAGGTTATTGAAATTGCCGTTAAGAGAATGATGATGGAAGCTTTTGATGAGCCTTTGGGACATTTTGGGACTTAGCTATTTCGGATTCTCTTCGGATAATGTTTGTATAATTTCGTGGAGTAGTTTGCTACCTGTTCAGTTTGTATAATTTTGCTATGTATTCGCGATTTGACGCTTTTGGATTAAGGTTCAAATTCTGCCGTATTTTTATCTACCTGTTAAGATCGTGACTTTGTAATCCATGTTTATCCATGGGTTTTGCGAGTTAAGTATCGACGCTTTGTACTTTTCCGAAAGGGAAGGTACGGCGGGTGCACCGTACGAGGGGTAGCCGAGTACGGAGCACTACACTGTCGACTTTGATCCTTATGCAGATGTTCTCATTGTCCCTATGTGGATCGTAATTCCTGGGTAGCCTATTCATCTACATCACAGGGCTGCTCTTTTTGAGATTGTACGGCCAATCGGAACTCCTATAAAACTAGACATCGCTACATCATATGGTTTGTGCCCGTCAGTGGCTCGTGTGTGTGTTGAAGTGGATGTCTCACAAGAACTACCTAAGAAGATTTATTTGCAGGCGAAGCAGAAAATTCTTTTGCAGCAAGTGGTTTATGAAGATTTGCACCTGTTCTGTACAACCTGCCGCCGGCTTGGCTATGCAACAGGCTCTTGTTAGATAGCTCTGCCACTGGTCGTTCTAGCTCCTCCGCCAGCAACTATGTGGACTCCGAAGAAAACAGCCCCCTCTCTATAATTCGGATAAATTGTCATCATATCTCGCTAGGCAGCAGAGGTTCAGATGCCAGTTGATCTGCTGCAGCAGGAGGCGGATCTCCCCCCTCCCAGTTATGTGCAGGATATTTCTCGGTTAGGTTCAGATGCTGACTATCCTCCTCCCCAGGATTCCAATGATGTGGGTGACATTGGTCACTCATCGGATACAGAAAACACATGTTGAGGACCTTCCACCGAATCTACCACCGGTTTTGGATGATATCATATGTAAAATGCAATCGCTGCTAGAATCACCTTCTGAAGAGGTTTTGTTATCGCGACTTGAAGAGCCATCGACAGAGGAGGGGTTTATTACGGTTGTCCCACGTTGGCATCGGAGAACCCGTAAAGAACTGCCACCATGGCCACCCTCTACTATTCTTACTCGTAGTGCTGCGCGTTTGTCTCATGGGAGTGATATCACACTTTCTCAATGAATATAATGATCTGGAATATTAGGGGCCTCAGACCCTCATTCTCTCATTTGAATCATTTATTTCGTCTGCAAATTATTAATCTGATAGCACTTAGTGAGCCAAAGCATCCCCCTGGCTGCACCACACGTTATGGTACGAACCTGGGCTTCAAAAATTCATATTCCTCGTTGTCAGGTAAAATTTGGGTTTATTGGCGAGATTCAATATTTCGTCTGGTAAATACACGGGATGAAAATCAAGTCATCCATCTTTACTTTCATTATGTTCCTTTAAATTTTACATTCACATGTTCGGTGGTTTATGTGCAACACTCCTCTATGCTTCAGAGGCCGTTGTGGCAAGCTTTACGTAATTACTCTTAGCAACTACCCAGCACATGGTTGGTGTGTGGAGATTTCAACACTTTTCAGACATTAGATGATCACCGAGGATGGTCTCATCTGTCTTCATTAGCATTACAAGATTTTAACAATTGTATAGAGGACTGCTCTTTGATGGATCCTCCATTTCATATATCAAGGTATAATTGGACAGATGGCCGTGAACTAGGCCAAGTTCACCGTCGGTTGGATTGGCTTCTTACAAATTCTTCTTTTAAAGATGCTTTTGATGACCTGTGCCTCACACACTTACCTCGTGTTTCCTAGGATCATACGCCACTTTTATTTATTTGTGATGTCAGGAACTGATGGCCGACGTTCATTCCGTTTTTTGGATACATGGTTCTCTCATCTGTATTTTCATGCATATGTTGAAGAAGCTTGGTTGTCATATCCAACCACTGGCGGCATGTATGATTTTTATAATAAATTTGTACGTCTGAAACATGACATCCAATGCTAGAATAAGAATATTTTTGGTAATATTTTTACGCGTACGACGGGCTGAGGCTTATTGGGACGAAGAGCCGACAGAAATTAATCGTAGTATATATCATCAAGCAAAAGCTGAATACATTAAAGCATCCAAGTATGAGCTACATTTTTGGAAGCGAAAAGCCCGTGTTTGATGGCTTCGGGACGGTGATGATAATACACATTATTTCCATTCGGTTGTCAAGGGTCGTCGTGCTCAACTTCGTATTCAAAAATCTACACCTCTTCGGATGTGCTATGTGACACCCAAGATTCAATTCGGTAGGAGGCAGTCTCCTTTTATACGGTCTTATTTGCAAAGGAACAAACAAGAGATTATGACTATATCCTGCAACACATTCCTCAGCTAGTCACCATGGAGGATAATCTGTTTCTTACTTGACTTCCGTAGGCACCTGAGCTAAAGGAGGTTGTTTGGCATTTAGATCCAAAAGTGCAGCAGGACCTGATAGGTTTCATGGTAATTTTTTTCCGTTCATGTTGGCATATCATATATAAGGATGTTATTTTAGCGGTGCAAGAATTTTTTCTCGGCATTCCACAACCTTCGGTGATGGCTAGTGCTTTAATTACATTGATACCGAAGCTATCGTCGCCTCGTACTTTTAGTGACTTTAGGCCAATATGCTTGACCAATTTGTACTCGTATTATTGCGACCCGCTTGAGCACTTTTCTCCCAAAATTGATATCGCAGGAGCAAACTGGTTTTTTAAAAGGTCATGATATTTCTGCACAAGTTCTGCTTGCTCGTGAAATGATACACATGCTAGATAAAGGTTGGAGCCAACTATACCTAAAGCCGGATATGATGAAAGCTTTTGATCAGGTAAGTTGGGAATATTTGAAATTATTATTGGCAAAATTTGGGTTTTCAGCATTATTTGTGCGTATCATTATAAATCATTTAAGCAACACATGTCTCTCGGTTCTTATAAATGGAGTCCCTTCGGATAACTTTCGACCCTATAGAGAAGTGAAACAAGGAGACCCATTATCTCCTTTGTCATTTATACTATCATCGTAATGCTTCAGTAGAGGGTTAAAGGCTTTGGTGGTGGCTGGTACATTGCAGCCTATCCGGCTGGGCCGTATACCATTCCACGTGACGAGTCTTGCGTATGCTGATGATTTGTTGGTTTTCCTATGTGGCACTCTTCGTACATTATGTGGGTTTCAATCTTTTCTAACTGTTATGAACTAGCCTCTGGCCAAAAAGTTAATTATAGTAAAAGCAGCTTTATTCCTTCAGCCAAAACACCATTGCAGCGTCGGTGGCGCCATGAGGATATTCTTAGTATGCAATCAGCATGTTTGTTATCTTGGTTCTTTCTTGCATAAATGTATCAGCTGCGCACGATATTATACATCTCTTCTAGAGCATGTCGATACGCGGTTGAATGGCTGGCATAATAGGCTGCTTTCTCCAGCAGGTAGGATGGTCTTATGGAGTTATGTAATATCTTCCCTCCCATTACATGTTATTGCTGCAAGTGGATTGCCACAATCAGTTATTAAAATCATTGAACGCAAGATGGCTAATTTCTACTAGTGGCCAAGGCGCCACTGGGTCGAGTGGTCCACTATTCAGACCCCTTGCTCTGAAGGTGGGTTGGGCCTTCGAGATGTACGCGCATTACAGAAGGCGTACTTTTGTTGTATTTGGTGGCAATATCACCATAATAATACACTTTGGAGTAATTATCTTCATGCCAAATACGGACACCGCAGGGATTATCATCTGCGTTTTCCAGATTCACCCATTTGAAATCTTATTTGTCGATATCATGACTTTGTTATGCAAATAGTCAGCTCCAAGGCATGCATCTGAGTTGGACATCTACTACATCGGGTGAGTTCACTTTGCGCTTGACCTATTATCTTTGTCGAATGTCCCATCTAAACCTTATCTAAGTGCAATTTATTTGGCATAAGCACCACTGTCCATCTATCAGAAATTTTCTTTGGCGCGTATATCATAAGGCATTACCTTTTGAGGATTACATCGGTAAGTTCACTGCAGCTATGCCCACACAATGCCCTTTTTGTAAGCAGGCATCAGCAGAGGTGGATCATATATTTTTGCACTTTGCTTTTATTCGCCCTATTTGGATTTTCTTTTCGGCTGAGCTAGATGGTCATCCTCCTAGATCTATGCGTTTATGGCCTTATCTGTTATCTTGGTGGTTCCATGCCTCATCGCATACGCTAATAGAAGTCCTGCTGATTGTGATTCCGGGTATCATTATTTTAATATTTGGTGCACTTACACATCCTTGGTATATAGTGATAACAAACCTGCACCATGGAGTCGCTCATCGCAGTCATATATTCTGACATTTATTTGTGGGGCAAAACACTTGATGATACCAAACTAGCTTCAGGATTTCGATTGGTGCAACATTTGGATTTTCTGCCTCCTCTCCACATAAAGCGAGCTCCAATCGTACGATGTCTAGTTCCTCCTCCTGGTCGTTTGAAACTTAATATCGATGCCGCAGTTGGGAGGGCTTTTGAAGCAGGCGGGGCTATCCTCCGGGACCATTCCGAAACATATGTTGGGGCCATCTCTTTTACCTCTATGCACCCCATTCTTCGTGGAAATACAGGTAGCTTTATTTGGATTGCTCTATTTTTTTACCTCTACATCGTCACATTATTATGGAGATTGACTGTCTACAGTTGAGTCATTCTCTTTATCGATACAACAATGCCATCGAAAACTATCATTTTCGGATGCTATATTCCTTGCAGATGCAGACACAACTAGACATTCAGCACACCTATCGGAAAGCAAACATGGCAACCCACTGTTTAGCGTAGCACAGATTATTGAACCCTAGGACATGTTATTATACACGACACACTCTTCCACCCTTAGGTCGCAGTTGCATCAGGCTTGACATTACTACAAGACATCTTCGACATGCATGATCATGCTCTTGCTATTGCTTCTCCCTTTGTTTTCCATATGGATTGGCTATACTACATATCTTCTGCCAGTATTCTAAGGGATGCAGGCAGGCTCGGTATGGCTTTCTTCTATTAGATTTACATGATTTTTTGCTACTCTTGGTCTGCACTGATCTTACTGGCTCTATGTTTGCTTTTGCGTGGACTATCATGGACACAAATGGTGTTCTCACAACGCTTGCCAATGTTCGACTGCACTGGGGATGTCCCTTCATTGTATATTGTATGTTTCAAATGTGATAAATATGTACTCTTTTCCTTCGTGCAAGATTTTTATCCACAAGGGTAATATTTCTTGTAAAGGTTTTAATGAGACATATCATACCACATTTGAGCATTTCCCCCTATCGCATGATATGGAGCAACAAATATCGGCCTTTAAGTAGTTACATTCGGTTATGTTTTGACTTTATTTGTATGAAGGGTATTCCTCCGTCATAAGTGAGAGAAATTTCAATAAAAATTGGAGGCCCGATGCTCCTTTATTTTAAATATATATATATATATATATATATATATATATATATATATATAGTTGTCCCATATAAATATTGGAGGTGAAATTAAGACTAAATAAAGTGTAAAGAAGTGTGTTATAAGTGCGGTTGCCTGTGTTCTTGTTGAATACAGGCAGCCCGATATGCATAGAGATTGCACCACTTCTTTTACATTTCTCTTCAGTTTATATTTTATTTATCACCCTGCTCTTGTGTTTTCCATGGCATATACTGGAGCAACACTGGCTTTCACGAGCGACACGACAGCAAACGTTTATTTTGATATGCCTGGATAAGTTCATCATTGGACATCATCATCTTGGAACGAGAAGCACATCTTTGGAGTATGCACAAGGCACATCGTTTAGTATACATAAAGATCATTGTAATCTTTTTAGTTTCACAAACTATATTTCTTCCTAGCTGATTTTTTGCATTTTATGTATATGTTTACTATTCTGTTTTGTTTAGTTTGGAGGAGTCTCCCACCTTAGCTTAGTATTACTATTGTAACCATGGTATTCTTCGCACAAGTGAGGGCTTGATATATTAATAAAACACCCAGACGGTACTGCCCGTCATTCATCAAAAAAAATATTTAGGTGAAGGACGGGCGGCACCGTCCAGTTATTTTATTAATAAAGTTTATTCTCACTTGTGACGAAGGAATACTGTGGTTACATATGGTGTGGGAGACTCTCCCACTAAAATATGTAATGAGTACATAATACCTGTAGAAAATGAAACTCCACAGCAAAAGTAAATGATACGCAAGTAGTAAGCTATACATCGCCCTATGTAAATATAATGTGATTATGCCATGTGAGAGCGTGATTGTAGCCCATGCCCGATCGACCATCCATATGCTCCAGTGAGAGATATATGTCGTCATCTAGCTCGTGTGCCACATTGAAGAATTGGTTAAAGAATGCAATGTGCAAGTAAAGAAATCAAGAATGAAATTGCCATGTACATACCCATGTTGCTTGTATTCATCATGAACACAGGCAACCAAATGAATAGCCAACTATAGATATCGTGTCATCAATGGATGATGCAGAAAGTTGCACCTAGCCTCAAACTCAGGGAAAAAATGCATAGTTAACCAAGGAATATTAGGAAGTATCTAAGATAGGAAAACAGGCAAATGTCAGAAAGAGATGACGTACCAATGTTGCCTGTATCATCCAGTGATACAGACAACACTATGGTAATATAGCCATTCCAATGGAAGACACTCCACCACGCACGCGCAAGATAAAAACAACTGACACCCAACAAAATTGCTCCACAAATACAACCAACGAGGAGATCCAACAGCATGTGATTCCCCATCAAGCTCAGAGAATAAACATTGTTACCCAAACATCAAAAGTAAAAGTTATCCGAATAAAGCAGGCAGGGGGAAAACATACTAATGCTGCCTATGCCAATTTTTTGCATAGACAACCATTTGCTGAGTGCGCCAACCCATTGGGAGACATTAATAATCACAGCCGCAGATTGGGAATGGAAATATCTAACGAAGTGACTCCTTGTACTTCACATGGCAAGGCTGAAAATGATGTATAGAGAGTCAAACCTGCCAAATGACATCCATGTCTGGATAATGCATGCGCTGTGGTATTTGCCTCCTATGGCCAATAATGCAACGATGAAGAATTAATGCTCGGGAAATGTATGGTGTGTTTAAGGCTACGGCCAAAGAACCTGTGTATCTCTCCGGTGTTGAAAGATGGTTAAGAAACAATCGACAATCCATCTCGGTTATTAATTGGTCATGATCCCTAGCGTAATAGATTAGAGAATACTGAAGAGCCATGAGTTCAGCCTGCAACGGTGATGTAGCTGGTAAGGAGAAACAAATAGCGGAGACAAATTCCCCCTAATGGTTTCGTAACACAGCGCCTGCTATAGCAGTAGTGCGACCTACTGATGCATCAACATTTAATTTTAACTTGCCTGTTAGCGGCAATTCCCAACGAACCACCCTATGCCCACGCGTTCTTAATGGAGGAGAGAAGTGCCACGCTACCAGATGAGGGATATGTTGAGAGTGTTTGCGACCCTACGTTGTCGCACACCAAGTATATATATGATTGCAGACACGCTCAAAACATTCTCCTATATTAGAAGCAGCTATCCTCAAATCGGATACTCGTATATTCTTTCCAAATGACCCATTTTACCAATGATGGTACTACGGCTCTCAATTGACCGAGCATGGTATGCTTTGAAGAAATTTGCCACCAACACAATAAATAAGCTTGAATAATCGAGCTTCCAGGCATTGGACCAGAGAAAAGGATGGATATCTTTTGCCATAAAGGTGTATCATTAGACAACGTATGAAAATGTGATCTTGTCGATCAGAATGTATTTAGCAAAATACACATTGCATTGGAAGATGGTTTTTCCAAGTTCAAGAGCCAAAAGGAAGTCGATCGCAATCCAGAGTTTCCATATGAAAATGTTGCACCCGATAGGATTGTGTTACCACCAAATATATCGAGAGCAATCCAATGTTGTCGAAACAGATACTAGCAGGCTATAAACCCTATTTAATGTGAATTGTCTAGAGGAATCGGGCCGCCCAATGTAGTCCATCTAGAAAATATGTTACCCAAGGCGACATATAATTCATGTATCTAACAAATACGTTCCAAGTAGCCGAACTTAAATGTTGTGCATATACCGTACTGCAGTGACCATACTTAGCCCGATTACAGACCGCCCACGATGATTGTGTTGATAATATTTTCCACCACAAAAAGACAATTATAGGCCTTCTGAACCAACAAAAGGTCCTAATTCCCAAACCACCATATTCTGTAGGCCGATAGATATTGTCCCAGGATTGCCAGTGATGGCGGCCATTCTGCAAGAAATGTGACATTTTTGTTTCAAGGTAGCAATAAAACTCTTTGGTAATTGCGAACTAGCTATAATATGAAGTCATAGCGAATCAAAGTCATACGACTAGCCGTGGAAAGAAGTTTTAAAGACCAAGAATTCAATTTAGCATCAAAATGAGCAATTAATGAAACACAATAATCCGCACGATTGATACCCTTATAGAGAAAAGAACCAAGATACTTGATTGGTAAGGTAGCTAAACGCATACCCAACTCTTGGGAAACTCGTGCTCCCGATACACATGCGCCTACCACTACCTGACTTTTGTGGAGATTCACCAACTGCCTGGATGCTTGTTGATATGAATCCAAACAAATGTCTAAAACGTCTCAAATTACGAATAGATCCATTTAAAAATAACAAGATCATCTGCGAAACCCAAATGCGATACCCGTGGGATGCAGCCTACCTGAAAACCGTATAAATAACCTGTCTCCCTAAGTGCCTTAAGGCCTCGTGAGACTCCTTCAGATGCAAGAATGAATAGAAGAGGAGATAATGGATCACCTTGTTTAACTCCACGTGACACCAAAAAGAAGCCCGCCAAGTTTCCATTAATTAAAACCGAACATCGTGTGGTAGACAAGTTATTCAAAAGAATGCGCACCAACTGCGAGAAAAAGCCAATTTTCGTCAAAATCTACTGGGACCAACATACCCTATCAAAAGCCTTTGCCATGTCTAACTTGATAATAATATGTCTGCCTCGAACTGGCCGATCTAGTACATGCACCATCTCCCGAGCCAACAGAATCTGCTTTGTAATATCCATACCCTTCATAAAACCCGCATGTTTTGGGGATATTAACCATGGTAGTAAGGATGGAAATCGTGTGGCAAACTGTCGTGTAATTACCTTTGCTAGGAAGCTAGTCAGACATCATCATCATCATCATCCGTACCCAGTATATTCCAACGACAGCAAAAGCTATCGTTAGGGTCTGGGGAGGGTAAGTGGTAGGCAAACAATATCTATCCCAAGGGATAGAGAGTCTTCTTCCAGTGAGACCTCTGACTCTATATGTACCTGCATAAATAACATAATAATATAGATATGATGTGCTAGTGTGTTAGTGAGGGAATTCAAGAAATTCAAAGAAGAGGCTTTCGATATTAAAATACACGTAACGTGTATATGTACATGTAATGCAAAACACCGGTAAAACATAAACAAACAAGTGCAAAGTCAACTAAGCATAGGTAGTGTCTACGCCTATCTATGTCCCTAAATACTCTAAGGTGTCCCTATATATGACCTATACCTCGTTAACCTTAATCTTATATCTCCCAGAACTCCTATCCTGGACCATGCCTTAGGGAGGTGCAAATCTAGTAGGTCGTCATCCCAAGTCAGTTTGGGCATGTCTTTACTTCTGTTCCCCTATACAATGAGGCTTTCAATTGTTCTGACCTACGCCGTTGTCTATCTCCGCTTGACATGCACAAACCATCTCATTCTTCCCTCCCTTATCTTATCTGCCATACTAGCCACACCTAACCTTTCTCAAAACACATCGTTTTTGATCCGGTCTAGCCTTGTATGCCCACATATCCACCTCAACATCTTCATCTCTCCCACTTCCATCTTCTGCAATTGTGACCTCTTGATGGCCCATGTTTTGAAGTTAGTAATAAAAATCAACATAAACAATAAACTAATGTTGAAAATATGTTTGATGATGATGTATTACTTGAGCCTGTACTTGATCATCTAGAACCAACTCCCCCTAAACAAGACATGCATGAACCCTTAGATGAAATAAATGAAGAGACTTTGCAATTGGAAGATAATACAACTAATGATCCAATTACATATGATAATTTTCATACTAATGAAACATTTGAACAAGATGAGGGTGAACCTAGTCAATCTAAGAATTGGTGGCATCCTAGAGAACTAATCATTGGGGATCCAAGTGTTGGGGTTAGAACACATAGAAATATAAGTCAACTTGAAGGACATAGCTTAGTCTCACACATAGAACCTAAGAATGTTAAGGAAGCCTTAGGTGACATATCATAGATAGACGCTATGCATGAGGAATTAAATCAATTCACAAGGAAAAACGTGTGGGACTTAGTATGATAGATTTGCAAACTATCTTATTGTAAATAATTATCAAAGGGGGACCATCGACAACACATTATTCCTAAGAAGAAAAGATAATGATTTGTTAATAGTTCAAATATATGTAGACGATATTATCTTTGGTTCAACTAACCCTACTTTAGTCAAAGACTTTGAAGAGTGTATGAAGTCAGAATTTGAAATGTCAATGGTAGGTGAATTGAACTACTTCTTAGACCTTCAAATCAAACAAACCCCTCAAGGAATTCACATTAGCCAACTTAAGTATGTAAACGATATGATTAAGAAGTTTGGATTTGAAGATTTGAAACCAACACCTACACCCATGAGTGTTAGCACCAAACTAGATAAAGATGAAAATGGTGAACCTTTTGATGACACTCTCTATAGGTCTATGATTGGATCACTGTTATACTTAACTGCATCAAGACCTGATATTATGTTTAGTGTGTGTATGTGTGCTAGGTTTCAATCTTGTCCTAAGGTATCACATTACAATGCAGTGAAAAAGATCTTTAGATATCTTAAGCATACACCTCACCTAGGACTATGGTATGATAGAAACGCTAAGTTGGAATTACACGCATATAGTGATGCTGATTATGGTGGCTGCAAGTTAGATAGAAAATCCACTAGCGGTACATGTCAATTCATAGGAACCAACTTGATCTCTTGGTTTTCTAAAAATCAAGCTAGTGTAGCTCTTTCTACCTTTGAAGCCGAGTATATTGCTTTGAGTCTATGTACTACCCAAATACTTTGGCTTAAACAGCAACTTAGTGATTTTGGCATTAAAATGAAAAAGATTCCAATTTTCTGCAATAGCACAAGTGCAATCAATCTTTCTCGGAATCCGGTGCTTCATTCTAAGGCCAAACACATTGAGGTGCTATACCACTTTCTTCGCGATCATGTTCAAAATGAGGATATAGTCATAAACCATATAAGAACTGATCACCAAATCGCTGATATCTTTACCAAACCCCTTAATCAAGCCACTTTTGAGACCTTACGAGCCAAGTTAGGTATGATGAATTACGACACTATTGTATAGTTCTATCTTTTGCATGATTTGCAAAATAAAGGGGGAGATAGAATAAGAACATGATTTTAGTTGGTAAGTCATGATTTGATATGATGAGTTTTAATTGGTATAAGTTGAGTATAGGTTAAGGGTGGGGAGTATAAGTTGAGGGGTAGAGTATAAGTTTTAATTGGTATAAGTTGAGTATAGGTTAAGGGGGAGAGTATAAGTTGAGTGGGAGCATAACTATTTAAAATTTTGTTGAAAACAAAGTTTGAAAACAATTGGTAAGATTTATGATGTTAAACAAATGGTTATGAGTTGTGACATTAAAATCATGTTAAGTTATTTTGAAAATCATCCAAAAGGTGGAGAATGTTGAGAAATATGTTTGGATAATTTTCAAAGTCATGATTTTAAGTGTTGAATACTTAGAAATGTCACATATGGTGTTATAAGTGATTAAAGGTTGAAAAAGTGAAGAAAAATGACGTGGATCTCTCAGGCAGAGACACATGGATCGATACATGTACATCAGCCCCTCACGTGGATCGATCCATGTTGATCTGAGAAGAACTAAACTCACAGTAAGACGTCAATCTCTCACGTGGATCGATCGACGTACGTCAGCCCCTCACGTGGATCGATCGACGTACGTCAGCCCCTCACGTGGATCGATCGACATACGTCAGCCCCTCACATGGATAGATCCACGTCTCACAGAATGTTTTTTTTTAAAAAGTGATGAAATGATTGTTTTTCATTTATATATGTTTCATATATGTTTATTATGTGATTCTTATGAGATATTGGTGATTATAATTGTCTTGTGACTAACGTGCCTTGGAAGTTTCTACAACTTACCAAAAAGGGCAAAATTGGTATTTTTGAGTTTTGTAAGAATGATATGGTAAAAATATTTCAGGGGTGCATTCTTATACTATTTATCATGACAAGGGTGATATCTTGATTATTTCTGACCATCAGGGTCATTTCTGGAGTTTTCATATACCAGGGTATTTTGGTCATTTCCCCCCGAGGGTATTTATGGTATTTTCACTCAAGGAATCTCTTGAGCATATTATTATCTTCATTCTGGAGCTGATTTATTATTAATTTGAAGATTATATGGTGATTCATTATTCTATTCTCTCACATGATGATATCAATGACTATAGCTGGATATGTGACGATTTGAGATGTCACATTCTTTTTCTATCTTGAAGACTTTCTTATATGTGTTATACATATCTATCATCAGTTTTCAGAGGTTATAAAGGTGTTAAAGATGTGGAAATGTTCCCTACATGCAAGAAGAAATAGTTGGAATTTTGGTGGTATATATTGACATAATCTTGTCAATTATTATTTGGTGATTTCTTCTTCAACAATTTGAGTTGATATACATATTTTCCAGCCTCCAAACGTGTATAAACATTTGAATATGATTTGTAATTCATTTTGTGAGGTGGAGACAAGTGAACCAATCAAAAAGGAGTTAGTTGGCAAAATTGCCAACTTGTAAAAATTCAAATGTAGCCAAACGGATACTTGGTTTTCTTGAGGTTTTTCAGCAGATTTTTTGAAGTCAAATGAAGACTTCACATGTCCTATTCTTGTGCTTGGAGTTGAGGATAATTTGGTGGTATTATCCTTTCTTATTTTATTAAAGAAAATCAAAACTATTTTTGAAAAAGAATGAAGTAGCCAACGGCTACTTTGGGATATTTGGAGCTGAATTTTAATTTTGAAATGGTCTACTCCCACATGCCTATTATCTTGCCAAAAAGTAGAGAAGATGATGGAGTTGTTATGGTTATATTATCATCACATTTTCAAGATAATTCCAAGTCATCTTTTGGAGCTAAATTTCGGCCACATGGAGTTGCCAAGGTGGACCAATCATTTTGTCTTATTTTGCCAAGTGTACAAGGACAACCAATGATTAGAAGACATTTGAACTTGATGATGAAGATGGTGACACATTGGAAATCTTATCTCTAAGGCTCAAATCAAACTATAAATAGAGGCAATGGTGCAGAAAATGAAACACACTTGAAGTTCACAAGCATTTGTTGAATCGTCTAGCTATCATCTTCTTGTTGTTGTTATTCTTGTTCCATTCTTTGTAGCAAAGGTGTTCTTGTTGTTTTTGTTTTGCTACAAGCCTCTTGATCTTCATTTGTAAGATTGATTAGCCATTCTTATAAGGCTACATCATAGGTGGTAGAGGTATTGCAACTAAGTGTTGCTTAGAAGGTGAGTATCCAAGTCTTGAATAGGGTTGGTGTATAACCCAAGGATCAAGGTTCTTGTTGTAAGGTGATTCATTTGATAGTGAAATCCAAGGAAAGGTGTTCCTTGGGACTGGAGTAGGTCACATTGACCGAACCAGGATAAATCCTTGGTGTTCTTGTCTTGTTTCTTCTTTTTTGTTTTCTGCCCGTTTTTACTGCAGATTTCACACAACTTCTCATGTTTTGAAAAAATAGCTAAACATTTTCAACATTCGTGATTTTGGTGGAGTTATACTTCAGACTGTTAGCTTTCATTTGCAACAAGAATCACTTGATTTGAGCAAGGGAAAGTTAGTCTTTCGTCTTTGCAGGATAACTACTTCAATCTTGCTGCAATCTTACCAGTTTTGAGAAAACTTAAATTCTGTATTTATCAAGAATATTTTAAGGTCAGAGCCTTTTGGAAACTTTATCTACACATCCTAAGGAATGTTTTTATATAAAGATCAACCTTTTTGGTTGAGTATTCAAAGCAAAACACGTTTTGCAAAATCACTATTATTCAGTCCAATTCTGTCCAGATTGACCATCTGAATCTTTTTATTTGTTTCAAGGGTCAAACGATCTTATTTTTGTCTGATTTTTGGACAGAGTCTTGCTACTCATTGAAGTTCAATTCTGAAAAGTTTCATAATTTTTGGAGTTGTGTACAATTATTTATGAGTTTTTCAAAAACGAGTTCTAAATCTGAGGTGGTCTCAGATTCTATTTTCAAAGGGGATTTTTACAAAGGGTTGTAGTGTAATTTCCGCTAACCACTATTCACCCCCTCTAGTGGTGTTTATTGCAGGTGCACGGTCCAACAGCGATTGTATTCATGCAGCATCACTCCAATGATATAAATATGTACGCTTTTTCCTTTGCCAAGGTTTTATCCACAAGGGTGGTTTTACTTTGGTGTTTTTGTATGATTGATTAGCCAAATTTATAAGGCTACATCAATAGGTGATAGAGGTCTTGCAACCAAGAGTTGTATAGAGGTGTTCATCCAAGTCTTGAATAGGGTTGGTGTTTACCCGAAGGGTCAAGCTTGGTTCTTCTTGTATTTGTGTTCATACCATAGCGAAATCCAAGGAAAGGTGTTCATTGGGACTGGAGTAGGTCACATTGACCGAACCAGGATAAATCTTTGATGTTCTTGTCTTCTTTCTACTTTACTGTTTTTTTGTTGGGTTTCACTGTAGATTTCACACAACTTTCCACGTTTTGAATGAATAGCAAAACAATATCAAAATTTATGATTTATTGGTGGAGTTATACTTCAGGATATTATCTTTGATTTTCAACAAGAATCACTTAATTTGAGCAAAAGAAAGTTAGTCTTTCAGTCATTGCAAGATAACAACTCCATTCTGGCTGCAATCTGAGTAGTTTCAAGAAAACTTGCATTTTGAATTTTTCAAGAATAGTTTACAGGTCAGGGCCTTTTGGAAACATAAATAGACATCCTAAGGAGTATTTTAACATAAAGATCATCCTTTTTGGTTGAGAAATTAAAGAGAAACACATTTTCAAAGTTCTGCACTATTCTGTACAATTCTGTCCATATTGACAATCTGAATCTATTTATTTAGTTGAAGGGTCAAACGATCTTATTTTTATCTTATTTTTGGATACAGTCTAGCTAAGACATTGAAGTTAATTTCTAAAAAGTTTCATAATTTTTGTAGGTGTGTACATTGAGTTTTGAAATTTTCAAATACTGGTATTGAATCTGAGGAGGTCTCAGATTCTGTTTTCAAAAGGGATTTTGTTAAAAGGTAGTAGTGTAATTTCTGCTAACCACTATTCACCCCCCTCTAGTGGTGTTTACTGCAGGTGTGCGGTCCAATAGATGAGGTACCTCAAGTGCAGGTAACGCTGATGCTATCTCCCCAAATGTTGGTTCGATTCGCATTTCTGTCGCATCTGAGTGACCCTCTTCTAACTCAATTATCTGCTGATGCAAATCATTCCCCCTCGAAGCCAAAGTATCCTCAAATAAATTTATTGAATTTGTCTCAAAAAATATTTTACTTGTGGGATCGTAGAATTTAAACCCTCGTGATTTTTTCGAGTAACCAACAAAATAGCAACTATCTATTTTGTTGTCCAGTTTTCTTTCGTTTGGCTTGTAAGGCTTCGCCTCTGCTTGACAACCCCGAACCTTAAAGTGGTTAAGGCTAGGCTTATGCTTCGTCCATAATTCATAAGAGGTCTTGATTGTTGCTTTAGTTGGTACTTGGTGGATGATGTAAGCTGTGGTTTTAAGGACTCCTCCCCAGAGGAATAATGGTAGCATAGTTTGGCTCATCATACTACGTACAATGTCCATAAGCGTGCGGTTTCGTCTTCCAGATACACCCATTCATGCTTGGTGACCTAGACATGGTGTGCTGAGGGACGATTCTGTTGTTCTCTAAGTATTTAGAAAACGGTCCTAGAAATTGCTCTCCTGATCCCTTAGATCGATCGTAGTATTCTCCTCTATGGTCTGATCTGAAGGCTTTAATCTTTTTGTTGAGTTGTAACTCAACTTCAGCTTTAAACGATTTGCACATGTCCAGTACTTGCGCTTTCTCTTTAAGTAAGAATATGTAGTCAAATCATGAATAGTCGTCAATAAAGGTGATAAAATAAGAGTGGCCATTTCGGGTGGCGGGATGAAATGGGCCACTTATATCAGCGTGAATCAACTCTAATAGACTAATTGCACGATTTCCTTCATATCTTCGGACTTTAGTTTGTTTTCCTTTAGCACAAAATGCACATAACTCTAAATCGGTTAAGTCTAAAGGAATGAAAATTCATGTTTTGAGAAGACGTTCCATTCTGCTATTGGACACGTGTCCTAAACATAGATGCCATAATGATCCTAAATTCTCACGAGTTAATTTTGCTTTAACGTTTCGTGTAACAACATGCAAGGTTTCTTGGTTTGAAGTGACATTTATTGAGTAAGTTTGTCAATTTTATACTTTTACCTGACCAATTAATCTGGATGCATGATAAAGATGGAAATTTCCATTTCAAAGAAAACCGTAATAGCCACTTTTATCCAATCGATAAAACGAAATAAGGTTTTGTCCAAACGTCGGTAGTATAAAAGTATCATGCAAATCTAGATAAAAGCCAAAAGTCAACGGCAATCTGAAATGCCCAATGGCTTCAACCGTTGTGCCGCTGCCGTTTCCCCAATAGACGTATCTCTCATCGTCACTTGGTTTTCTGTGACTGAGGCAACTCTGCATAGTCACAGATAAGTGAGTCGCGGCTCCCGTATCGACCCACCAAGTGGCTATATCAAAAACAATAGTAACTTTAGAACAAACTAAGAATGTACCTTTCTTCTTGATCCATGAATGAAATCTAGTACAGTTCTTGTTTAGGTCTCCTTCCTTTTTGCAAAAGAAACAAGACATGCTTTTGGGTGCGTCAGCATTAGTTGCCCCCTTTTTCCTTTTTGCTTGCCTTTTGCACCTCAGTTTTCTCTGCAGCTTTACGTTTCTAACCACCGGACTTGGTGGTGATAGCATTCACAATTTCATGTCTCTCATTCTTTACCCTTTCCTCTTCTTGCACACAATGCGAGATAAGTTCCTTCACTGTCCATTTTTCCTTTTGGCAGTTGTAACTGACCAGGAAGTGTTTGAACTTAGGAGGCAATGAGTTGAGAATCATGACCACTAGCATGTCATCAGAGACATCAAGTTTCATGTTTCTCAATTGAGAAGCCATGTGAGTTATCTATAGGATATACTCCCTTATGCTGCCATTAACACGGTACTGTTTTCGAGCAAAATTTCTTTGAGAGATTGCCTGCTTTAGCTTTATCATTCTTTACAAACATTTGCTCGAGATCAGCCGAAAATTCTTTAGCCGTCATGGTCTCAGAAACGTCTCCCCTAAAGCATTCGGGGATAGTCATTTACATGACTACGAGACATATGCGATTTGACTGAATCCAGTGTGCTATGTGAGCTTTTTCCTCACTTGTGCTATTTTCCGTTAGCACAGCTGGTCGGTCTATATGTAACGCAGTGTCAAGGTCAGCAATCTCTAGAAAAATCTCAAGTTGATCTTTCCATTGCTTATATTTTGAACCGTTCAATGCATGAATGTCTAATGTTAAACATTATTACTGAAAAGCAAATAAGAAACGGAAGTAAATACGCAACATATGTGATTTTTAAACTGCCATAATAAATTCAAAATCAGAATAGAACCTTAATTCTATCTACTAATTGTCTTTCAACATTAGGGCTCTTTGGAGTCATCCCAATATTTTCCAACAATTGGGTGTAGTGGTCAATGTCACGGCTCTCCAAGCATGGGTGAACCACCTTCCTTTTGGCCGATGAGTTAACCGATGCATTCAGAGCTTCGCCGTCAGGCCTATTTGGGTCCACTATGGTGCTCGTATGTGTTTTCGACAATCGCACCTTTCTTTGGACCGATCAATGATTTCCCCCAACACATAAGTGCTCTTCACGATCATAACAAATATAGTGGCGATGATATGATTGCCACACTTTAAAGCCCCACATTTTCTAAGTCGCGTAACTTTATGGTTCTAAGTGATCCCACAGTTTCCTGACTAACCCTTTTGCACGTACTGTGCATGCTTGACCTCAACATACATTGTGGTGTGTGTCTTTGTTTTGCTTAGACCAATTTGAACCAGCTTGGTTCCCTTTACGGTTCAATAAGAACCGCCTTAAACCAAGCTTCGTTCTCTTTACGGTTTAAGAAAACAATATCTTTATCGATCAATTTAACAAGTGATATAACCTTATGATGAGTCATATTGAGTCTGAAATAAACCGATTCGGTAATACCTACTTGCCATAAGTGTGTATTGCCATTTCATATGATTCCCAGACCATCGGTAGAGTCACAAATGGTCTCGCTTAAGAACCGGCTTTCTGAGACAGAATTATGTGTATGTTGTTTTTATCACAACTCAATGAGTCATCTATCACGAGTATTTAAACCGCATTGATTGATAAATCAGATAATACGGGTTAGTGTTGGTCAACACAGTCAGCTTAACCCATCGAATCAACTTGATTGAACTTGGTCAAACTGGGTCAAACAAGATTCAGGTCTTGATTGGGTTAGGTTCGAGCCTAGGTAATGGCCGGTTTAGTGATCCTTTTCTTTAATTTTTATTTTAAGGGGTAGCAGTAAATCCTGTTGGATTGCGTCAAAGCCAATACTATACAACTTGAAATCGGGTCATCTTAAAAAACTAGGCCATAACTTATTTTACTTCTATTTATTTATTTATTAGCATGAATAAATAACAAAAATAACTAAATGAACGAAAAATGCATAAATAAAAAAATAATGTAATAAAGGGAAATTAAACTTAATACTTAATTATTATTATTTTGGATTTCTTTAAAATAATAATACTTTATTATTATTACTATATTTTTTAATAATTTTTAAATAATAAAAATAATAATTGAATTATTATCATTATTATTTACTTTATTTTCTTTAAAAGAAAATTTAAAAATAATAACATTAATTTATTAATATTACTATTTTCCTTAATAATAATATCAATAATAATTGAATTATTATCATTATTATTTACATTATTTTCTTTAAAATAAAATTTAAAATAATAATAATAATAGAAAAATATTATTATTTACTTTATCCAAAATATAATAATAAATGAAGAAATAAAATAAAATAAAATACTGAAATTTAAAGAGGGGAAGGCCCGAGTCAGACTGCGGGTCGGGTGAGACTCGACCCATCAGCATTTTTCCTTTTGTTGCACATGTTAGGTCAGTCAGAATCCGACTGACCCAATCCTGAATTTTTTTCCTTTTTTTATTATTCAGTAATTGAACCGAAGCCCAATTTTGAACTGGGTCAGGGCCGGGTCGTGTCATACCCGCCTGCCCAATCTGATACCCCCTCCTCTTTTTATTTTATTCTGTAATATGGCCAAAGCCCAATTTTTCAACCGGATCGGACCGGGTTGAACCCGGATTGGAAGCCCAATTCTCCTGGATCTAAAAGGAGACAGAAAATTCGCCCAGCAGGTTTCGAACCTGCGACCTCCCTCTGCTAGAATAGGGTACTGACTACTAGGCAGAAGGCCTTTCTGGTCAGAGAAGGGGGGTTTATACTTATATTAATAAACAGTATCTTTTAAAAAAATTAACACCGAATTTTTTTAATAATAAACAGATTAACAAAACTGATTCGGATTAAACCTGCACTGAGACCACTTGTTGGATTTATTTAATAAATCCCTAAATAAATACCGTTTAATCGAATCACTGGGCAAAGTAACAAAAAACAAAATTTTACCTGGCTTCATTTTTTATGCTGATCTGTTCACCACACACGCTCCCGTTGTTTGATGAATCTGGTGTGATACAAGGATTCACGGCCTCCCACCAATTTTGATGCACCCCTTAAATGGATTCAACAATTCACTGCTTTACCCGATGGAGAGGCTAGACAGTGTAGGCTACATAGAAAAAAGGTTGGTACTCCCTCCCTTTCCCTCTAATGGCCGGCGGCTATATTTAATTGTGAGGAGCTGAAGGCCCACCTTCTTTAAATTCAGAGTTATGTTTAAAACCAAATCATTTTCCATTATAGATGAGAATTCTTTCTCATTTTGATCACCGGAGGAGGATATACTTGATGTTATCATCAAGTGATATTTATCCACTATTAAATATTATTTAATATGTAATAATGATATTATCTAATATTTAGTATTTAATATTATTTTATTATGTACCAACATTTTTCTACTAACCACATGTGGGTTGCCGCCCCTCGGGAACCAGATGTCGTACATTTTATGGTCGTTGTATCTCTGATCATATGACTTTCTACATATTCGGGGTTTCCATTTTAGACCACACTATACATCGACAAACACGTCCGATGATCACTTAACGTGTGGATGTTTTACGCAATAATTAATATTATTACGTGACATGTGTGACATATAAAATTATCATACATAACGTTCACCTTATGATTAATTCGTATTTATTTAATCAATGTACTGCGCATTACACGTGTCACGAATTAATCCCAACAAATTCATGATTTGGCTCTTCTAATTCTGAAGGATTCTTCCAATAAAGTTGCAGAACAATTCTTATCTTGTTGTGGTCCTTACGGAAGGTTTATTATCGCCTCCTCTTCGTAGCAACTTGAAAAGGTAAGAAATTTCGAGCGCCTTTCAAAGGCACCAAGAACCAGGTTCGCATCTTCAATATAGATCTGAACTTATTTCCACAGCACCAAGAATCAGTATTTGCTGCCTCTCATTTTCCAATTAGCTTGCATCTCGTATCTTCAAGGTTAGATCTATTTTAATTCTTGCTAAATTTCTGGTACGATCTATTTCTTCTGTAGTTTTTGTGGTATCCGGTTTGATAAATTAATGTTGCTCAGTTTTCCAATTTAGATGTTAGGTGATTGTTTGTTCGATTGATTTATTTGAGAAATCGTATCGGCTTCTTGCAATTTCTTAAAAAGGGGAATTTTGAAGGCAACACCTTTGGCATATGCACATAACGTGTTTGAAGAAAGTTTCAAAAGGATCTGTGCTTAATAGATTGCAGATAATATTGTGTTATTGAAATACTATGATCTTAGTTTTGGTTTAGTTACAATCATTGATAGAAGGAGTTATGATTTTTATGAGAGACTATGTCAAGGAAGAGGGTGTAGTTAGGGGGAATGAAAAGGAGGATAGTTTACGTATAGCCTCTTGGAATGTAGGAACTTTAAGTGGTAAATTGTTAGAGGTAGTAGATGTACCTAAAGAGGCGTAGGATCGATGTGGTAGCAGGTCTACAAGAGACTAGTGGAAGGGGAACAAGGTTAAAGAATGTAATGGGTATAAGTTGCTCTACACGGGGTCCGATGGGACCAAGAATGGGGGTAGGATTTCTAGTAAAGTAGAAGTATACACGAACGATGATCGATGTGATAAGAATATATGATAGACTTATGGTGCTGAAGTTAGTATGTAGAACAAGGAGGTGGTGGCAGTGGCTGCGCTATGCACCCCAAGTGGGGACTAAGAGAACAAGAGATGAAGGAGTTTGGGGATGCTTAGATAGAAGTGTTGAGGACAATACCTAGAGAAGAACGAATGTGTATAGGAGGTGATTTTAATGGCCACATTGGAAAAAGATACCGATGATTTCAGCTCGGCACATGGCGGATTTGGCTATGGAGATAGAAACGAGCAGGGTAGAGATCTGATAGACCTTGCAGTAGCCCACGACCTAGGTATTATAAACTCATTCTTTAGAAAAAAGGAAGCTCATTTGATCCACTTTTAGCCTGCGGAGGACGTAACACGCAGATCGACTATTTTCTAATAAGACGTGAAGACCGTATTTGTGGAGGGACTGCAAGATTATTACCAGGAGAGACAGCAGTGACGCAACATCGTTTACTAGTTGTAGTTATAGTCCTTGAGCCAAAAGCTGAGCATGAAGGTTAGAAAATTGCCACCCAAGATTCGTTGGGGAAGTTTAAAGGACGAAAAATTAAAATATTTAGAGATAAAGTCATCTCGGCGACATCAGATCCACTAGTTGAAGATACAAATCAGATGTGGGAGGCTCTATGGCGACTACCAATCACTCACTGCGGCAAAGGAAACTTCTTGGGTAACAACAGGAAAGACAACCACACAAAAAGAGTCATGGTGGTGGAACGAGAATGTGCAACGAAAAATAAGGAATAAGCAAAAGAGCTTTTAGAGAGGTGTTAAGCTGCACAGACGGGGAGGGATGAAAGTGAGAGTGAAGGAGAACTATAAGATTTCTAGAAAGGAGGCGAAGAAGGCAAGTGAACAGAGCAAAGAACGATGCACTTATAAAAGATGTACAAAAGATTAGAAACAAAAGACGGAGAGCGTGATATGTTTCAGATTGCCAAAGCTAGAGATAGAAGAGGCAAGATCTAGGGCTCATAAAGTTTATAAAGGGAGAAGATGGACATGTTTTAGTCAAAGAACAAGACATTAAGGGACAGTGGCAAACATACTTTCACAACCTCTTTAACAGTGTAAAAGTCGACCATGAAGAAAGAGAAAGCATCACTATCCAAAAACGACAATGCAATACCTACGAGTGTTGTAGCATCACACAAGAAGAGGTGAAGATAGCACTTAAGAAGATGGGCAAAGCTAAGGCAATGGGCTTGGATAACATACCCATTGAGGCGTGGGAAGTGTTGGGAGAGGAAGGGGTTCAATGGCTAACTACTCTATTCAACCTTATTTTGAAAACAGGAAAAATGTCAGATGAGTGGGAAGAAGCGTAGTGGTCCCTCTATATAAGAAAAAAGGAGATGCGCAGTATTGTGGGAATTATAGGGGGATTAATTGCTAAGTCCATACTATGAAGTTATAGGAGAGAGTAATCGACACTAGAATTAGAGGAGTAACTCAAGTTACGGTAAACCAATTTGTTTTTATGCAGGACGGTCAATACGGAAGCAATATATATTTTAAGGAGATTGATGGAGAAGTACAGGGAGAAGAAGCGCGATCTACATATGGTTTTCATTGATCTTGAAAAAGCGTATGATAGTGTGCCACACAACTGATATGGAATAGTTTGAAGGCAAGAGGGGTTCCTATGAAGTATATAGACATAATCAGAGATATGTATGTTCGGACGAAAACAACCGTTCATACGCCTGTAGAAACAGACTTCTTCCCAGTGGAGGTAGGCCTCTATCAAGGGTCCGCTTTGAGCCCATTCCTTTTTACAGTTGTCCTAGATGAGTTGTCAAAGTCGATCCAAGAGACAGTTCCATGGTGTATGCTTTTTGCTGACGATATTGTATTAGTCGCGGAAAGTAGACATAACCTGAGTATGAGATTAGAGGAGTGGGAGGTGCTCTAGAGAGAAAAGGCTAAGTATTAGTCGTTCGAAGACTGAGTACCTGCACTGTGAATTCAGCGGCACAGCTGATGATGAGAATAGCCAACTCACCATTGAGGTCAAGTGGTACCAAAGGTAAGTAAGTTCAAGTACCTAGGATCATTTGTACAGAACGATGGGGACATAGAGAGTGACGTAGCACACCGAGTGCAGGCAGGTTGGTGTAAGTGGAGGGCGGCTTTAGGGGTGCTGTCTGTTGTGACAAGAATTTTCCAATAAAATTAAAAGGAAAATTTTATAGGATGGCAGTGCGGCCGGCAATGTTATATGGAACAGACTGCTGGTGGCTATCAATGAGGACACAGTCACAGAAGATGGAAGTGGCAGAGATGAAGATGTTGAGGTGGATGTGTGGACATACAAGGCTTGACAAGATAAGAAATGAGGTGTACAGAGAAAGGTTAAGGGTGACTAGTATAACAATAAGATAGAGAGGGAAGACTGAGATGGTTGGGCATGTTAAGAGGAGACAGACAACGTCGTCTGTCAGAGAAATTGAAAGCCTTACTATAGAAGGGAAGAGGAAGTAAAGGCAGGCTCAAACTGACGTGGGATGAGAGCAGATTAGGCATGACTTACTAGAGTTGCACCTTTCTGAGGACATTGTCCAGGATATGAGTTCATGGAGACAGATGATTAAGAGTAAGAGAGGTAGACAGGAAATAAGGCACCTTAGAGCATACTTAGAGGATTAGATAGTATGTACACTTTAATTTGATTTGCATATTTTGTTTTGGTCTTTTTCTTTTAATTATTTGTGCATGTCACTATTATGACTATTTTAATATCAAAAAATTGTTGTATATGTTTAATAAAATCGTCCACTAGTATATATTCCTCATTATTATGATATATGTACAGGTACGTATAGAGCCGGGGGTCTCACTGAAGCAAACTCTCTATCCTTGGGATTGGGGTATTGTTTTGCCTGCCTCTCACCCTCCCCAGACCCCAACGATAGCTTGCTATTGCTGGGATATACTGGGTATTGTATGATGATCTGATTGGATTGTGGTCCTTACGAAGCATAATGATTCAACTGTTTTCAAGGAACCAGGATTAAAACTTTAATGTACAAAGGATGGACGACTGGTCATTGGAAGAGATTTCAAAGAAGGCAAATTTACCACCTGTCAGGGCCCTATAATCCAAAGGAATGAGGAATCACCTAGCTACTCCTATTGTCAGCGTGTGTGAAAATTAACATGGATGCAACAGTGGAAAATAATGCAATTGCTATAGTATTCCAAATTGGAGGATGTGGAAGTACTGGATGTTGAAAATCAAGGTTTGAATGATTTACAAGTGCTCGATTTATATGGTATGTGATTTCATAATGTATGATTTATATGTTATATGACTATATGATTTAAATGTTATGAAATTTCAAAATATATGATTTGCGTATGTCTTATATGCATATATCTATCACTGTTGTACTAACAAGCCATGAAGCATTAAGGCTTAAATCATATGGCAAATATTGTTGTGTTTATAATATTTTGAGGTGACATACACGGTATATATACATCTCTTGGATACACATGGTATATATATATATATATATATATATATATATATATATATATATATATATATATCTTGGACATACACGGCATATACATATATCTCTTGGATACACTCGGCTTATGGGACACATGACATATATATATATCTTGGATATACACTCAGCATATATATCTTATGGATACACACATCATATATTTCTTGGAGTCACATAGCATATATATATATTTCATGGATATAGACACGACATATATATTGAGAAATATGTTTGGATAATTTTCAAAGTCATGATTTTAAGAGGTGAATGCATAAAAATATCATACATGGTGTTATATGTGATTAAAAATTGAAAAAGTTGAAAAATTTGAAATCGATCGCTCAAGTTGTTGCACTTCGATCGATCGATGTACTTCGATCCCTCACATCGATCGATCTATGTAAGGCAGTGAAAGTTCAAGACCTTACGGTGGAGACATCGATCTCTCAACCTGAGACACATCGATCGATCAATGTACATCGAACCCTTACTTCGATCGATTGATGTAGGTCAGAGACAAACTCTGAAACTTATGGTGAGACGTCGATCTCTGAGCTGAGGCACTTCGATCGTCGATGTCTAGGGTTTTTAGAAATAATTTTCTAAAATGTGATAAAATGGTTGTTTTCATTTGTATAATGATTTATACATGTTCATTTTGTGAATATTATGTGTTTTTGGTGATATTAAATATATAGTGATTAATGTGCCTGGAAGTCTCTACAACTTACCAAAAGGGCAAAATTGGTACTTTGAATAACATGGTAGGTGTGGAAATACAATTCAAGGACATATTTAGTTAGTCATCATGATAAAGGTGTTATAATATTCATTTCGACCATCGGGTTTATTTCTGGAGTTTTCTCTCACTAGGTGCATTTTGGTCATTTCAACCCTGAGGGTATTTTGGTATTTTCACTCAATGAATCTCTTGAGTATATTATATCTTCATTCTGGAGTTGAGTTATTATCTTGAAGATTATTTGGTGGTTTATTTATCTTATTCTCTCAAATAATGATATTATTGACTGTAGCGCGGATATGTGACGGGTTGTGATGTCACATTCTATTCTTTTTCTTGAAGGATTTATTTTATATGTTATTGGAGGATATTATTTATCATATTTCACAGAATATAAAGGTGTTCAAGGTGTGCAAATGATCACCACATACAAGAGGAATTATGGGAATTTTGGTGTTATATATTGGCATAATCTTGTCAATTATTATTTGATGATTTCTTCTTCAAAACTCTGAGTTTCTATGCATATATATTGGTCCAGAAATGTGTATAAACAAGTGGAGGTGATATATTATTCATTTTATATCTTGGTGACAGGTGGGACCAATCAAAAAGGAAGCTAGTTGGCAAAATTGTCAACTTGGATTTTTTCAAAGTGTAGTCAATGGCTACTAAGGAGTCTTTGGAGATAATTTTTGATTTGAACTTGGCAATTCTCACCTGCCTATTTTCAAGCCAAAAGTTGAGGTATTTTGGTGACATTATCTTCTCTTATTATGTTCATTTGGCAAAGGATAATCAAGACTATCAAGGTGTAAATTTCGGACAAACAAGCGTGTCCAAGGTGGAACCAATTATGTTGTCTCATTTTGCCAAGTGTACAAGGCCAACCAATGATGTGAAGACACTTCGACTTGATGATGAAATGGTGACACATGTGCATTCTTATCTCCAAGGCTCACTTCACACTATAAATAGGAGGCAATGGTGAAGAAGATGAAACACACTTGAAGCTCACTTGAAGGCATTTGTTGAACTGTCTAGCTATCATCTTCTTCTTGTTGTTCTTGTTTCATTCTTTGTAGCAAAGGTGTTCTTGTTGTATTTGTTGAGCTACAAGCCTCTTGAGCTTCATTTGTAAGATTGATTAGCCAATTCTATAAGGCTACATCAATAGGTGGTAGAGGTGTTGCAACTAAGTGTTGCATAGAAGGTGTTCATCCAAGTCCTGAATAGGGTTGGTGTATAACCCAAGGATCAAGCTTGGTTCTTGCTGTAATGTGATTCATTTCATAGTGAAATCCAAGAAAAGGTGTTCCTTGGGACTGGAGTAGGTCACATTGACCGAACCAGGATAAATTCTCGGTGTTCTTGTCTTGTTTCTACCTTTCTGTCCGTTTTTACTACAGTTTTCACACAAATTCTCATGATCTGAAAAAAGAGCTGAACACTTTCCAAATTCGTGATCTTTGGTGGAGTTATACTTCAGACTGTTAGCTTTCGTTTGCAACAAGAATCACTTGATTTGAGCAAGGGAAAGTTAGTGTTTCAGTCTTTGCAAGATAACTGCTCCAATCTGGCTGCAACCTCACCAGTTTTGAGAAACATTGAATTCTATATTAATCAAGCATTGTTTAAGGTCAGATTTGGAAACATCAACTACATATCCTAAGGAGTGTTTTGATATAAAGATCAACCTTTTTGGTTGAGTATTCAAAGAAAAACATGTTTTTCAAAATAAGCAACATTCTGTCCAATTCTTTCCAGATTGACCATCTGAATCTTTTTATTCGTTTGAAGGGTCAAAC
Source organism: Eustoma russellianum (assembly GCA_036186865.1). Classification (NCBI taxonomy): domain Eukaryota; kingdom Viridiplantae; phylum Streptophyta; class Magnoliopsida; order Gentianales; family Gentianaceae; genus Eustoma; species Eustoma russellianum. The sequence goes on from AP025054.1 coordinate 26,485,364, forward strand.
GATCTTTTGTTTGTCTGATTTTTGAACAGAGTCTTGTTAACACATTGAAGTTAAAATCTAGAAATTTCATAATTTTTGGAGTTGTATACTAGGATTTTTGAATTTTTCAAAAACGGGTTCTGAATTTGAGGTAGTCTCAGATACTGTTTTCAAATGGGTTTTTAATTAAGGGTAGTAGTGTAATTTCTGCTAACCACTATTCACCCCTCCCCCTCTAGTGGTATTTATTGCAGGTGTACGGTCCAACAATTGGTATCAGAGTGAGGTCTAAACCACTCAAAGAAGCAAGATTTAACACCATACAAACAACACAAGGCCAAGAAACAATATTTCAAAGTATCCTGCTAGTCTCAAAACAAAGGTACTTACAATGGCAATAGTTTCTCACAAAGGTGAGTTGGAAGGTATGTCCACATAACGTCCTCCTCTTTTTGATGGTAATAATTTTGTACATTGGAAATTAAGAATGAGGCTATTCTTAATGACTATAGGCATTGATTTAAGGTCTATAGTTGAAGATGTGTCGTACATTCCAATGAAAGTTGTACAAGTTAGTGGATTCACTCAAGAAGATGAAAAATATAAAAGTGAATGGTCATCGGAAGATAAAAAGGAAATGTCCATGAATGTTAAAGCTATGCAATTACTTTTGAATGGACTTACGACTTCTGAAGCAGGATATGTTTCAAATTGCACAAGCGCACACGACATGTGGAAATCACTTGTATTAAAGCACGAAGGTACAAGCGGTGTAAAAGAATAAAAAATAAACATGCTTATGATTGAATTAGAATCTTTCAAAATGTTGCCAAACGAATCCATAACATCTATGGATTTGAGAATTACTTATATTTTCAATGCCCTTGAAGCTTTAGGAAAATCATTCACCAACAACGAGAAGGTGCAAAAGATGTTGCGATGCCTTCCTGTTGAATGGGATCCAAAGGTCACGGCGGTTGAAAAAACGAAATCGATCATAAAATGGACGAATTGATAGGATCACTAAGAGTATATGAGGTAAAACTAAACCAACGGAAGTCCGAGTCATCTAAATCATCCGGTAAGTCAATAGCTTTCAAAACAACTGAAACACATATAAATAATGATGATAGTAATAGTGATACTGAATTAAACGATGGCTTGATATTAATAGCTAGAAAACTTAGAAAGTTTTTCATAC
>AP025054.1:26486553-26778081 GCA_036186865.1 Eustoma russellianum
TCTTTATCTCAATCTAAGGAAAATAGCTCTAACAACAACAAATGGTATAATAAAGAGTTAAAAGTGCTACGAATACGGTCAAAAAGGACATATCTCATATGATTGCCCAACAAAGAAAAATAATAATAACAACAATAATAAACAAGTCAAGGATAAGGAGGCACAAGCGACTAAGGCAAAGGAGTCCAAGTCAAAGAAAGGCAAACGAGCAATAAAGGTGAGCACATGGAGCGACTCATCCGACTCAGAATCCGAGACTGAGGAAGCTCAAGTCTGCTTTGTATCCAACGAGGTAAGTTCTTCTTCTGATGATGATTCTGATAGTGACATGACATTTGATTAAATGTATGAAGAGTTTTTAAGAATGCATGCTCACTGTAAGAGACTCTCTAAAGAAAAGAAGAAACTAATTGAAGAAAATGACAAGTTGAAGACGTCCAACTTGGAATTTTCTGATCAATTAGAATATTTTAAACAAGAGTCTACTAATACTCTTGTTTCTTTAGAGACTAAAATTGAATCATATAGGAAAAATGAACATACACTAAAAACTGAAAATAGTATGTTAAAATCTAAGTTAGAAAGTTGTGAAAATGAGATAGTACAACTTAAGTCTTCTAAACTAAACTTAGAAAAAATATTAGAACAACTTAAATCGGGTGCTAATATGTTAGATACACTAATATCATCACAAAAGTATGGAAATGATAAAACCGGGTTAGGCTATAAAGAAGAAAATGTAAAAGTAGGTAAAAAGACTAAGTTTGTCTCATCTATTACAAAGTTTCCATATAATACAAACTTTGTCTGCTACATCTTCTTCTACACCTTCTTCAACTTATATCAAGGCAAAAATACAACACGCACCCACAAATATACACACGTATAGACGTACATCTAGGCAAAACTTTGCATCTAGACAACCTAGAAATTATGCCTACATGTATACAAATGCAACTAGACCTGATAAAATGCATCCAACATATTATGAACATAAGTATAGGCAACACTCATATAAGTCTTATTGAAATGCATATGAACATACATACATAGCGCCATTCAAGAAACAAAATTACATGCCTTATACACATTATCAAAATTGGCCAAGACATAATACTTATCGACCAAGATATAACATGTATAACAATGCAACATCTTTTTAGAATGGTGAAACAGATGTTAATCCTTTATATTCAAATAATTTCAAAAATGTTCCTAGAAGGTATGTCCAAGTTTGGATACCTAAGGGATATCTAAACAAGGGTGGCGCTCCTAACGTTCAAGGACCCAAATAAAGGGTACCTAAAACTTTGACTTCATTATAGAAAAACGCAAGAAATACAAGAAGGAGACAAAGTCAAAGAATCTAAAAACTAAATGGTTTTTAGATAGTGGATGTTCAAGACATATGACGAGCAACCCCAAACTATTCACCGAGTTGGAAAATATCAAGAATGGAGGAAAGGTAACATTCGGTAACAACAACAAAGGACAAGTTGTTGGAAAAAGAACGATTGGGGACCCTAACACATTTCAAATACGAAATGTGTTGTTAGTAAGTAATCTTTCTTATAAATTATTAAGTATTTCTCAACTTATAGATTGCGGGTATAATGTTTCTTTTTTCCCAATTCTTGTGATATAATAAATGAAAAAGGAGAAATTGTTTTAAAAGGAAATAGAGATGGTTACTTTTATACTCTTACCTTATATAACATGTTAGATGCTAAGGTTAAGTGTTTAATATCACATGACTTAGAAGTGAATATATGGCATAGAAGATTAGGCCATATAGGAATTTCAACCATTAAGAAATTATCTGAGAAGAATTTAATTAGAGGAATGCCTAAGTTAGACTTAGATAATTTTCAAATATGTGAAACATGTATTAAAGGAAAACACATTAAAGAAACATTAAAACCGAAACATGAAGTGAGTACTAGTCATGTACTAGAATTGCTTCACTTAGACTTATTTGGTCCAAGTAGGACAAGAAGTCTAGGTGGACACTACTATGTGTGTGTCATAGTAGATGATTACTCACGCTACACATGGACATTGTTCTTATGGATACACACATCATATATTTCTTGGAGTCACACAGCATATATATACATTTCATGGATATAGACACGTATGTTGAGAAATATGTTTGGATAATTTTCAAAGTCATGATTCTAAGAGGTGAATGCATAAAAATATCATACATGGTATTATATGTGATTAAAAGTTGAAAAATTGAAAAGTTGAAAAAGTTGACATCTATCTCTCAGGTTGTTGCACTTCGATCGATCGATGTACTTCGATCCCTCATATCGATCGATCTATGTAAGGCAATGAAAGTTCAAGACCTTATAGTGAGACACCGATCTCTCAACCTGAGACACATCGATCGATCGATGTACATCTAACCCTTAATTCGATCGATTGATGTAGGTCAGAGACAAACTCTGAAACTTATGGTGAGACATCGATCTCTAAAGCTGAGGCACTTCGATCGATCGATGTCTAGGGTTTTTAGAAATAATTTTCTAAAATATGATAAAATGGTTGTTTTCATTTGTATATGATTTATACATGTTCATTATGTGAATATTATGAGTTTTTGGTGATTTTAAATATATTGTGACTAATGTGGCTTGGAAGTTTCTACAACTTACCAAAAAGGGCAAAATTGGTATTTTAAGTTTTGTAGGAACATGGTATGGTGGAAAACTTCAAGGACATATTCTTATCTTATTCATCATGATAAAGGTGTTATAATATTCATTTCTGACCATCGGGGTTATTTCTGGAGTTTTCTCTCACCAGGGGCATTTTGGTCATTTCACCCCTGAGGGTATTTTTGGTATTTTCACTCAAGGAATCTCTTGAGAATATTATTATCTTCATTATGGAGTTGAGGTATTATCTTGAAGATTATTTGGTGGTTATTTATCTTATTCTCTCAAATGATGATATTATTGACTGTAGCGGGATATGTGACGGGTTATGATGTCACATTCTATCTTTTTTTTGAAGGCTTTATTTTATATGTTATTGGAGGATATTATTTATCATATTTCGGAGAATATAAAAGTGTTCAAGGTGTGCAAATGATCACAACATACAAGAAGGAATTATGGGAATTTTGGTGTTATATATTGGCATAATCTTGTCAATTATTATTTGATGATTTCTTCTTCAAAACTCTGAGTTTCTATGCATACATATTGGTCCAGAAATGTGTATAAACAAGTGGAGGTGATATATTATTCATTTTATAGCTTGGTGACAGGTGGACCAATCAAAAAGGAGCTAGTTGGCAAAATTGTCAACTTGGATTTTTCAAAAGTGTAGTCAACGGCTACTAAGGAGTATTTGGAGATAATTTTTGATTTGAACCTCTCAATTTTCACATGCCTATTTTCAAGCCAAGAAGTTGAGGTATTTTGGTGACATTATCTTCTATTATTATCTTCATTTGGCAAAGGATAATCAAGACTATCCAAGGTGTAAATTTCGGACAAACAAATGGTGTCCAAGGTGGACCAATTATGTTGTCTCATTTTGCCAAGTGTACAAGGCCAACCAATGATGTGAAGACACTTAGACTTGATGATGAAGATGGTGTCACATGTGCATTTTTATCTCCAAGGCTCAGTTCACACTATAAATAGGAGGCAATGGTGAAGAAGATGAAACACACTTGAAGCTCACTTGGAAGCATTTGTTGAAGTGTCTAGCGATCATCTTCTTGTTGTTGTTCTTGTTTCATTCTTTGTAGAAAAGGTGTTCTTGTTGTATTTGTTGAGCTACAAGCCTCTTGAGCTTCATTTGTAAGATTGATTAGCCAATTCTATAAGGCTACATCAATAGGTGGTAGAGGTGTTGCAACTAAGTGTTGCATAGAAGGTGTTCATCCAAGTCTTGATTAGGGTTGGTGTATAACCTAAGGATCAGGCTTGGTTCTTGTTGTAAGGTGATTCAATTTCATAGTGAAATCCAAGAAAAAGGTGTTCCTTAGGACGGGAGTAAATCACAATGACCGAACCAGGATAAATTCTCAGTGTTCTTGTCTTGTTTCTACCTTTCTGTTTTCTGCCTTTTTTTACTGCAGTTTTCACACTTCTCACGATTTGAAAAAATATCTAAACACTTTAAAAATTAGTGATTTTTTGGAGTTATACTTCAGACTGTTAGCTTTCATTTGCAACAAAAATCATTTGATTTGAGCAAGAAAAAGTTAGTCTTTCAGTCTTTGCAAGATAACTGCTCCAATCTGGCTGCAATCTGACCAGCTTTGAGAAACCTTGAACTCTGTATTAATCAAGAATTTTTTAAGGTCACGGCCTTTTGGAAACATCAACTACACATCCTAAGGAGTGTTTTGATATAAAGATCAACTTTTTTGGTTGAGTATTCAAAGAGAAACACGTTTTTCAAAATCAGCAACATTCTCTTCAATTCTTTCCAGATTGACCATCTTAATCGTTTTATTTGTTTGAAGGGCCAAACGATCTTAGTTTTGTCAGATTTTTGTACAGAGTCTTGCTAACACATTGAAGTTAAAATCTGAAAAGTTTTATAATTTTTGGAGTTGTGTACAAGGATTTTTGAATTTTTCAAAAACAGGTTCTGAATCTGAGGTAGTCTCAGATTCTATTTTCAAAGGGGTTTTTAATTAAGGGTAGTAGTGTAATTTCGGCTAACCAATATTCACCCCCCTCTAGTGGTGTTTATTGCAGGTGCACGGTCCAACAATATATTTATGTTTCGAGATGATAAGTTATATCTTTCTATCTCGACATTTCGTCAATATGCCATCAACATATGTCAACGTCAAGCAAGTCATATAAACATCATATACATATCCATGGTATTCTCAAGTCATATTTTTCATGTCATCAAACTTCCAAAATTACATCGACATGACAAAAGTGCTATATCATATGACTACCGAGCCATCTCCGACACATCATATACTTATCATAAAAACATGTCCAGCCAATATACATTTCCAACACTCAAAAATTTCGTGCACTACATGAAGAAATCAATACCAAAGTCACAATACAATTACATATATCAATTCTCCATCATCTTCCTTATTTCTCGGAAAATCAAATTCAAAATTGATATACCCCATGGCCGAAATCTATTATATACTTTGGAGCTGAGATTATACATGTTTATATGTATATTACATGTTACATTACAGATTTTATATGTTGAAGGGGTTTGAGACAAAACAGAGAAAAACCGAGCAATCGACGGAAGTTGAAATTTGAAGTTTCTACATCATCGTACATGGAATGTTTTTACTACATGTTATGGCATGTATATATACATGTATTATACAACAAAAAATTGAACTTGAAAGCTTCTAGAAGACAAGGTAAAATAGAAATTGAAAGTTACCATGATTCATGAAGATTCTACCTTATTACCATACAAGATCAAAAGTAAAAAATCAGCATGTGCAAGGCTGAAGTGGGCGCCTGTTTTGAGCCTAGTTTGAGACATGGTGGAGCTGTGTTTTTTACAGTAGAATTGATAAAGAATAACCCACAAAAATATTCTACCAAGTGTGGGAGACAAATTTTATGACAAGAGAAAGGATTAAGTATTCAAGCATAGTGGAATACTTTTTCAGCATGCTAGCTGAATTTTGAGAGAGAATCAAATGACCAAAATAATTCAAATTATTCAAAGAAGATTATAGACTACTCTCAAGGGCATTGAAGACAATTTTTGGAGAGTTTTTGCCGCCCTAGGTCGTTGGTTTTCATCTATAAAAGGAGAGGAGATGATCAACAAAAGAAAAGAACTTGAAGTGCAAAATTCCGTTTAGTGTTTACAAGACTATGCTTCATTTACTATATTCATCTCTTGTATATAGTCATTAGCCTATCATTCTTACATGTCATACTCAGAATAGGCTTCATATACATCACCCATATACAATTCATTGGTGTACAAGGTTGATCAAAGTGTGATCAAACCTTCATTTGGTGAGGTGGTGCTGATCGGTGTTGTGTGTTATTGTTCTTGGTGTAGAACATTGTAAAAGGGTTTGAATTGAAGGAGTTGGTGTATAACTCTATCCACCCTTGCTCTAAGGTTACTTTGGTGATTAGTGAATACCAAGGAAGGTGTCCTTGAAGACTGGAGTAGGTCACGTTGGCCGAACCAGTATAAAAATCTTGGTATTCTTCTTTCAGCATTCTTTACTCTCAGTTTCTGTTTTACATCGTTTTTATAGTCACGAGAAAAATAGCTAACGGTTTTCAAAAATCATAAAACTTTGTAAAAACATAGACTTACGTCTTAGGTTTCATTTCCAACTAGTTTCATTGCATTTGGATAAGTATAAGACATCCAAACGTTCAAAGTTCTGAGACTAGTGCAAATCTGTTTTCAGATTGGAAGAGGTTGAGAACATCAACGTAGTTGACATACTTGCCAAAGGAATTTTTCAAAACTGTTTCAACTGAGTATACTAGACATAATAAGGAACATATAATTAAAGTTTTAGATCATTTAGAGCTGCCATTTATCCGGAATAAATTTTTCATTACAAGGAACAGTTTCTGGCCAGATTGACATATTAAGGTCAGAGATATTTTTTCAGTGACTTAAACTTTGAGTTGTAATCTGAAATTTTTATGACACATTCATAACATCTGAGAGTACATGTTCACCAAGTTTCACTATTTTGGGAGGTCTATAACCTAGTCATCTAAGCATCTAAAAACGTGTTCTGAAAACAGATTCTGCTTTCAGAAATGAGTAATTGGTAGCTAAAATTTTTATAAACCAATTATTTCCGCACTCACTATTCAATCCCCCTTCTAGTGGTGCTATACAGGTCCAACACTAGAAGCATTGGCTATAAAAGAGGCTTGCAAATGGCCATTGATGAAAACAAGGAGTGCGATGAGATGTAATAGCTGGCTTGCTCGTTTGTATTGTCGCCTTCTTAGGCTGTACAATCGTCTTAAATACATGTGGTTCCTTAGATGAAGATGGAACAAAATTTGTAGGCTTGTTTTGTACCTAATTATCTTCAATATATCCTAATCCGGTTTTGCTAATTTCATGCTTTTGAGAAGAAATAAGACGATCTAGTATGCAAGTTCATGTATCGAATTGTTTTACTGTCTTTTCTAGGTCTGCGTTTCTTGATCTCAAATCTGAGATCTCAGATTTCATTACAGTATTCTTGGATGTCAAATATGCAATTTCAGACATTAATGAATTAATCATGCTAGACGACTCTTCTTTTGAATCGTTTAATTGACATACAAGATTTGTATTAGAAAATTCTAACAATTTTTTGTCTTCAATCAAACGTTTCTTTTCTTTTACAAAAGAATTTATGCAACTAAAGATATTGACTAAGAAAATCATCATAAGAAGGTTCAGAATCAGAATCGAAGTCAGAATGTACCTCATTAGATGCTTTGGATGCAAAGCATACTTGAGCCGTTTCCTCTTTCGTTTCTTCACGGATGAATCACTCCGTATTAAGGCTTTGATGGCTCTTCTTGTATTCCTTTGTTTAGGCTCTGAGACGGATCTAGTTTTTTTCCAATCCTTGTCACGGTTTTTATTCATAGTTTTGTCCTTGTTCGGGCAGTCATAGGATATATGTCCAAGTCTTCCATAGTCATAACATTTGATATCTTTATCATTATTCTTATTTTTATTTTTCTTAGATGAAGTAGCCTTAGGTTTGTTTTTAAACGACCTTTTCATAAACTTTCTTAAGCCTTTAGCCAATAAAATTTGATCTTCATTTTCCGAATCTGTGTTACTATAATCTATGCGATTAGAAGAAGTAGACATGCATTCATTTGATTTAAATGCTAAAGTCTTACCTTGATTTGAAGTTGATTCCAATTTCCTTAGAGTAAGTTTGTTTTCATATATCTTTAGTGATCCGATCAATTCTTCCATTTTTATTGACTTGGTTTCTTTGCTTTCTTCAATTGCGGTTACTTTCGGATCCCATTCGGATGGGAGGCTTCTCAATACTTTTTGGCATTTTCCCTGTGAAGAGGAAACTTTGCCAAGAGACTGAAGAGAATTATAGATGTTAGTCAATCTCAAATCTATATCAACATTCGGCAATAATTTAAAAGATTCAAGCGTAGACATCAGCATATTGACATTTGACTCTTTAACTTGACTAGTACCTTCATGTTTCATTTCTAGATACCTGCACATCTTTTGAGCACTAGAATAATTTAATACACAACTCGATTCACTTTTACTCAAACCATTTAAAAGGAGTTGCATGGCCTTAGCATTCATACTCAATCTTTTTTATCTTCGATAATATATTCTTGCTTAGGTTTTACAACTTCTAAAGTGACACCATCAATCGTAAATATCTTAAATGGAACAAACGGACCATCTTCTATGATAAACCATAAATCTATATCAATAGACATAAGAAAAAGTTTCATGCAAAGTTTTTAGTCAATAAATGACTGACCGTCGAAAAGGGGAGGCATTTGGCCTGACATACCTTCTTGCTTGGTTTTGTGACTAGTGGATGCCATCTCACAAAGATTGTTATATCTCCTTGTAGTGAGTGAACCTTTCTCTGATACCACTTGTATGACATGTATAGCACCGCTAGAAGGGGGGTTTGAATGGTGAGTGCGGGAAATTTGGATTTTAGAACTTTTAGTTACTAATTACTCACTTCTGAAAACAGAATACAGATTCTGTTTTCAGATCCTGTTTTGATTAACTGAATGACCAGTATCTAGACCTCCAAAAATCATGAAATTTGGTGACATTATACTCTCAGATATTATCTGTGTACCATAAAAATTTCAGATTAAAATTCAATGTGTAATGTCCTGAACCAATGTTTTTACTTGGACTCTTTCAATCTGCCATAAACTTCTAATTAAAATGAAAAATTAATTCCTATTTAATGACAACTCTAAATGCTCTGAAACGTTTACAAAATGACCCTTAATGTGTGCACTTTAAAGGGTTGAAACAGTTTTTCAGAATTCCTTTGGCAAATATATCAACCATATTGATGTTCTCAACTTTTGCATATCTGAAAATCAGATTGCACTAGTCTCAGAACTATGAACGTTTGGATGACTTATACTTATCCAAATTCAATGAAACTTGTTCCAAATGAAACCTAAGACCTTTGTCTGTGTTTTAGCAAATTTAATGATTTTTTAAAAACATTTGCTATTTTTTCTGTGGCTATGAAAACGATACAAGAACAGGAATTGAAAGTAAAGATGCTGAAAGTAAGAACACCAAGATTTTTATACTAGTTCGGTCAAAACAACCTACTCCAGTCTTCGAGGATACCTTTCTCGGTATTCACTAATCACCAAAAACACCTTAAGATAAGGGTGGATGGATTTATACACTGACTCCTTTAATATCCACCCTTTTTACAATGAACAACATAAACAAGCAACAAAAATTCCACCACCGCACTAATGAAGGTTAGATCACACCTTGATCAACCTTGTACAAGAATGGGACGTGTATGGGTGGTAAGCTAATACAGATTATGGAATATATGTATAATAGGCTTAAGGCTATGTGCAAGAGAGGAAGATATGAGAAGAAGAGAAGTCTTGCTTTGCACTTGATTGGATATGAAAATGAGTCTTGTTCTTTGTTTGGCCTTCTTGTTTGCTTTTATAGAGCGTATGGCCACCCCCTTGTCTGAATTCTTCCTTAAAGAATGTCTTGAATGCCTTTTGAAGATACTTTGTATAGCCTTGTGATATACCATAACTTACTTGGCGAAATGTGATTGGACAAGTGATGTGTCTTCATCTTGTTGTCACTCTATGATAGGGTCTTCATTTATCCAGCTTGGCACATCAAATATGACCTGGAAATTATTACAAAAATCTGAAAACATTTCATATTTTGATTGCTAATCAATCGTAAGTGTGATTGCCCTTCATTTTTGGAATGAATTTGAAGATAAGACACATGTAAAAATCGGCCAAGCATGTGCTAAAAACTTCAGCATTTTGTTTGAATTTTGAATCCTTTCCTTGTGTGTCTTGGTCTTCATCAATATCACCATTCAATTGTGGATCATTCTCCACTAATCATAATGCCAAATAAGCTCCACCTAGGCTTCAAATAAGCTCATAACAGTCGCCTAATCTTAGCTCACATGTGCTAAAAATCATTTTGGAATTTTGACAAATAATGATGTAGTATCTTCACATATATGGTAAATTTTAATCACCATTTAACTTGGTTTTCTAGAATAATCCAAGATGTGTCTTGGATGTGCAAGACATGTCTAGGTACCTGTCTCGTAGTGGTAAAAACATCCCTTAAAAAGTGTAGGAAAACAAATTTTTGACTTCCGTCGATTACGCGCTTTTCCTCCAAATCCCTTAGACATGTAGCATGTGTTATACACCATGTAATATAAATAATATAATGTATAATTGCAGCTCCAAAAGACGAGAAAAAATCGGCCATGTGATGCTTTGATTTGAATTTGAATTTCCAACAAGTCAAGAGAAACGATAGGTAATTTATCTGTATAATTACGATATGACCTTGGGGCTGTATTAGACATGTAATCCACGAAATTGTTGAGCATTTGAAGTGTATATAGGCTGACCATCTTTGTATGTTATGTATGTGATATGTCGGTGATGGTTCGGTAGTCATTTGATGTGACAATTTTTGGTTTATGGACTTGTGACATGTCGGTATATTTTTGTTAACTTGATGACATGGAATGTATGACTTGGAACCTGTACATACTCAAAAATATGATGTGTGCATGGTAGCTTGATGTTGACATACATTTATGTGTGTCAGTGAAACATCGGGATATAAATATATAGCTCGCCGTTACAAGAAAAATGTATATATGTATATACCATGTATGCAGCTGTGTGTGTGTGTATGTGGAGTGGAGAATCATTTTCCATTTCAAATTTGTTGCCAAATAGGTATCTTTAAGTATATCTCTTTAAATACTTCATTTGATGAGCTAGTTAAGTTCATCTCCTTAAGCACTTCATTAAATGAACTAGTTTATTTCATTGTACATGGTACCTGAAAATAGTATAAACACAATAAATGTTTGCCGTATGCTTTAAGCCTTAACGCTTCATAGAATGTTAGTACAACAATAATATATATAAGTATATAAAGCATATTTATCATGGACACGTCATGTAACACTTAAATAATGCATTTCAAAAACACGTAATATTTAAATCATGCATTTTCAAATCACTCAAACCCCGATTTCTCAACAGAATTTACTTGATCTGTGATGAGAGGAAAATGGAAGGATTAAATGTAAGTTGATGAAGGTGGAATGCTCTTCTTTTTTCTTTTGGTTTGGCCGAAATGGTGAAGGGAGGAAAAGGAATTTCAATCTTTTTTGCTTTGTGAGGGAAGGAGAGTGTCTTGAGAGTAAGAATGAAGGTGGAAGTGGAGAGAGATTTGGGATTTGGTTGAAATGAGAGAAATGGAGGAGTTGGAATTTCGTTGAAATGAGAGAAATAGAGGAGTTGGAATTAAATGGAATGTTTCTTCCTTCACCCCTTGATATGGCCGAAAATTACAAGTAGTAGGGAAAAATAGGAGAATCTCATCGTGGTGTCTTGTTTGGGGAAGAGGAAGAAGGGTGGCGTAAGACATGCATGAGCAAATATTGGTTGGGAGGATTGACATGACATAAAGGGTGAATAAGTGGAGTGTAAGAATCTTGCCTTGTCTTCTTGCATGAATGTTGGTTGGTTAGAAAAAAGGGAAGAAATGAAAGATGAAGGAAGTGGAGTGGAAGAAAAGAGAGTCTTGTCTGCTATCTTTCTTATGTGGCCGAAATTTTCAGGAGGAAAAGGAAAAGTGGGGAATTTCATCATGGAGAAAAGAAAGTAAAGTGATGGTGGATAATTTGCATGTGTTTTTTTGTTGGGGAAGAAAGGGGTGTTGTAACACAAATTCCTTCATTTTTCTTGTTTATGTGGTGGCCAATTGGACTAACAGAAATGAGGATGCTTAGGAATATAAAGGAGATGACATATGGGACTTGTTGGAAGAAAGTGAGTATAAAGTGTACATTTGCAATTTTCCAAAGATGATGTAGGATAAATGATGGGGGGATGAAATAGGAATAAAATAATATCCCCACTTAAAGTTAGGGTGACCTGGTAGGGCTTGGTGAGGGTAGAATAGGATAAAAATTTGTTCATTTCATTTCCTATCCATTTACTTTCCTTTTTCTTGTATTTAATTGTAGAAGAAAATTTATGTATTCATTATAATCTTCATTTAATTATTCTCCAAGATTATTGGTCACCTAGAGTTTATTATTTACTTTAACGTGTAGTAAAATTTCACTTACACCGCTTATCGCGGTACAACATTTATGCTTATTTCTATTCGGCATGCCTTATCTTAATATCATAAACTCCTTGTTTTACATTCCTAACGGCTCGGGGGTGCAGGTCGTAATATTCCTCCCCTCTTACAATAAGTTTCGTCCTCGAAACTTGTGAGCTCAGTCCTAATCCGCTGCATAGTATCTTTCTACTGTATTCACCCCTGTCGCATGTCACGAATATTATCCGTAATCCAGTATACTGAATCAGTATTCGGAAATTTTTTCTATAATCATAACTTATGTGACTTTATAGGGTTATTTTGGTCGTCAAAATTTTTGTTTGCAAAGTATTGTGGTTAAAACTATTTTATAATATTTGGAGTCTACTAATCATGAATGTTTTGAACGCATTCCCCTTTTCTTTTCCAAATCAAAATTAGATTTTGAAAATCACCTTTCGCGGCACAGCTGACGATGAGAATAGCCAACTCACCATTGAGGGTCAAGTGGTACCAAAGGTAAGTAAGTTCAAGTACCTAGGATCATTTGTACAGAACGATGGGGACATAGAGAGTGACGTAGCACACCGAGTGCAGGCAGGTTGGTGTAAGTGGAGGGCGGCTTCAGGGGTGCTGTGTGACAAGAATTTTCCAATAAAATTAAAAGGAAAATTTTATAGGATGGCAGTGCGGCCGGCAATGTTATATGGAACAGACTGCTGGGCTATCAAGAGGACACAGTCACAGAAGATGGAAGTGGCAGAGATGAAGATGCTGAGGTGGATGTGTGGACATACAAGGCTAGACAAGATAAGAAATGAGGTGTACAGAGAAAGGTTAGGGGTGACTAGTATAACAAATAAGATAAGAGAGGGAAGACTGAGATGGTTTGGGCATGTTAAGAGGAGACAGACAACGTCGTCTGTCAGAGCAATTGAAAGCCTTACTATAGAAGGGAAGAGGAGTAAAGGCATGCTCAAACTGACGTGGGATGAGCAGATTAGGCATGACTTACTAGAGTTGCACCTTTCTGAGGACATTGTCCAGGATAGGAGTTCATGGAGACAGATGATTAAGAGTAAGGAGAGGTAGACAGGAAATAAGGCACCTTAGAGCATACTTAGAGGATTAGATAGTATTTACACTTTAATTTGATTTTGCATATTTTTTTTTGGTCTTTTTCTTTTAATTATTTGTGCATGTTCACTATTATGACTATTTTAATATCAAAAAATTGTTGTATATGTTTAATAAAATAGCTCCACTAGTATATATTCCTATTATCATGATATATGTACAGGTACGTATAGAGCCGGGGGTCTCACTGGAAGCAAACTCTCTATCCTTTGGGATTGGGGTATTGTTTGCCTGCCTCTCACCCTCCCCAGACCCCAACGATAGCTTGCTATTGCTGGGATGTACTGGGTATGATTGATTGATTGATTGTGGTCCTTACGGAAGCATAATGATTCACTGTTTCAAGGAACCAGGATTAAAACTTTAATGTACAAAGGATGACACTTGGTTATTGGAGAGATTTCAAGAAGGCAAATTTACCACCTGTCAGGCCTATAATCCAAAGGAATGAGGAATCTCACTAGCTACCTCCTCTTGTCAGGTGTGTGAAAATTAACATGGATGCAACAGTGGAAAATAATGCAATTGCTATAGTATTCCAAATTGGAGGATGTGGAAGTACTAGATGTTGAAAATTCAAGGTTTGAATGATTTACAAGTGCTCGGATTTATATGGTATGTGATTTCATAATGTATGATTTATATGTTATATGACTATATGATTTAAATGTTATGAGATTTCAAAATGCATATGATTTGCGTATGTCTTATATGCATATATCTATCACTGTTGTACTAACAAGCCATGAAGCATTAAGGCTTAAATCATATGGCAAATATTGTTGTGTTTATAATATTTTGAGGTGACATACACGGTATATATACATCTCTTGGATACATATATATATATATATATATATATATATATATATATATATATATATATATATATATATATATATATCTTGGACATACACGGCATATACATATATCTCTTGGATACACTCGGCTTATGGGACACATGACATATATATATATCTTGGATATACACTCAGCATATATATCTTATGGATACACACATCATATATTTCTTGGAGTCACATAGCATATATATATATATTTCATGGATATAGACACGACATATATATTGAGAAATATGTTTGGATAATTTTCAAAGTCATGATTTTAAGAGGTGAATGCATAAAAATATCATACATGGTGTTATATGTGATTAAAAATTGAAAAAGTTGAAAAAGTTGACATCGATCGCTCAAGTTGTTGCACTTCGATCGATCGATGTACTTCGATCCCTCACATCGATCGATCTATGTAAGGCAGTGAAAGTTCAAGACCTTACGGTGAGACATCGATCTCTCAACCTGAGACACATCGATCGATCAATGTACATCGAACCCTTACTTCGATCGATTGATGTAGGTCAGAGACAAACTCTGAAACTTATGGTGAGACGTCGATCTCTGAAGCTGAGGCACTTCGATCGATCGATGTCTAGGGTTTTTAGAAATAATTTTCTAAAATGTGATAAAATGGTTGTTTTCATTTGTATATGATTTATACATGTTCATTTTGTGAATATTATGTGTTTTTGGTGATATTAAATATATAGTGATTAATGTGCCTTGGAAGTCTCTACAACTTACCAAAAAGGGCAAAATTGGTACTTTGAATAACATGGTAGGGTGGAAATACTTCAAGGACATATTTATGTTATTCATCATGATAAAGGTGTTATAATATTCATTTCTGACCATCGGGGTTATTTCTGGAGTTTTCTCTCACCAGGTGCATTTTGGTCATTTCACCCCTGAGGGTATTTTTGGTATTTTCACTCAATGAATCTCTTGAGTATATTATTATCTTCATTCTGGAGTTGAGTTATTATCTTGAAGATTATTTGGTGGTTATTTATCTTATTCTCTCAAATGATGATATTATTGACTGTAGCGGGATATGTGACGGGTTGTGATGTCACATTCTATCTTTTTCTTGAAGGATTTATTTTATATGTTATTGGAGGATATTATTTATCATATTTCACAGAATATAAAGGTGTTCAAGGTGTGCAAATGATCACAACATACAAGAAGGAATTATGGGAATTTTGGTGTTATATATTGGCATAATCTTGTCAATTATTATTTGATGATTTCTTCTTCAAAACTCTGAGTTTCTATGCATATATATTGGTCCAGAAATGTGTATAAACAAGAGGAGGTGATATATTATTCATTTTATAGCTTGGTGACAGGTGGACCAATCAAAAAGGAGCTAGTTGGCAAAATTGTCAACTTGGATTTTCAAAAGTGTAGTCAATGGCTACTAAGGAGTCTTTGGAGATAATTTTTGATTTGAACTTGTCAATTCTCACATGCCTATTTTCAAGCCAAAAAGTTGAGGTATTTTGGTGACATTATCTTCTCTTATTATGTTCATTTGGCAAAGGATAATCAAGACTATCCAAGGTGTAAATTTCGGACAAACAAAGCGTGTCCAAGGTGGACCAATTATGTTGTCTCATTTTGCCAAGTGTACAAGGCCAACCAATGATGTGAAGACACTTCGAATTGATGATGAAATGGTGACACATTTGCATTCTTATCTCCAAGGCTCACTTCACACTATAAATAGGAGGCAATGGTGAAGAAGATGAAACACACTTGAAGCTCACTTGAAGGCATTTGTTGAACTGTCTAGCTATCATCTTCTTCTTGTTGTTCTTGTTTCATTCTTTGTAGTAAAGGTGTTCTTGTTGTATTTGTTGAGCTACAAGCCTCTTGAGCTTCATTTGTAAGATTGATTAGCCAATTCTATAAGGCTACATCAATAGGTGGTAGAGGTGTTGCAACTAAGTGTTGCATAGAAGGTGTTCATCCAAGTCCTGAATAGGGTTGGTGTATAACCCAAGGATCAAGCTTGGTTCTTGCTGTAATGTGATTCATTTCATAGTGAAATCCAAGAAAAGGTGTTCCTTGGGACTGGAGTAGGTCACATTGACCGAACCAGGATAAATTCTCGGTGTTCTTGTCTTGTTTCTACCTTTCTGTCCGTTTTTACTACAGTTTTCACACAAATTCTCATGATCTGAAAAAAGAGCTGAACACTTTCCAAATTCGTGATCTTTGGTGGAGTTATACTTCAGACTGTTAGCTTTCGTTTGCAACAAGAATCACTTGATTTGAGCAAGGAAAAGTTAGTGTTTCAGTCTTTGCAAGATAACTGCTCCAATCTGGCTGCAACCTCACCAGTTTTGAGAAACATTGAATTCTATATTAATCAAGCATTGTTTAAGGTCAGATTTGGAAACATCAACTACATATCCTAAGGAGTGTTTTGATATAAAGATCAACCTTTTTGGTTGAATATTCAAAGAAAAACATGTTTTTCAAAATAAGCAACATTCTGTCCAATTCTTTCCAGATTGACCATCTGAATCTTTTTATTCGTTTGAAGGGTCAAACGATCTTTTGTTTGTCTGATTTTTTAACAGAGTCTTGTTAACACATTGAAGTTAAAATCTAGAAATTTTCATAATTTTTGGAGTTGTATACTAGGATTTTTGAATTTTTCAAAAACGGGTTCTGAATCTGAGGTAGTCTCAGATACTGTTTTCAAATGGGTTTTTAATTAAGGGTAGTAGTGTAATTTCTGCTAACCACTATTCACCCCTCCCCCTCTAGTGGTATTTATTGCAGGTGTACGGTCCAACAATTGGTATCAGAGTGATGTCTAAACCACTCAAAGAAGCAAGATTTAACACCGTACAAACAACACAAGGCCAAGAAACAATATTTCAAAGTATCCTGCTAGTCTCAAAACAAAGGTACTTACAATGGCAATAGTTTCTCACAAAGGTGAGTTGGAAGGTATGTCCACATAACGTCCTCCTCTTTTTGATGGTAATAATTTTGTACATTGGAAACTAAGAATGAGGCTATTCTTAATGACTATAGGCATTGATTTATGGTCTATAGTTGAAGATGTGCCGTACATTCCAATGAAAGTTGTACAAGTTAGTGGATTCACTCAAGAAGATGAAAAATATAAAAGTAAATGGTCATCGGAAGATAAAAAGGAAATGTCCATGAATGTTAAAGCTATGCAATTACTTTTGAATGGACTTACGACTTCTGAAGCAGTATATGTTTCAAATTGCACAAGCGCACACGACATGTGGAAATCACTTGTATTAAAGCACGAAGGTACAAGCGGTGTAAAAGAATCAAAAATAAACATGCTTATGATTGAATTAGAATCTTTCAAAATGTTGCCAAACGAATCCATAACATCTATGGATTTGAGAATTACTAATATTTTCAATGCCCTTGAAGCTTTAGGAAAATCATTCACCAACAACGAGAAGGTGCAAAAGATGTTGCGATGTCTTCCTGTTGAATGGGATCCAAAGGTCACGGCGGTTGAAAAAACAAAATCGATCATAAAATGGACGAATTGATAGGATCACTAAGAGTATATGAGATAAAACTAAACCAACGGAAGTCCGAGTCATCTAAATCATCCGGTAAGTCAATAGCTTTCAAAACAACTGAAACACATATAAATAATGATGATAGTAATAGTGATACTGAATTAGACGATGGCTTGATATTAATAGCTAGAAAACTTAGAAAGTTTTTCATACGTCCTAATAGGAATAGACAACATTCTTCTTCTTCTTTATCTCAATCTAAGGAAAATAGCTCTAACAACAACAAATGGTATAATAAAGAGTTAAAGTGCTACGAATGCGATCAAAAAGGACATAAATATATATGATTGCCCAACAAAGAAAAATAATAATAACAACAATAATAAACAAGTCAAGGATAAGGAGGCACAAGCGACTAAGGCAAAGGAGTCCAAGTCAAAGAAAGGCAAACGAGCAATGAAGGTGAGCACATGGAGCGACTCATCCGACTCAGAATCCGAGACTGAGGAAGCTCAAGTCTGCTTTGTATCCAACGAGGTAAGTTCTTCTTCTGATGATGATTCTGATAGTGACATGACATTTGATTAAATGTATGAAGAGTTTTTAAGAATGCATGCTCACTGTAAGAGACTCTCTAAAGAAAAGAAGAAACTAATTGAAGAAAATGACAAGTTGAAGACGTCCAACTTGGAATTTTCTGATCAATTAGAATATTTTAAACAAGAGTCTACTAATACTCTTGTTTCTTTAGAGACTAAAATTGAATCATATAGGAAAAATGAACATACACTAAAAACTGAAAATAGTATGTTAAAATCTAAGTTAGAAAGTTGTGAAAATGAGATAGTACAACTTAAGTCTTCTAAACTAAACTTAGAAAAAATGTTAGAACAACTTAAATCGGGTGCTAATATGTTAGATACACTAATATCATCACAAAAGTATTGAAATGATAAAACCGGGTTAGGCTATAAAGAAGAAAATGTAAAAGTAGGTAAAAAGACTAAGTTTGTCTCATCTATTACAAAGTTGCCATCTAATACAAACTTTGTCTGCTACATCTTCTTCTACACCTTCTTCAACTTATATCAAGGCAAAAATACAACACGCACCCACAAATATACACACGTATAGACGTACATCTAGGCAAAACTTTGCATCTAGACAACCTAGAAATTATGCCTACATGTATACAAATGCAACTAGACCTGATAAAATGCATCCAACTTATTATGAACATAAGTATAGGCAACACTCATATAAGTCTTATTGAAATGCATATGAACATACATACATAGCGCCATTCAAGAAACAAAATTACATGCCTTATACACATTATCAAAATTGGCCAAGACATAATACTTATCGACCAAGATATAACATGTATAACAATGCAACATCTTTTTAGAATGGTGAAACAGATGTTAATCCTTTATATTCAAATAATGTCAAAAATGTGCCTAGAAGGTATGTCCAAGTTTGGATACCTAAGGGATATCTAAACAAGGATGGTGCTCCTAACGTTCAAGGACCCAAATAAAGGGTACCTAAAACTTTGACTTCATTATAGAAAAACGCAAGAAATACAAGAAGGAGACAAAGTCAAAGAATCTAAAAACTAAATGGTTTTTAGATAGTGGATGTTCAAGACATATGACGAGCAACCCCAAACTATTCACCGAGTTGGAAAATATCAAGAATGGAGGAAAGGTAACATTCGGTAACAACAACAAAGGACAAGTTGTTGGAAAAAGAACGATTGGGGACCCTAACACATTTCAAATACGAAATGTGTTGTTAGTAAGTAATCTTTCTTATAAATTATTAAGTATTTCTCAACTTATAGATTGCGGGTATAATGTTTCTTTTTTCCCAATTCTTGTGATATAATAAATGAAAAAGGAGAAATTGTTTTAAAAGGAAATAGAGATGGTTACTTTTATACTCTTACCTTATATAACATGTTAGATGCTAAGGTTAAGTGTTTAATATCACATGACTTAGAAGTGAAAATATGGCATAGAAGATTAGGCCATATAGGAATTTCAACCATTAAGAAATTATCTGAGAAGAATTTAATTAGAGGAATGCCTAAGTTAGACTTAGATAATTTTCAAATATGTGAAACATGTATTAAAGGAAAACACATTAAAGAAACATTAAAACCGAAACATGAAGTGAGTACTAGTCATGTACTAGAATTGCTTCACTTAGACTTATTTGGTCCTTATTTGGTCCAAGTAGGACAAGAAGTCTAGGTGGACACTACTATGTGTGTGTCATAGTAGATGATTACTCACGCTACACATGGACATTGTTCTTATGGATACACACATCATATATTTCTTGGAGTCACACAGCATATATATACATTTCATGGATATAGACACGTATGTTGAGAAATATGTTTGGATAATTTTCAAAGTCATGATTCTAAGACGTGAATGCATAAAAATATCATACATGGTATTATATGTGATTAAAAGTTGAAAAATTGAAAAGTTGAAAAAGTTGACATCTATCTCTCAGGTTGTTGCACTTCGATCGATCGATGTACTTCGATTCCTCATATCGATCGATCTATGTAAGGCAATGAAAGTTCAAGACCTTATAGTGAGACACCGATCTCTCAACCTGAGACACATCGATCGATCGATGTACATCTAACCCTTAATTCGATCGATTGATGTAGGTCAGAGACAAACTCTGAAACTTATGGTGAGACATCGATCTCTAAAGCTGAGGCACTTCGATCGATCGATGTCTAGGGTTTTTAGAAATAATTTTCTAAAATATGATAAAATGGTTGTTTTCATTTGTATATGATTTATACATGTTCATTATGTGAATATTATGAGTTTTTGGTGATTTTAAATATATTGTGACTAATGTGGCTTGGAAGTTTCTACAACTTACCAAAAAGGGCAAAATTGGTATTTTAAGTTTTGTAGGAACATGGTATGGTGGAAAACTTCAAGGACATATTATTATCTTATTCATCATGATAAAGGTGTTATAATATTCATTTCTGACCATCGGGGTTATTTCTGGAGTTTTCTCTCACCAGGGGCATTTTGGTCATTTCACCCCTGAGGGTATTTTTGGTATTTTCACTCAAGGAATCTCTTGAGAATATTATTATCTTCATTATGGAGTTGAGGTATTATCTTGAAGATTATTTGGTGGTTATTTATCTTATTCTCTCAAATGATGATATTATTGACTGTAGCGGGATATGTGACGGGTTATGATGTCACATTCTATCTTTTTTTTGAAGGCTTTATTTTATATGTTATTGGAGGATATTATTTATCATATTTCGGAGAATATAAAAGTGTTCAAGGTGTGCAAATGATCACAACATACAAGAAGGAATTATGGGAATTTTGGTGTTATATATTGGCATAATCTTGTCAATTATTATTTGATGATTTCTTCTTCAAAACTCTGAGTTTCTATGCATACATATTGGTCCAGAAATGTGTATAAACAGGTGGAGGTGATATATTATTCATTTTATATCTTGGTGACAGGTGGACCAATCAAAAAGGAGCTAGTTGGCAAAATTGTCAACTTGGATTTTTCAAAAGTGTAGTCAACGGCTACTAAGGAGTATTTGGAGATAATTTTTGATTTGAACCTCTCAATTTTCACATGCCTATTTTCAAGCCAAGAAGTTGAGGTATTTTGGTGACATTATCTTCTATTATTATCTTCATTTGGCAAAGGATAATCAAGACTATCCAAGGTGTAAATTTCGGACAAACAAATGGTGTCCAAGGTGGACCAATTATGTTGTCTCATTTTGCCAAGTGTACAAGGCCAACCAATGATGTGAAGACACTTAGACTTGATGATGAAGATGGTGACACATGTGCATTTTTATCTCCAAGGCTCACTTCACACTATAAATAGGAGGCAATGGTGAAGAAGATGAAACACACTTGAAGCTCACTTGGAAGCATTTGTTGAAGTGTCTAGCGATCATCTTCTTGTTGTTGTTCTTTTTTCATTCTTTGTAGAAAAGGTGTTCTTGTTGTATTTGTTGAGCTACAAGCCTCTTGAGCTTCATTTGTAAGATTGATTAGCCAATTCTATAAGGCTACATCAATAGGTGGTAGAGGTGTTGCAACTAAGTGTTGTATAGAAGGTGTTCATCCAAGTCTTGATTAGGGTTGGTGTATAACCTAAGGATCAGGCTTGGTTCTTGTTGTAAGGTGATTCAATTTCATAGTGAAATCCAAGAAAAAGGTGTTCCTTAGGACGGGAGTAAATCACAATGACCGAACCAGGATAAATTCTCGGTGTTCTTGTCTTGTTTCTACCTTTCTGTTTTCTGCCTTTTTTTACTGCAGTTTTCACACTTCTCACGATTTGAAAAAATATCTAAACACTTTAAAAATTAGTGATTTTTTGGAGTTATACTTCAGACTGTTAGCTTTCATTTGCAACAAAAATCATTTGATTTGAGTAAGAAAAAGTTAGTCTTTCAGTCTTTGCAAGATAACTGCTCCAATCTGGCTGCAATCTGACCATCTTTGAGAAACCTTGAACTCTGTATTAATCAAGAATTTTTTAAGGTCACAGCCTTTTGGAAACATCAACTACACATCCTAAGGAGTGTTTTGATATAAAGATCAACCTTTTTGGTTGAGTATTCAAAGAGAAACACGTTTTTCAAAATCAGCAACATTCTCTTCAATTCTTTCCAGATTGACCATCTTAATCGTTTTATTTGTTTGAAGGGCCAAACGATCTTAGTTTTGTCAGATTTTTGTACAGAGTCTTGCTAACACATTGAAGTTAAAATCTGAAAAGTTTTATAATTTTTGGAGTTGTGTACAAGGATTTTTGAATTTTTCAAAAACAGGTTCTGAATCTGAGGTAGTCTCAGATTCTGTTTTCAAAGGGGTTTTTAATTAAGGGTAGTAGTGTAATTTCGGCTAACCAATATTCACCCCCCTCTAGTGGTGTTTATTGCAGGTGCACGGTCCAACAATATATTTATGTTTCGAGATGATAAGTTATATCTTTCTATCTCGACATTTCGTCAATATGCCATCAACATATGTCAACGACAAGCAAGTCATATAAACATCATATACATATCCATGATATTCTCAAGTCATATTTTTCATGTCATCAAACTTCCAAAATTACATCGACATGACAAAAGTGCTATATCATATGACTACCGAGCCATCTCCGACACATCATATACTTATCATAAAAACATGTCCAGCCAATATACATTTCCAACACTCAAAAATTTCGTGCACTACATGGAGAAATCAATACCAAAGTCACAATACAATTACATATATCAATTCTCCATCATCTTCCTTATTTCTCGGAAAATCAAATTCAAAATTGATATACCCCATGGCCGAAATCTATTATATACTTTGGAGCTGAGATTATACATGTTTATATGTATATTACATGTTACATTACAGATTTTATATGTTGAAGGGGTTTGAGACAAAACAGAGAAAAACCGAGCAATCGACGGAAGTTGAAATTTGAAGTTTCTACATCATCGTACATGAAATGTTTTTACTACATGTTATGGCATGTATATATACATGTATTATACAACAAAAAATTGAACTTGAAAGCTTCTAGAAGACAAGGTAAAATAGAAATTGAAAGTTACCATGATTCATGAAGATTCTACCTTATTACCATACAAGATCAAAAGTAAAAAATCAGCATGTGCAAGGCTGAAGTGGGCGCCTGTTTTGAGCCTAGTTTGAGACATGGTGGAGCTGTGTTTTTTACAGTAGAATTGATAAAGAATAACCCACAAAAATATTCTACCAAGTGTGGGAGACAAATTTTATGACAAGAGAAAGGATTAAGTATTCAAGCATAGTGGAATACTTTTTCAGCATGCTAGCTGAATTTTGAGAGAGAATCAAATGACCAAAATAATTCAAATTATTCAAAGAAGATTATAGACTACTCTCAAGGGCATTGAAGACAATTTTTGGAGAGTTTTTGCCGCCCTAGGTCGTTGGTTTTCATCTATAAAAGGAGAGGAGATGATCAACAAAAGAAAAGAACTTGAAGTGCGAAATTCCGTTTAGTGTTTACAAGACTATGCTTCATTTACTATCTTCATCTCTTGTATATAGTCATTAGCCTATCATTCTTACATGTCATACTCAGAATAGGCTTCATATACATCACCCATATACAATTCATTGGTGTACAAGGTTGATCAAAGTGTGATCAAACCTTCATTTGGTGAGGTGGTGCTGATCGGTGTTGTGTGTTATTGTTCTTGGTGTAGAACATTGTAAAAGGGTTTGGATTGAAGGAGTTGGTGTATAACTCTATCCACCCTTACTCTAAGGTTACTTTGGTGATTAGTGAATACCAAGGAAGGTGTCCTTGAAGACTGGAGTAGGTCACGTTGGCCGAACCAGTATAAAAATCTTGGTATTCTTCTTTCAGCATTCTTTACTCTCAGTTTCTGTTTTACATCGTTTTTATAGTCACGAGAAAAATAGCTAACGGTTTTCAAAAATCATAAAACTTTGTAAAAACATAGACTTACGTCTTAGGTTTCATTTCCAACTAGTTTCATTGCATTTGGATAAGTATAAGACATCCAAACGTTCAAAGTTCTGAGACTAGTGCAAATCTGTTTTCAGATTGGAAGAGGTTGAGAACATCAACGTAGTTGACATACTTGCCAAAGGAATTTTTCAAAACTGTTTCAACTGAGTATACTAGACATAATAAGGAACATATAATTAAAGTTTTAGATCATTTAGAGCTGCCATTTATCCGGAATAAATTTTTCATTACAAGGAACGGTTTCTGGCCAGATTGACATATTAAGGTCAGATATATTTTTTCAGTGACTTAAACTTTGAGTTGTAATCTGAAATTTTTATGACACATTCATAACATCTGAGAGTACATGTTCACCAAGTTTCATTATTTTGGGAGGTCTATAACCTAGTCATCTAAGCATCTAAAAACGTGTTCTGAAAACAGATTCTGCTTTCAGAAATGAGTAATTGGTAGCTAAAATTTTTATAAACCAATTATTTCCGCACTCACTATTCAATCCCCCTTCTAGTGGTGCTATACAGGTCCAACACTAGAAGCATTGGCTATAAAAGAGGCTTGCAAATGGGGGACGCATAGTGTGAAAATATTCAGGTTAAATACAACGATTCAAGGTAACAAGATGATGATCATGCCGAATGAAGATGCTTGTATAGTTGTTGTTCAAGACATGTACATCCCAGTCACACAGGGTAGCAATACTGTTCTTGGCAATTCGTCGAACACTTTCTCAATGCGTCGAATACCTTTGTTGTATCTCAATTTGTTGTTGTTAATTATGTTTATTTATCTGTAAATAGTGTGTTTAGATAGCTTAATATGTCGACTGTAGATTGTGTAACATGGAAGCTTCAGGTGCGTCAAGATCAGTAGATATTCGTTAGGTAAAAGGGTAGTTAAACTAGCCATTGCAACGGCTAGCTCCCATTGCTGTATATATAAACATATATGCACACTTTCTTTCTTGTCTTTGTTAGAAAATTCTACAATCAATACAATCAATCAAGAAGATAGAGATCATAATTGAGGAAGCAATCCAAATAAGAATATATTTAATTGTGATTCTCATCATTCAGCTTCCTAGTATATAGTTGATTTGATATGATTTGATTAGGGATATTTGATTTGTATTTGATTATGTTGTCTTGTGTACTATATAAAGATGACACGGTATGTTGAATAAAGTGAGAATGAATTTCTCCCAATGAGCTTTCTCTCATTGAAAAATCTAACATGGTATCAGAGCCAGTTCTTTAATCTTTTTAAATTGTGGGACTCAGAAAAACAAGACCAATCAAGCCCACCAAAGCATTTTGCTCATTCTCTCCACCCAAACCTCCATGAAGGACTCACCACCACCGCCGCATAACCACTGCCATTGACAAAAAAATCAAACTTTACCTCATCAGACAGACACAAACAAAACCAAAAAAAGGCACCAGAATAGATATTCCATTAGCCAATCCTAAAACATAACTCATAGGAGAAGAATCACACTAGAATTGGTGTTTCTAGTGACCCCTCCTCCACAACAAAGAACAATCAAAACCTTTCCGGAAATATCCTCTATGTGAATAGCTGAAATCTATCTCAGTCGTAGAAACCCAAATATTTTTCTTTTTTCACTGAAATACCGATGTGAGAAAGAAACCAAAACCAAAATTACTTTCACCAAATTAATGTGTGAGTGTGGACCTAAACCAAAAATTATGTGTTTAGTTACTTTAACATGCTATTCTATTTTGCTGTTGAAAATGGAATCTCGGTAATAATGGATCAGGTCTTATTCAAAAAAATTTGAAGGAAAAACATTTATTTTGCAACATGCGTCTACTACATGTAGTTGATTTCATTTGCTACAGAGGAATAACCCATGCAACATAATGTTCTCAAAGAAAAGTAAAACCATAGCAAATCTTCTTCTAGAGATATACTCGGATAGCCTTTCACGATCGTGTGCAACCTACTTAGAAGCTTCAACAACGATCCCTTGAGTGTCTTTCTTGCCTCCAGTGAACAACTTATAGGCGCCAGTGAAGAGCAGACCCCAACCAGATTAAGAGGAAATAACAAAATCCTCCACTTTCGAATTGCCAGCAGTTCACCTTGGTTGGACCGTGATGATCTGCAGCGGAGGCGAGGCTACGGCGCTCGAGAAGAGAAGCTGAAGGAGAAGGAGATGCAAACCGAGTCAGATTTGTGGCACACCGAGCCGCCAATGAAGCCAGTAAAGAGGCCATGTCGAAGCAATTGCAGTTGGTTTTCCGATTTTCTGGAGACAATGGTCTGATACTGTGATGCAGTCGGTTGGTCAGACCACTAAGATCCGAATAGCTTTTACGATTCGCGTGAACCCATTAAAAAAAAAGGAGGAAAAAAAATACTCCTTTTCAAATGGAAAAGGCAAGATGCGTAAACAGAAGAGAAAAAATACATCAAGAGAACCGCCCAAGACAAACAGAAGGCTAATCGCCCCTTTTTCGCTTTACATTCTACGATACTTTTAGTTCACACCGGAAGTTACATATGATATTATCTCAAAGGAACTAATTCTTCTGCACGGCAAACTTTGACTGAGGTATTATGCAAGTTAAGTATTGAATATCTTAATGCTCAACTTGATGGAGAGTGTTAAAAGATTCTACAATCAATACAATTAATCAAGAAGATATAGATCATAATTGAGGAAGCAATCCAATATTAGGAATATATTTACTTGTGATTCTCATCATTCAGTTTCCTAGTTTATGATTTGATTAGGAATATTTTTTATTTGATTTGTGTTTGATTATGTTCTCTTATCAATCAATCAATCAATCATGATACCCAGTATATCCTAAACGCAGCAAAAGCTATCGTTAGGTTCTGGAGAGGATTAGTAGTAGGCAAACAGTACCTCTATCCCAAGGGATAGAGAGTTTGCCTCCAGTGAGACCCGCGGCTCTAGATGTACCTATATAAACGACACAACAATAGGAATATGGTGTGCTAGTGTGTTAATGAGAACATTCAGTAAATGCAAATACGAAGCTTCCAATATGAAAATGGTTAGAAGCGTGTATATGCACATATAATGCAAGACAAAAACAAAAACAAAAAAGTGCAAAAGTCAACTTAAAGCGTAGATAGTATCTAATCTCCTAAATATACCCTAAGGTGCCCTTATATCCAGCCTAAACCTCGTTAACCTTAATCCTCTGCTTCCATGAACTCCTGTCCTGAAGCATGTGCTCAGAGAGGTGCAAATCTATTAGATCATGCCTAATCCGCTCATTCCAAATCAATTTGGGTCTGCCTTTACTCTTCTTTCCCTCTACAATGAGGCTTTCAACTGCTCTGACAGACATTGTTGTCTGTCTCCTTTTGACATGCCCAAACCATCTCAGCCTCCCCTCCTTTATCTTATCTGCTATACTAGCCACCCCTAACCTTTTCCGAAATACATCATTTCTGATCAGGTCTACCCTTGTATGCCCACACATCCACCTCAACATCCTCATCTTTGCCACTTTCTAGGGTCTTTTGATGGCCCAGCAGTCTGTTTCATATAACATTAACCGGCTACAGTGCCACCTTATTAATTTTTCTCCTTAATTTAGTTGGAAGATTCTTGTCATACAGCACCTCTGAGGCTGCCCTCCATCTACACCAGCCTTCGTGAACTCGGTGTGATACATCACTATCTATGTTTCCATCATGCTGTACAAATGATCCTAGGTACTTGAACTTACTTACCTGTGGTACCACCTGACCCTCGATGGTGAGCTGGATGTTCTCACCGTCAGTTGCGCCACTGAAATCGCAATGCAGATAATCGGTCTCAGTGCGACTAATCCTTAAGCCTTTTCTCTCTATAACAACTCTGCATTGCTCTAGTCTCATACTCAAGGTATGTCGACTCTCTGCGACTAATACAATATTATCTGCAAAAAGCATACACCACGGAACTGAATCCTTGATCGTCTTTGACAACTCATCAAGAACAACTGCGAAAAGAAATGGGCTCAACACAGACCCTTGATGGAGGCCTACCTCAATTGGAAAGAGGTGAGAATGAATTTTCTTAACAGTCTTGGACATTTTCTTAACATTTCTATACATAAGAACTCTTCTGAGGTTATTGATGAATGTTATCGATTGTCAGATTATTTCATCAGGAGGATAATTGCAGAGCTACTGCTGAAATTTTTTCAATTAATGAAATGCCAATTGTGGAAATGCCAAGAGATTTAAATTAGTCTGCTCATGAGATAGCTTCATTTGCTAAAAATTATAGTGGAAGGATTAATTGGACTTACATTCCCCCCTGATTTTCTGACACCATTTCTATGTCAGGATCAATCTTGATGTAATTCTTGATGTTTTCTCAATTAACGAAAGTTGTTTCTGTTGGAAATTTCAGACATAGAAGGTGAGGTAAAAACATAATCAAGCCAACGTGTAAAAAAGGTTATTATCCTTAAAGCAATTTTATTTCTACAATGTGCAAAATAGACTGCACGATAAATACTTCTTATGATACAACGACTTACTTCTACAATGTGCAAAATAGATTGCACGATGCATACTTCTCATGATACAATGACTTGTTTCTACAATGTGCAAAATAGAATGCACAATAAATACTTCTCATGATACAACGACGCCTTCTAGTCATTCGCACTACAAGAGAAAGATTGAACTCATATGTAGAAGTGTTTAAAATAAGAGAATAAGAGAGAAAATCTACATGAAGTTTTCCATCAAGTATACACTTCAACTTTACTACTATCCTATTTGCATACTACTTGTAACACCTTAATGAAGGTTTAATTCATGTATAAAGACTCTGATTCTGCAGATTTCTAACTTCCAGAGTAGTTTATGAACGTTTAAAATAATTAGATGTGTCCCGAAATTCAAAAATATACACTACAATATGAAAATGTGCCGTTTGGTGCATCCTGTTTTGAGTGAACTTCTCGAGAGCGACCCCGGAGCACTCATGGATGACTTCCCATAACCTGACAATAGCGGTGCTCTCAATCAGTCAGGAGCATTTTCTAGTTTCTGAGAGTTTCTTTTAAGGTTCTGGACACTTTTATGCCAACCAATTTTTACGCTTAAAATTATTTTGATTTAAAGCATTCAAAGGAGTACTTTTAACTGCTTTTTTCTTCCAATATTTTCCATTAAAAAAAAAGATGTACATGTTCCGAAGTTTCTGTGGCAGATGCTGATAAAGCATTGACTTTTTTCATGGGCTTTTCTAAGCTATATAATGTATAAGTAGTTACCTTTTTTCAAAAATTTAAACCCATGGAGATGTTGCCTGCCCCGTGTTGCTTACCCACTCAAGAGACAGTGACAACTTCTTTTTGAGAAAATGTAAAGATTCGCAATACTACATTAAATAAAATGAAGATTAGAACATGGCATATGTAAATGAGCGTAAGTGGTAAATACCGATAATGATTAATTTTTTTTTCAGGGTAGCGAAGAAAAATCTCAATAAAATTGATACTCAATACTGATGTCTGCTGTTAAACTCATAATAATGTCATTAGGCCTGAACTGACCCCTGTCTATCTGATAGATGAATCATTGTCTTTATAATTATAGTATAAGAGCTAACTAGTGAACAGTAAGAGTCCGGTAGAGGATTTGTAAGGTCCGTGATGAACACTCTAGAGGGGGGTGAATAGAGTGTTGGGCAATTTTGCGGAATTTTCTCGTTTTAGCTCAATACAAAACAGAGACACTCAAAATCAATAAAGAAGGAGATGAGAGATAATGATTGTAGACACAAGATTTAGAGTGGTTCGAATCTTAAATGATTCTACTCCACTACCACTTTGCTTTCAAAGTGGATTTTCAACAGCAACTTTCTTATTACCTTTGATAAGGAACAAGAATAACAACAGCAACACTTACACTAACTCTAGTGCAAGCAACAACTACAACAACCGCAACTTATTGCACAACCAATTTGTGCAATACCAACAACAGCAACAGCAACTTGTTGCACATACACTTTGTGCAACCTCAACAACTACAACTATAAGCAAGAACAAGTTCTTGCTTCCTCACAACTTCGACAAAGTTCTCTCAAGAACTTTCTCACAGTAGGTTGAATGAAGTAGTAGGGATCACACTTTCTTTTCTAGTCT
The DNA here is from genome assembly GCA_036186865.1 of Eustoma russellianum. Taxonomy (NCBI): domain Eukaryota; kingdom Viridiplantae; phylum Streptophyta; class Magnoliopsida; order Gentianales; family Gentianaceae; genus Eustoma; species Eustoma russellianum. Next base: position 26,517,157 of record AP025054.1, read on the forward strand.
AAACACAAGCAATAGATCAAATGTTTATGGTTCCTCTTGTGTTAGACTACCTATCTCTCAATATCCAACAATGAAGAACAAAGAAAGGCTTAACAAGCTTTAAGCACTTTTACACATATGAGAGAAATATACAACAATGAAGAATGAAGCTTGATGATGGAAAAAGTGTGTAATTGCCTCATCCAAGCCTCTTCTATTTATAGATGAAGTTCACCACGTTTTTGAGGCTCTCCACCAAGTCTTCATCTTCAAAAATGTCAAGATTATGTCCAAATAGTCTTTAGTCACCCTATGGAGTGATTTGATCTTGAATAGCCACCCTAGAGAATCTTAGACATGTATACAATAGTCAAGGAAGCATGTAATATGTTTGGTTAAAGTCTACAAGAAATTTGAGCAAGATTGGAAAGAGAAAACACCATGAATCTCCCTTGGATTTTGTTCCAACGTTCATAAAAATTTGAATTCTGGGGGACATCGATCGATCTATGTGAGGGTATGATGTACATCGATCGATCTATGTGAGGGTATGATGTTAGACAGTATGATTTCAGAAAGATTCTGGATGACATCGATCGATCTATGTCAGGGTATGATGTACATCGATCGATCTATATCAGGGTATGATGTACATCGATCAATCTATGTCAGGGTATGATGTACATCGATCTCTGTTTTAGAGATCTATGTCAGAGTATGATCTACATCGATCTCTGTTTTAGAGATCTATGTCAGGGTATGATGTACATCGATCTCTGTTTAGAGATCTATTTCAGGGTATGATGTTGATTTCTTATTTCCAAGTATAAAACGACTTTTCATTCCTTTTTCAAACATCTTTTAAGCTTCATCAAAACATTCATATCCCAACAATCTCCCCATATGTGAGAAATCTATCTCTCACAATGGATTTTTCTCATTTTGTTCTAATTCCAAATTATGAAATATCTTTTTATCTCATTTTCAACGATCTTTTAAATTCATCAAAACAATTCATTTTCCAACAATCTCCCCCTTTTTGATGATTTCAAAACCATGACTCAAAAGATATTTTTGCTTGATAAATTTACATCTAAACTTGATATTTTACAACTCCCCCTCAGTCAATGCTCCCTCATCATATGAACACATCAAAAACTCTCTCTCAACATGTAATTTTCCAAAAATCAATAAGTATGATGACAATATCAAAATGCTGCCCCTCAATAGATAATTCTCCCAAAACCAAATGAAAAAGTTTTCAAAACTTCCTCCCAACCAAACCATGCATCAAAGCATATATCAAGTCAAGCTTCACCATGTCATACCAAATAAGCACATCAAGTAAGCATACCATATCCATCAAGCAAGCAAGCATATCATGTTTATCACATGCATATCCATCAAGCAAGCATACCCAAACCTTCATTTCTACACAATCATCCATCATATCCAAGAGCATGTTTAAACACAAGCTTATCCAAGCAAGCATGCCTAAGCATATACCATTTTGTCCCATATACCGTATATCAAGTCTCATACACAAGCTACATACATGAGTCATATATCAAGCCACATATACAAATATGCCAATGTACCAACATACGTATTAATGTACCAACATGCGTATTAATGTACATACACCATTTTGTCCCATATACCGTATATCAAGTCTCATACACAAGCTACATACATGAGTCATATATCAAGCTACATATACAAATATGCCAATGTACCAACATACGTATTAATGTACCAACATGCGTATTAATGTACCAACATGCGTATTCTCCCCCTTTTTGTAATCATCAAAATTCTATAAGACAAAGCAAAAAATTTATTGCATTTCCTCTTATTCAAAGTATTCAGGCTCCCCCTCAACATATGATATACTCATTTTTTATCATACCTATTAACCTTAAAATATATATCACCTTATATTAATCCCATATTGCATCACATGCCTTATATATACTCCATAAATCTGTATATTTTTCTTCTCCTTTTTTTAAAGGATAATAAGGCACAATAAAAAGACCATATAAAGAAGATGAAAAGAAATCATAAGATCATGCAAGTTTTTAAAGTACAAATTTAATACAAAATAAGTGATAAACTAAAACCTAGTTAGGAAGGGGTAAATTTTTTCTCTGGAACCCGCACTTTCTCTTTTCTAGCCTTGAGGACTTGTTTGATGTTAGTATTATCATAACAATTTTTGTAAAAGTTCTTCTCAACATCATTTTCATCCATCACTATATCCGATTTCTTTAACATGGAGTAGACGAGGTTGCGATAAGAAGCGAATTGTGTGACTTAGTGGCTGCTTCTACCATATTTTCCATGGATAATTCCATAAAGTTCAAAAAAATTCTTGTTGCAAGGAGGTGGGATATGTAGAAGTCAAAGTTACTGAGAAGGTTACAGAAATTCCTAGTTACACAAAATATTACTGCCATAGTCAACACTCGATATACTAATGACATATTGTTTTAGTAGGATGGAAAACTAAGAAGCTTTTAAATTGGTCCTCATCGACCTTTCATCTTGCCCCATCCTATTTTCATATATCAATTCTTATATAACCCTTCACCAGGAGCAAATCATTTATAATCCTAACATTCCATTCTAGGTATGTACCATGAATCACATTAAGCATTGCATATGGAAAAGTATTCAAGTATTCCACCTACAAGTGTGCATAAAATAGTCTAGTGTACATTCTAGACATTCTGTTCATCTACATCTCATTCCAAAGAGGTCTCTATTTTTGAATATCTATCCAATCTAAGACTAGCATCAACTCATCATTTTTCTCAAAATCCTTGATTTTCAACAATTCCAAGGGAGTCGATGTCCTCTCATCCATCTCTCATTCGGTAAATGATTCTTAAGCATGTGGAGGGATGTATTTAAAGTTACTTGGCACATCTAACGCTCTAATTCTGCAAGTTTTATCCACAAGAAGTTTTAGATGGTTAACCATCTCCTTAAATCCATCAACTTCTCAGTCTTGAAGAAATCCGTGCCTCTAGTCCTGACCGTCCAACTTCTTGGTCCATTAGGGACTGTGTGCTTTGGCCTTGAGAAGATTGTTTGATCCTCCTTCACTATGTTTAAAGTTTCTTGACCTCTTGTAAATTTTTCTTTTTGTAGTTGTCCTCCATGAGTTGTCAAAGCCGATACAGGAGGCAGTTCCGTGGTGTATGCTTTTTGCTGACGATATTGTATTAGTCGCAGAAAGTAGACATACCCTGAGTATGAGAGTAGAGCAGTGGAGAGGTGTTTTAGAGAGAAAAGGCTTAAAGATTAGCCATTCTAAGACCGAGTATCTGCACTGCGACTTCAGCGGCGTAGCAGACAGTGAGGATAGCCCGTTCACCATCGATGGTCAAGTGGTACCACAAGTGAGTAAGTTTAAGTACCTAGGATCATTTGTGCAGCAGAATGGCGACATAGATAATGATGTAGCACATCGAGTTCAAGCAGGCTGGTGTAGATGGAGGGCGGCCTCAGGAATGCTGTGTGACAAAAATTTCCCAACTAAATTAAAGGGAAAATTTTATAGGATGGCAGTGCGACCGGCAATGCTATATGGGACAGACTGCTGGGCCATCAAGATGTCACAATTACAGAAGATGGAAGTGGCAGAGATGAAAATGTTAAGATGGATGTGTGGGCATACAAGGCTAGACCGGATCAGAAATGAGGTATTTCGCGAAAGGTTAGGCGTGGCTAGTATAGCCGATAAGATAAGGGATGGAAGATTGAGGTGGTTTGGCCATGTCATGCGGAGATAGACAACGGCGTCGGTCAGAGCAATTGAAAGCCTCATTATAGAGGGAAACAGGAGTAAAGGCAGGCCCAAACTGACTTGGGATGAGCAGATAAGGCACGACTTACTAGATTTGCACCTCTCTGAGGACATGGTCCAGGATAGGAGTTCATGGAGACATAAGATTAAGGTTAATGAAGTATAGGTCATATATAGGGACACTTTAGAGTATATTTAGGGACATAGATAGGCGTAGACAGTATCTACGCTTTAGGTTGACTTTCCACTTGGTGGCATATGTTATACCGTTGTTTTACATTACATGTACATATATACGTGATGTGTATTTTAATATCGAAAGACCTTTATTTGTATTTCTTGAATGTGCTCACTAACACACTAGCACAACATATCTTTAATATCATGTCATTTATGCAGGTAGAGCCGGGGGTCTCACTGGAAGCAGACTCTCTATCCCTTGGGATAGGGGTATTGTCTGCCTACCACTTACCCTCCCCAGACCCTAACGATAGCTTTTGCTGTCGTTGGGATATACTGGGTCTGGATGATGATGATGATGATTCTAAATTTGTAGGGAGACACATTCAACACAAGCTAGCTTTTATATATATATATATATATATAATCTCTTATAAAGCGATGTCTAACCTCAATATGCTTGGTTCTACTATACAAAGCCAGATTTTGTGATATATTTATAGATGAGGTATTATCACATAAAATAGGTACTTTTCTCATCAGCATGATTTTTAGCATAGTATGAATCATTATACTCTCTTAAGTCAAAAACACCCCAACATTCAGTGTACCTTTTAAATCTTTTAAAAAAATACGTTTTAACACAACTAGATGCAATTTCTTTAGCATATTTTAAAATCTAGCACATAAGCACATAGCATATAACATATCCGGCTAGCTAGCAATCATACTAAGCAAACTATCAATCATACTCTTAAATTTTGTTACCTTGTCCAGCTATCAAGCTTTGTACTTGTGCTCATTTGTATGCTTACATTTCTTCCGTTTTCAAGTTTGTATTTTTTGAGAGAATCGTTGGTGTACTTTGTTTGAGAGATGTACACTTCATCCTTGGTTTGCTTGATTTGAAGCCCAAAAGAGGTGGTTGAGCTCATCCATCATACTCATCTCAAATTTTCTTCCTTTAGCTTAGTAGAATGCTTACAAGGACAATCATTAGTAGCACTAAACACAAAGTAGCACTAAACACAAGGTTATCAACATATATTTGAGCAAATGAATGACTTATTCCTTGTTCTTTGATAAACAAGTATGTATCAACTTTTCCTCTTAAAAGACGAGAAATTTCTCGATTTCTCATATCAAGGTTCAGGTGTTTAAGTCCATAAATGACCTTTTGAGGATATGATTTGAACAGTCTTAATCTTTAAACCTAGTTATTTAGCTACACGAGATTTAAAGTCATTTGAAATCACATTTAATCTTTATAATCATTTTCCACAATTCTCTCACTTTCCATTTAAGCTAATGTTTTTGCACATAGTTTGAGTTAAATACATTTCATAGTTTGCATAATATGGAACTCAAAGTAGACAAGTGTGTTTTTCTCATTTGTACTTTCATCAAACTTGCCATGCATCGATTTGTGCACATTTTCCACAAACAATTCTATATTTGACCTAAATGTATTACCCACATGGATATTAACAAGAATATTATGAAGAATGTGATGACTTGTTTTTCTCTTAAAAATTTATCTTAACCTCTCACACCAAACTTTAGGAGTTTAGTCCATGTCATACAAGGAAGCATGATTTGACTCATCAAGGTCTTCAATATTGAAAAATCAAATATGCACATTCATTTTTGCATATAATTATCCAAGATGGTCAATTTGACATATAATTGATTTCCTATGCCAAATATAGCCTAGAAAACTTCTTTAATCTTGCAAGGTAAGACATAAGTTTCATCCACATCTTGATAAAGTCATAGTTCAAAGTTTCTTCTTCATTTGAATTTAGTGTTCCTCCTTCTTTAAGCTAAAGCTTAGATGATCTACCAAAGTCCATGTGTTTTGAATTTTATAAACTTTAAAAGACTCATATAGCGTAGAGGTTTCTCCTTTGCTTTTGATCCTCATGAACGTTCAAATAACTTTTATCAAGGCTTTTGATCCTCATGAACTTTCAAATAACTTTTATCATCTAAACATTTGAAACCTCAAGTTCTACATTGATTTTTTTGCTAAAGTGAAATATTCAAGTTGTTTCAAGACTTGTTCAACTACATGCTCTTATTTGACATGTTCATCATTCATTAAAGTTCAAGTCTCTCTAAATCATCTTTGGTGTTAATTTTGAAAATTTTACATCTAAAAACAGTAAAATATTTTAGAGTAGGAATTCTATCATTTCAAGACTCATAGAAAGTCATATTAAGACAATTTCTTAACTACAACATATTGATGACAACCAATGCTTAAGTTTTCCACTTTGAAGTGTTCTAACAGAGGAACTTCAAGAGAAACTTATCCCTAGAAATATTTTAGTTTTACTTTCTTCAATCCAATTTTGTTTAGAAGTTTAGATACCAAGACATGGTGAAATGCATCCTCTCAGTTGACAAAGATCTTGGTATTTCCTTTAAACTTCCAAATTCTATTTCATTTGATAGATTAATCTTATAGCCATTCTTGTTTTCAAGTTTTTTTTTATAGACTCATGATCATGCATCATAGTTCATAGCAGAAACATATCCAAGTAAATGACATGGAATCAATTAGCTTCAAATACTCAAGCAAGTCACATAAATCAAACAAGTTGTAAAGAAATTATTTAATACCATAAGCATGCATAATGCTCCTATAAAGAATTGAAGCATTTAGAGAGTCTAGATAATGTACCTTTATTGCGAAACTTAAATCCTTATCAATGCTTTAGACATATGCCATCACGGTTCGTAAATATTTTGATAGGTTGATACTTTCAAATGTTTTTAGAAACTTTGTAACCAACATATCTAGGTCATCTATTCCATGAGATTGATCAAGTCCAAAATCTTGGCATATGAGTTTTTGACAATAAAGCCTTGTAAGCTAAACATTTGTTTTTTTTCAAAAATCTCAAAACATTTTCTTTCCTTTTGCAAATATCTTATTATTTTAAAAAAGTTTAAGTATTATTATCACCCAAATAAATAGCACATATCAAATTTTAGCTCAGGTCCCTACTATATATATTATAGGACTAAAAGAATAGTTAGAAAGTTTACCAACTCTTCAAACTCCAACGGTCTAGCTTTTCCCATTGCCAAAATGGGCTTCCACACCACCTTTGATCTTGAACTTGATATAGTGGTGCTCTTTGGTGGATATATGGATTGAACATTTTAATTCCATGAGCTATTTGATTTCTTTCACTTTGCATTCTCCATAGATTCCAAGCTCCTACACAAGACAAATGTCTATCCATAGGTACCCTTTTGTTGTTGGGTCCATCTTGGTTAGTTCTCATGCCTTTAGGTCTCCAATAATACTTAGAGCTTTTCTTTGCTCTACAAACACTTATCACATGACCCTTTTTGTTACAAAAGAAACAAGTAGGTGTATGATGTGATTGTGTGTTTTTAGATTTGGAAGGTTTAGCTACCTTCATAGACTTAGAAATCTGGTTGACATTTTTAAGTACTTCCTTTGGAAGTATCAAATTAGCCTTAGGTGAATCACTTAAAGATGCCTCTTTTATCTTTGATAATTTTATCTTGGTTGAAGTAGTAGAAGCTTTAAAACCTAAATTTGATTTTCTATTTACTAGTTTTTGTATACCAAGAGGTTTTTCATGGACAATCTTCTCACATGTCGCCTTATGAAGTTCTTCAAGTTTAACAGATTTATTCTTAATCTCTATGTTTCCTAGAGCTAAAGATTTATGTGTCTCTAAGATGACATCATGCTCTAGATGAAGCAAAACAAGAGAGTCATGCAATTTTTTATTTTCTAATTTGCATAAATTAAGCTCCTTTCTGGCATGCTTGTATTTTAAATAAGTTTTTTAAATTCCTCATGTAAAGTGATATATTCATCTTGTAATTCATCAAATGAGGAAGTTGAAAGAAATACCTCTTTATCATCTTCAAAAGCTATGAGGCATATTGACTCTGTGTCATTGAGACCATCTTCATCTTTGTTTGATTGATGACCATCGTTTGATAACTCCTCAAGCTTCTTCCATGTCTCATGTGGAGAGAAGATGCCTTGAACCTTTATTAGCTCATCGTGTGAAAGAGAGAGATGGAGGATTTCTAGGGCTTTTCCTTCTAGCTCGAAATTTTTCTTATCTTCATCATTGTAGTTATCCAACTCCTTCATGACTACTCTTCCATTTTCATCCAATCTAGTTGGTGGGGGTATTCCCTCTATAACCGCTCTCCATATGTCATAACCACATCCACACAAATATGAACTCATCCTATATTTCCATAAAGAATAGTTTTGGGTATCAAATAGGGGAACTTTAGTGTTTGGTGCTGTGAATATAGTGGATGGTTTGAGAATTGAGCTATATGATGTAGATGTTGTCATTGCCATAATTTCAAATGATCTTTAACCTTGCTACTTGCAAAGATTTGGCCAAGCAATCAAGGTTAGGCTCTGATACCAATTGTAAGGTCCGTGATGAACACTCTAGAGGGGGGGTGAATAGAGTGTTGGGCAATTTTGTGGAATTTTCTCGGTTTAGCTCAATACAAAACAGAGACACTCAAAATCAATAAAGAAGGAGATGAGAGATAATGATTGCAGACATAAGATTTAGAGTGGTTCGAATCTTAAATGATTCTACTCCACTACCACTTTGCTTTCAAAGTGGATTTTCAACAGCAACTTTCTTATTACCTTTGATAAGGAACAAGAACAACAACAGCAACACTTACACTACCTGTAGTGCAAGCAACAACTACAACAGCAGCAACTTATTGCACAACCAATTTGTGCAATACCAACAACAGCAGCAGAAACTTGTTGCACATACACTTTGTGCAACCTCAACAACAACAACTATAAGCAAGAACAAGTTCTTGCTTCCTCACAACTTCAACAAAGTGCTCTCAAGAACTTTCTCACAGTAGGTTGAATGAAGTAGTAGGGATCACACTTTCTTTTCTAGTCTAAACACAAGCAAGAGATCAAATGTTTATGGTTCCTCTTGTGTTAGACTACCTATCTCTCAATATACAACAATGAAGAACAAAGAAAGGCTTAACAAGCTTTAAGCACTTTTACACATATGAGAGAAATATACAACAATGAAGAATGAAGCTTGATGATGGAAAAAGTGTGTAATTGCCTCATCCAAGCCTCTTCTATTTATAGATGAAGTTCACCACGTTTTTGAGGCTCTCCACCAAGTCTACATCTTCAAAAATGTCAAGAAAATGTCCAAATAGTCTTTAGCCACCCTATGGAGTGATTTGATCTTGAATAGCCACCCTAGAGAATCTTAGACATGTATACAATAGTCAAGGAAGCATGTAATATGTTTGGTTAAAGTCCACAAGAAATTTGAGCAAGATTGGAAAGAGAAAACACCATGAATCTCCCTTGGATTTTGTTCCAACGTTCATAAAAATTTGAATTCTGGGGGACATCGATCGATCTATGTGAGCGTATGATGTACATCGATCGATCTATGTAAGGGTATGATGTTGGACAGTATGATTTCAGAAAGATTCTGGATGACATCGATCGATCTATGTCAGGGTATGATGTACATCGATCGATCTATATCAGGGTATGATGTACATCGATCTCTGTTTAGAGATCTATGTCAGGGTATGATGTACATCGATCTCTGTTTTAGAGATCTATGTCAGAGTATGATGTACATCGATCTCTGTTTTAGAGATATATGTCAGGGTATGATGTACATCGATCTCTGTTTAGAGATCTATTTCAGGGTATGATGTTGATTTCTTATTTCCAAGTATAAAACGACTTTTCATTCCTTTTTCAAACATCTTTTAAGCTTCATCAAAACATTCATATCCCAACAATCTCCCCATATGTGAGAAATCTATCTCTCACAATGGATTTTTCTCATTTTGTTCTAATTCCAAATTATGAAATATCTTTTTATCTCATTTTCAACGATCTTTTAAATTCATCAAAACAATTCATTTTCCAACAGGATTTTGGATGGGTTCAACTAGGATGTTAGACCCATTTAAGAAGAGTAAAATGTAAAGATCCACAATCCTACATTGGATAATGTAAAGATTGTGACATGGTATATGAATGAATCTAAATTGTAAAGGACAACAAGTCTTAACTCTTTTAGGGTTAGTGAGAATAAACCCTGATAAAATTGACATTCAATACTACTATCACACTCATATTAGTGTCGACCGATTTCGAATAGACGTTAGGCCTATAATCTATAGGAGGAATTTGGATCATTACATAAAAGCAGCCCGAAGAATTGGCAGGGGATAGGTTGGATGGAAAATACAAGTGATTAGCCTGTCATTTGGAAAAATAAGTGGGAGGGACTAGAGGAGGTCTTAAAAGCATTTAAACCCCTTCACCCTGCCCTTTCCAATCACCTGCCTCAACCTTCAATAAATGGAGAAATTGCCAATTCTCCAGCCTATACTCACACCTACTTAATTATAGATTTCCTAATTGTTAGGAAAAACATACCTTTTGTATAAATTCAAAGTGTTGGCTTGTTTTGCTTTGTTTACATGATTCAATTTTAAATTCATCCCTTTTTTTTGGTTGATTGATTAATTCATGATCATGGAATCGGCAGAGTGTTTCTTTTAATAAAATCAAGTCGGTTGAATATTTCAGTGAATCCAAAATTTATCTTCTAAAACACGAGGTAAGCATTGACTGATTGTAATTATGGTCAACTGTGATTAATATTAAGTGTGTCTGCATAATTAAGGCAAATGCCAGATATAAGTGAAGGTGAATATAACAATTCTAATAAAAACTTATACAAAAATATGCTGACCTAAAACAGTTTTATTGCAATCGTTTTTTTTCTTTTGAGTGTCAACTTAATGCTAGCTTATGTTGACATATCGACTAAGACATTGCATTGATTTCTTTGTTGTGGAGAAATGTTTCGCTTTGTATTTTTTGTGCCTCTCCGAATATTATTCAAATCATTAACCGGGAAGAAGAAGTAAAGTTATTAGAAGATGAGCACTTAGTCAGAAAGAGGGTATATATGTGCCTATGCAAAGGTATTTTGTGCTCAATCTTCACAAAGATCTCAACAAATAATGGACTAGAAATAGCAAGAGAGTACAATAGAGGGATATAAAACGTTATCTGTGCATTAGTCTCTCGTGTTTGTGCAGGATCCGGAGAGGGGCCAGATCGTTTCGCGATCTGATGTACACAGTCTTACCTTACATTTTGTGCAAGAGGCCGTTTCCGCATCTCGAACCCATGACCTCAAGATCACAAAACAACAACCTTACTAGTTGCTCCAAGACCCGTCCTCCATAGAGTGCAATGGAGAAAACGTCAGAATGCGAGACAGAGTTCACATTTGAATAAGTTTTCTTGTAATGTTGTACTGTTTTCTTTATTAGTATTTCGTAATATATAGACGTAGGTATTCTAAGTCAATTTTACAAGCCATTAGACAATTTCGAGAAAGTTTAGCGCTAAGATGACTAGAAAATCAACCATGTGTTTGATGCTTGAAAGGAAAAGGCAATCCGCTTGAAATGGTAACTTGAAATTAATTTATAGGTTTTGTTTTTTCTTCTTTTCAAATTTATTTTTTCCCGTTATGGATGATTTTTGATATGATAACTTGAAATTAAATGAGAAATGCCCTTTTAATGATTCCTCCTCTTATGCTTGTCTAATGAAAGAAACAGATCCGAAATGCAAACTGATATTGGAAGAACAACTATTTTCATTGGACAGCCAAGGCTTCCGATGCTGCGTTAGGATATAAAGCAAGAAATATTTTCTGACCCGGAGGAGCGTCTCAAATTTATTGAGGATATGATATAGAAGCATGAGAAAAGACATCAGATGCAAGTTTTAAGGATGGAACGTGAGGATCATAACGATGAGGTTTTGTCTAACTTCCTTTTTTTTTTGGGTAAGCAAAATTTTCATAGGCCATACAATTTCTGCCCAAGCAATGGTTGAATTGGACTCCTTATTTATCTTGCAATCTTACTATTATTCCCATTATTGAATCATCCATATAGGTACATAACGAACCATGGATCTCATTGGAAGCAAGCTCTTTATCTCTTGGTTCACCCTCTTCAGATTCTAACAATAGCTTTTGTAGTTGTTGGAATATATTAAATATGGTTGTTGTTGTATTTAGCTTGCAATTTTCCTGCCCAAAAGCAAAGATTAATAAAGCTTTCTTCATGCCATTTAGTTCCTTGCAATCTCTCCATATGTAGTTTTTTTTAAGGGCCTTTAATTGCTTTCAGTTTCTTGCAAAATTGTATTGGGCAATTTCTAGCCTCCTCAACTTACCAACCTTGTTTTATAGTCTGACAACTGATTTTAGTGAAGTTCTTGCCCCTCACCTTGTTTTATAATCCGATAACTTATTTTGGAGACTCTTTGTTTCTCCCCTTATTCCTCGTGATATTTTCTTGTACAATATTCTATTCTTCTGTTTCCAAAATATTTAGACGATGAATAATTTTTCTTACGTTTAATTTATTTTATTTGTTTTTTTTGAATTGTAGCTTAAATTTACCTTCCTTCTAAATCTCTTAATACCTAATCTATAATATACGCATTTAGAATAAGCATCTTTCAAAATATCATGCCATCTCAACCATGATTACGATCTAAGTACCCCAAACGTTCCACTTAAGTCTTATATCATCTACATGACATCGGATACATAAATCAACTATTTCTTATGTACTCTATCACTGGGCATGGGCTCTCCAATTGTCATATAAGTCATATGCTTTCTTATTATCTCTCTACATATCTTCATGTCTCTCTCTCTCTCTCTCACCGTTTAACATCCACATCATTATTTGTCTCGCACCGTCTAGCATGTATATCTTCAGGACATCTTTATACATGCTCATACTATCTTAACCTTAAATGCCTCGTCTTCTCATCTATAGAAGCCTCCATAACCTTTCTCGTCATGTCTACATTTCTTATTTTATTCTTTCTTTAATGTCCACACATCCATTTTAACATTCTCATTTCTGCCACTAGCATCTTTTGTTCATGCTTAAAATCGACAACATAACATTCAGACTCGTACATCAATGTGAGTCTTCATGTTGTCCTGAAAAACTCCTCTTTAAACTTTGAAGATACTTTTATATTACGAAGAATACCTGACGCACTTCTCCACTTTAACCACATCGCCTACACCATGGATTCATATCTTTGTTAATTCTTCTATCCTTTTATGATGTATATCCTAAATACCTAAAACTCTCATTCAGGTGAATCTCTTGTTTTGTCAGTCACAAGGTTCCAATGTTATTCTTTTGTTGCTCAAATTAAATTTCATTTACTCTGTCTTCTTTCAATTTGAAACCATTTCCTTGTAGTGTCTCATGCCAACGTTCCAACTTAGCATTGACTTCTTCATTGATCTCACCTACTAATACAATGTCATCTGCGAATAACATGCTCTACATAACTTTGTATTGAATATGCCGATCCTTAATGCAAATCCACTGTAATAATGAAATCTGAACTTAGTCCTCTTAAAGTCATTACCTTTTTCATCGCGTCCTCATACATGTCTTTAATAACTTTTAGATATCTACTCTAACACCTTTAGTTTGAAGCATTCGCCGCACTATCTTATAGAGGAATTCTTGTTTAGTTCTTACATCAAATTTTCAGTTATTGCATCGGACGCTTTGCTATATTCAAGTCTTAGTAGTATCTCTCCAGCCTCTTGAGAAGTAATTTCGAAGAAAGCATTCTAGGATAAATAACTTAGAAGAGACTAAATGTAGCACCCGCCCAGAACCAGGGTCTCGAAACGGTGCACCCGCCGTACTCTACCACGAAAAGTACAAGGCATCGATAACATCTATATGCAAGTCGATACAAACATGTATCAAATAGCGGAAGCATCATAAAATAGACAAAGGGAAATTGACATACATCATACATCATAAACTATCTTTGAGTACCTCATGAGTGTCATCAGTGCATAAAAGGATATGAATAGATGCCCGAGATAACAAAAGTACAAAATCTATATCAACTGACCCACTAGACTATTCATGGGTATCCTACACTCGTCTCGTCGTCTACGAAGTCCAACTCCTGATCCTGATGCTCTGCATTATGGTAAAAATAAAGAGTGAGTGATAATGAATTTCCCAGCAAGTATGTTCGATCAGATTCGTCATATGGATCATGCATGGAAGACGGGGTGATAAAATCAATACACTACAAGTAAAGAACATATCACGTCTCCGTTTACAAATAAAGTGACTCAGATAAACATTGGCTGACTGTATAAAATGCGAAAAATAAAATCACAAAAGAACTTCATAACTTTCATATTATCTCATTGATTACTTGTTTAATACGCTTCTCATCCGTGTCTTATGCTAAGTCCCATTTGGTTATGTTCATGTAACGAATCACTCTCTATAAGTTCATCTTAAGTCCACTGATAGTCTAAGTATGTCTCCCATAGGGTGACTCGTAGGATATGCATATGCTCGATGAAGTTGTAACATGAGTCTTTTTCATAAACATTTCAAAACGTAACATTTTCGTAACTTTCGTTTCAAGACTGTTTAAAACTTGGCAGTAGCACTTTTCATGTACAAACGATAACATATGACATACCGATTGATTCCTCATATGGTCGCATATACCGATATGAATCCTATGTTCCAAACATGTGTTACATCATACGTGTATGGAATAGCTGTAACATCTATAAGGCGGAGATATCTTGTCCTAGACAAGGTGTTACACTCGGCCAAAGGGTAAGGAACTACATATGCCCATGACACCAATCTCTCCTAGGTTCCAGTGTCACGTGGCGCATCGAGTAACTGTACATATTGTTTGCCCCTGACATCCTCTCTCCTACACCTGATGTCAGGCCGTCCTCCAATCATAACATATCATCATATAATATACCGTGTCATGATATCATAAACATATCATATAAAAGTCGTTGGAATTAATTGTCTCGTGGTATGGTTCGCTTAAAATCCTTTTAAAACGTATCCCACGATAGAAACATTTCTGTCAAAATATGTCGCGTGAGAAAAATCTTTTCATTTTTAAAACTTGACTCGTATATGTATGCATGTGGGCTCGGTTTTGGCTCGTTTTACACATCTAAAATTTCAGCACCTAATATCCAATATTTAGCCCATGTTTCATATCATATACTTAATTGAAATACCATTTTTACCCTTTCATAAGCCGTAGGTTTTGGGTACACCAAAAACAACCAACTTTTTGGCTTTATCCACTATAATATTTATCATAATTTGTGCAATTCTCATTTATTTTATGACCTTTCAAAACAACCCATTTTAGCCTTGTTATGCATCATCATTTCCTTAGTTTTTCATATTTAACATATCATTCATTTAGCAACTTATATATTATGTCATACACATATTCATAGATACATATTTATGAATATCAAATTTTGATATATGTCTCTGGTTTATTATTGTAATAGAGATAAAATAATTTATAACCACTATGAGTATTGATTTGATAATCATGAGATGATAATGTGTATGGTGATACAAATCAATCTCATATATACTTGTTAGAGAACAATGTATTGGATAAAGCCATCATGAGATTACTACATAGATTAGCGTCATAAGTAATCTCATGATAGTCATGTTTTAATCCTTAGACTTGAGATTGTCATAGTTTCCAACAAAAGGACTATTATATTTTGACATGATCAAACATTATCCGTAACTGAATAATAATAAAGGTCACGATTGAGTATGATGGAAATTATGTAGAGGATATTGAACAGGCGAGATAGAATTTGTCTCTCTTTTGAGAGAGAGATATCTTTTGGTCCCGTCGATAAGTGAGATTGTGAAATACATGGCCGTTTTCAGATGAATTGATAGTGTGATCAATATCATTTGTTTTATCAGTTTACTTAGAGATTGAGTAATTATATGTTTGAACAATATAAGTATGATGTTGACCATGACTTATGTTCAAACTAGATGTCGTATGACAAAGAGATTAATGCATGTGCTATTATTAGGCTGGTTGGACTGTACTCGTATTAATTGGGTGGTCATAATGTCTTGCTAGATACCAATTACAACTTGCTGGTTCAATAGAGATTTAACCGACTGCCAATTGATATAGGCCTATCGTGTCACACACAAGAATGCGTATGGGCTGATATTCATAATATTAATAATATTAATATTCGATATTAGATATTAATGATTATGATTATGATTATTATTGTTATATATATATATATATATATATATATATATATTAATGAAAGACGGGCGGTACCGTCTGGCGATTTGATTAATAATAACCCCTCATTTTTGGCGGGGGAGTACCGTGGTTACATAAAATGTAGGAGACTCTCCTACACAAAAATGAATAAAATGCATGAAATGTACAATAAAACATGCAACAAGATGCAACAATATGCGATAGATATAAAAGATAAAATCTTATGAACATAAATTGTACATGTATTCCTAAAATGTAAGAATGGTTGTCATTTGCGTGCAACGTTGCCTGCATTCGCAACGAATACAGGCAACTCCAATTGTGTCCATCCTTATAGAAGTCATCAAGCGCTGCTGCTCACGCCATGGATCCATGTCATGCTCATAAAAAAACAACATTAACCACGTAATATTTAACAACTAAAGCAAATTTAGTATAGTGTCAAGGGATGAAAAAAGTTCGACATTGCCTGTGTCACCCGAGAGAATGAACGCCAACCCAATGGGAGACTTTCTTCATAGTCGCAAATGAGGTACGGATGTATCCAATAACAACGCTCCACGTACCTCACATGGCAAACTCGAAAAAGAAGTACATGTAGCTGATACTGACGAACGCAGCCCATACCTAGCGTGTGTGTGTGTGTGTTTTATCAGATGATAATGGAAAAGAAAAATGCTCTTGCCGTCGCCACCGAACCCTATGCAGCGATCGATTATCACGCCATGCAGCCGCCGGGGCTGGCCGCTTTGGCCACCCTGACATTCGCTTCGGCTCTTTCCGGTGGATCTCCACCAGTCCCTTTGTTTTCATCAAAATCACCTCAGCGCTATAAGGGGTGTCCATCAATCATGTTTGATGTGACTGAGCTTTCAACAATGTTGGCACCATTCAAATACAAATTGGTCGGATCATTTTGGAATGGAAGGCCATCCATGGTTGCACTTCAGAAAGCGATAGATCGGATCGGATTCATTGGTGCTGTGCATGCTGGATTATTGGATAAATCTCACGTTCTACTTCGGTTTGATAAGGAGGAGGATTACAATCGTTTTTTTGTCGTAGATCATGCAATATCTTGGGATTTCATATGCGGATCACAAAATACACACATGATTTTGATCCTAGATATGATGCACCAATCATCCCCATTTGGTTTGCATTGCCAGGTTTAACGGTATTTCTGCATAATCAGCTGGCCCTATTTGCGATTGCGTCAATGCTTGGGACTCCCATTCGGATGGATACTGCTACTCAGAAAATGTTACGACCATCAGTTGCTAGAGTCTGTGTTGAGTTATATGTTTCGAAGGAATTGCCCACTAAGCTTCATATTCAAAGTATTGATCATCATCATTTCAACCTGTAGTTTATGAAGATATTCCTGAATTCTGTGATAAATGCTGCATTTTGGGTCATAAACGTGATCGCTGTGGGAAACCTCCTAGAGTGGAACCCGATACAGGTTCACCAGTACAAATGTGGAGGCCAAAAGTCCATGATCCTGCTTCGGATCCTTCTCTGGTTCAGTCTGAATACTTGGTAGATGATGCACCGGTCACCGCTATTCCCATGATAGAATTACAGCCTGTTCTTCTTTCGGAGGATATTAACAATCAACCTTCACACCTTCAAAAGGACGCTATCGTTGGACAATCGTTGGATGACGTTTCTTTGCCACAAACCCATATCTTGGATCCCTCATCGGACTCACCGTTGGTGCACACAGTATCTGACTCAGACTTGCCACAGGCTGTGGATGCAACTTTTACTCCGCCCTAGGATATACAGCAGGAATATAGACAGCTATCAGAATCTCTGACCTGCCGCATACCTGCTAACCAGAATAACACTTCTAATGCATAATTACTTCAGCATATCGTTAATCCCCCTACCGACGTTGATGATGATGGTTTCATCCCATGTGTTTGTAAACGTACTCGCCGTCTTCACTGTCAGATCCATCGCCCGTCAAGTCATGTTGTAACACGTAGTGTTTTGCATTCTTCTAGCTCCAAAACACATTTATCTCAATGAATATCCTTACCTGGAACATAAGAGGTTTGCGCACCTCTCTCCCACGCTTGATCATGTTGATTAATAATTACTCCATCCACTTTATCTTCGTTATTGAACCACAACAATTGGAATTGCGTATTCAAAGGGCACAAATGCAGCTTGGTTTTAATACTTCAAAAAGTGTGTCTGACGGTAGAGGTTGGTGCTTTTGGCAGTCGACTATAATGGAATTTTTGGATGTTCAAATATCTGAGCAAGTAGCACATTTTAAATTCTGTCTACGTACTACCCAGCATAATTTTTGGATTTCATGTGTATACGGAAGGCATACTGTAGTTGACCGACATGCTCTTTGGCATTCTCTTCGGCAACATGCAGATGAATATTCGGATCCTTGGATTATATCAGGTGATTTTAATACATTTTTATCCTTATCTGATCATAAAGGTGTCTCTCGGCCTTCCTTATCTACCTTGACAGATTTTGTGGACATGGTGCAATATGGTGCGAGGCACACTCTTTCTCACACTGGCACACGATATACATGGAAAGGGAGCCGAGGTTTGGGTTGTGTCTTGAGATGTTTAGACTGGGAGAGGTACGATTGACACACCTCAGTTGTACCTCTTCAAACCATTGTCCTTTATTGATTTAATGCGGACAAAACCCATTTAGTGGTCCCAAACAGTTCCATTTTCTAACTGCATGGACATCGCACTCTGATTTCCATACATTCATACGAGTCACGTAGTCTTCTTATCCTAAAAAGAGGTGGCATGCGAGGCCTATGTGCTAAGTTATGTTGTTTCAAAAAAGATATTTCCCGGTGGAACAAAGAGATTTATGGCAATATTTTTCGATGTCTAGAATATGCGGAGCATCGAGCAAAGACTATGGAAGCAGCGTACGATCTTGATCCTACGGAAACCAATAGATCAGCATACTCAGAGGCCCAGGCGGAACTACAAGATTGTTCTAACCAAGAGATGGAGTTTCGGAAGCAAAAGGCACGTGTTAAATGGCTTAGGGAAGGATAGGGTAATACAAAATATTACCATTCAGTAGTCAAGGATAAACATCGTCGTCAACATCTACAGAGCATATATACAGACACCGGTGAGGTGTGTGATACTCAAGATGCTATGGGAGCTGCTGTAGTGGAATATTTTAAACGCATGTTTACTGCCCAGCTAATTGAAGAACCGATGGATTTTTTGATGAATATACCTCAGCTTGTTTCAATGGAGGATAATTCGATGCTGACGGCTATGCCTACACTGCAAGAGGTTAAACAAGCAGTATGGAATTTAGATCCTCATAGTGCTGCAGGTCCATATGGCTATAATGGTTGGTTTTATCGCAGTTGCGGGATGTGATTTCTTCATATGTATATAAAGCAGTACAAGAATTCTTCCTTAGATTCCTGCTCCCACGTGCGATGGCTCACTCCATGATCATCTTATTACCAAAGGGAGAGTCTCAATGTTGTTTTAGTGATTTTCGTCCAATTGCATTATCCACTTTTATGAGTAAGATTCAAACACGTATCCTTGCTAATTATTTGAATACTATTCTCCCTAGGATAATATCTCCAGAGCAAGCAGGTTTCCAAAAAGGTCGCGGAATAGCGAAACAGGTGATGCTTGCCAATGAATTAATACATTGGTTTGATAAAGGATCCCGGCCAAATAATGCTGTTGTAAAATTAGATATGGCAAAAGCATCTGATCGCGTCAGTTGGCAATATCTAAAGGCAATATTACACAAATTCGGCTTCTCATCCTTTTTCATAACTCTTTTTCTTAATCATTTGGAAGGTACTCATATCTCCATATTGATTAACGGCCTACCTTATGGTTTATTTCGTCCGACACGGGGGGGGGGGTTAAGCAAGGAGACCCTTTACCCCCCTTCTGTTTATCTTGGCAGCAGAGGGATTTAGTTGAGGATTAAAGCAGTTAGTGGAACAGACGTATATTGAGTCTTTTTCATTAGGCTGCATGCCAATGACAATCTCTCGTCTCTCATATGCTGACGATATGTTGATTTTCTTAGCTGCCTCTCACAGAAATTTGCTCCGCTTTAAACGATTTTTATCACTGTATGACCGGGTTTCTGGTCAAGCCGTTAATTACCATAAGAGTTCAGTGGTTTTTTCGGATAGGGTGACTTCATCTCTCCGTCAAGCTTACATTGCCTTATTAGGGATGAGACAGACTACCTTTCTTTTGAAATATTTAGGGTCTTCTTTGCACAAAGGTATTACGCGTTCATACCACTGTCAGGCTTTATTGCATCATGTGGACAATCGCTTGGGAGGTTGGTAGGCCAAGATTTTGGGGACGGCAGGCAGGATCGTCCTAATACGATCTGTATTATCGACTATCCCTAATCATATTATGGCGGCAAGAAAGTTGCCTCGTAGCATCATACGTGCTCTTGAACACAGGATTTCATGCTTTCTATGGGGATCACAGAAGCATCATTGGATCTCGTGGTGACTAATATGCTATCCCCATTCTGAGGGTGGTTTATCCATTAGAGGATTAAGCGATGTTCAAGATGCATATTCTTGTAAGCTTTGGTGGTTATTTCATCACAGTACCACTTTATGGGGTAACTACATGAGGCTAAGGTATGGCCATAGAGCTGACTTTACTCCCTGTTTATATGATTTTCCAAGTTGGCGTCGCATTTGTTCTATATATACTGTTTGCTCGCCCATGGTGCAATGGCTAGATGGATCGCCTATATGACAGTCTCCCTCGGGTAATTTCTCTTTACGGCATGTATGTGACTCCCTTCGCCCAATTGCACCAGCACAGTTGTCTTATTCTTGTCTGGATGAAGTCACAGCAGCATGCGATACAGGTTTTTATTTGGAAATTGTTTCAAGGCATTTTGCCTCTGCCTGATGTTGTTGCTCGATTTAGACAAGTATTGCCTTCCATCTGTCCATTCTGCCGCGTATCATCTGCCTTTACTAATCGTTTGTTTTATCACTGTTCGGAGATACGGGTGATCAGGTCATACTTTGATGCTCTTTTGGATATAAATTCATATCATGCAAGTAGTTGGGGCATGTACTTCTTGTCGGTATGTATTGGTGCTCCGTCAAACTTTTTGGGTGAAATGCAACATGTTTATCTTGGTATCCTACTATGGAACATTTGGAAAATTTATGCTTGAATGGTTTTTGACGATACTGTATGGTCACAACGCACATTAATACGCACAATTCGCAAGGATATCTTCCTTTGGGCAAAGTCTAGGAATGGAACAAGGATTGCAACATCAGTTCCTCGACTTATACAGATAGGCCTTTCTCTGCCATTATGTTCGTGCCGTATGCGTATCGTTCGTTGGAGTCCACCATCTACTGGACGATTAAAATTAAATATAGATGCTTCGGTTGGTAGAACACATGCAGCAGACGGTGCTATCCTCCGCAATACGCAGGGCAAATTTGTACATGCTTTCTCCTTCCCTTTATGCCATGATTATCCTCTTCGTGTAGAGGCGCAGGCTATGCTACTTGCTCTCCTTTATTACGGGCCACAATATGAAATCTCATTGTTGAAAAAGATTGTCAGGAGTTGGTATCAGCATTGGGCGATCTTGCGACACATTTAGCTCCAGATATTCTGCGCTTACGGGCCTTCATCCAGATATATCCTGTTCAAGTACACTATGCTCCACATGAATTGAATCAAGCTGCACACTAGCTAGCTCAGGCAGTCAGAACTGGTGCAGCTAGATACTACAACACGATGTCCTCGTTACCTCTAATTGTTTGCGGAATTGTTACTATGGATTCCACCATCCCAGCGTTTAGACCAGATTAATGGATTCTCATATGGATATATCAGCAGCGGCCTTCTTTGCTTTTCTCATTGTTCACTATCATTGTCTTTTCTCCATAGATTATTTGCTCGCTACATGTATGCATTGTTCCAATCACATAAATATGTACGCTTTTCCTTCGCCAAGGTTTTATCCACAAGGGTGGTTTTACTTAGCAAGGTTTTAATGCGGCATATCATATGTCGTTGGACAATGCCATTTCATCAGTACCTTTATTATCTCTACTCATAGGATGATGTTCATTCATTCATGTAATATGGTAGTCCTCCGCCATAAGTGAGGTTTTTTAATGAATAATATATCTTTTGATTAAAAAATTTATATTATCGATGATCACGGCAAAATCCATATTTGATATGGATTCTGAATAGTCTTATCCAATTCTGACAGAATCCATATCTGATATGGATTCTGAATACTCTTATCCAATTCTGACAGAATCCGTATTTTCTGATAAGCCTTAACAAATCTTCTTTGGAATCGGATCTTAAGGTATTTATATATGTATATAGAAGGCTCTATCTCGTATGACACAAAAAAGACAATGAAAAGACCTAGAACCATTTTGGAGAAAACGTGTTCTCTCAGCCCCGTCGTTTCAAGAGCTAGCACTCCAGACGGAAGCATTCGTGTGGATACTGGCAGAGGGTGTTCGTGCCATCGCACCTCCTTCGTCTGTAGATTTCTCATCTACAGAGGTAAGGTTTTTGAATTTCTTTTGTCAAATTAAACGAACAACATGGTTCCTTGGTAGGAAATCGGAGATCAAGTTTTGTTTTTCTGCTGCACGTTTTTGACAGTGACCCTATAGGTTTCCTAATAGCGGTACCAGAGGCACTTATTGTTTCTGTTTAAATCGAATATACCATGCTGATATGATTATATGTGATATATTGAATTCGTATGGCGTGATATATGTACAAACCCTAAGTCGGATTTCATATGATGAAAGAAGAATGATGTTTTTAATTCATTTTCATGAGATGATTTGTATATGGCAGAACTCATTTGTCATGTGATGATAAAAACGATTCTTTTTATATTAGATATAAACACACGATGTGGCATGATATGTGTAAAAACCTAATTCGAATTTCATCTGATGAGAGGGGATTGGTGTTTTCAAATCATTCTCATGAGATAATATAATTCAAGATTGTTATATGTGATATAATGTTGTTTGTTTTTCATGTGATGATCAAAATGATTTTGTTTAAAACATATTTAAAACAGTTATATTGCTAATAAAATTGATGATTCTATTTTATGTTTCGAATGACAAATATCAGTTCGATTGATAATTCTGTTTTAGGGTTTCGAATGGAAAATATTGATTCGATCGATACTTGGCCTCCAGAGAGAAATATCTCCCGCTGCCCTCGATCTTGCCCAGGGGCGCCACCCCTTAGGGACCCCACCCGCTAACTTGCTTGCAGGACTGCCGTATGCGTATGCTCTATAGTTCGTTACTGTGACAGTAAGAATGTAAATATATTTATTTGTTATAATATCTTTGTGTAAGATATATTATAATTGTTGAATGTCTTTGCATGGTGCATAGCATGGCCTTAGGACCTATGTGATTGACGTATTCATATTTCTGTTTTGGGTTATCACGGCCTGCGTGCCGTTGTTGTTTTTTTGTTGTATTTTATTTTAAAGTAGTTAGGGTTTATTTATTATTGTAATAAATGAAGAATCAAGCTACCAAAGTGGTGATAGTGCCACATAACAAGGACGAGTGGATTCAATTGAGATGGAGGCACGAGCTCAAGATTAGAAGATATGTATTATTGCAAATGTTGTAATAGGAAGTCTTTTACATAGGTTTTCCTTTATGATCATGAAGATCATATTTAGTTTTGTCATGCTATGTCAC
This sequence comes from Eustoma russellianum, assembly GCA_036186865.1. NCBI lineage: Eukaryota > Viridiplantae > Streptophyta > Magnoliopsida > Gentianales > Gentianaceae > Eustoma > Eustoma russellianum. Next base: position 26,541,145 of record AP025054.1, read on the forward strand.
GTTTACATATTTATCATTTTGTATGAGATGCGTGGATGATATATCATATATGCATATAGGATGCTAAGATATAATGATATGCAATGTAAGACATAAACTAAGTTGAACCCTCATTAATAATTTAAGTCTTGATGCCATCTACGTCTTAAACGCCTATTAAAATTGGGGATTGTATTAAAGTTGGTATTGCCAAAGCAATGTGCTTTAAATATTCCTAGCTGCATGGGGTGAGTAATAGTGCTACTCATATGTTTAAAAATGGTTAGACTTAATTGGGCTATCAAAATGGTTTTAGGCCCAAGGCATTAGATGGAATCTAACATACAATGATATATGATGTCATTATTTCATAAATTTTAAGAGCCACATGAGATGTAATTGGTAAAGAATTTACCTACCTAAATAACTTAAATTTAAGAGTCATGTCAAAGCTGTGTTTAGAATTAAGTCAAATATGAATCTTAGCTCACTAAAATATTTCTTTAGAGGGTAATGTTTTAGTGGAAATTTTATAAATTTTAACCTCATTATTAACATGTTTTGTAGATCAAAAATGGTTGTTAATAACAATTCTACCTTATCAATGTTGTTGTACCCAACGAAAAATCTTATTGTACTTGAGACCTGTGTAGTGGATTAATGAAAAGTTGCATTTTCAAGTACATTTTACTAAGTTTTATGATTACTTTTTCAATTAAATTTTTTTAAAGCAAATATGGTATAATAATAATAATTCAAGCATGAATTATAGACTATGTGAAGTGGCCAATTCACCCCCAAGACCTTTAGAGGTTTCGACCCTAAGGCCTTAAAGGGCCTTGGAATGTCCTTCCAATTAAAAGCTAGGCTAATCCTAAGGGCCTGCTTAAAACAAGCCCAAAAGCAATTAAGGATTTCAAGAAGTGGGGTAATTATACCAACATGAATTATGAAAATATGAGAAATAACACAAATAAACCCTCCCAACCCCCACTACATTCGGCCCCATGGATTCTAGAAGGCTCATGAAATTTCTTTTTTTAAATTGTTAAGAAAAATCAAAAAATAAAGTAATTAAGGAGAAGGCAAGCATGGGGGACAAAAGAGGCCAAGGTGTAAGACCCCAAAGTTGCTTTTTTTACTTTTCATGCAACCTTGTCTCCCCTTTTTCCCTTCATACGCCGGCTCCCCCTTTCCCCTAGCCAAGAAAGTCTTCTTCTTCTTTAATAAGGAGCCTCCATCTTTAATCTACTAACTTCTCAAGAAATTATCAAGCAAGTAGTAAAGATTTTTCCCTCTCCTTCCCCTAAAAACACACGGCCAACCTTGAGCCAAGGAGATCCAAGAATCATCTTCAAGTTCAAGCCTTGTCTAGGTAAGTTATATCTTAAACTTCTTAAGTGAATTCCATACTTCAAATATTGAAGCTCACATGGTACCCTCCTTTCTTGTTGAAACCGTGGCTCCAATGGTCCTTAGGTGAAGGTTTTCAAGACACTAAGTGGTGTTAGCTTCTTAGTGGGTTGGATTAATCTCAATCCTCACTTAAGATTCAAATTGGTATGACAATCTAGCCTCAAACTAAGCTTTATTGTATGATTAGTAAGGATTAAGATCCATCTCCCCTATCCTTCAAAAACCGTGTCTAATAGGAAGAGGTTGGAGGAAACTTCACTTTGTTTCAAACAAGTTCAAGCTAGAAGGAAGCTTTAAGATCCAAAGAGTCAAGTATACTTTAAATGTTCTTGACTTATGTGTGAGAGTAAGTGCTTGAATTACTAGTTATCATTAAGATTTGATCTTAGTTGGAAAGTATTAAGATTGAAGCATGAGAACTTAGTGTTCCTTAAGGAATAGTGGCTTGCATGTGTGAAATCCTTCCAAAGGTGTGTTCTTTGCCTACATTGAATATGAATATGTAGCAAGTCCAAGAAAAACATGGTAAGGTTCATATTTCTCACCAAGGAAGGGACGGCTAGAAGAGACTGTAAGAATGAGCACTTATTTTTGTGAAAGAATGTCTTGCGGGGTAAAAGATATATAAAAGTTGCATGTTTGAATGATTATTATTTAGGATGTGTTATGCTCATAATGAAACCGAAATATAATGCCTTTGATGTGTAGGGAACGGGCTGTTTTGGGGGTTAGGTGATATACAAATTAGATGTGCCAATGGTAGACTTTATTATGTACATAATGTGCAATATCAATGTGTGTTATGTGTAAGTTTCAAACCCTTTTTGAAGTAATTTGTTTGTAGCCTATAGAATGTATTAGAACCTGTAATGACTATGTTAAAAAGGGTGTTGGATGGCTAGTAAGTCATTCTAGCGGAATAAGATTAGTTGGTACACATTTAGCAAGAAAAGTGACAAAAGGAAAAATTACTGGAACAGGGCAGATTTATGTGACGTGTTGTAAGACCCGGAAAGGGACCTTAGCAACGTGAAAATGAGCTGATTTTTGGTAGGATGCTAGCCTTGTGTGTTTAATAAATCTGTGAGTTGGAATTTTTGCAAAAGGTCTGGTGGTTTATTCGCAATAAAATATTTAGTAAAAGCTGGTCATTCCAGATTCTGCATGTACCTAGTTTGGAAAAATAATTAAATGGACCATTTATGCCCATTGGATTGCTCTGGAATTTTTATGGTAACCACTTAAGACATATATTAACATGTCCATGTAAATAAACCAGCTTAGAACCATCGTTTTAAGGGCCATCAACTGAGTTGAAGTTAGCAGTACAAAACTGGAAAACAGGACCGAATTATAGCGTAAGTTGTGAGACCTTATTATTGCAAATTTGAGCTCATATGTGCTATTGGGCTTATGACTATCATTTCTTGGTATGTTTACTATATTTTTCAGGTATTGGCCCAAACTATATAAGATTTTATGGGCTTGAAAGAAAGGTAAAAGATGAGTACTGTACTGCTGGATTCAGCAGTACCCCGTTTGGTAATTTAATGATTTGAGGGTTTTATATGTCTTAAAACATTACGAAATTTTTATGTCAAGCAGCTAATACTCCATTATGCATATGTATGTCATGGAATCATGAAAATGGGCCGAAATTACGAGGTTTGAGGCCGCATGAACAGAACATTAATTCTGGAAATTTTTCTAGCTTAAAGAACAAGGCAGGATGAGCATTATGTGATGCATCTAGTCATGAATTCCATGTTGCACGTCATACATTGCATCATCATCTTTTGCATGATTTATGAAACTGATTTTATGACAAAGATTGATGAAAAAGCGCTTTTAAATAAAAGATTTCAGTTTTGAAAAGAACGACTTCTATTGGTACCATTAATTCTGGCCAGTCTAACCCGTCCAGATCCGGGGTTAATTGATCTCTTGATGATTATGACCGTACAGGCCCGGAGAGAATAGACCTGGTTATATTATGACCGTTCAGGCCCGGAGAGAATAGACCTGGTTATGATTATTATGACCGTTCAGGCCCGGAGAGAATAGACCTGATAATGATGATTTATGACCGTACAGACCCGGAGAGAATAGACCTGATGACGATGACTGGTTGTATGACCGTTTTAAGATCCGGACATAATAGATCTGAAGGGAATGTTATGACCGCCTCAGATCTGGATATAATAGATCTGAATACACACTCCTCTCGTCTTATTTACAATGTTGTTTTGAAAGAAAGAACGAAAGAATTTTTCCTCATTTTTGTCATGATGCATCACATGTACATACGCATACATACTGCATTTTTCTATGTCTAGTCGAACAAATGATGTATTAATACTTAGGCTATGATGATATGTTTAATATCTTCTAAGTTATGATCTTAATATTATTCCTTGTCTCTTAAGCTATGATCTTATGTCCTTACAAATGATGAGTTGAAAGTCAGGTATGTTGCGAATCCAAACCTTTTGGGGTTATGGTTGTTGTGTGTACTTTCCACTTAATTCATGATTATTTATGGTATACTTCCTGGTGACGTTGTCACTCATCTTATTATTTTTCTTCCCATAGCCTACAGGAAACAGGGTCGAGTGGATCGATGACGAGCCTAGGGTCCCCTATCCATAGGCGTGCGAGAGAGGATAGCTGTAGGTTTTAGTATGATGACTTATGTTTGATGAACTTATGATAGGATTTGAAATTGGACATCTCTTTTATTTTGGTGGACATTGATGTATACGATGTTATGAATATTCGCTATGTTTTTATTTAGAAGTTTTTAATTCTGCCTCAGTTTTGCTTACTTGATGATGTGTAAGCATGAAAGTCCATGTACTTTGTTATGGACTACGATATGTTATGAATCGACGCCTGGTACTCTCCGTAGTGAAGTACGGCAGACACACTGTACGCGGCAAGTCGGTGCGGGGCGCTACATGTGGTATCAGAGCCGAGGCTCTAGATTCGGGCAGAATATAGAATTAAGTTATGATTTTAGAAATCTAAGTTTTATCTTAGACCTAAGTCATGATCCTAGAAGATAGTTGACCTTAGACTAGGAGGACTTAGACTGGGAAAAAAATTAGGGCCTTGACCCGGTAATAAAGCCCTAGTCAATGATATTTTATATGTCCTAGAATTTAATTCGTATCGTATCCTCTTACATGCCCACTTGAAATTTCGATCGGATTACGAACTAAATTTTGTTACTTATCTGGATATTTTCACCTTGAATAAACTCCAACGATACATAGTGCAGATGGCACGACCATGAGGCAGACCCGTTAGGGCTCGACCAGAGGTGCAGGAGCCTATTCCTCTCCACCTGCTCAGGTCCCTCCACCACCACCACCGCAAGATCAGAATCCACCACTGGGCCAGAATAACCTGCCACCCCAGGGGCCTTTGCCCCAGATGATTCCGGACATTCATGCCTTTCAGAAGTTTTGTCAGACTGTGACCCAGATCGGTCAGGTGATGTTACAGTAGAATGCTCCTCCCCAACCTCATGAGCCTGTCAGGGATGCCCAGTACTATTTTGAAAAACTGAAAAGAGCCAACGTCCCGCCTTTTGAGGGAAAATCGGACTCAGATGCCGCTGAGAAATGGCAGGACGAGGTGGAAAATTGTTTTTAGTTGATTTGTGCACCTGAGTAGGTGAAGACTCAAGTTGTCAGGCCATTCCTACTTGGGGAAGCGAATCATTGGTGGAAGACCAATTTACAATCTTTGCCAAGGCCAATTTCATGGGAGAGATTTCTTCAAGAATTTAACAAATTCTATATACCACCTTCTGTAAAGTTGCAAAAGAGACACGAGTTCGAATCACTGATATAAGAGCGATGAATGACTATTGTGGAGTATGCCAATAAGTTCATAGCCTTGGGCAGGTTTCAGCCATCTACCATGAATGATGAAGAGACCAAAATGCTGAAATTTGAGAGAGGGTTAAATCCAAGAATCCGAACATGGTTAGTTAATGCTAATCTAGTCAATTTTGGTGCACTGCTGGATGCTTGCTACAGAATTGCGAGAGATATTATTCGTCGAGATGAGATGGGACAGAAGAGAGGAAGGGAAGTGTCAGGATATGGAGGGTCTCGCAAAGCTGCTAAGCAAAATTCTAGAGGCCCAGGACGACAAGGAAAGAATCGTTTCCAGCGCTGTTCTCAACAGAAAAATCAGACAAAGAATCAGGGCCAACAGCCAGCTATTCCGACCTGTTCCCACTGCAAGAAGCGCCACATTGAAGAGTGCTATATCCAGGTAGGTAAGTGCTTTGGGTGTGACAAGGTGGGCCATATCCTCAAAGATTGTTCGGATAAGGGGACCACGTGCTTCGGATGTGGAAAAGTTGGACACATGGTCAAAGACTGCCCGGAAAAAGGGGCCCAGCAGCAGCAACAATTAAAGAACCAGCGTCAACGTGCAAACGCAAAGGTCCACGTTATGACTGACGCCGCTGTTGAGGAGGCTAATGACATTGTGGCAGGTATATTTTAAAATTTATGCAATACTTTAAATTTTGCAAGATACTGTTGCATTACTGTTCCTTAGTAAATCTTGCATAATTCAGGAGCTATTTTAGTATGTTCTGTGCCTGCAAATGTACTATTTGATAGTGGCGCTAGCCACTCATTTATCTCGAGGAAATTCGCAAAGAATATTGATCACAACCCAATCCATATTAAGACGCCCTGTAGAGTTCAAGCGGCTGGGGATCAGGTGCTTGTCTCTCATCACATCTTCAGAAATTGCGCGCTTGTGTTTGATGATCAGCGGTTTGAAGTCGACTTAATTCCCATATGCATGAGTGATTTCGATGTAATTCTTGGAATGCACTGGCTCTCCAAGAATTTCGCACACATCGATTGCAGTGAAAAGCGGGTTACTATCAAGGACCCAACGCGTAAGGAAGTAAACTTTCATGGGGGTTCAAAATGAAGGAAGTGTCCCAAGAACATTTATGTAAATGCGATCCGTGCCAGTAAGGCGTTGAGGAAAGGACACGAAGGATTCCTCGTTTATGCGCTGAATGTTGATCAAGCACCCTCCGACCTTTCTCAAGTCCCAGTAGTCCGAGAATATCCTGATGTCTTTCCAGAGGAATTACCAGGTCTTCCCCCAGATTAAGAAATCTCTTTTGAAATCAATCTAATTCCGGGAGCTGAGCCAATATCAAAAGCTCCTTATCGAATGGTGCCTACGGAATTGAAAGAACTGAAGGAGCAGTTAAGTGAGTTGCTGGAGAAGAAACTCATCCGCCCAAGTGTCTCGCCTTGGGGTGCTCCCGTGTTATTTGTAAAGAAAAAGGATGGGAGTATGCGCCTATGCATTGACTGTAGAGAACTCAACAAGATCACAATAAAGAACAAATACCCATTGCCTAGGATCGACGACCTGTTCGATCAGCTTCGGGTAAGCAATTAAAAGTTTTTATTTCAATTATAATCCTATTTTGAACACTGCCTAAAAATACCATGATACAGGTAGCACGAATTTTTAGTAAGATTGATCTTCATTCTAGATACTTCCAATTGAAGATCAAAGCCAAGGATGTTCCAAAAACCGCATTCAGGACACGTTATGGAAATTATGAATTTCTTGTAATGCCATTCGGATTGACCGACGCCCCCACGGCATTTATGGATCTGATGAATCGAGTATTTCAAGAGCAACTAGACAAGTTTGTTGTGGTTTTCATCGATGATATCATGATCTACTCACCGGATGAAGAGTCCTATGTGGCCCATTTAAGGACCGTCCTTGACATCTTACAGAGAAAGCAACTGTATGCCAAATTCAGTAAATGCGAATTTTGGCTGCACAGTGTAGCATTTCTGGGACATGTCATATCTGAGGAGGGAATATCTGTGGATCCCAAAAAGATCGAGGCAATTACAGAATGGCCAAGGCCAATGAATGTTACGGAAGTACAGATTTTCCTTGGTCTCTCTGGCTATTATCGCAAGTTTATTGAAGGGTTTTCTCAGATTGCGATGCCTCTCACCTGTTTGACCCAGAAAAAGACAAAGTTCGAATGGACCTCAGATTGCGAAAGAAGTTTTACTGAATTGAAGGAGAAGCTGACTTCTGCTCCAGTTTTAGCACAACCAATTCTGGGTGAAAGTTTCATAGTATACAGTGATGCCTCGAAAAATGGACTTGGATGTGTGCTAATGCAAAAGGACCGAGTGATTGCATACGCATCCCGACAGCTGAAGCCGTTTGAGCAGAATTACCCACTACATGATCTCGAGCTTGCAACTGTAGTCTTCACTTTAAAGATATGGAGATACTATCTGTATGGTGAAAGGTGCAAGATCTTCACGGATCACAAGAGTCTTAAGTACCTTTTCACTCATAAAGAATTAAATATGTGCCAACATCAATGGCTAGAGTTGATGAAGGATTACGACCTCTCTATTCAGTATCACCCGGGAAAAGCCAATAAGGTGCTGACGCCTTGAGTCGAAAGACAAGCCATCCACGTCAACCACCTTTGCAGCGTGATATGGAAGAGTTTGATCTCGAGGTGGTTGATTCCATTGATAGCATGCTCGCTAAGTTGGTACTGATTCCTTCACTGATTGACAAAATTAAGGAAGGTCAAGAAATAGAGGAAGCATTGAAGAAAACTAAGGACAAGTTGAAAACGAAGCCATCTCAGGATTTCGAGATAAGAAGTGATGATAGTTTGTTGTTTAGGGGACGACTGCGCGTACCCAATGACAATGATATAAGGAATGAAGTCCTTTGAGAAGCTCATAATTCTCGTCTATCTATTCATCCTGGAGCCAACAAAATGTACCAGGACTTAAAACAAAAATTCTGGTGGCATGGCATGAAGAGGCAAATTGCGGAATTCATGAAGAAATGCTTGGTTTGTCAGAAAGTGAAAGCGGAACGTCAGAGACCCACTGGATTGTTGCAGCCTCTTGAAGTCCCCGAGTGGAAGTGGGGCCACATTGCTATGGACTTCGTGACTGACCTGCCAAGGACAAAGAATGGACATAACGCTATTTGGGTAGTCATCGATCATTTAACAAAATCTGCTCACTTCATGGCTATTACCGTCAAAGCCTCTGTGGAGAAGTTGGCTACTATGTATGTTGATCAGATTGTGTGCCTTCATGGAGTGCCCATGAGCATTGTTTGTGACCGCCACCCTCGTTTTACATCCCGATTTTGGACAGCTTTCCAAAAAGCGATGGGTACTGAGATATGAATGAGCTCTGCATTTCACCCTCAGAGGGATGGTCAATTGGAGAGAACCATCCAAATACTGGAACACATGTTGCGAGCTTGTATACTTGAGTTCAGAGGGAGTTGGGACAAGAGTCTCAAACTAGTGGAGTTCTCCTATAATAATAGCTACCATCGGTCTATCGGGATGGCTCCTTATGAAGCACTCTACAGAAGAAAGTGCCGCTCTCCACTTCACTGGGATGAAATCGGAGATAAAGTTTTCACAAGGCCTGACTTAGTAGAACAGACTTGAGAAAAAGTAATGATCATCAAGCAAAGGTTGCAAGCGGCTAAAGATAGAAGTAAGATTTGGGCAGACGAGAAGCGGCAGCCATTGGATTTTCAAGTTGGGGAAAAGGTGTTTTTGAAGGTGTCGCCATCAAAAGGAGTTAAGAGATTTGGTATCAAAGGGAAATTAAGCCCAAGGTTTATTGGAGCATACGAGATTCTTGAAAGGATTGGAGAAGTCGCTTACCGTCTAGCACTACCGCCATCGCTATCTCAATTGCATGATGTATTTCACGTATCTCAGCTTTGTCGGTACGTGCATGAGCCTAGACATATAATTGAGGAGCAACCTTTGATAGTTGAAGGCGACGCGACATATGAAGAAGAGCCGGAGAGGATCGTGGACCGCAAGGAAAAGACACTAAGGAAACGATCTATTCCCATGGTTAAGGTGCAATGGAAGCACCATTCGATTGATGAAGCTACTTGGGAGACGGAGGAAAACATGAGAAGCTTATACCCGTACCTTTTCAATTAGCGCTCTTACGTTTCGAGGACGAAACTTGTAATAAGGGGTGGAGGATGTTGTACCCAACGAAAAATCTTATTGTACTTGAGACTTGTATAAGTGGATTAATGAAAAGTTGCATTTTCAAGTATATTTTACTAAGTTTTATGATTACTTCTTTAATTAAATTTTTGTTAAAGCAAATATGGTATAATAATAATAATTCAAGCATGAATTATGGACTATGTGAAGTGGCCAATTCACCCCCAAGACCTTTAGAGGTTTCGGCCCTAAGGCCTTAAAGGGCCTTGGAATGTCCTTCCAATTAAAAGCTAGGCTAATCCTAAGGGCCTTCTTAAAAAAAAGCCCAAAAGCAATTAGGGATTTCAGGAAGTGGGGTAATTATACCAACATGAATTATGAAAATATGAGAAATAACACAAATAAACCCTCCCAACCCCCACTACATTCGGCCCCATGGATTCTAAAAGGCTCATGAAATTTCTTTTTTAAAATTGTTAAGAAAAATCAAAAAATAAAGTAATTAAGGAGAAGGCAATCATGGGGGACAAAAGATGCCAAGGTGTAAGACCCCAAGGTTGCTTTTTTTACTTTTCATGCAACCTTGTCTCCCCTTTTTCCCTTCATACGCCGGCTCCCCTTTCCCCTAGCCAAGAAAGTCTTCTTCTTCTTTAATAAGGAGCCTCCATCTTTAATCTACTAACTTCTCAAGAAATTATCAAGCAAGTAGTAAAGATTTTTCCTTCTCCTTCCCCTAAAAACACACGCGAACCTTGAGCCAAGGAGATCCAAGAACTATCTTCAAGTTCAAGCCTTGTCTAGGTAAGTTATATCTTAAACTTCTTAAGTGAATTCCATACTTCAAATAGTGAAGCTCACATGGTACCCTCCTTTCTTGTTGAAACCATGGCTCCAATGGTCCTTAGGTGAAGGTTTCCAAGACACTAAGTGGGGTTAGCTTCTTAGTGGGTTGGATTCATCTCAATCCTCACTTAAGATTCAAATTGGTATGACAATCTAGCCTCAAAATAAGCTTCATTGTATGATTAGTAAGGATTAAGATCCATCTCCCCTATCCTTCAATAACCGTGTCTAATAGGAAGAGGTTGGAGGAAACTTCACTTTGTTTCAAACAAGTTCAAGCTAGAAGGAAGCTTTAAGATCCAAAGAGTCAAGTATACTTTAAATGTTCTTGACTTATGTGTGAGAGTAAGTGCTTGAAAGACTAGTTATCATTAAGATTTGATCTTAGTTGGAAAGTATTAAGATTGAAGCATGAGAACTTAGTGTTCCTTAAGGAATAGTGGCTTGCATGTGTGAAATCCTTCCAAAGGTGTGTTCTTTGCCTACATTGAATATGAATATGTAGCAAGTCCAAGACAAACATGGTAAGGTTCATATTTCTCACCAAGGAAGGGACGGCTAGAAGAGATTGTAAGAATGAGCACTTATTTTTGTGAAAGAATGTCTTGTGGGGTAAAAGATATATAAAAGTTGCATGTTTGAATGATTATTATTTAGGATGTGTTATGCTCATAATGAAACCGAAATATAATGCCTTTGATGTGTAGGGAACGGGTTGTTTTGGGGGTTAGGTGGTATACAAATTCAACATTGAGTTAGGAGTAGTACCTAGCATTGCAAATCTTATGGACATTTATTGTGATAATAATGGTGTCATAGCACAAGCAAAAGAGCCTAGGTCTTATCAGAGATCTAAGCATATACTCAGGCGCTTCCACCTCATTCGAGACATCATCGATAGAGGAGATGTCAAGATATGCAAAGTTGACACAAACGATAACATAGCAGATCCATTGACTAAGCCTCTCTCACGGGTCAAGCATGATTAGCACACTAGATCTATGGGTCTCAGATATTTGTAGGCCTAGTGCGAATGGGAGATTGCTAGTATATGTGCCCTAGACCATTCAGATGTTTATGTTATACATTTATTATTAATAAAGAGGTTTTATTATTATTATTGTTGGCTAGTATGTTACACAATTTTGATATATGTCCCTGGTTTATTATTGTAATAGAGATAAAATAATTTATAACTAGTATGAGTATTGATTTGATAATCATGAGATTATAATGTGTATGGTGATACAAATCAATCTCATAGATACTTGTTAGAGAACAATGTATTGGATAGACCCATCATGAGATTACTACATGAATTAGCGTCATAAGTAATCTCATGATAGTCATGTTTTAATCCTTAGACTTGAGATTGTCATAGTTTCCAACATAAGGACTATTATATTTTGACATGATCAAACGTTATCCGTAACTGGATAATAATAAAGGTCACGATTGAGTATGATGGAAATTATGTAGAGGATATTGAACAGGCGAGATAGAATTTGTCTCTCTTTTGAGAGAGAGATATCTTTTGGTCCCGTCGATAAGTGAGACTGTGAAATGCATGGCCGTGCTCAGATGAATTGATAGTGTGATCAATTTAATTTTTTTATCAGTCTACATAGAGATTGAGAAATTATGTGTTTGAACATTATAAGTATGACGCTAACCATGACTTATGTTCAAACTAGATATCGTGTGACAAGAGACTAATGTATGTTCTGTTGTTAGGCTTGTTGGACTGTACTCGTATTAATTGGGTGGTCCTAATGTCTTGCTAGCGACCAATTACAACTTGCTGGTTCAATAGAGATTTAAACCGAGTGCCAATTGATATGGGCATATCGTGTCACGCACAAGAATGCGTATGGGCTGATATTAATAATATTAATATTAGATATTAATGATTATTATTATTATTGTTGTTGTTTTTGTTGTTGTTGTTTTTTTTAAATATATGTGTATGTACATATATATAATATATATTATTGAATAATAACGACAGAATCCATATCTGATATGGATTCTGATTAGCCTTAACAAATCTTATTTGGAATCGGATCTTAAGGTCTTTGTATATGTATATAGAGGACTCTGTCTCGTATGACACAAAAAAGACAAGAGAAAAACACAGAACCTTTTTGGAGAAAACAAGTTCTCTCAGCCCTACCGTTTCAAGACCTAGCACTCTAGGCAGAAGCATTCGTGTGGATACCGGTAGAGGCTATTTGTGTCATCGCACCACCTTTGTCTGTGGATTTCGAATCTACAGAGGTAAGATTTTTGAATTTCTTTCATCAAATTAAACGAATAACATGGATCTTTGGTAGCAAATCAGAGATCAAGTTTTGTTTTTCTGCTGCATGTTTCTGGCAGTGATCTTGTCGGTTTCCTAATAGAAAAATCATTTGAACATATGCATGCATGATCCAAGTTTATAAATGAACATAGATGATAGATTTTTCAACATACATGAAGAAACCAAGAAGAATACTTGCCTTTTTTTGGAATTAGACTTAAAATGGAAAAATATTTCTTCTTTTTCCCTTGGTGGAGTTCTCGGCCTACATGGCCAAGAAATGGAATGAAATATCATTACCTTTGGAGGATGAACACTATGAAAGTTCCAAATCAATTCTTAAGAAGGCTTACCTTTGGAAGTCCTTGAAGTTTTCTTACTTTCAAAATTAAGAAAGCTCCTCCTCCAACTCTATGGGCTCACGGCCTATATGAAAAAAATGAGGAAAAGATTGAGTCTTATTGGAAGATGGATGATGTAAAGATGCTTAGAAGGATAACTTTGATTCTTACCTTGATAGCTTCTAACACTTGAAGAGTTTTTCTCTTACTTAAGCTTGGAGAATTTTTCTCTCCTTCCTTTCTTGGTGCTCACGGTTTTGGCTTGAAGAGAGGGGTAGAGATGTCATGAATTTGAAGAGGGAGAGATTTGAGTAGAGAGAAAGGAGTTTGTAGGACCTGTATTGCACTATCAGAAGGGAGGATTGAATAGTGAGTGCAGAAAAATTGGGTTTTAAAACTTTTAGTTATCAATTATTCACTTCTGAAAACAAATTCTGTTTTCAGATCCTATTTTTGATTAACTGAATGATTAGGTTCTAGACCTCCAAAAATCATAAAATTTCGTGACAATGTACTCTCAGACATTATCTATATACCATAAAAATTTGATATTAAAATTCGTAAGGCCCCGAACCAACGTTTTTACTTGGACTCTTTCACTATGCCAGAAACTTTTCCTTAAAATGAAAAATTAATTCTTATTTAATGAAAATTCTAAATGCTCTAAAATTTTTATGAAATGACCCTTAAGATGTATATTTAAAGGGTTGAAACAGTTTTTCAAAATTTCTTTGGCAAGTACATCAACCATGTTGAGGTTCTCAACCTTCGGATCTGAAAATCAGATTGCATTAGTCTAAGATCTATGAACGTTTGGATGACTTATACTTATCCAAATTCAATGAAACTTGTCTCAAATGAAACCTAAGACATTTATCTATGTTTCTACAAAGTTGGATGATTTTTGAAAGACATTTCCTATTTTTTCTGTAGCTATGAAAACAATGCAAGAACATGAATTGAAAGTAAAAAAATGCAGAAAGTAAGAACACCAAGATTTTTATACTGGCTCGGTCAAAACGACCTACTGCAGTCTTGGAGTACACCTTTTTCGGTATTCACTAATCACCAAAAATACTTTAAGACAACGGTGGCTGGAGTTATACACCAACTGCTTTAACATCCACCCTTTTTACAACGAACAACACAAACAACCAACAAAAATACCACCACCTCACTAATGAAGATTTCATCACACCTTGATCAACCTTGTACAAGAATGGGACGTGTATGAGTGGTAAAAACAAAGGCTATACAGATTATGGAATGTATGTAGAATAGGCTTAAGGCTATGTGCAAGAGAAGAAGATAGGAGGAGAAGAGAAGTCTTGCTTTGCACTTAATTGGATATAAAAATGAGTCTTGTTCTTTGTTTGGCCTTCTTGCTTGTTTTTTAGAGCGTATGGCTGGCCCCTTGGCTGAATTCTTCCTTCAAGAATGTCTGGAATGCCCTTTGAAGATACCTTGCATAGCCTTGTGACATACCATTGCTTACATGGAAAAATGTGATTGAACAAGTGATGTATCGCCTTGTTGTCACTCTATGATAGGGTCTTCATTTATCCATCTTGGCACATCAAATATGACCTGGAAACTATCAAGAAAATCTGGAAACATTTCAAATTTTGATTTCCAATCAATCATAAGTGTGATTGCCCTTCATTTTTGGAATGAATTTGAAGATAAGACACATGTAAAAATCGGCTAAGCATGTGCTGAAAACTTCAGCATTTTGTTTGAATTTTGAATCGTTTTCTTGTGTGTCTTGGTCTTCATGAATATCACCATTCATTTATGGATAATTCTCTGCCAATCATTGTGCTAAATAAGCTCCACCTAGGCTCCAAATAAGCTCATAACAGCCGCCCAACCTCAACTCACATGTGCTGAAAATCATTTTGGAATTTTGACAAATAATGATGTATTATCTTCACATATATGGTAAATTTTAATAACCATTTAACTTGGTTTTCTAGACTACTTCAAGATGTGTCTTGGATGTGTAAGACATGTCTAGGTATATGTCTCATAGTGGTAAAAACTTCCCCTTAAAATGTGTAGAAAAACGAACTTTTGACTTCTGTCAATTACGCGCTTTTTCTCCAATTAATCTCAAACCCCTTAGACATGTAAAATGTGTTATATGCCATATCATATGCATAATGTAATTTATTATTTCATCTCCAAAAGCTGAGAAAAAAATCGGCCATGTGATGCTTTAATTTGAATTTGAATTTCCAACAAATCAAGGCAAATGATAGGTAATTTATATGTATAATTATGGTATGAATTTGGAGCTATATTAGACATGTGGTACACGAATGTTTGATTATTTGAAGTGTATATAGGCTATCCATCTTTGTATGGTAAGTATGTGACATGTCGGTGATGGTTCGGTAGTCATTTGATGTGGCAATTTTTGGTTTATGGACTTGTAATATGTCGGTATATTTTTGATAACTTGATGATATGGAATGTATGACTTCGAACCTGTACTTACTCAAAACTATGATGTGTATATGGTAGCTTGATGTTGATGTAAGTTTATGATGTGTCGATGAGACGTTGGGATAGAAATATACAGCTCGTCGTTACAAGAAAAATGTATATATGTATATACCATGTATGCAGCCATGTGTGTGTGTATATGTGGAGTAGAGTATCACTTTCCATTTCAAATTTGTTGCCAAATAGGTATCTTCAAATATATCTCCGTAAGTATTTCATTTCATGAGCTAGTTAAGTTCATCTCCTTAAGCACTTCATTAAATGAACTAGTTTAGTTCATTTAACATGGCACCTAAAAAAAATAAATGTTTGCCATATGATTTAAGCCATAACGCTTCATGGCACATTAGTAAAACAATAATATACATAAGCATATAAAGCATATTTATCATTGACGCATGTCATGTAACACTTAAATCATACATTTCGAAATCACATAACATTTAAATCAAGCATTTTCAAATCACTAAAACTCCGGTTTCTCAAAAATCTCCCCCTTTTGATGATATGCAAAATAATATGTATTCATGATTTAAATATGTTATAATCTCTCCCCCTACAATCATGCATTTATAAATTTTTAAATTCACAATTTGAATTTCGTTTCGTGCTCCCCCTTAAATCAATCTCTCTCTCTCTCTCCCTTAAATCATGCTCTTCTCCCCCTTTATTTTGTAAATCATATCAAAAGCATTAGTAGCAATGAAAAGAAAGAGCGATTTATAACATATCAACAAAAATCATGCCTAATTTAGAACTTAAATTTTCATACGTGGCTTGATTAAGGGCTTTTGTGAATATGTCGCCTATTTGTGCTTTAGTACGAACATGTTCTATAATGATATCACCACTATTTACATGATCGAAGAAAATGATATCTTACGTCTATATGTCTTGCCTTAGAATGTAAAACGGGCTTCTTAGACAAGTTAATAGCACTACTATATTGTCACAGTATATGAGAATTCGATTAACAACTATACCAAAATCTTAGATTTGTTGTTTTAGCCATAGTAATTGTGTGCAACAAAGACTAATGGCCATGTATTCCGCTTTAGTGGTGGATAATGCTACAATAGCTTGCTTTCTCAAAAACCATGATATTAATGAATCAACAATAAATTGACATGTACCACTTGTGTTTTTTCTATCTATTTACATCCCCCATAATTGGCATCAGTATAAGCATGGAAGTTAAATTCACAATTTTATCGTACCAAAGTCCTAACTTGGAAGTATACTTAATGTATCGAAATATCCTTTTTTACAGCGTTACAGTATGAGACTTTAGGATTACTTTGAAAACGAGCACACATACAAACACTAAATATGAATCGGGTCTACTTGCAGTAAGATAAAGCAAAGAACCAATCATAAATCTATACAATCCATTATCAAAATCTTTTCCTTTTTCATCTTTATCATGTTTTGTGGCAACACTCATAGGGGTGGTAGATGGTTTCAAGTTTTCAAAATTAAACTTCTTAATCATGTTATTTACATATTTTACTTGACCTATGTGTATTCTTTTACTAGTTTGCTTAATTTGCAAGCCAAGAAAATAATTTAGTTCACCTGCCATAGACATCTCAAACTCGGATTTCATGCAATTTTCAAATTCTTCTACTAACGTATGACATGTAGATCCAAAAACTATATCATCAACATACATTTGAATAATGAGCAAATCCGATTTTTCATGTTTCAAGAATAAAGTACTATCGATGTTTCCTCTTTTACATCCATTTTCTAAAAGAAAAGTAGCAAAGCGATCGTACCAAGCTCTAGGTGCTTGTTTTAAACCATATATCAACTTTTACACATGATTAGGATATTTTATATCCTCAAATCTGGGTGGTTGTTTTACATGAAATTCTTCTTGTATAAAGCCTTTCAAAAATGCATTTTTTACATCTATTTGATAAAGTTTAAAATTCTTTATGCAAGCAATAGTAAGTAATAATTGTATATCTTCTAAACGTGCCACGGGCGCGAATGTCTCTTCATAATCTATTCCCTCTTCTTGATAATATCTGCTTATTATCGTTTTATCTTGTGGTCCGGGTACTAAATCATATACATCATTTATTGTAAACTGATTTAATTCATTATGTATAGCATCAATCCAAGAAGAATCATTCAAATCATCAAGCACATTCTTGGGTTCTATTTCAGAAATCATAGCATGGAATTGATTTATGTCATCTTGATCTATTCTTCTATGTGGTCGTACACCTTGAGTTATGTCGCCCATTATAAGGTCGTGTGGATGATCTCTATGCCATCTTGGTTGATTATTTTCTAAGTTCTCTTACGGTTCTAAGTGATCATGCATTTCTAGTGTGTCGTGCTCATCATGTACGCTATTTTCTTCTATATCATCCAATACGGGTTTTAGTTCAAAATCATTATCGTATTCTTTATTTATTTCAAGTTCACCAAATTCATTAAATTTCACATGAATAGATTCTAAAATTTGTCTTGTGACAGGATCATTGCATCTATACGCTTTAGAATTCACAAAATATCCAAAAAAAATGCATTCAATGGATTTAGAATCAAATTTATCTAGATTTTCTTTTGTGTTTAATACAAAACATTTACATCCAAAAACACAAAATAATCAATCTTTGGCATGCGATCATTTAAAATCTCATATGGCATTCTGTTAATTTTCTTTCTAATTAATAAATGGTTAATTATATAGCATGCACAATTTACGACTTCCGCCCACAAAAATCTAGGCATTTGATTTTTAGAAAGCATGGTTACGGATCCACCTTTTGTAACCTTTCTCAATTTCGAGAATAAGTTTGCATCACCTTTCATGTGTCTTGAGCAACCACTGTCAAGGAACCACTTATTTGCTACATCTTTTGTTTTCTGTGATCCCTGCAATGGGTAACAATCATTTAGGTTCCCTTTATTTTGGGTCCTTAAAGGTTAGTAGCTTAACCCTTTGCAAGAGTACCTTTTGGTATCCAAACTTAGGTGACATTTCTTGGTCCTACAAAAGGTGAAAAGAAAGATGAAGAATCAATATATTATATGTTGTGGTCATTTCTATTTAGCCTATGGCGGAATCTACCATTGTGAGCATAAGATGATTTTTGGTTTTGATATACATTTCTGTTTGCATATGAAGTGTGTGATCTAGGTGCATTAGTAAGACATGATTATTGCATATGCATCAAATGTTCTCTTTCATATCTATATGGTACATGATTATAATTTCCATTGATGAAAACAAGGAGTGCGATGAGATGTAATAGCTGGCTTGCTCGTTTGTATTGTCGCCTTCTTAGGCTGTACAATCGTCTTAAATACATGTGGTTCCTTAGATGAAGATGGAACAAAATTTGTAGGCTTGTTTTGTACCTAATTATCTTCAATATATCCTAATCCGGTTTTGCTAATTTCATGCTTTTGAGAAGAAATAAGACGATCTAGTATGCAAGTTCATGTATCGAATTGTTTTACTGTCTTTTCTAGGTCTGCGTTTCTTGATCTCAAATCTGAGATCTCAGATTTCATTACAGTATTCTTGGATGTCAAATATGCAATTTCAGACATTAATGAATTAATCATGCTAGACGACTCTTCTTTTGAATCGTTTAATTGACATACAAGATTTGTATTAGAAAATTCTAACAATTTTTTGTCTTCAATCAAACGTTTCTTTTCTTTTTACAAAAGAATTTATGCAACTAAAGATATTGACTAAGAAAATCATCATAAGAAGGTTCAGAATCAGAATCGAAGTCAGAATGTACCTCATTAGATGCTTTGGATGCAAAGCATACTTGAGCCGTTTCCTCTTTCGTTTCTTCACGGATGAATCACTCCGTGTTAAGGCTTTGATGGCTCTTCTTGTATTCCTTTGTTTAGGCTCTGAGACGGATCTAGTTTTTTTCCAATCCTTGTCACGGTTTTTATTCATAGTTTTGTCCTTGTTCGGGCAGTCATAGGATATATGTCCAAGTCTTCCATAGTCATAACATTTGATATCTTTATCATTATTCTTATTTTTATTTTTCTTAGATGAAGTAGTCTTAGGTTTGTTTTTAAACGACCTTTTCATAAACTTTCTTAAGCCTTTAGCCAATAAAATTTGATCTTCATTTTCCGAATCTGTGTTACTATAATCTATGCGATTAGAAGAAGTAGACATGCATTCATTTGATTTAAATGCTAAAGTCTTACCTTGATTTGAAGTTGATTCCAATTTCCTTAGAGTAAGTTTGTTTTCATATATCTTTAGTGATCCGATCAATTCTTCCATTTTTATTGACTTGGTTTCTTTGCTTTCTTCAATTGCGGTTACTTTCGGATCCCATTCGGATGGGAGGCTTCTCAATACTTTTTGGCATTTTCCCTGTGAAGAGGAAACTTTGCCAAGAGACTGAAGAGAATTATACATGTTAGTCAATCTCAAATCTATATCAACATTCGGCAATAATTTAAAAGATTCAAGCGTAGACATCAGCATATTGACATTTGACTCTTTAACTTGACTAGTACCTTCATGTTTCATTTCTAGATACCTGCACATCTTTTGAGCACTAGAATAATTTAATACACAACTCGATTCACTTTTACTCAAACCATTTAAAAGGAGTTGCATGGCCTTAGCATTCATACTCAATCTTTTTTATCTTCGATAATATATTCTTGATTAGGTTTTACAACTTCTAAAGTGACACCATCAATCGTAAATATCTTAAATGGAACAAACGGAGCATCTTCTATGATAGACCATAAATCTATATCAATAGACATAAGAAAAAGTTTCATGCAAAGTTTTTAGTCAATAAATGACTGACCGTCGAAAAGGGGAGGCATTTGGCCTGACATACCTTCTTGCTTGGTTTTGTGACTAGTGGATGCCATCTCACAAAGATTGTTATATCTCCTTGTAGTGAGTGAACCTTTCTCTGATACCACTTGTATGACATGTATAGCACCGCTAGAAGGGGAGTTTGAATGGTGAGTGCGGGAAATTTGGATTTTAGAACTTTTAGTTACTAATTACTCACTTCTGAAAACAGAATACAGATTCTGTTTTCAGATCCTGTTTTGATTAACTGAATGACCAGTATCTAGACCTCCAAAAATCATGAAATTTGGTGACAATATACTCTCAGATATTATCTGTGTACCATAAAAAATTCAGATTAAAATTCAATGTGTAATGTCCTGAACCAATGTTTTTACTTGGACTCTTTCAATCTGCCATAAACTTCTAATTAAAATGAAAAATTAATTCCTATTTAATGACAACTTTAAATGCTCTGAAACATTTATGAAATGACCCTTAATGTGTACACTTTAAAGGGTTGAAACAGTTTTTCAGAATTCCTTTGGCAAATATATCAACCATATTGATGTTCTCAACCTTTGCATATCTGAAAATCAGATTGCACTAGTCTCAGAACTATGAACGTTTGGATGACTTATACTTATCCAAATTCAATGAAACTTGTTCCAAATGAAACCTAAGACCTTTGTCTGTGTTTTAGCAAATTTAATGATTTTTTAAAAACATTTGCTATTTTTTCTGTGGCTATGAAAACGATACAAGAACAGGAATTGAAAGTAAAGATGCTGAAAGTAAGAACACCAAGATTTTTATACTAGTTCGGTCAAAACAACCTACTCCAGTCTTCGAGGATACCTTTCTCGGTATTCACTAATCACCAAAAACACCTTAAGATAAGGGTGGATGGATTTATACACTGACTCCTTTAATATCCACCCTTTTTACAATGAACAACATAAACAAGCAACAAAAATTCCACCACCGCACTAATGAAGGTTAGATCACACCTTGATCAACCTTGTACAAGAATGGGACGTGTATGGGTGGTAAGCTAATACAGATTATGGAATATATGTATAATAGGCTTAAGGCTATGTGCAAGAGAGGAAGATATGAGAAGAAGAGAAGTCTTGCTTTGCACTTGATTGGATATGAAAATGAGTCTTGTTCTTTGTTTGGCCTTCTTGTTTGCTTTTATAGAGCGTATGGCCACCCCCTTGTCTGAATTCTTCCTTAAAGAATGTCTTGAATGCCTTTTGAAGATACTTTGTATAGCCTTGTGATAAACCATAACTTACTTGGCGAAATGTGATTGGACAAGTGATGTGTCTTCATCTTGTTGTCACTCTATGATAGGGTCTTCATTTATCCAGCTTGGCACATCAAATATGACCTAGAAATTATTACAAAAATCTGAAAACATTTCATATTTTGATTGCTAATCAATCGTAAGTGTGATTGCCCTTCATTTTTGGAATGAATTTGAAGATAAGACACATGTAAAAATCGGCCAAGCATGTGCTAAAAACTTCAGCATTTTGTTTGAATTTTGAATCCTTTCCTTGTGTGTCTTGGCCTTCATCAATATCACCATTCAATTGTGGATCATTCTCCACTAATCATAATGCCAAATAAGCTCCACCTAGGCTTCAAATAAGCTCATAATAGTCGCCTAATCTTAGCTCACATGTGCTAAAAATCATTTTGGAATTTTGACAAATAATGATGTAGTATCTTCACATATATGGTAAATTTTAATCACCATTTAACTTGGTTTTCTAGAATAATCCAAGATGTGTCTTGGATGTGCAAGACATGTCTAGGTACCTGTCTCGTAGTGGTAAAAACATCCCTTAAAAAGTGTAGGAAAACAAATTTTTGACTTCCGTTGATTACGCGCTTTTCCTCCAAACCCCTTAGACATGTAGCATGTGTTATACACCATGTAATATAAATAATATAATGTATAATTTCAGCTCCAAAAGACGAGAAAAAATCGGCCATGTGATGCTTTGATTTGAATTTGAATTTCCAACAAGTCAAGAGAAACGATAGGTAATTTATCTGTATAATTACGATATGACCTTGGGGCTGTATTAGGCATGTAATCCACGAAATTGTTGAGCATTTGAAGTGTATATAGGCTGACCATCTTTGTATGTTATGTATGTGATATGTCGGTGATGGTTCGGTAGTCATTTGATGTGACAATTTTTGGTTTATGGACTTGTGACATGTCGGTATATTTTTGTTAACTTGATGACATGGAATGTATGACTTGGAACCTGTACATACTCAAAAATATGATGTGTGCATGGTAGCTTGATGTTGACATACATTTATGTGTGTCAGTGAAACATCGGGATAGAAATATATAGCTCGCCGTTACAAGAAAAATGTATATATGTATATACCATGTATGCAGCCGTGTGTGTGTGTATGTGGAGTGGAGAATCATTTTCCATTTCAAATTTGTTGCCAAATAGGTATCTTTAAGTATATCTCTTTAAGTACTTCATTTGATGAGCTAGTTAAGTTCATCTCCTTAAGCACTTCATTAAATGAACTAGTTTATTTCATTGTACATGGTACCTGAAAATAGTATAAACACAATAAATGTTTGTCGTATGCTTTAAGCCTTAACGCTTCATAGAATGTTAGTACAACAATAATATATATAAGTATATAAAGCATATTTATCATGGACACGTCATGTAACACTTAAATCATGCATTTCAAAAACACGTAATATTTAAATCATGCATTTTCAAATCACTCAAACCCCGATTTCTCAACAGAGTTTACTTGATCTGTGATGAGAGGAAAATGGAAGGATTAAATGTAAGTTGATGAAGGTGGAATGCTCTTCTTTTTTCTTTTGGTTTGGCCGAAATGGTGAAGGGAGGAAAAGGAATTTCAATCTTTTTGCTTTGTGAGGGAAGGAGAGTGTCTTGAGAGTAAGAATGAAGGTGGAAGTGGAGAGAGAGTTGGGATTTGGTTGAAATGAGAGAAATGGAGGAGTTGGAATTTCGTTGAAATGAGAGAAATAGAGGAGTTGGAATTAAATGGAATGTTTCTTCCTTCACCCCTTGATATGGCTGAAAATTACAAGTAGTAGGGAAAAATAGGAGAATCTCATCGTGGTGTCTTGTTTGGGGAAGAGGAAGAAGGGTGGCGTAAGACATGCATGAGCAAATATTGGTTGGGAGGATTGACATGACATAAAGGGTGAATAAGTGGAGTGTAAGAATCTTGCCTTGTCTTCTTGCATGAATGTTGGTTGGTTAGAAAAAAGGGAAGAAATGAAAGATGAAGGAAGTGGAGTGGAAGAAAAGAGAGTCTTGTCTGCTATCTTTCTTATGTGACCGAAATTTTCAGGAGGAAAAGGAAAAGTGGGGAATTTCATCATGGAGAAAAGAAAGTAAAGTGATGGTGGATAATTTGCATGTGTTTTTTTGTTGGGGAAGAAAGGGGTGTTGTAACACAAATTCCTTCATTTTTCTTGTTTATGTGGTGGCCAATTGGACTAACAGAAATGAGGATGCTTAGGAATATAAAGGAGATGACATATGGGACTTGTTGGAAGAAAGTGGGTATAAAGTGTACATTTGCAATTTTCCAAAGATGATGTAGGATAAATGATGGGGGGATGAAATAGGAATAAAATAATATCCCCACTTAAAGTTAGGGTGACCTGGTAGGGCTTGGTGAGGGTAGAATAGGATAAAAATTTGTTCATTTCATTTCCTATCCATTTACTTTCCTTTTTCTTGTATTTAATTGTAGAAGAAAATTTATGTATTCATTATAATCTTCATTTAATTATTCTCCAAGATTATTGGTCACCTAGTGTTTATTATTTACTTTAACGTGTAGTAAAATTTCACTTACACCGCTTATCGCGGTACAACATTTATGCTTATTTCTATTCGGCATGCCTTATCTTAATATCATAAACTCCTTGTTTTACATTCCTAACGGCTCGGGGGTGCAGGTCGTAATATTCCTCCCCTCTTACAATAAGTTTCGTCCTCGAAACTTGTGAGCTCAGTCCTAATCCGCTGCATAGTATCTTTCTACTGTATTCACCCCTGTCGCATGTCACGAATATTATCCGTAATCCAGTATACTGAATCCGTATTCGGACATTTTTTCTATAATCATAACTTATGTGACTTTATAGGGTTATTTTGGTCGTCAAAATTTTTGTTTGCAAAGTATTGTGGTTAAAACTATTTTATAATATTTGGAGTCTACTAATCGTGAATGTTTTGAACGCATTCCCCTTTTCTTTTCCAAATCGAAATTAGATTTTGAAAATCACCTTTCGCTCGGTTACTCAGGATAAGATGTTCAACTTAGATTGCCCAATTCTATCAGAGTACATCAAAACTAAAAACTTAGGACATCCTAATTCCCACACTTGCGTTGTGCTGTTCTGATCAATCGTTTTCCTTATTTGATTATTCCAATGCAAGTTCTAACTCAGTTAAATTCCACCTGCATGATAACTCTTCACTATCCATGCTTACTCTTGTTTCGATTCAAGCCTATTTGGTTCAAGCCGGAACAATCTCGATATTTGTGCTTGTTGTGTCAATTTCACCTATCCCAACGGTTATAATAATTTTCTTATCCTACTTTGTTTACCATTTGGTATGCGCTTCTTATTACCGATCAATTTCACTAAGGAAACTATCTTTGACCTATTTTGGTAGTGCTATCATTAACACCTTATTTGCGTTACCACTCCTTATCGAATACGTGGCTGACGTCGTTGTTCCCATTATTAATAAAGCGTTTGTTAGGAATTCTCATCCTATTAAACCAAATCATCTTTTAGCAGTTACTGTTTGCACTTAGTCAGTAGACAAGATTCCAACACTAATAACACTAATCGCGATTAAATTGTGTAATTAAACATAACTGTTACGGTATCCAGGGCATTGGGAGCTTCTGAGTTAGTCATATTATGAACTTGGGTGCTGGCTCGTGATTTCCCTCTATGGCTGTTCTTCTCCTGGTGGCCCACTTTTCTTCTCCAGGCAGTCTCTAATCATGTGTCAAGTCCTACTGCATCTAAAGCACTCACTGGTCCTCATGCGACACACACCAGTGTGCTAATTCTAATGCTTCTGACACTTCTGAATAGTTGATGGCAGTGGATGCTGCTGCTGCCGAAACTACGAATGAGGCTTAAAGGGTTATTGCTGCTGAGATCTTTCAACTTCCATCCGGTAATATTTGACCCATTGTCTGGACTGATCATTAGTATTCTCTCAAAGCCTTTTGTCTCTCACCGTCTTGTTTCGCCGCAACATGACGTGCTCCACTCGGTAGCAAGCACTCAATAATTCCCAAAAGTTTCTTGGGTTTACATTCACTATCCAAGTTTGGGTCTGAGAGTTGAGGGTGCATTTGAACTTACATATCTTGAGTTTCTCGTCCATCATTGTCAAAGGAACATATCGACTCAATGTGGTGAATCATTAGTATACTCAGAAATCGTGACACCCGGTTCATGCTTTAGAGACTCAAATTTCCTAATCCCTTGGATAATCACTGGCGGTGGGAATAGACTGGTAAAACCCATCTAGAAATCTCATCCATGTAACAGGTCGGGGCAATGGCTAGATGTTAGTTTCCCACCACTGTTTGGCTTCCCTAATCCAGAATAGCCAAATAACCTATGCCTTCATCTCATCAGGTATCTGTATCAACTCGAACCCTCTCTTGACTTCATCCAACAATTTCTCGCCCTTATCCGAATCAGGCCCTCCCTCAAAGCTCGAATCTCGCACTCTCTTAAGCTCCATGAAAAATAAACCAATGATCATCTGAGGCTGTAGGGGTGGGAGCGGTGGTATAGCCTGCGTAGTTCTGACAGCCTGACCAAGGTGTATCAGTACGTCGAGAAATTCCTGCGTGATATTTCTTGGGGCATGTATCGGTGGTGATGAAACATGCTCCTGTGGCGGTGGTACACGCTCTGCAGTTAGTGGTACCTACTGGGGGCGAGGCAACTGAGCGTGTCTATCTAATCGCGGTCTCCTTCGGGGTCGCGATGCCATCCTATCAAAACAGTCATATCACTATAATTAATTCAAATAATATCATAAGTTTGAGTGTTTTTATTCGTGTTCCGAGATAAGCAATCTAAGTGTTATGACTCCAAACTAATTTATATGGTATTAAGTGAAGACAATGTTATTCTAGTCATTACTATTGAACCATTCTATGGGATTTAATCTAAAGCCGTCACACATAGTCTGAAATCATAACTTAGAATCTACGATCTCAACTTAAGTTCTACGATCATAACCTAAGTATATGTCGTTTCTTACTTTATGTTTCCTGTTGTGGATCTAGATCCTTGGCTCTGTTACCACCTGTAGTGGCCCGCCCGAGACTAGGTTCTCGACACGATGCACCTATTTTACTCTACTATGAGAAGTACAAGGCATCGATATCATCTATATACAAGAAGATACAAACATGTATTGAATAAAGGAAGCATCATAAAATAGACAAAGAGAAATCTACATACATCGTACATCATAAACTATCTCTGAATACCTCATGAGTGTCATCAGTACATAAAAAGATATGAATACATGTGTGAGATAACAAAGTACAAAATCTAGATCAGCTGGCCCACTAGACTACTCACGGGTATCCTACCCTTGGCTCGTCATCTACGAAATCCAACTCCTGACCTGAGGCTCTTCATGATGGTAAAAATAAAGAGTGAGCGATAACGAATCGCCCAGCATGTATGTCCATCGGGGTTCGTCATGTGGATCATGAATAAAAGATGGGGTGATAAAATTAATACAGTACAAGTAAAGAACATATCACGTCTCCGTTTATGAATAAAGTGACATATCAGATAAACATGGGTTAACTGTATAAAATGCGAGAAATAAAGTCAAAGAAGAACTTATATAACTTTCATATTATCTCATTGATTACTTGTTCATTACGCTTATAATCCGTTTCTTATGCTAAGTCCCATTTGGTTATGTTCATGTCACGAATCACTCTATATAATTTCATCTTAAGTCCACTGATAGCCTAGGTATGTCTCCCATAGGGTTACTCGGAAGATATGCATATGCTCAATAAAGTTGTAACATGACTCTTTTTCATAAACATTTCAAAACGTAACATTTTTGTAACTTTCATTTCAAGACTATTTAAAACTTGGTTGTAACACTTTTCATGTACAAACAATATCACACGACATGTCGATTGATTTCTCATATGGTCACATATACCGATATGAATCCCATGTTCGAAACATGGTGTTACATCATACGTATATGGAATAAATGTAATATCTATAAGGCAGAGATCTCTTGTCCCGGACAAGTGTTACACTCGGCCAATAGGGTAGGGAACATATGCCTATGACACCAATATTTCCTAGGTTCCAATGCCATGTGGCACATCGGGTAACTGTACATACTGTTTGCCCCTAACATCTTCTTTCCTACACCTGATGTCAGGCCGGCCTCCAATCATAACATATCATCATATAACATATTGTATCATGTCATCATAAACATATCATATAAAAGTTGTTAGAATCAATCTCCTCGTGGTATTGTTCGTTTAAAATCCTTTTGAAACGCATCGCATGATGGAAGCATTTCCGTCAAAATTTGTCGCGTGAGAAACTCTTTACGTTTTTAAAACTTTGACTCGTATAAGCATGCATATGGGTTCAGTTTTGTCTCGTTTTACACATCTAAAATTTTCAGCACTTAATGTCCAATATTTAGCCCATGTTTCATATCATATATTTAAGTGAAATGCCGTTGTTATCCTTTCTAAAGCCATCGGTTTTGGGTACATAAAAGCCAACCCACTTTTTGGCTTTATCCACTATAATCTTTATCATAATTTGTCAAATTCTCATTTTATTTTATGGCCTTTTAAAACAGCCCATTTTAGCCTGGTTATGTATCATCATTTCCTTAGTTTTACATATTTAACATGTCATTCATTTAACAACTTACATTATGTTATACAAAATATTCACAAATACATATCATCAAACAAACTTCAAGACAACCTCATTGGTATACTTATACACATACTTAGCCAAAAATATATATTAGACATATAACACATTTTTCATCATTTAAGACCAACATCATAGATATGTAAGGGTGTAGATATGGTAATAACTCTTTTGGTAAATTTATGGGTGTATGGCTGAAAGTTGAGGGGCCATCCCAGATAAATTCCCACCACTTAACACCCCAACATGTTATGTATATGAACATGCAACTTGATGTGGTGTTATATGGCATGAAACATACATGAATTGAACACTTTGCTTCATGATCATGCACCACACTTTTCATTCCAACATATTTAAGATCATGCATGCTAGTTTCCATCAGAAACATAAAGTTAAGAACCATCATCATGATGATAATCATGATGAAATTAACATGCAAATACATATGATGATGGAAACCATAAAGGCACACATCCTTAGGACTTGATCATCCAGAATACACATCAAAATGATAGTGATGAAGTATGCCTTAAGTGGCTTCCCAAAACAACCCACTTAAGGATGTTTTTGACTGAAAATGACATGATGATCATCAAAGAAACAATCTTTGATGGCCAAACATTATAGCATAAATTATGATGCCTCACAATCATGCTAAATCATGACTATCAACATGCATAAACGCTAAAAATCATGGAGAAATATATATGTGATGATCATCATGAAAACATACAAACAAAATGAAGCAAAGTGTGGTTCTTAATACACTTTTTCAAGAAAGTGTGACATGTAACCAACATTTTTCATGAAATGAGACATGCATGCCTAATCTTCTACTATATGTGACATGCATACACATATGAGGCCTAAACATATATAAACTTCACATGCATGACATTTTTACATATCATCTTAGTCTTAAGCATGCCTACAATCAAGAATCAACACAAGCCTTCACATAAGAGGCATGCAAGAACACTTTTTACATGTTCATAGTGGAAAAATCATTTGAACATATGCATGCATGATCTAAGTTTTCTCTCTTTCATTAAGGGGACAATTTGGGGTTGGTTAGTGGGGTGGAAGACGTCATTATGATGTCTTGGAAAGTTGATGGAAGAAGATAGGAAGTGGTTAGTTGTCTTGTAGACAACGGAGTGAAAAAAGAGAGAAAGAGAGAAGAAACATTTTCTCCCCCTTGGAGGGTAGTGGCGGTCAAATGGAATGGGAAGGGAGTGGTTGTGGCTTAATTGAAGAATGTAAGAGGGTTGTAAGAAGATGTAAGAGAGTGGGAAGCTTTTTGGTGAATGGAATGATGGTTTCTTGTGGAAGAAAATCTTCTTCCCTTTTATATTAGCTATGGCTGAATTTAAGGAGTGAGAGTGGGTAGAATATTACAAAATTTTATCATTTGGTTTCTACACAATTTTGTACACTTGGTATTTTGTAGGGATAATTTTGTAACCACAATTTCCTTCTTCCTTTTTATTCTTAAATGGCGCCATATATATATATATATGTATGTATATGTATATATATATGTATGTATATGTATATATATATGTATGTATATGTATATATATATGTATGTATATGTATATATATATGTATGTATTTTTTTTTGGTGAAAGATGGGCGGCACCATCCGGTCGTTTTATTAATTAAATATTCTTACTTGCGGCGTGTGTAAACATATATATATATATATATCTTTTTCTTCTTTGACAAGTTATTTAATTATGTCCTACTTTATTTTTCTTTTATTTAAGTGGTTTTAATTTGTTGTGTCATGTATTTTATTGAATTTAATTTTTGTCTACCGACTTAAGTTGTTACCGATTAGTTTATCATATGTTCGACAATGTTACCTGGTTTCGTCGTATATTGACCTATTGGTTACTTTATCGTTCGGTTATTTTTCCGATCGTTTCTATCCCAATATATATTACTGATGTCCTATTAAATTTCTATTTAAGTTTTTATTCCACCAAAATTTTATCGATATCGAACTTTTACTTTTTTTTTCTATTATCTTATTTCTTTTTCTATCGACCCGGAAATGCTGGTCGTAATACTTCTCTACTTTAACCACCTCGCCTGTCAATTCATCTATCCTTCTGTAATGTATATCCCAAATGCATAAAACTCACACTCAAGTGAATCTCTTGGCCTATCAGTTTCACACAAGCTTCCAATGTTATTCTTTTGCTGCTCAAATTAAATTTCATATCCTCTATCTTCTTTCGACTCAATTTGAAACCATTTTGCTGTAGTCTCTCATGCTAACATTCCAACTTATCATTAACTTCTTCATTAATCTCACATACTAATACAATGTCATCTACAAATAACATGCTTCTGTATTGAATGTGTCGAGATGAGCTCATCTATAACTAAACAAATAATCAAGGACTTAGTGAGGATCATTGATGTAAATACACTGTAATAAGAAAATCTGAGTTTAGTCCTCCTAGAGTCTTTACTTTTGTCATCGCGTTCTCTTACATGTTTTTGATAATTTATATATATATGCTACTTTAACATCTTTCTTTTCAAGCATTTTCTAAAATATGTTACGGAGGAATTCTTGTTTAGTTCTTACATCAAATTTTCAGTTGTTGCATTCGACGATATGCTATATTCGAAGTCTTAGTAGTATCTCTCGACCCTCTTGAGAAGTAATTTCGAAGAAAACATTCTAGGATAAATAACTTACAAGAGACAAAGAAAAATTCCTCTAAACGCAGAATTTCATAAATTAAGTTTACTTATAACACCTGAACCATACGCTATGACTTAATAAACAGAATCCAAGTTTCCCAAATGAAGTAAAACGGCAAAAGGGCGACAGCACCTTCAGTTATTGCGTGTGACAGAAGTCTAAATATGACAATTGTATGCAACCAGAAGTGAATCAATTGCGACATAGAAAGTCTTGGCGTACGAAATATAGTCTATAGAGATTGTATAACTTGGAACTACAGAGGTTTCCTGCATGTAATGATGGCAAATTTAATAACACCCTTCCTGTATCCTTCAATCATCAATGGCATTGCCAATGCTCCTTTAATCGTCTTCCAGCCTAAGGAATAATTTCAAATCATCAAAGGGGAGTAAAGGAATTCAGAAACAAAAAACAAGAAACAGTAATCACAATAACAGCAGCAGCAGAAGAAATCCAATAGAAACGCATCGCCTGGAGCTGTTGAACATAGTACTCACCACTCCTGACCAATGATGTGAGACCCTTCCAAGTCAATGCGGATTTGATCACTGCTGGCCAGAACGGGGCAACATACTCAGACCAGTCTGCAGCCTTAATATCCTAGTAGAGTAGTGCATACAATAGTTTAGTTAAGGGCAACATAACTGGTAACCTTACAATGATGCAACACTCCAGTTGCCAAAAATGATGCAATAAGACTGAGTAGGAAAGTAATGTAAATACCTCAAGGGACAGAGATTTGAGTAAACCCACATAATCAGCTGTGGAGCACCATGCCGGTAGAAAGAATGAATCACAAATCTTGCTGAGTAACTTTTGCTCTTCCAGATTTAGGCATTGTTCAGATGGTGCAAGATCTCTGTGGCACCACGTCACGATAATAATTGTAGCACCAGGAGCTGCTACCCTTGCCAACTCACCAACAAACTACATGATTTGAACTAGTCGATCAATGTACGTGTTCGAAAATAAGACGAAATTGAAAATCAGGGCATACATATTTCTGAGGTGGCCAAGACTAGAACCTTTTCGAGTTTAATCTTCGTCTGAGGTGGCAAAGAACAGAACCCTTGCCACCTCTTCGACGAAAATGAAAACAGGGAATGAATGAAAGCTAAGGAGAATGAGAAGAGGTGGCAAATAATAGAACCTTTTCTTTGTTAGGCATGTGTTCTCCACTCTCCATGGACCAAACCAGATCGAATTGCCCATCTGGAAATGGTTGAGCTAAGGCGTCTGCCACTTGAAAGGAAACCTGCAGTTTTTGATGATTAGGAAGCAAAGATAGAAAGACTTATAATTTCATAGAAGAGATGAATTGCTTAGGCATTCTTTTCCATGAAAACTGGAAAGGTGAGAGGTTCGCAGGAAGTTGGAATTTGGCCAGTTCACTTGTTGCATAGTTACACTAATTGCATAACATGTCTGTGTAAGCAATTTTTCGAGTTACACTAACTACATTTTTTCTTTCGCTTTTCCACTTCCTTTTGAGTTGGCAGTTTTCCTTATAACAAACAATTTAACTAAAAGTAAGTCTGAACAAGTAGTTTCTATTTTTATTAGAGTTACACATACTTTTCCTTGACCTTGAAATATGATGGAATAAAATAAAATGACTACCTAAATTGGTTGTACTTCTTATATTGTGAAATAGCAGTTGATTGACACAGTTTGACGCAATTTTTATTATGGGTCATCGGGAAACAAACTCTGTGTGTTTCTAACACATGCATATGGTTGCATACATCGGAACCCCCCATACCTCGCTATAGATGGAAGCCTCTAAGTCAATAAGATAATCACAAGTATAGACGAAGTCCAATTTCAGTTACAGATAAGATCTCAGATAATATAGCAATGAATGAAGCATGTTACAAGATAATCACAAGGATAGACTAAGGAATATGAGTAAGAAGCGGAACATAACCTTTCCGGGAAAGCGTAGCATCAGGGCTTACCTTGTCTCCTAATCCTTGGGCATCAGCAAGAGCTTGGGCTCTTTCGGCCTGCACAGGGCTTAGGGTAATGCCTTTACTTTGTGCTCCGAATTTCCTTGCTAAATATCTGGAGCTGCCACCTATACCACATCCAACATCGACAATGCACTTCGGCTTTTTGGTTGGTTCATCTACAAATCACAAAAATAGGTGATGCATATTCTTTTCTCACTAAACAGAACAAAAAGACAGACAAAAAGCGTCCCGGGTGCAGGAGGCTCCCGCATTTGTACATGATCCGAAAAGGAGCCGGACCGCTTCACGATCTGAAGTAAGCAGCCTTACCCTGCACTTTGTACAAAAGGCTGTTTTCGTGGTTCGAACTCGTGACCTCACGATCACAAAGCAACAACCTTAATAGTTGCTCCGAAGCCCGCACCACACAAAAAGACAAACAGAGAGGAGTAAAATCGCCATGGTCACCATCAGGTTACAAAAACCAGTAAGCAGGTAATAACAAAACAAAAAAAGAAAAACGAACGCTTATGCATATAGGCCTAAGTAAAGATAGAGAACATCACTTCTTTTTAAGGATAACGAAATGCAACTAACAATGTGGATCAGCAAGTACAGAGCACAAGATTTTAGAGCAAACGACCCCGTCATTATTAGATAATCAGTAGTGACATTTTTCTCCCTAGAACTATGTGGACCATTGTATTACAAAAAGAAAAAATGTGGATCGTTTTTTAAGGTCCCAAGGAGCAGGCACTGCCGATGTAACACTTGCAGGAATTTGACTGATCAAAATCTTCGAAATCTGGCGTATTACTTGACTCTATGATTAAAACCACTGGAGCATAAGCTTGATCATCTTTAAACACAAAAAGGTAGAGACAACTTTTGCCCTATTTTTTCCTGCTCAAGTTGTTATTTGCGCCTTTATTTGATCATTTTCATGGAATCCTATAGTTGATTTTTTTCGTCCAGCAGTTGAATAAGGACTAGTCACACATTCACAAAATGCTTCTTTTTCGTTCAAAGATGTTACTTAAAGCTAGATACTTCCAATGGAACTTGTCTATATGAATCAAATACTAATTTGATAGCAGGACGTGCTTTGAAGCAAATGGTAATGTTGATGAGGTGTGACCTTAAGGTCATGGGTATGAGTCGCGAAACAGCCTCTTGCACAAAGTGCAGGGTAAGGCTGCGTAAATCAGATCACAAAGCGATCCGGCGTAAGGTAGACTGCATATATCAGATCACAATGCGATTTGGTGCGAGGTAAGATTGTGTACATTAAATCATAAAGCAATCCGTTTTCTCCTGAGACCCTGCACAAATATGGGAGCCTAGTTCACCGGAAACACCCCTTAATAATTCGGTAGCAGTTTCTACTTATGAAAAACATCTCACACGACATGGAGTATACATAATTACAAGCATAAAACATGTGATCATAAGATACCCAGAAGTGGGATTGTTCCGCAGCCCTCTTGTCCAAAAAATGCTCTCTTGACTCCAAAGGCCACGGAATAATCACACAAAAACTGACCCAAGATTCTCTGCCTTGTGATCACCAAATAGCATAAGCAATAGCAATATGAACCGATTATGTAAATGCATTACCACAAACAGAAGCAAAATGGAGGGCCTCCTCAATCATCCGAATTTGAGCTGAGCGATGATCCGCGAGAGAGACAGTAGAGCCAGAATCATAGAATCCATGGTGCATATGATCTCCCCATATATTCTCCCACATAGTAGACGACTCATCATAGAACTCTGCTATCCCCTTCCTCAGCTTCTCCATCTTAGCATTGCCTTCTCTATCCACATCCATGTCCAATCCAATCCCTGAGCTCCCCATTGCTGCATTTGTACCAATTGTTTTTAACCACTAGACAATAAAAATAAGAGTTTTTCTTGTGTCCCATTGGCACAATAAAAGAATTTCCAGCTGACCAGACACAAGAAAAGTCTTAAAAATCTTCTGTTCGATGAAAAACATGGTGTCCATCTAATACACGAATATGACTTGAACAATGACTTAAACAATGACATCTCTCTCGAAAACTTGCACAATTGTTAACAAAACATACACAACACCATTTTAGAAAAATCTATCTAATATTTGTCACATCTACACAGCAGAACTACACTGCATGTTCTTCTGGTTATAAGCAAAATAATAACTCAACATAAAATCATCTCTTAGCCTCAACATATAAAACATGATACTCCCAGCATTCTAAAAATATTGTCACAGTTGACTTGAATTTTAATGAGTTTAGACAATAGTTCTGGAACAGAGAGAGGAAGTAATGGTTTGGAGATGGCAAAAAAAAAAAAAGAAAAAGAAAAAAGAAGGGCCGAGTACCTTGAATAGTATGAGTGAATCTAAACCGTGCAGGATGAGAAAGAAATACAGAAACTGGCTTTTGACGGAGGGATGAACTTATAGGAGGCAACTGTGAGTGATTTTTGCTAAAGTTAATAAACAGACAGCAGAGAACAATGAAGAATAGTCAGACAAAGAAACTGACCAGAAAAGGAGAGTGGCAGCCAGGAATGGTTGTGAAGATTTTGTGTGTATTAGCAGCAACCATTGCTGTTTAATTTGAGTTATACGGGGGTGGCAGTTGAGATTCAGGCAAATTGTTGAAGGAGAGAGAAGGAATGGCAAAACTTACAGCCAATGCTTTGTTATCTTGTTAGCTGGGAGTAGTTACTATAAAAGGCAATTTTGTCCCCCCAACTCCATTGTCTGGTTCGGTAGTATTATTGCAATAATGGCAATTTTTCTTCTACAAGTTTTCACTTTACCTCGAAAGAGAATAATTTTAAAAGGGAAAACGGCATCTGCCTCTTTTTTGTTTGGGCCATTTACTTATAACCTCTTTCATATTTAACAGGGTTAAAGGTAAGTTGCCCACATGCCATAGTTTAACTAGTACTCGGATGATAAAATACATTCACGGTTGTTAGTTCTAATTTTGATAGTTTTATGTGTTTAGGCCCTGCCGTCAGCTCTTCATACCGGAGCGAATTTGGAATCACACACCTTATGAGCAGTAAGTTTTGAACATCTCACCTAAGAAGCCACTAAATAACTTGATTTACATCTTTCACAGAACCTATTGAAATTGAGACGGTTGAGGCTTTCAGAGTCATCGTATATCATTTTCATCCAAAGTTAATGGTAAGTCGTCACATCCAAAGTTAATGGTAAGTCGTCACTTTCGAATTTACTCATATAGGTAAGTTCCATCCTAATGAATTTATGCTGGCATTTTGCTCCTTTTTCTAAATAAAGGCAAATGTTTAAAAACTATTACTGTTATATGTTTCGTTTTTTAACTTGACTTACGATCTTGCTTTCTTTATGCTACCGATATGTTATTATTTACCCAAAACTCTTGTTAGAGTATAAATATTTTAGTGAATTTAAAAGATGTATGAAAATAATAAAAAAGATTGATTTACTCTTGAAACGGTTAGAAACAATCGATCCTGTACCAAGACGTAATCGTTCGGTGTGTGCGTATGAAAATAGTAAACGTTAAACCAAACCCAGGGCGAGTCGATGACTCTGTCCTTAAGACGTATTGCTCCGGTATACTGTGCCTAACCGGCGTTAGCAACCGTCTCCCAGGATACAACGGGTACCTGTTCAGTTGAGCGGCACTGCTGAACCTGAACTACAGCGAACCTTCGAGTGTCCTGACTTCTCTTGGACGTGATGCAGAAAGTATGAAGACGAATGCAGAAAGCGACGAATGCGGAGGATCAGTGTGTGTTCTGATCGCACACCCTGCCTCTATTTATATAGGGGAGTCGGTTGGAGAATCAGTTATGCAGATGGATCTGTGACCGTCAGATCAAAACCGTAGATGAGCCAGAACCGTCGGATGAAAACCGAAGCGTCATCTGTTGGGGATTTGAACCGTTCAAATCTCAGCCGTTAGATGAAAACAGAACTGCACAATTCAACTTAGAGCGTCGGTGAAAACCACATTCGGTTGGGCGGTTAGGTCAGTCTGAATTTCAGCCGTTGGATCAAAGCTGCCTTTTCCGCCACCGTTAGATCAAAACCGTTTGATCTTATCGATTTAGAAGGAGACCGTTTAAATTATAACCGTTCAATTTAAACCATAACCGATCGTTTAAATGCCTAATCTGCAATTTAAACCATAACCGTGATTTGATTTAAACTCAACCGCGGTTAACGTACATACGTACTAGACCGGACCCTGAAACAGAGAGCATTTGGGCCGCTGTGCAGCTAAGCCCGAAGCCTTTTAACTATTTATAAAAAATAATTAATCCAAAAGCCCAAATAAATTTTCTCTAAAAAGATAGGAACCGGCCCGGCACACGAGCACACGAGCCGATCCGAGCCAGCCGGCAGCGGCGGCGATGCGCGTGCGTGCGTGTGTGCACGTGTGGCACTTTCTAGGTCTTCTCTCCGGTCAAAAACTTCTTATGCCCCAAGGGCACATCTAAAGTGTCCATTCTAGCCATTTATAAGGTAGCTTAATGAGTTCAATTGTCCAATGTGGTATTCCTCCATAAGGGTGATGTGGCCTGCTAAGAATAGGACACATCACCCATTAAATCATGTTTTCCATCTACTTTGAGCATTAATTTCTCATTCATCCGGTATCGTAATTGAGTGATTCCAAAGCCTAAAATTAACTACTCGTTACGTAGATAATTAAGGGCTTATTAGTTTCTATTTTTCATTAACGAAAACTAATTATAATTAAGTTCAAAGTATCTTGCTAAACCAAGTTTTGCAACCTTCCTTAATGGGCCAAAGCCCAAACTTTAATTCCTCCAACAATCCCCCACATGAATGAGAATTAATGCAAATGCAGACGCAGACTCTAAAGAGAAGTCAGACAAGAAAATGTTGCATCGAAAGAGGTAGCTTCTGGCTTTGAACCTTTCATAGTGATGTACCATCGGATTCACTCGTCTAATTAGTGACTTGATGTCTTGAACCAGTCAGCCTTTGCTGTGAACCTAGACAATGATACTCACACAACATTTCCTTTAACACCCTTTTAGTTCTCATGGTTGTGTTCGTTTTGGCCATGAATAACCTGGTTTCAGATAGTGTTTTAGAGAAATCTTGCCTCCCAAACTTCTCATAGAAGCGGCCCCCACTTCACACTTACATAGGTGATTCCTATCAAGAGTATTCTACCATATCCCACTTGATGTATCAAGATATAGGACATCATTAAAAGCCTTAGCTTACCCTAAATATTCTCTACAGACAGCAATTTTATGTAACGGAATGAGTAAGTGCTAAACTGAAACTTCATAACTTAGTTGTCCCATTGAACCAAGATTCTGGGATCTCCAGTCAACAAGGTTGGGTTAACCATTACAAAGATTTTTGCATTATAGGCTTTAGTCTCATTCCGTTTGTCAAAATTGACATCCGATCTCTAGGCAAGCCTTTTGTAAGCGGATCCGCAAGATTCTCCATTGATTTTATGTAATCAATGGAAATCATGCCATTAGAGATCAACTGTTTAATGGTGTTATGTCTCCGACATATGTGTCGTGACTTACCATTATAGATGCTTCTTTGAGCACGTCCTATAGCTGACTGACTATCATAGTGTATGCTAATAGGAGCGATTGGCTTAGGCCAGCATGGAACATCTTCTAGGAAATTTCGAAGCCATTCAGCCTCTTTCCCAGCTTTATCCAGTGCTATAAACTCAGCTTCCATAGTGGACCGAGCTATGCGCGGTTGTTTTGTGGATTTCTACGACACAGCAGCACCACAACACTGAATAATATCCACAGGTGGCTCCGAGTCCTTACTGTCCGATATCCAATTTGCATCGCAATATCCTTCTAATACTGCTGGATATCTTGTGTAATGTAATCCAAGGCTCATTGTGTATTTCAGATACCTCATCACTCTATTTAGAGCTTTCCAATGATCATCACTTGGATTACTAGTAAACCTGCTCAATTTGTTTACTAAACAAGCTAAGTCTGGTCTTGTACAATTTGTTATGTACATCAGACTCCTGATTACCTGCGAGTATTTTAATTGAGCTACAGGTTCGCCTCGATTTTTCCTTAAGTGTATACGTAAGTCAAGTGGGGCCTTTATTGGTTTTGTTTCAAACATGTTGAATCGTTTGAAAACAGATTCGATATAATGAGTTTACGACATAACAAGACCATCAGTTATCCGAGAAATTTTAATTCCTAGAATAACATTGACAACCCCCATATCCTTCATATCAAAATTCCTGTGTTAACATCTTTTTTGTATTCAAGATGAT
Organism: Eustoma russellianum; assembly: GCA_036186865.1. Classification (NCBI taxonomy): domain Eukaryota; kingdom Viridiplantae; phylum Streptophyta; class Magnoliopsida; order Gentianales; family Gentianaceae; genus Eustoma; species Eustoma russellianum. The sequence continues at coordinate 26,580,411 of AP025054.1, forward strand.
GTCACGAGTACTGCCCATGATTAGCATGTCGTCTACATAGAGACATACTATCACGTAGGCGTTTGGTGTGCTCTTGATGTATACACACTTGTCACACTCGTTGATCCTGAAGCCGTTTGACATCATTACCTGATCAAACTTTAAATGCCATTGCTTGGGTGCTTGTTTAAGTCCGTACAGAGACTTAACAAGTCTACACACTTTCCTTTCTTGTCCTGGGATAACGAACCCTTCGGGTTGTTCCATATAAATTTCTTCCTCTAACTCACCATTCAGAAAGGCAGTCTTTACATCCATTTGATGGATTTCAAAATCATAGACTGCAGCAATATCCACTAGCATCCTTATGGAAGTGATCCTTCACTGGTGTGCAGGTGTCAAAAAAATCAAAACCTTCTTTCTGTCTGTAGCCCTTGGCTACCAACCTGGCCTTCTACTTGTCAATAGATCCATCTTCTTTCAGTTTTTTCCTAAAAATCCACTTGCATCCAAGTGGTTTACTTCCTGGAGGAAGATCTACCAACTCCCAAGTGTGATTTTGAAGGATGGAATCTATATCACTATTCACTGCCTCTTTCCAGAAAGGAGCTTCTGGAGTTGTCATTGCCTCACAGAAAGATCTTGGCTCGTTTTCCACCATGTAGGTTAGAAAATCTGGTCCAAAAGATGTCGGTATTTTGGCTTGTTTTCTTTGACGAGGTTCCTTAGTCTCTTGAGGGGTCCTCTTACGCACTCGCTTACTAGTGCTAGCTTCTTCACTATTTTTGTCTTTCTTCGGAAAGAAATTTTCAAAGAACACTGCATTCCCCGACTCCATGACAACATTTTCATGTATCTCGAGAATATAGGATCTGCAAGTCACCACTAGAAGGGGGGGGGGGTTGAATAGTTAGTGCGGAAAGTGTGGTTTTTAAAATAGTTTTGACTCAAGAACTCAACTTCTGAAAACAGTTTCTGTTTTCAGGATCAGTTTTACAACGTTTATAAAACTAGGTTGTAGGTCTTCAAAAATTCTGAAATTTTGAGATAACGTATCCTCAGATGTTTTGAGTGTCTCCTAAAAATTTCAGATTTAAATTCAACCTCTAACCCCTTCGAAAATTGTTGGTGGTCAGATTGCGCGAATATGCCAAAAACGGTAGACTGTTTTGAAAAATTTATTCCTATTTGTACGTAACTCCAAATGCTCTGAAATTTTAACCACTAACCCCTTATAAGTTATATTTAAATAGGTTGAAACAGTTTTGAAAAATTCTTTTGGGAAGTTAGTCAAATACGATCAAGGTCTTAACCTTTGCATGCCTGAAAATCATACTGCACTAGTCTCAGAACGTTGGACGTTTGGGTGACTTATAATTGTCCAAAAGGGTTGAAACTTGTGTCAAAATAACCTTAGAACGTGTGGCTATGTTTTCTGAAAGTTTTGTAATTTTTGAAATCCTTTTACTATTTTTACGAGTGTGATTAAAAATGATAAACAGTGCTGAAACAGAATATCAGTGCTGAAAGTAAATGACACCAAGAATTTTATACTGGTTCGATTATAAACAACCTACTCCAGTCTTCGAGGACACCTTTCTCGGTTCACACTAATCACACACACAAAGTACACCTTACCACAGGGTTGATGGAGTTAAACACCAACTCCAACCTTTTACAAACCTTGTATGATGAATACAATGCACACAAACACCACCACCTTGCAAGTCTAAGATTGATCACACCTTGATCAATCTTTTACAATGATAGAAGAATATGTGGTAGTCTAAGAGAAGCCTATTCAAGTATATGAATGTAAGTACAATAGGCTTTTAGGAAGAAGAGAGAAAGAGAGTGTAGAAGAAGAGTGTGCTAGACGTTTTTCTCTTTGAATTTTGCAACTTTGTTTTGCTCTCTTCCTCTCCTTTTAATCTTGAGTTGGCCGCCCCCCCTTGATACCTTCTCCTCTTGAAAATTATCTTCTAAGTCCTTGGGAGAATATGTGGCATCATTGTGACATGTTCTTGCTTACTTGGCATGTCCTCATTGGATGATCATTAAACTCTTGCTTACTTGGTACTCTTTGATTGGTTGAATGTTGTCATCACTTGATGACTAGGGAAGTCCCAGAATTCCACTAAAAATGTGTCAAAATCACCATAAAACAATTACTATAACTTCCAAGATCATCACATAAATTAAGCAAGAAAATTTTCTCCAAAAATGGTTGAAAAAATCGGCCATAAAGGAGACTTTACATGCTGAAATTTCAGCATGTGATACATGGGTGTTCTTTTCAAATTGTTACCAAGTTTTCTTTGATTTATCTCTTGAAAATAAATCACCATTTAGTAGAATATATTTTAATCAATTTTGGAATAAAATTTGACAACAATGTGGCCTCAAATTCAGCCAAGATACATAACACACATGCTGAAATTTTCAGCATGTGTGATATTCAAGAATATCACTTTCTTTATTCCATAAAATATTTAAAACACTTCCAAATTGTCTCTTAATTAATCCATCTTAATCAAGACACAAAATATGAGCCATAATGAGAAGAATTTCGGCCAGCTCTTTGTCACAATTGTGACAAAATTTGAAACATTACCTTTTGTAGTTCCTTCCTTTAAGTCACCAACATTGCATGCTTTATACTTGACCAATCAAGATGTCAACAAGGCTCCACATATGTTCCAACTCTGCTTGAATGGCGTGTGAAGTGACTTAGACATGTGCTGAATTTTATTTTTGCAAACTTTGTAAAATAATGCACATTTAATAACACACATGGTATATTCCAATCAGCCCTTAATTGAATTTTCTAGAACACTTTGAGATGTATGACATATGTAAAAAGTGTCTAGATACATGTTGTATGATGTGCCAAAAACGTTCCATGTGTTGTGTACGTAGAAGACCGAAATTTCGATGTTTATCGATTACCCGATTTTTCTCTAATTAAATTCCAAATTTTTGCACATGTTATATATATTATGTTACACATAATATACATAAATTAAACTTTAATATTCAGCACTTGGCTTGTCTTAAAGTGGCGCCTAAACCATGTGACAAAATTGAAATTGGAATCTCCACAATTTGGCCTTAATATGGGGTGATTTGTGTGTGCCAACATGGAATGATTTTATGGATGTAAATATCATCATACCCACGAAATTTATTGATATTTTTGAGGTGTAGGGGCTGGCCATCTATTTATGGCAAGTACGTGACACGTTGGCGAAGTTTCGGCATTCGCCCGATACGACAATTTTCAGTTTAGAACCTTTTAACGTGTCGTATTTAATTTGTCATCACCATGACTTATATTATATGATATAAGACCTGAATATACTCATAAATATGAGTTAAGTATGGTGGTGTGACATTAACGTACGTACGTAAAATATATAACGTGTCGGTAGTACGTTGGAATAAATGTATATGTGCCTTTTTCAAAAAATTTGAAAATATATATATATATATATATAAATGTATATAGGCGTGTATATTTGGAGAGAGGAGGAGGAGGAGACTTTCCTTTCTTCATCTTGTTGCCTTTGTGCCTTGTCCAAATGTTGCTTCCTTTAATGAACTACTTAGTTTAATTAACTAAGTACTTAACTTAATGAACTAGTTTAGTTCATTAATGATGGCACATGAAATTAGTTCAAACACAACAAATGTTTGCCATTTGATGTAAGCTTTAAAGCTTCATGGCTCGTTAGTACGGCAACATTATATATGAACTATATAAGGCAAGTTATATGCAATATGTCATGCACACGTTTAAATCATGTATTTTGAAATCACTCAAACCTTTTTTTCTCTACAATCTCCCCCTTTTGATGATTTTCAAAATAACCTACACTCATGATTTAAATCTTATCTCTCCCCCTTTAATCATGCATAAATTCAAAATTTGAATTTCAAATTTCAAATTGCTCCCCCTTGATTTTTTCAATCAGTATCTCTCTCCCCCTTAAATCATGCTTTCTCTCCCCCTTTATTTTGGAAAGTCAATCAAAATATGCCTGTAAATATGGAAAGAGAAACAAATCAAATCAAATCAGCAGAAATCATGCCTAATTTAGAACGAAGATTTTCGTACGTGGCTTGATTAAGGCTTTAGTGAAGATATCCGCTACTTGTGCCTCTGTGCATACGTGATCTATGACAATATCACCATTATTTACGTGATCACGAAGAAAGTGGTAGCATACTTCTATATGCTTGGCCTTAGAGTGTAACACGGGGTTCTTAGACAGGTTAATTGCACTCATACTATCACAATATATAGGAATTCTATTTACGGTAATTACAAAGTCTGAAAGTTGTTGTTTTATCCATAATAATTGTGTGCAACACAGTATAAGTGCCATGTATTCAGCCTTAGTAGTGGATAAAGCTACGCTCGCTTGCTTTTTGGAAAACCATGAAATAAGAGAATTTCCTATAAATTGGCAAGTGCCACTCGTGCTTTTTCTATCTATCTTACATCCACCGTAATCTGCATCAGTATAAGCATGTAAGTTAAATTCACAATCTTTATCATACCAAATGCCTAAGGTGGACGTGTGCTTAATATAGCGGAATATTCTTTTTACCGCATTATAGTGAGACACCTTAGGTTGACTTTGAAAACGTGCACACATGCATACACTGAACATGATATCAGGCCTACTAGCAGTAAGATATAGCAAAGAACCAATCATAGATCTATATAAGGCATTATCAAAATCTTTACCATGTTCATCTTTATCCAATTTAGTAGTGACACTCATAGGGGTGGGGGATGGTTTTAAATTTTCAAAATTGAACTTTTTAATCATGTCATTTACATATTTAGCTTGGCTTATATGAATGCCTTTACTCGTTTGCTTAATCTGCAAGCCAAGAAAATAGTTAAGTTCGCCAACCATAGACATTTCAAATTCGGATTTCATGCAATTTTCAAAATCTTCAACAAGTTTATGAGAAGTAGAGCCGAAGATAATGTCATCAACGTAAATTCGAATAATAAGTAAATTCGATTTATCTTGTGTCAAAAATAATGTACTATCTATAGTGCCTCGTTTAAAACCATTTTCTAAAAGAAAAGTAGCAAAACGATCATACCATGCTCTAGGTGCTTGCTTTAGTCCGTATAGTGCCTTCTTTAGTTTGTACACGTGATCGGGATGTTTCAAATCTTCAAAACCGGGTGGTTGTTTCACGTATACCTCTTCTTGTATGAATCCATTTAGGAATGCACTTTTTACGTCCATTTGATAAAGTTTAAAATCTTTCATGCAAGCAATGACAAGTAAAAGTCGTATAGCTACTAAACGTGCTACGAGTGCAAATGTTTCATCATAGTCAATTCCTTCTTCTTGATTATAGCCTTGTGCTATAAGTCTAGCTTTATTTCTAACGACTTTTCCTTCTTCATTCATTTTATTTCTAAACACCCACTTTGTGCCTATTATGGTCTTATCTTGTGGTCGTGGCACTAAATCCAATACGTCATTTCTAACAAATTGATTAAGCTCATCATGCATAGCATCAATCCAAGAGGAATCACTCAAAGCATCATGCATATTTTTGGGTTCAATTTCGGAAATCATAGCATGAAATTGATTTATTTCATCCGAAGTTATTCTTCTACGTGGTCGCACATCGTGAGTGATGTCGCTTATAATGAGATCATGTGGGTGATCTCTATGCCATCTTGGTTGATTATTTTCTATGTTATCATGCATTTCTAGTGTATCATGCATATCATGCATATCAAATGTGCCATCATCATCATTCAACACGGGTTTCAATTCAAAGTCATCAACATATTTTTTATCTTTATCAATTTCACCAAATTCATTAAACTTCACATGAATAAATTCTATAATTTGTCTAGTGAGAGGATCATAACATCTATATGCTTTTGAATTTACAGAATATCCAACAAAGATGCATTCAATTTATTTAGACTCAAATTTATCTAAATTGTCTTTTGTATTTAAAACAAAACATTTGCATCCAAACACACGAAAATAGTCAATTTTAGGCATGTGATCATTTAATATTTCATGAGGCGTCTTGTTTATTTTCTTTCTAATGGACAAGCGATTCGCTATGTAGCATGCACAGTTTATGGCTTCCGCCTATAGAAATCTAGGCAATTTATTTTTACATAACATAGTTCTAGCGATTGCTTGTAATGTTCTATTCTTTCTTTCTACTACTCCATTCAATTGTGGAGTTCTAGGTGGCGAAAAATCATGCTTGATTCCTTTTTCTTCACAAAATGAAATCATTTCCTTGTTCTTAAATTCACCGCCTCTATCACTTCTTATCTTTTTCACATTGAATCCATATTGATTTTCAAGTTGTTTGATTAATTTCGCAATCTCAATGGCACTATCATCCTTATGTGCAAGAAATAAAGTCAAGTATAACAAGAAAAATCATCAACAATTACGCATGCATAGTGACGCCCACCAAGGCTCGTAGTGCGACTAGGACCAAACAAATGAATGTGTAGTAATTCTAAAACTCTAGTCGTGCTTATTTCATTCTTAGGTTTAAGTGACTCGTGTGTTTGTTTGCCTTTTATGTAAGATTCACACAACTGAAAATTGTCTAAATCAAGCGTAGGCAATCCTCGTATTAGGTTCTTTCGTGGGAGTTTTTCTAGTGTAGAAATGCCAATGTGTCCTAAACGTCTATGCCACAAATTTACGTTAGGTTCGTTTGACATGAAACATTTAACTTTAGCGTCTAACATATCATCCATAGAAAGCGTAAAGATGTTTCCTTCTCGTTTTCCTTTTAAAACGATTTCTCTATTTTTGTTTATTATATTGCAATAAGGGTGAGTGAAACACACATCAAATCCATTGTCAATAAATTGAGAAATGCTAAGAAGATTATAAGATAAGATGCTTACCAAAAAGACGTTTGAGATTTGAAGAGTGCTTGGGTTTTCAATCGTACCTTTTTCGATGATCTTGCCTTCATTGTTGTCTCCAAAGGTCACGGATCCGCCTTTTGTGACCTTCTTTAATTTCGTGAATAGGCTCGGGTCTCCTGTTATGTGCCTCGAGCAACCACTGTCAAGGAACCACTTGATATATGTGTCTTTTGATGTGTGGTTTCCCTGCAATGTGCAAAGATGATTTAGGTATCCTTTTTAATTTTGGGTCCTTGCGAGTTAGTTATTCACCTCTTAGTAAAAGTACCTTTCGGTACCCATAATTGGGTGATCCTTCTCGGTCTAGCAAATGGCAAGAATGTAGATGAAGGTGCAATGTAGTAAACATGTGGTGAGTGCACTTTGGGCCTTTGGCCAAGAACTCCTTTGTACTCATTATATATAGGACGTTTTTGATATGTCCTTATGTTTGAGTGCGTAGTGCGTGATCTAGATGAATGAAATGGATAAAGTGTATGCATCACTTGTTTCTTCTCATATCTATATGGCACAAAATTGTATTTCGCATGATATGAGGAAGAAGTGGGCGTGAGGAGGGGAGAGAGGGTCTTTGCGTCATCTTAGACGCCGTTTTTGGTTTTGGGGTGTCTACTTTCTTAGACACTACGAATTTAGTTGGTTTGATGGATACTTCATTTGTTTCAACGTATCCCAAACCTGTTTTATCACTGTCATGCTTTTGTGATAAGATAATACGATGCAGCATGTTAGATCCCGTATCAAACTGTTTCATCATTTTCTCTAAGTCTGTATTCCTTGATTTCAAACTTGAAATCTCGGATTTCATTACATTATTTTGCGTGGTCAATGATGAAATCTCTGTCTTTAATGCATTAATGATGCATGATGACTCTTCTTTAGAATCGTTTAATTGAGCGATAAGATTTTTGTTAGAAGATTCTAACATCTTCTTGTCTTCAATTAATCGCTTCTTTTCTTTAGCGAGAGTCTTAGTGAATTTATGCAATTCTAAGTACTGACTAAACAGATCATCATAAGAAGGCTCAGAGTCAGAATCAGAGTCAGATGATACCTCATTCGATGCTTTGGACACAAAGCATACTTGTGCAGTCTCCTCTTCAGTTTCAGTCTCGGAATCTGATGTATCACTCCAAGTGGAGGCTTTGAGAGCCCGTTTCCTTTTCTTAGGTTCTGAGATGAGTCTATTCTTGTTCCGATCCTTGTCAGGGTATTTATTTGTTTGCTTGTCCTTATTAGGGCAGTCATATGATAAATGTCCAAGTTTGCCGCATTCATAACATTTAACATCCTTATCGTTTGTCTTGTTCTTATTTCTTTTAGTCGAAGTGGCCTTATTTTTGTTTCTAAACGACTTTCTCATGAATTTTCTTAAGCCTTTAGCCAATAAAATTAAGTCATCGTTATCTAATTCAGAATCACTATCTTCTACGTGATCGGAAGAGGTAGAGACGTATTCATTTGATTTAAATGCAATAGCTTTACCTTGTTTAGATGATTCCGATTTCCGTATGGTGAGTTTGTTCTCATAAACTTTAAGTGATCCAATTAATTCTTCCATCTTGATTGACTTAGTTTCTTTGCTTTCTTCTATTGCTGTTACTTTAGGGTCCCACTCTGACGGTAGGCTTCGCAAGACTTTTTGTACCTTTTCCTGCATAGTAAAGGCTTTGCCAAGAGACTCAAGAGAATTATAAATATTAGTCAAGCGAAGATCCATATCAACAATAGATTCATTAGGCAATAATTTAAATGACTCGAGTGTGGACATAAGCATGTTTATCTTGGACTCTTTTACTTGACTACTGCCTTCGTGTTTCATTTCGAGTATTCTCCACATTTCTTGAGCACTAGAACAGTTTGAGACATAGCTAGACTCACTCTTACTTAATCCATTTAAAAGTAATTGCATAGCCCTAGCGTTCATGCTTAGTCTCTTTTTATCTTCACTTGTGTACTCTTGCCTAGGTTTAACGACTTCTAGTGTGACTCCATCTACAGTAGATAACTTTGATGGAACAAAAGGACCATCTTCTATAATTGACCAAAGATCAATATCTATTTCCATAAGAAAAAGTTTCATTCTTAATTTCCATTGAATGAAAGACTCACTGTCAAAGAGAGGAGACATTTGGCTCGACATACCTTCTTGTTCGGTTTTGTAGTTTGTGGTTGCCATCTCACTTGAATCGTTGGATCCTTTAATATGAGTGTTCCTGCGCTTTGATATCACTTATAGAATCTGCAAGGCACCGCTAGAAGGGGGTTGAATAGTTGGTGCAGAAAGTGTGGTTTTTAAAATAGTTTTGACTCAAGAACTCAACTTCTGAAAACAGTTTCTGTTTTCAGGACCAGTTTTACAATGTTTTTAAAACTAGGTTGTAGGTCTTTAAAAATTCTGAAATTTTGGGATAACTTATCCTCAGATATTTTGAGTGTCTCCTAAAAATTTCAGGTTTAAATTCAACCTCTAACCCCTTCGAAAAATTGTTGGTGGTCAGATTGCGCGAATATGCCAGAAACGGTAGGCTGTTTTGAAAAATCTATTCCTATTTGTATGTAACTCCAAATGCTCTGAAATTTTAACCACTAACCCCTTATAAGTTATATTTAAATGGGTTGAAACAGTTTTGAAAAATTCTTTTGGGAAGTTAGTCAAATACGATCAAGGTCTGAACCTTTGCAAGCCTGAAAATCAGACTGCACTAGTCTCAGATCTTTGGAAGTTTGGGTGACTTATACTTGTCCAAAAGGGTTGAAACTTGTGCCAAAAGAACCTTAGAACGCGTGGCTATGTTTCCTGAAATTTGTTATTTTTGTAATCCGTTTACTATTTTTACGAGTGTGATTAAAAATGATAAACAGTGCTGAAACAGAATATCAGTGCTGAAAGTAAATGAGACCAAGAATTTTATACTGGTTCGATTATAAACAACCTACTCCAGTCTTCGAGGACACCTTCCTCGGTTCACACTAATCACACACACAAAGTACACCTTACCACAGGGTTGATGGAGTTACACACCAACTCCAACCCTTTACAAACCTTGTATGATGAATACAATGCACACAAACACCACCACCTTGCAAGTCTAAGATTGATCACACCTTGATCAATCTTTTACAATGATAGAAGAATATGTGGTGGCCTAAGAGAAGCCTATTCAAGTATATGAATATAATTACAATAGGCTTTTAGAAAGAAGAGAGAAAGAGAGTGTAGAAGAAGAGTGTGCTAGGCGTTTTTCTCTTTGAATTTTGCAAGACTTGTTCTTGTCTTTGTTTTGCTCTCTTCCTCTCCTTTTAATCTTGAGTTGGCCGCCCCCCCTTGATACCTTCTCCTCTTGAAAATTATCTTCTAAGTCCTTGGGAGAATATGTGGCATCATTGTGACATGTTCTTGCTTACTTGGCATGTCCTCATTGGATGATCATTAAACTCTTGCTTACTTGGTACTCTTTGATTGGTTGAATGTTGTCATCACTTGATGACTAGGGAAGTCCCAGAATTCCACTAAAAATGTGTCAAAATCACCATAAAACAATTACTATAACTTCCAAGATCATCACATAAATTAAGCAAGAAAATTTTCTCCAAAAATGGTTGAAAAAATCGGCCATAAAGGAGACTTTACATGCTGAAATTTCAGCATGTGATACATGGGTGTTCTTTTCAAATTGTTACCAAGTTTTCTTTGATTTATCTCTTGAAAATAAATCACCATTTAGTAGAATATATTTTAATCAATTTTGGAATAAAATTTGACAACAATGTGGCCTCAAATTCAGCCAAGATACATAACACACATGCTGAAATTTTCAGCATGTGTGATATTCAAGAATATCACTTTCTTTATTCCATAAAATATTTAAAACACTTCCAAATTGTCTCTTAATTAATCCATCTTAATCAAGACACAAAATATGAGCCATAATGAGAAGAATTTCGGCCAGCTCTTTAGTGCACATGCTGAATTTTCAGCATGTGTCACAATTGTGACAAAATTTGAAACATTACCTTTTGTAGTTCCTTCCTTTAAGTCACCAACATTGCATGCTTTATTCTTGACCAATCAAGATGCCAAAAAGGCTCCACATATGCTCCAACTCAGCTTGAATGGCGTGTGAAGTGACTTATACTTGTGCTGAATTTTATTTTTGCAAACTTTGTAAAATAGTGCACATTTAATAACACACATGGTATATTCCAATCAGTCCTTAATTGAATTTTCTAGAACACTTTGAGATGTATGACATATGTAAAAAGTGTCTAGATACATGTTGTATGATGTGCCAAAAACGTTCCATGTGTTGTGTACGTAGAAAACCGAAATTTTGATGTTTATCGATTACCCGATTTTTCTCTAATTAAATTCCAAATTTTTGCACATGTTATATATATTATGTTACACATAATATACATAAATTAAACTTTAATACTCAGCACTTGGCTGGTCTTAAAGTGGCGCCTAAACCATGTGACAAAATTAAAATTATAATCTCCACAATTTGACCTTAATGTGGGGTGATTTGTGTGTGCCAACATGGAATGATTTTATGGCTGTAAATATCATCATACCCACAAAATTTATTGATATTTTTGAGGTGTAGGGGCTGGCCATCTATTTATGGCAAGTACGTGACACGTTGGCGAAGTTTCGGTATTCGTCCGATACGATAATTTTCAGTTTAGAACCTTTTAACGTGCCGTATTTAATTTGTCATCACCATGACTTATATCATATGATATAAGACCTGAATATACTCATAAATATGAGTTAAGTCTGGTGGTGTGACGTTAACGTACGTACGTAAAATATATAACGTGTCGGTAGTACGTTGGAATAAATGTGTACGTGCCTTTTTCAAAAAATTTGAATATATATATATATATAAATGTATATAGGCGTGTATATTTGGAGAGAGGAGGAGGAGGAGACTTTCCTTTCTTCATCTTGTTGCCTTTGTGCCTTGTCCAAATATTGCTTCCTTTAATGAACTAGTTTAGTTCATTAATGGTGGCACCTGAAATTAGTTCAAACACAACAAATGTTTGCCATTTGATGTAAGCTTTAAAGCTTCATGGCTCGTTAGTACGGCGACATTATATATGAACTATATAAGGCAATTTATATGCAATATGTCATGCACACGTTTAAATCTTATATTTTGAAATCACTCAAACCTCTTTTTCTCTACAGGGAATGTCCGATTTGTGCACTAAGAAACGATATGCACTACTGTTTGTTGCATAACCTATGAATATGCAATCAATTGTTTTAGGCCCGATTCTCACTTGTCTTGGTTTAGGTACAACAACCTTTGCCACACACCCCCACACTTCAAGTATTTGTAACTAGGCTTATAGCCTTTCCAAAGTTCATATGGGGTTTTATCCGTCTTTTTAGAGGGAATCCTATTTAAAATGACGTTGGCAGAGAGAATTGCTTCCCCCCACAAGTTCTGAGGTAAACCCGAACTTATCAACATAGCATTCATCATTTCCTTTAGAGTACGGTTTTTGAGTTCAACAATATTATTCGATTGAGATGAATATGGTACAGTTGTTTGATGAATAATGCCATGTTCTTAACAGAATCCATTAAACGGTGTATCCTATTCACTACCTCTATCACTACGAATTGCTTTAATTCGTTTGCTAAGTTGATTCTCAACTTCATTTTTATAGTCCTTGAAAGCATCAAGGGCCTTGCGTCTTTGCTACTTAGCAAATACACATAACAGTATCGTGTGCAATCGTCGATAAAAGTTACGAAATACTTTTCACCACCTCTCGTTTGCACAAATTTTAAGTCACACTTATCGGTATGAATTAAATCCAAAGGTTCAGTGTTTCGTTCCATTGAAGGAAATGGTGCTTTTGCCATTTTTTGCTTCAACACATATTTGGCATTTTTCATTATTATTAAAGTCCAGTTTGGGTAATAAGTCAAGGTTAATCATTCGTTGTATTGACTTGTAATTAACATGTCCCAAACGAAAATGCCATAAACAAGAAGACTCAAGCATGTAAGCAGAAGAAGAAACAATTTTATTAGCCTCAGTGGGCGCAACTTTCTTGGGTACAATCATCATAACATTCAACTTAAACATGTTATCAGTAAGGTACCCATTTCCTAAAAACAAGCCATTCTTAGAAAGTGTAAATTTGTTTGCCTCAAAAACAAGTCTGAAACCATGACTAACTATTAGTGCGCCAGATACCAAGTTCTTCCTGGTGTCAGGAACATGCAACACATTCTGCAGGGTCAGCTCCCTTCCTGAGGTTAGTTTCAGGACCACCTTGCCCGATCCTTCAATCTTCGAGCTGTCAGAATTTTCCATGAAGAGCTGTTCATTATTTGTTGCGGGCACATAGTCATTGAACATTGCCCTGTTGGCACATACATGTCGAGTGGCACCTGTGTCCACCCACCATTCACGCGGGTTCCCCACTGCGTTGCATTCAGTCACCACTGCACAGAGATTCAGATCTTCCATTGCGCTGACCAGATTTACTTTTGCCTTGGTTTGATTTTGATACTTTTCGGCTTACGATAGTCACTGCTTCGATGGCCCGATTTCCCACAGTTATAACAATTACCCGTGAACTTCTTTGCAATATCCTTGCCCTTGACGTTCATGCCCAAAGTGTTATTATTCTTTTTGTTCTTTGCCTCAGCAACATGAGCCTTGGCTTGACCAGACTGCGTGGTTGGCTTCCTATCAGCACGACGATTGTCCTCCTCTATTCGAAGTCAGACAATCAAATCTTCCATCTTCATTTCCTTTCGTTTGTGCTTGAGATAGCTTTTAAATTCCCTCCACGAAGGAGGCAACTTCCAATCACAGCCGTAGCTTGGAAAGATTCAATGAGCGTCGTGCCCCTCCTCTTCCATTTCAGATACCAACATCTGTATTTCTTCAACCTGTGAAATGACAGTTTTGGAATTCAACATTTTATAGTCGAGAAATCTACCAACTATCAACTTTTTTGTGCCAGCATCTTTTGTGCGATACTTTTTATCTAAAGCTGACCACAATGGTTTTGCAGTTTTATAAGTACAAAAAACGCCATAGGTAGTATTATCCAGGCAACTCAGAATCAGATTCAAACAATAGAAATTAGTATACGCCCATGCTTCAGCACCCAAGGCATTCTGCATCTTTTGATTTTGATCCTCCATAGGTTCTACCACTGGTGGATCCTCGCTCAGCATCTTGGCCAATCCCAGCGCTGTGAGATAGAACAACATCTTCTGCTGCCATCTCTTGAAAAAACTGCCAGCAAACTTTTCTTTCTTCTCCACGTGTGTAGTTGTAGCAGCCGGATTCATCTGAGGCCCTCCGCTAGGTGCCAGAGGAACCGTGTTGAACGGCACACCGGCAGCAATGTTATTGGCCCCGTCAGGTGCAGACAGAGAGTGTGCACCGTTAAAGCGTTGAACAGAGTTCGAGCTTTCGTTTTCCATTCCTGTTCAGTTCGATCAAAACGTATAGATCAGAACAGAGTCGGATATAAGAAATAAGTAGAAAGAGACTGCAAATCAGTATGAATACTGCTATGCATACAGAAACAGTACAACAATTAATTGAATCTGAAGAATTATGTCTTAAGATTGTTAGAAACAATCAATCCTGTACCAAGATGCAATTGTTCGGTGTGTGCGTATGAAAACAGTAAACATTAAACCAAACCAGGGGCGAGTCAAGGACTCTGTCCTTAAGACGTATTGCTCCAGTATACTGTGCCTAACTGGCGTTGGCAACCGTCTCCCAGGATACAACGTGTACCTGTTCAGTTGAGCGGCACTGCTGAACTTGAACTACAGCGAACCTTCGAGTGTCCTGACTTCTCTTGGACGTGATGCAGAAAGTATGAAGACGAATGCAGAAAGCGACGAATGCGGAGGATCAGTGTGTGTTCTAATCGCACACCCTGCCTCTGTTTATATAGGGGAGTCGGTTGGAGAATTGGTTATGTAGATGGATCTGTGACCGTCGGATCAAAGTCGTAGATGAGCCAGAGCCGTCGGATGAAAAACGACGTGTCATCTGTTGGCGATTTGAACCGTTCAAATCTCTGCTATTAGATGGAAACAGAACTGCACAATTCAACTTGGAACGTCGGATGAAAACCATATTCGGTTGGATAGTTAGGTCAGTCCGAATTTCAGCCGTTGGATCAAAGCTGCCTTTTCCACCACCGTTAGATCAAAATGTTTGATCTATCGATTTAGAAGGAGACCATTTAAATCATAACCGTTCGATTTAAACCATAACCGATCGTTAAATGCCTAATTTTTGATTTAAACCATAACCGTTATTTGATTTAAACTCAACCGCGGTTAATGTACATATGTACTGGACCGGACCCTGAAACAGAGAGCATTTGGGCCGCTGCACAGCTAGGCCCAAAGCCTTTTAACTATTTACAAAAAATAATTAATCCAAAAGCCCAAATAAATTTGCTCCAAAAAGATAAGAACCGGCCCGAGCACACGAGCACACGAGCACACGAGCCATGAGCCCGAGCTGAGCTGAGCTGAGCCGGCCAGCAGCGGCGTGCGTGTGTGTGCGTGTGGCACTTTCTAGGTCTTCCCTCCGGTCAAAAACTTCTCATGCCCCAAGGACACATCTAAAGTGTCTATTCTAGCCATTTATAAGGTGGCTTAATGAGTTCAATTGTCCAATGTGGTATTCCTCCATAAGGGTGATGTGGCCTCCTAAGAATAAGACACATCACCCATTAAATCATGTTTTCCATCTACTTTGAGCATTAATTTCTCATTCACCCGGTATTGTAATTGAGTGATTCCAAAGCCTAAAATTACTACTCGTTACGTAGATAATTAATTCTTATTAGGTTCCATTTTTCATTAACGAAAACTAATTATAACTAAGCTCAAAGTATCTTGCTAAACCAAGTTATGCAACCTTCCTTAATGGGCCAAAGCCGAAACCTTAATTCCTCCAATAGAAACATAACAAAAGCTTGAAAGTATAAGAAAGGCAACGTAGATATACACATAGATCTCTACAACGGAGATCCATGTGACATCGATCTCTACGTCCACAGATCGATGTCAGCTGTGTTCAAAATTAGAAACACATTGTCAAACGTCGATCTCTACATAGATCACTAAATCAGAGATCAATGAGATATCGATCTTTCGATGTCTAAAGATCGATGTTAGTCTTATTTAAAATTGGATGTACACTGTCTAACATCGATCCCTACGTAGATCTCTAAATTGGAGATCAATATGACGTAGATCTCTATGTTGACCAATCGATGTCAGTCTTCCTCAAAATTGGAAAGACACCATGTAGCATCGATCTCGATCAATGTTATCCAGTGTAAGATATAACATAATAGGAAAGCGACGTCGATCTCTAAACAGAGTACTTCGATCGATCTATATAACGTAGATCTCTACGTCGATCGATCAATGTTATATTGAATTCAAATTTTATAACTGCTGCAAACAGATCTAGGGAGAATTTTCCCTCTCTAATCTTTCCCAAATTGATAGTGCCTTTAATACTAGTGTTTATAACGCTAGTTGACTGTTGCACATCTATCTAAGCTCTTCTAGGATGGTTATAGTTTAATAAATTGAAGAGTATGGTGGTTGAAGGCCAGTTGGACTCTCCAAAGTAATTAATGAGGCCTGAAACTTTCAAGGAAGGTGCAAAACAAAAATTACACCATCTATATATTGAATGAGCACAGAAGAGGTAAACACACTTTTATCATCTTCAAGCTCCATCTCCCATTGATATCAAATGCTCTCAAAGTGCAAAAGAGCTTAAAGTTCATTAAGCTCCTGTTGCTTGTTTGTGTTTTTGTATTGTGAGAGTATTGAAGTCTAAAACAAGAGGAACTAAAGGTATAAGACTCTTGCTTGTGATTTAGACTTTTTTTTTGGAAAGTTTCATTCACCTTTTCCTCCAAAATCTATTTGTTGAAAATTTTTAGGTAGAACTTTGTTGAAGTTGTGAAGAAGCAAGTTGAAAAGCTCAAAGCGCTCTTGCTTATATTTGTTGTATGAGTTGTAGAATTTGTTGTAGTATTGATGTTGCACAAGTTGTTGTTGTCCTTTGTTCCTTGTTGAAGGTAATAAGAAAGTTTTTATTAAAAATACATTTCGAAACAAAGTGGTAGTAGAGTATAATCAAGAAGATTCAAATCACTATAAATCGTTTGTCTTTAATTCATCGTCTTCTTTCTTATTTTGGTAACAATTGAGAGTTGATAATAGTTAAATCGGAAAATATCAAAAAATTATCTAACGTTTTATTCACTCTCTATAGAATGATTGTTATGGACCTAACAAGCTCTAGCTCCGGAGGCCAAGTTCACAAGATAAGTGGGGGTAATCCAAATGAAGATTTTTATGGGTTTTGAAGTCATAATTAACTCTTTGTTTATTATATATTTTTTGAAAATTTTGATTGTCATTTCGTTCTTGGAATCTGTTTCGATCGTATGTGAATCTGTAATTATGTTTTTTTATATGTAATATAGGACATTGTTGCGCATGAGTCTTTTTTTATTTGTTTTTCAAGTTAATCTTTATGATTGTGAATGAGACATTTTTCAGGTAACCCGGATGGAAAAACACTTGACAAGGATGTGCGTGACATTAGATTTAGGAAAGTATTCCGGTATGGCTTTAAAACAGCTTAAGGACCGAAATGTTAAAAAAAAAAAGCCCCAAAAGTTTCTCCTGTAAACAGTTGAGGGGTTGTTAATGCACTTTGCCCTTTTAAATATGGCTGAGAGTTTGACATTAAGGTTAGGTCCGTAACCATCACTCTAGAGGGTTGAATAGAGTGTTGAGCAATTTCTTTGGTGTTTATTTGATCTTGCTCAAACCAACTCAAATTTTCTCCAAAGTGAAAAAATAATAAGATGATAAACAATGGATGAAGATACACGATATAGATTGGTTTGAATCTATTCGATTCTACTGCTCTAGCACTTTGCTTCCGAGGTGGATTATCAGCAACAACGTTTCTTATTACATTCAGTAAGAAACAACAACAACGCCTACGCTAACAACTAGTACAAACAAGAACTACAACATCAGCAACTTACTGCATAAACAGCTTGTGCAGCATCAACAACAACAGCTCCAAGCAAGAAACACTTCTTAATTCTTCACAACTTTAACAAAGTCATATTAAAGAATTTTCACAAAGTGGGTTTTGGGGAAATAGTGAAATGACATTTTCAAATGAGTCTAGAACGCAAGCAAGCATCAAATATGCTTAGTATATCTTGTGCTAGACTATCACCCTCTCAATACAACAATGAAAACATAACAATAAGTGCTTAGTAAGCTTTAAACACTTTTGCACATTTGACATCTTTTTACAACAATGAGTGATGAAATTTGAAGAGGATGAAGGTGTATATATGTCTCATCTGAACTTCTTCAATATATAGAGTATGTGAGTCCCTTTTTTTTGCAGACTCTATAAAGTCTTCAACTCCATCAATTGTCTTGAAGATGTCCAAATAGTCTTCAACCACTCTATAGTTGTTTACAATACTCAATGAAGCATTATAGATGTTGGAGAAAAGTCCACAACTAATTAAGGTAAGATTAAAGAGATAAAACACTTTCTATCTTCTTTGGATTTGTTTGCAATAGCTATAAAATTTTGAATCTTAGGCTACTTGGATCGATCCATGTTTCAAATTTTAGAGGCTGATGTACATGGATGAATCATTGTTTTTAGGCTGAGAGATCGATGTTGGACAACGTGGTTTCAATTTTGTGTCTTACCTACATCGATCAATAATGTGTCTTCTTTAAGAGATTGATCGTTGCGTTACAACCTGAGAGATCGATGTCTTAAACTAGGCTTTTGATTTTGTTTATTTTATATATCAATCGATCCATGTCAAATTTTTTGATAGATTTATGTATATATAGATGGATCTATTTAGAGATTGAGATACCGTCTTTATTTATTCAAACTTTTATTTCATTCATGGTATAAAATGACTTTTCAATCCTTTTTCAAACATCTTTTAAGTCTCATCAAATCATTCATTTTCCAACAATCTCCTCCATTTTGATGATTTCAAAACCATGTTCTTTTAAAAGATATTTTGCTTGAAATTGAAACTTTTGTCCTTTGAACTTTCGAAACCCAATTTGTTTTGTGTCAAAATTAATTTCCCCCTTAGTTAATGCATTCATGCTCTCTCTCAACACATGTATTCTTAGTATATATATCATACTAAAATATGTCTAACTTATACTGTAGGATCTGTATAGCACCACTAGAAGGGGAGGGGGTTGAATAGTGAGTGTGGAAAAATTGGTTTTTAAAATTTTTGCACCAATTACTCACTTCTGAAAACATATTCTGTTTTCAGACCATGCTTTTGATTAACTAGATGATCATGTTATAGACCTCCAAAAATCGTAAAATTTGGTGAAAATGTACTCTCAGATGTTATTTATGTACCATAAAAATTTCAAATTAAAATTCAAAGTATCAGACCTTGAAAAACCATTTTTACTCAGTCTCTGTCAATCTGCCAGAAACTGCTCCTTAAAATTAAAAATTTATTCCTATTTAATGACAACTCTAAATGCTCTAAAAATTTTATGGAATGACCCTTAGGAAGTATACCATAACGGGTTAAAACAGGTTTTCAAAATTCCTTTGGTAAGTACGTTAACCACGTTGATGTTCTCAACCTTTGCAGATCTGAGAATCAGATTGCACTAGTCTCAGAATTATGAACGTTTGAATGTCTTATACTTATCCAAATTCGATGAAAGTCGTTTCAAATGAAAGCTAAGACTTTTGGCTATGTTTCTAAAAAGTTTGGTGATTTTTAAAAAATGTTTTCTATTTTTACCGTGGCTATGAAATTGATGTAGAAAAACAGGAAAGTAAAAATGCTAAAAAGTAAGAACACCGAAATTTTTATACCGGTTTGGTTAAATCAATCTACTTCAGTCTTCGAGGACATCTTCCTCGGTATTCACTAAACACAAAAACACCTTGACATAAGGGCGGATGGAGTTATACACCAGCTCTTTCAAAATCCACCCTTCTTACAATGAAAACAACCAACACAACTACCACCACTGCACAAATGAAGGTATGATCACACCTTGATCAACCTTGTACGAGAATGGGATGTATATAGGTGGTAAAATCAAATCCTATACATAATATAGAATATAAGAATGATAGGCTTGAGGCTAAGATAAAGAGAAGAGAATAGGAGAAGAAGAGAATACTCTTGCTTGAACTTGCTTGAATATGAACTTTGGTTTGCATTGTCTTGAACACTTTGCCTCCTTTTATAGGTGACGAGGATGCCTAGGTAGTGATCTCTCCCTTGAAAAATTGTCTTGAATACCTTGGAAGATTCCTTGTATCACTTTGTGACACACCCTTGCTTACTTGGCAAAATATGATTGGACGAACGATGTGTTTTCGCCTAGTTGCCACTCAGGCCATCATTTTCCACCTTGGCACTTCATAATATGACCTGGATTTTTAACATAAAAATATGAAACACATGTCAAAAATCACAAAATTTAATTTCCAATCAATCAAGATGTGATTGCCCCTCAATTTTGGAAAAAATTTGGAGATTAACATGTGCTAAAAATTGCCCCCTAGAAGCATGTGTTGAAACTTCAGCACTTTTGATTTTGAATTCTTTCCTTGTGTGTCTTGGCCTTCTTTAATGTCATCAATCACTTGTGGCTCATCCTCCACTAATCAAAGTGCCAAATAAGCTCCACCTAAGCTCCAAGAAGGCTGAAAATGGCATGTGCATACTCAGCACCATGTGCTGAAATTGTTTTTGAAATTTTGACACATAATGATGCAATATATTTACACATACGGTAAATCTCAATCAACCCTTAATTTGTTTTCCTAGAACACTCCATTATATCTTAGATGTGTAAAAAGTGTCTAGATACATGTGACATACATATGAAAAATGTCCCACGTATATAAGTGTAGAATATGAAAAATTTTGTGCACCACATATGACATACTTTCGTCGATTACGCAATTTTTCTCCAATTAATCTCAAACATCTTAGACATGTAAAATATGTTATGTTACATATAAAATACATCATAAAAAGTGTATTTTCAGCTCCACAAGCTGAGGAAAAATGCCCATTTGAAAAAAAATTTGAATTTGCACTTCCAACAAATCAAGGCAAATTGTAGGTGATTGATGTGTGTAAACATGGTCTTACTTTGGGGCTGATACGCACATGTGGTGCACAAAATTTTTAAGATTTTGGAGTGTATATAGGCTGGTCATCTTTATATGATAAGTATATGACATGTCGGTGATGGTTCGTTAGTCACCGGACGTGGCAATTTTTGGTTTATGGACTCGTGACATGTCGGCATAATGATGACTTGTGATGTATGATATGGAACCTGTATATACTCAGAAATATGATGTGTATATGATGGTGTGATGTCGACGTACTTTTATGATGTGTATGACATGTAGGTTAAACATAGGGACAGAAGTATGTAGTTCGCCGTTATAAAAAATATGTATACATATATATCATATATATGTGGCGTGTGTGTAAGGATGAGGAGAGGACTTTCCATTCCAAAATTTGTTGTCAAGTAGTTATCTCCAAATATATTTCCTTGAGTACTTAATTTGATGAACTAGTAAGTTCATCTCCTTAAGCACTACATTAAATGAATAAGTTTAGTTCATTTAACATGGCACCTGAAAATAGTATAAACATAACAAATTTTTTTGCCATATGATGTAAGCCTTAACGCTTCATGGCACGTTAATACGACAATAATATATATAAAAATGTGAAGCATATTTATCACGTACGCATGTCAAGTAACAATCAATTCATGCATTTTGAAAACACATAACATTTAAATCATGCATTTTCAAATCACTCAAACCCGGTTTCTCAACATATACTAGGTCACATATTCCCCCCCTCAGATGCATGTCCCATTTTCTCCAAATATACTAAGAAACATACAAATATGCCCATACATATCATGTCCACATTATCTAGAGTCATACATATTCCATCATATATCACAATCCCATCACATCTCAGATTATGCATATCATTTCCTATACTAGGTCACATATTCCTCCTTAAATCATGTTTTTCTCTCTCTCTTTATTTTGTAAATCACATCAAAAGCATTCGTAGCAACAAAAATAAATTTAGAACATATCAACAGAAATCATGCCTAATTTAGAACGTAAATTTTTATACGTGGTTTTATTAAGTGCTTTTATGAATATGTCGGTTATTTGTGCTTTAGTACGAACATGTTCTATAACAATATCACCACTGTTTACATGATCACAAAGAAAGTGATATCTTATGTATGTATGTTTTGCCTTAGAATATAAAACAGGGTTCTTAGACAAGTTAATATCACTCATACTATCACAGTATATAGGAATTCGATTTACAACTATAGCAAAATCTGATATTTGTTGTTTAACCAAAGCAATTGTGTGCAGTAAAAACTAAGAGCTATGCATTCCGCTTCAGTGGTGGATAATGCTACACTAGCTTGCTTTTTCGAAAACCATGATATTAGTGAATTTCCAAGGAATTGACATATACCACTTGTGCTTTTTCTATCAATTTTACATCCTCCATAATTCGCATCAGTATAGGCATGCAAGTTAAATTCACAGTTTTTATCCTATCACAGTCCTAGCATGGGAGTGTGTTTAATGTACCGAACTGTCCTGTTTACAGCATTAAAGTGTGAGACTTTAGGATTAATTTGAAAACGATCACACATAGAAATACTAAACATGATGTCGGGTCTACTTGCAGTAAGATAAATCAAAAAACCAATTATAGACCTATACAATCCATTATCAAAGTCTTTTCCATTTTCATCTTTATCAAGTTTAGCAGCTACACTCATAGGGGTGGTAGATGGTTTCATGTTTTCAAAGTTAAACTTCTTAATCATGTCATTACGTATTTTACTTGACTTATATGTATGCCTTTGCTAGTTTGCTTAATTTGAAAGCCAAGAAAATAATTTAGTTCACCTACCATAGACATTTCAAACTCGGATTTTATTCAAGTTTCAAATTCTTCTACTAACTTATGACATGTAGACCCAAACACAATATCATCAACATAAATTTGAATAATAAGCAAATCCAATTTTTCTTGTTTCAAGAATAGATTATTGTCTATGGTTCCTCTTTTAAGTCTATTTTCTAAAAGAAAAGTAGCAAATTGATCGTACCAAGCTCTAGGTGCTTGTTTTAAACCATATAGTGCTTTCTTTAACTTATATACATGATTAGGATGTTTTATATCCTCAAAGCCTGGTGGTTGTTTTACATAGATTTCTTCTTGTATAAAACCATTTAAGAATGCACTTTTTACATCCATTTGGTAAAGTTTAAAATTCTTTATGCAAGCAATAGCAAGTAATAATCGTATAGCTTCTAAACGTGCTACGAGTGTAAATGTTTCCTCGTAATCTATTCCCTCTTCTTGATTATCTCCTTGTGCAACAAGTTTAGCTTTATTTCTAACGACTTTACCATCTTCATTCATTTTATTTCTAAACAACCACTTTTTTCCTATTATCGTTTTATCTTGTGGTCGGGTACAAAATCCCACACGTTGTTTCTTGTAAATTGATTTAATTCATCATATATAACATCAATCCAAGAAGAATCATTCAAAGCATCAAGCACATTCTTGGGTTCCATTCCAGATATCATAGCATGTAATTGATTTATTTCGTCTTGATTTATTCTTCTACGTGGTCATACACCTTGCGATATGTCGCCTATTATGATGTCATGTGGGTGATCCATATGCCATCTTGGTTGATTATTTTCTAAGTGATCATGCATTTCTATTGTGTCGTGTTCATCATGTACGATATTTTCTTCTATATCATCAATTACATGTTTTAGTTCAAAATCATCATCATAATCTTTAGTTGTTTCAAGTCCACCAAATTATTGAATTTCACATGAATAGATTCTAAGATGTGTCTAGTGATAGGATCATAACATCTATACGCTTTATAGTTCACAGAATATCCAACAAAGATGCATTCAATAAATTTAGACTCAAATTTATCTAGATTATCTTTTGTGTTTAATACAAAGCATTTACAACCAAACACATGAAAATAATCAATCTTAGGCATGCGATCATTTAAAATCTCATAAGGGGTTTTGTTTATTTTCTTTCTAATCGATAAACGGTTCGCCATATAACACGCACAATTTACGGCTTCCGCCCACAAAAATATAGGCAACTTATTTTCACATAGCATGTTTCTTGCAATCTCTTATAATGTCCTATTCTTTCTTTCTACTACTCCGTTTAATTGTGGCGTTCTAGGTGGTGAAAACTCTTGTTTAATGCCTTTTTCTTCACAAAATGCAATCGTATCTTCATTTTTAAATTCGACGCCTCTATTGCTCCTATTCTTTTTCACATTTAAACCATGTTCATTTTCAAGTTGTTTTATTAGTTTATCAATCTCAATAGCACTATCATCTTTATTTGCAAGAAATAAAGTCCATGTATAGCGAGAAAAATCATCAATGATGACACATGCATAGTGTCGCCCACCAAGATTTCTGGTACGAATAAGACCAAAAAAATCAATATGTAATAATTCTAAGACTCTATATGTGCTAATCTCATTCTTAGAATTAAGCATTCACGTGTTTGTTTGCCTCTAATACAATATTAACACAACTTAAAGTTGGCCAAATCAAGTTTAGGCAATCCTCGTACTAGATTCTTATGTTGAAGTTTTTCAAGAGTTGAGATGCCAATGTGTCCTAACCTTCTATGCCATAAGTTCACATTTGGTTCATTTGACATAAAACATTTTACTTTAGCATCTAACATGTCATCCATAGATAAGGTAAATATATTTCCTTCTCTTTTTTCTTTTAATACTGTTTCTCCGTTTTTATTAACAATGTTGCAATATGGATGAAAAACACACACATCAAAACCACTATCAAGAAATTGTGAAATGCTAAGCAAGCTGTAGGATATGTTACTTACCAGGAACATGTTGGAAATTTGAAGAGTGCTCGGGTTTTTGATTGTTCCCTTTCCAATGATCCTTCCTTCTTTGTTATCTCTAAAGGTAACCGATCCGCCTTTCGTAACCTTCTTCAATTTTGAGAACAAGCTTGAGTCACCCATAATGTGCCTCGAGCAACCACTATCAAGGAACCACTTGATTGATGTATCTTTCGGTTTATGTGTTCCCTGCAATGTGTAACAACAATTTAGGTACCCTTTATTTTGGGTCCTTAAGATTTAGTTGTTCGACCCTTTTCAAGAGTACCTTTTGGTAACCAAACTTGGGTGACCTTTCTTGGTCTTACAATAGGTGAAAAGAGATGTGAAAAGAGATATGAAGAAGCAATATAACGTATGTTAAGAGAAATCCTATTTGGCCTATAGCTGAAGTCATCATAGTGAGCATAATGTGATTTTCGGTTTTGATGTGTATGTCTGTTAGTATGCATGGTGTGTGATCTAGATGCATTGGTATTGTATGAATGTCGTATATGCATAAAAGGTTTTCTTCCATATCTATCTGGTACATGATTATACTTTGCATACGACGAAAAAGGAGTGCGATGATACATAATGGGTGATGTACTAGACGTCTTATTAGGCTGTACAGTTATTTTAAATGCATGCGGTTTCTTAGATGATAGAACAAAGTTTGGATACTTGTTTTTTACTTTATTATCATCAACGTACCCTAATCTGGTTTTATCATTTTCATGCTTTTGAGAAGAAATAAGACGATCTAACATGCAAGTACCTGTATCGAATTGTTTTACCGTCTTTTCCAATTCTACGTTTCTTGATTTCAAATTTGAAATGTCGGTTTTCATTTCATTATTCTTGGATGTCAATAAAATTTCAGATTTTAATGCATTTATCATGCAAGATGACTTTTCTTTTGAATCGTTTGATTGAGAGACAAGTTTTTTGTTAGGAGATTCGAACAATTTCTTGTCTTCAATTAACCATTTCTTTTCTTTTTCAAGAGTCTTAGTGAATTTATGCAACTCAAGATATTGACTAAATAAATCATCATAAGAGCGTTCAGCATCAGAATCAGAGTCAGAATGTACCTCATTTGATGCTTTGGATGCAAAGCATGCTTGTGTCGTTTCTTGTTAGGTTTCTTCAGTCTCAGAATTGGATGAGTCACTCCATGTGGAGGCTCTGAGAGCTCTTCTTGTATTCCTTTGTTTAGGTTCTGAGATGGGTCTAGTTTTTGTCCAATCATTGTCATGGTTTTTGTTCATTGGTTTGTCCTTGTTCAGGCAGTCATATGATATATGTCCAAGTTGTCCACAGTCATATCATTTGATGTCTTTATCATTATTCTTAGTTTTGTTTTTCTTAGTTGAAGTAGCCTTAGGTTTATTTTTGAATGACTTTCTCATAAACTTTCTTAAAACTTTAGCCAATAATATTAGATCTTCATTATACGACTCCGTGCCACTATCATCAACATGATCAGAAGGAGTAGATACATATTCATTTGATTTGAGTCTTACCTTGTTTTGACGTTGATCCCGATTTCCTTAGAGTGAGTTTGTTTTCGTATACCTTTAATGATCCTATAAATTCCTCCATTTTTATTGACTTGGTTTCCTTACTTTCTTCAATTGTAGTGACTTTAGGATCTCATTCGGATGGGAGGCTTCTCAATACTTTTTTGCACCTTTTCCTGTGAAGAAAATACCTTGCCAAGAGACTCAAGAGAATTGTAAATGTTAGTCAATCTTAAATCCATATCGACAATAGATTCGTTCGGTAATAATTTGAAGTATTCAAGAGTAACATAAGCATATTTATCTTGGACTCTTTAACTTGACTAGTACCTTCATGTTTCATTTCAAGACATCTCCACGTTTCTTGGACACTAGAACAATTCACTTGATTCACTTTTACTTAAGCCAATTAAGAGAAGTTGCATCGCTCTAGCATTCATACTTAATTTCTTTTTATCATCACTAGTATATTCTTGCTTCGATTTTATGACTTCTAAAGTAACCCCATCAACCGTGGATATCTTAGATGGAACAAAAGGACCATCTTCTATGATGGACCATAAATCTATATCTATAGCCATAAGAAAAGTTTTCATACAAAGCTTCTATTGAATAAAAGACGCACCATCGAAAAAGGGAGGCCTTTGGCTTGACATACCTTCTTGATCGGTTTTATGACTAATGGATACCATCTCACAAAGATTGTTGTATCTTCTTGTCGTGAGTGTACATTGCTCTGATACCACTTGTAGGACGTGTATAGAACCATTAGAAGGGGGAGGGTTGAATAGTGAGTGCGGAAAAAATTGGTTTTTAACATTTTTGTACCAATTATTCACTTTTGAAAACAGATTCTGTTTTCAGACTCTGGTTTTGATTAACTAGATGACCTAGTTATAGACCTCCGAAAATTTGTGAAATTTGGTGACAATGTACTCTCAGATGTTATATGTGTTACGACACGCACCCCTGGGCCAGTAGAAAAGAGAACAAAATGAATCACAGTGCCATCATTGTATCACACTGAGCATAATAAGTGGGTAAATGTACCTTAAATAAAAATTTAAGAACTACTAAAGTCTCACAATATACCTAAGAATAATTAAAATAAGCATATAAAGAAGTGTGCAACTTTTATTAGGAATTAAATTAAGGAAAAAGGAAAGTAACATATAAGGAAAGGGGGAAGGACAAAATGGTAAACTTGTCTTGCATTTTAAGACAAGACAAACTTGTCTTGCATTTTAAGACAAACTTGTCTTAAAACAAGCTATGTAAGACAAACTATGTAAGACAAACTTGTCTTGCATTTTATTCCATTTCCTTTAATTATTTCCTTCACACCCTTATTCCACCCAATGGTATTTCACCCAAGCTATGTAAGACAAACTTGTCTTGCATTTTATTCCATTTCCTTTAATTATTTCCTTCACACCCTTGTTCCACCCAATGGTATTTCATGCATGCCTTACACCCCACTTTCTTGTTATCTTTCATTTTCTTTTCTTCCCACATCATTTTATTCTCTTACACATCTTAAGGAAGCCCCAACCAAATGCTATGCATGGCATAACTTTCTTACAGATTCCACTTCCCCACAAGAAGTGAATCATTGAACTCCCATTTCTATTTTTCCAAATTTCGGTTATGGCAAGAATTAAAGGGCAAGACAACTTCATTTCATTTACTTCTCATTTCATTACACTTTCCTTGATCAAAATTCTTTTCTCTCTCTTTACTTTCTTTCTTTCTCCCTAAAAACCAAAATTCCCTTCTTCTTCACCCTTCTTCCATTAGCCAAAAGGAAGAAGGAAATCTTCTATTCCTAAGAGAGAATCAAGTCTCCAAGTTCAAGAATTCTTTAAGATAAGGACCTCATCTCTCTTCCTACACAATTCTTTCATCTTCCAACTCCTCACAAAGGTCCAAAAACCTCTTGTTCTAGGATATAACCGTGAGCTACGCCAAGGTGAAGAAAGGAGTTGTCTAAGTTTAACAAGTGAGAATCTTCAAGGTGTTCCAAGGGTGAGACTTCTTAAGTTTGGATTTTAGACCTTCTTAAGGCATTGATCCTTAAAATGAACAATCTTTTCCCTTATTTTAGCCATCTTGGCTGAAAGGTACCAAGGCAAGGGAAAGAAGATATTCTTTTCATCTTAAGTGTAAGATTCAAAGAAAAAGACAAATACTCTTCTTGGTTTCTTTATACAAGTTGAAAAATATATTATTTATGTTCTTATATCAAGATGGATCATGCATGCATATGTTCAAATGGATTTTACTATGATCATATGAAAAGAATAGATTTTGCCTGCTAAAAGTATGAAGACTTGTATGATTCTTGATTGATTTGTCCATTTGATGCTAAGATGATGTTAAAAATGGACATGCATGTGAATTTTATTGTAGATATAGGTCTCTTATGCATGTGCATGTCAAATTTAATAGAAGACTAGGCATGCATGTTCATTCTAGGAAAAGTATTGGTTACATCTTACATATTCTTGAGAAAGTATGTTAAAGACTACACTTTATATCATCTTCTTGCACACTTTCTTGATGATCATCATGCATGTGTTCATCCATGATTTTTAGTGTTCATGCATGATTTTTAGTGTTCACGCATGCTAAAAGTCATGATTTAGCATGATTATAATTCACCATAATTTGTGCTATATTGAATGGTTTGATGATCATCATGTCATCTCCATGAATATTCATGTTAAAATGGGGGCTGTTTTGGGTCTCCTTCATTAGGCATGATTCATCACCATCCTTTGATGTTTATTCATGATAATCATGGCCTAAGGATGTATATTTTTATGGGTTTGACTCTCATATGTATTTGTATGTGATTTTCATCATGACTGCATGATAATGTCACTTGTGCTTATGTTGTGATAAAAGTCATATGTATGTGTTTATATATATTCAAGACCCAAGATTAATGCATTGTAATGATAGATATGCTTGGTGGATTGAAGAATAAGAAAGATAAAAGTAACGTTCCAAGTATGGTACAAAGAACAAGTTGCAAAAATTGTGTGTGTGTGTGTGTGTGGAATATGATCTCGGCCAAGAGGCCATATTGAGGTGTCATGATGTGTTTGAACATTTGCTTGAGCATATAAATGTGAAGATATGTATATTGTATAATATGTGTATGGCTCTTTAAAAGATATGTTATACAATTTAATTAAGGAAGTGACAATATGCATCAAGCAAGATAAAAGGGCTGTTTTGTAGTATTTTAACTGAGGTACTTAAGGGACTAAATAGTAAATTTCTACACTTGAAAAATTATGGAAAAGAGGGCTGATTTAAGAAGCCATAAAATAAGATGAAAAATTAAACAAGTCAAGGGTCGATACTAGTGAAAAATTGAACTTAAGAATTGGTTGATTTGGCTACCAAAACCATGCACTTTAATAAAGGGGCTAAATAGGAATTTTACGTAAGTCATGGTATGAAACCTAAGCTATTTATTGACCTTAGGAGCTGAAAGGGGTAAAGGTTAAAAATCAGCCCGATAATTGAGCATACTTGTATACATACGTGAACAAGAGTTTTTAACCAACATGTTCTATTATACGATACATGTTTGTGGAATGTTTTCACCACGTAATACATTTCGAAGGGTTCATGCTATATGATATGTTTTTACAGAAAAGGTTGATCACATGATATGTTTTAAAACAAGCTTAACGAAATATGCTACGAGACGATTGATACTAATAATACAATTATATGTTTCGCTGTTCGCAGCATACAGTTATATGTTCTGCTGTTCACAGTGTACAGTTATATTTTTTTCTTTTCGCAGCATACAATTATATGTTTCGCTGTTCGCAGCATACAGTTATATGATTCGCTGTTCCCATAGCATACATTTATTGGAGGCTGATCTGACATCAAGTAGGGATGTCAGTTGGCATATAGTATGACACAGTATGTTATAGTTATAGATGGCGACATGATACTGAAACCTATGGGTAGGTTGGTGTCATGGGCATACATCATGTTTACAGGAATTACATGAGAATCAATCGGTATGTCATGTGCATTATTTAAGCATGTAAAGTGATACAGCATGTATTGGACACAGTTTGAAAAGAAAAGACATGAGTATGTTATGTTTTTGAATGCTTATGATAAAGTCATATTACAGTTAATTGAGCATATGCATATCACTAAGTCACTCTGTAAGATACATGTTTAAAGCATGAGTAGAATTAAGGTGAATGGACAGAATTAGTGATTATGACATAGGCGCAATCAGAATGGCTGAGCACAGAATATAAGATATGAGTAACAGATAAGCAAGACAAAAAGAGGGACTAGAAACTATACCAAATATTCTCTGATTTTATTTTTGTACTTTATCTATTATATAATTTCATGTGGTTTATCCTACCTGTTACAGTATTTTTGAATCAGAGACGTGTTAGGTTTCCTACATTATTGTATTTATTTTATCTCTCTGGAGTACGATCCACATGACGAATCCTGGCGGAGATACTTGCTGGGCGATTCATTATCGTTCATCCCTTCTTTTTCACCATACAGAGCCTCAGGATCAATAGCAGGATTACGTAGAGGACGAGCCAGGGAGTAGGTTCTTTAGGCGGTCCATGCCTCGGTTTCAGCTGCTGTATTTTGATATTTCAGCTCTATACCTTTGTGATGTACTTATGATACTGTATTCGGATGTAGTTATTTTGTACTTATGTCGATGTTTATTTTTGTCTTTTTTATGATGCTTTTGCTATTTGATGCATGTTTATAACGATGCGCATATGGATGTTATCGACGCCTTGTGTTTTTTGTAGAGAGTACGGCGAGTGCACCGTGACGAGATCCTAGTCCCTGGCGGGGCGCTACAATGTATGTGTCATAAAAATTTAAGATTAAATTTCAAAGTATAAGTCATTGAAAAACCGTTTTTACTCAGTCTCTGTCAATCTGCCAGAAGCTGTTCCTTAAAATGAAAATTTTAGTCCTGTTTAATGACAACTCTAAATGCTCTGAAAATTTTTTGGAATGACCCTTAGGATGTATACTTTGATGGGTTGAAACAGTTTTTCAGAATTCCTTTGGTAAGTATGTCAACCACGTTGATATTCTCAAACTTTGCAGATATGAGAATCAGATTGCACTAGTCTCAGAACTATGAACATTTGAGTGACTTATACTTATCCAAATTCAATGAAACTTATTTCAAATGAAAGCTAAGACCTTTGCCTATGCTTCTGCAAAGTTTGGATATTTTTAAAAAACTTTTTCTATTTTTACCGTGGCTATGAAATTGATGTAGAAAAATAGGAAAGTAAAAGTGCTAAAAAGTAAGAACATCGAAATTTTTATACCGGTTCGGTTAAATCAATCTACTTTTGTCTTCGAGGACATCTTCCTCGGTATTCATTAAACACAAAAACACCTTGACACAAAGGTGGCTGGAGTTATACACCAACTCTTTCAAAATCCATCCTTCTTACGATGAACAAACGAATACAACCAACACAGTTACCACCACCGCACAAATGAAGGTATGATCACACCTTGATCAACCTTGTACAAGAATGGGATGTATATAGGTGGTAAAATCAAAGCCCATACAGAATATAGGATATAAGAGTGATAGGCTTGAGTCTAAGATCAAGAGAAGAGAATACGAGATGAAGTGAATCGTCTTGCTTTAACTTGCTTGAATATAAACTTTGGCTTGCATTGTCTTGAACACTTTGACTCATTTTATAGGTGAAGAGGATGCCTAGGTGCTGAGTTCTCCCTTGAAAATTGTCTTGAATACCTTGGAAGATGCCTTATATAACTTTGTGACACACCCTTGCTTACTTGGCGAAATATGATTGGACGAACGGTATGTCTTTGCCTAGTTGTCACTCCATGATATGTTGCAGCCTGTCCTGGGTTGGGTCATGCTACCAAGCATGCATTCGCAAACAACAAAATGTAATAGTCATCACCCCATAAATGGCTGTTTCTCACTTATCATGAGGAGGAAATAAAGGCAGTTGTTGAACCCACCCTGACCGCAAACAATTTCAAATTATGCGAAAGAAATATTAAAAATTCCTAGAATTTTGGTAGCCATAAAATTATGCTGTAATGACTAATTTTAATGCAACCACCCAATTACAACTGTGATCTTCTTATTTGGCATAAGAGGTGCGATGGAAAAAGATGAAAATTTTAGTAGCAATTTCGATAAAAATTTCAAGCCATGAATATTATAATAATCAATTTATTTAAATAACCTTTCTAAACCATTGTAAAAGAAATAATAATAACAAATAAAATAGCATTAGGGCACCAAGAAGGGAGAAAAGTGACCAAAATACCCCCTTAAGGGCCGACCACTTTCCCTCCCAAAATGCCCTCACAAGTCTTAAAATCTCTAGAAGATCCCCTCCTTAGATATTAGTAGAAAAAAAGATTCTACAACATAAAGATAGCCACCCTAATTAATCCACCTTTTTTCCCCTGCATGCAAGGTAGGTAATGATTGTGTTTCTCCTCCCTTCATTAACCGGCCGTCCCACACTTCATGAAGCCTAATTGAACTTAAAACAACACCTTAAACACTCAGCAAATTTCCTAGATACTCTCTCATCTTTCAAACTCTCTCATCTTCCTCCCAAGCTCCCAACTTTCGGCCACAAGGAAAAATAGCAAAGGCATTTCAATCAAGCTTCCAAGACAAACTAGCAAGGCATGTATATAGATCTTAAGGTCCAATCTTACATTTCTTTGAGGCTTATATCAAGTCTAAGTGTGTGTCCTTAACCACTTCCAAACCCGTCACCACCATCATCCCCTTAGGAGTATTATCTAGCTCAAGGGGGAAAGGACTCTAGGAGGTTAAGATACACTACTTCAACTTCATCAAGGTAAGATCTACATACCCCTTTTTGGCCTCCTTATTCATGGTTCAAGTAAGTTTCACTCACCTCACTCCTATTCATGAAAACCGTATTATACATGAAAGGGAGAGGTGATTTTCAAGCTTTATGAGGAACCAAGTACTCAAGGCATTAACTTTGAAGACTAGAAAGGCAAGTCTCCTTTTATTCTCTTGAGACATTGAGGAGCCATAAACAGGAGATTTTAGCATGTTTAAGATACTAATCTTGCTTGTATTGAACCCATATCCTTCAAACACCATGCTAAAATTTTGGCCTTGGTCACTTCAATGAATTTGTGATGCATGTAAATGAATATAGGAGTACGTTTTAGTGTTTGGATTAAAGACCACCACCATGAATAAAATATATTAGAAATCCAAGGACTCTCTCTCCTAACCCACAGTTTTGGAGGGGAGGTGAAGGATTGGTTGGTCTCACCACCACCAAGCCACTAGAATGACTAAAATGGCATTAGGTTGGTTAAGAGCTTGGTTGTTAAATGACTAAGGGGTTGTTTTAGTATGTCCCTATTATTGCCTAGAAATGAATAGGAAGTTACCTTACGCCTATGAATACATGATCAAATAGTCACTATGCAGATGTATGAAACGCTTGGAGAACAAAACACATGTTAAACGGTGTAAAAGAAGGCATTTAGATGGTGTAAACCCCCTTACCCCTCGGCCTAGGTGGGAAAAATTAAGGAATTAATGGGCTAATTTATTATGCATCTTAAGGAGGTTTAAAGATCATTTTGATGCTAACATTTCATTTTAAATAAGATTTAAAAGACCGTTTTGGCCCATGATTAAATTTACTAAGTTTTGAGGACCCTAAGTTGTCTCTTATGTTAATATAGTCACTAAAGTGGGGCTGTTTTTTATGTTTTGTTATATATGGCTTATTCGAGTAATTTCTAACACCTTGGTTATGTTTTTTGAAGCCACTAAAGATGGGCTTGAGGGCGTAGCCACTAGAAGCGCATAGATGACTCAGGGAAGAACTTAGAATCATTAAAACAAAGGCATAGACATTGAAATGGCCGAATGTATGTACGGGTAAAAGGGTAAAAGAAAAGGTTAAGGGCTGCCTAAAATTGAACATTAATATGTTTAGTGGCTGTTGGGGATAATTGGGAGTCATAAAAGCCGAATTAAGGTGCCACAAAGGCATAGACATTGAAACAGGGGCTGTTTCGGTAATTTGGTACAAGCAATCCGAATGGACCCCTAGGTCCGCCTAATGACACATATTATTCATGATTAAATAATAAGGTACTTAAATAAATCAATTTATGAGAGGTTTTGGTAAAATGAACCTGTTTAGGGGATGAAGCGGATGATAAAAACTTTACGACACAATGTTGAAACTTTCAATTTCACGGAATAAATAAGTAATGAATCGTAACCGTTATAAGAATGATCTTAAGGATGTTTGGATCATGGAAAGCTCATCGCATACTGCATTATGCATCGTGTGCGTGTCATTTCATTTTAAAAAGGGTAAAGTTTGCTTTCTGTGAAAGAAGATTACAACATTTTTAAAAGCCCGCATCGAACCATTTGTTTTTACGTTTGATTCCGATATGTGTTTTGGACTCGATATCAGGGTATATGTTCTGTTCTAGACCTATATGAGGTATTACTTTGTTCTGGACCCAAACGAAACATCCTATTATGGTAGTCGGGGTAATGTTCTGTTTTGGACTCATATGGGGTATTATTCTGTTCTGGACCTGATATCGAGGTATTTTCTTGACCCATACGTAACACCCTTAGTAGGATTAGAGATAGATGGTTGTACATTTCGGTTCTGGACGGAATCAGTCGTAATAGATGATCAGTCCATGAGGAGAAAGTAAAGGCCATGGCTTAATGTTTCTGTTCTGTTCTGTCCTGTTATGTTCTGCTCCGCTCTATTTCGTCTTGCATCACTTGTTTTGTTCCGTACTGCATTGCATATGCATATCTTTTTTCCCTTGTAAAAAGGCAACATGACCGCTACGAAAGGTAAGACAGTTACATATGGGGAAAAGATAACAGTAGGTTAAGATGTCAATGAAACCGATAAAGGATTGATTCAACTGGTAAGTAATTATGTCCCATTATTGTATTGCTAATTTTCTATTTATCGTTCTGATGTATTTCAGTAGAATAGAAGGTTACTTGCTGGGTGATTTGTCACTCACTCCTTATTTATCATTTTTCAGAGCCACAGGAACCTGAGATTGAGTATGTCGAGGACGAGCCACAAGTGCCTTATCCGTGAGAGATGTTGGCGGCTAGGACTAATAGTTGTTTCTGTTTGAGGACTATTTCAGAGTACTTTGGGACTATGTTATCATGATTTGTATCATGTATGACATTATGAACACTGAATGTTTAATGTTTTAATTATGCTTGTTTATCGCCACTGTTTGATGTTTCCATTGGTAATCCATGACCTACTCATGGACTTGTATTGGATTCGCATCGACGCCTTGTACTTTCCTTAGCGAAGTATGACGGATGCACCGTACCAGGGGCACAACCCGGGTGTGGGGTGCTACATGATAGACCATTATTTTCCACCTTGGCACTTCATAATATGACCTATATATTTTACATAAAAATCTGAAACACATGTCAAAAATCAAATAATTTAATTGCCAATCAATCAAGATGTGATTGCCCCTCAATTTTGAAAGAAATTTGGAGATAAACATGTGCTGAAAATCGCCCCCCTCATGTGCTGAAACTTCAGCACTTTGTTTGATTTTGAATTCTTTCCTTGTGTGTCTTGGCCTTCTTCAATGTCATCAATCACTTGTGGTTCATCCTCCACCAATCAAAGTGCCAAACAAGCTCCACCTAGGCTCCAAGAAGGCTGAAAATGGCGTGTACATACTCAGCACCATGTGCTAAAATAGTTTTTGAAATTTTGACACATAATGATGCAATATCTTTACACATATGATAAATTTCAATCAACCCTTAATTTGTTTTTCTACAACACTCCAATGTGTCTTAGATGTGTAAAAAATGTCTAGATACATGTTACATACATATGAAAAATGTCCCATGTATATAAGTGTAGAAAACCGAACTTTTGACTTTCGTCGATTACGCAATTTTTCTTCAATTAATCTCAAACATCTTAGACATGTAAAATATGTTATGTAACACATAAAATACATCATATAAAGTGTATTTTCTGCTCCAAAATCTGAGAACAAAAACGCCTGTGTGAAAAAAAAATTAATTCGTACTTCCAACAATTCAAGGCAAATTGTAGGTGATTGATATGTGTAAACATGGTATGACTTTGGGGCTGATATACACATGTGGTGCACGAAATGTTTAAGCTTTTAAAGTGTATATAGGCTTGCCATCTTTATATGGTAATTATGTGACATGTCGGTGATGGTTTGTTAGTCACCCGATATGACAATTTTTGGTTTATGGACTCGTGACATGTCGGCATAATGATGACTTGTAATGCATGATATGAAACCTGTATATACTCACAAATATGATGTGTATATGGTAGTGTGATGTCGACGTATGTTTATGATGCGTATGACATGTCAGTGAAACATCGAGATAGAAGTATATAGTTCCTCGTTATAAAAAAATTATGTATATATATCACATATATATGACGTGTGTGTAAGGATGAGGAGAGGAATTTCCATTCCAAAATTTGTTGTCAGGTAGTTATCTCCTTATATATTTCCTTCAGTACTTCATTTAATGAACTAGTAAGTTCATCTCCTTAAGCACTACATTAAATGAACAAGTTTAGATCATTTAACATGGCACCTAAAAATAGTATAAATACAACAAATGTTTGCCATATGATGTAAGGCCTAACGCTTCATGGTATGTTAATAATACGACAATAATATATATAAACATGTAAAGCATATTTATCACGTACGCATGCAAGTAACAATCAATTCATGCATTTCAAAAACATTTAACATTTAAATCATGCATTTTCAAATCACTCAAACCCCGATTTCTCAACATATACTAGGTCAAACATTCCCCCCTAAGATGCATGTCCCATTTTCTCCAAACATACCAAGAAACATATAAATATGCCCATGCATATCATGTCCACATTCCCTAGGGTCATATATATACCATCATATATCACAACTGCATCACATCTCAGATTATGCATATCATATCCTATACATATATCATACATATATTTCTTCCCTTTTTTGTAATCATCTAAACAATGAAGTACAAGAAAACATTATATTAAAAATGCAATAAGATCCATTCACAGATAGCAATTAAGTTTTAATACAACATAGAAACTTAAGTTGTGACCCTAGCTAGGAGTGCAATGGGAAACGATATATATTCTTCGTCCAAAAGATAATGTGAAGCCTAAAATGTATGCCTTCATCTTTGCCTTAAGTTTGGCAGATTGAGACTCGTGCATTGTCACATTATGTTGGAGGTACATAATTTGTGCATTAAATTTGGAAACATTTGCACTTGTCCCAACACTTATCCCGCTTAGTTCCAACTATGGGAGCCCAAGGAACTTCCTCATCCTCTGGATTGTGCTCATCCTTTGCCTCTTTCTCTGCAAGTCGTCTTCCTCTTCTTGCTTCCGTTCTTGCTTTTAAGTCTTGTTGAATATTGACTTTGTCATAGAAGCCTTTGTGAGTGATTTTGTCTTCATCTGTTGCATCCATATCCAATCTCATCTTTAATAGCATACTATAAATAAGATTGCTATATGGGTGGACCTTAATCTTCTTTGTTATAGCCTCTATCATGCTGGTCATGAAGTGTTTGCCAAAGTTGATTTTTTCTTGATTGGCGAGACATAAGGATATATAGAAGTCTAGGTTACTTGGCTCTTTTGAACACTTTTCATTTACACAAAACATTACTATATCAAGTACCGCCCGATACACCAAGGGCATATAATTGGTGTTCTTTATTGGATGAAATCCCAAGAAAGTCTCGACTTTGTCCTTAGTGACCTTCCAGCAGGCTGTATCTCACTTCCGCATATTGAACTCATACTAGCCTTCATTTGGAACTCCAACCAATTCATAAATGGTACAAAAATACCACTCAAGATGTGTATCATCTGTCACACTATCCGATGGCAAGATAAGATCATTTATGCTTTTTACACATAAGTTTGCATAGAAAAGTCTATTATACATAAGACACTTCAGTCATGTCCTTTTCCGCCCAAACTAGTCTCCAATTTCGGCCATCCAAAAATTATCGATAGGTTTCAACTCATTATTACCCATA
Organism: Eustoma russellianum; assembly: GCA_036186865.1. NCBI lineage: Eukaryota > Viridiplantae > Streptophyta > Magnoliopsida > Gentianales > Gentianaceae > Eustoma > Eustoma russellianum. The sequence goes on from AP025054.1 coordinate 26,619,154, forward strand.
ATATCCTCAATCTTAAGTAATTTAAGGGAAACGGTAGCCTTGTTATCTTTCTCTCAATTGTCATACAATTCTTGGGCACCAAGGATGATGTAGCTAAAGTGTAGCGCCCAGGCCCGACACTGTCATCGGAACCAGTGCACCCGCCGTAGCCTACTATGAAAACTACGAAGCGTCAAGCAGATCAAGCGTACGTCATTCATGACGTAAGATAAATCGGCAGAAACGTCATAAAATCTAAACCTTCATCGTCAATATTACAACCAGAAAATGCAGCGGAAATAAAAGGTGTTTGTTCATCTAGCTAACATAAGTTCCAGAACACATAATAACATTGAGTTTCCAAAACATAACAAAAGTAGTCCAGCATCTATCTATTCCCATGTCCGTCATCCCATTGAGCCCACTCGCCATCGTCTTCGATAAATATCATCTAATATTCCGGCTCACCTGAAAAGGAATAGAGTATCTGTTCTTAGCGAAATTATCGCCAGCAAGTAACCCGTCTATACGCCTTACGGGATCACACACGACGAGTCACCAGTATATAAATCATTGCCCAAAATAAGGTGCTCGGGTTAGCAAGTAGCATCTTAATAAGAATTCCTCAAAACAGATAAAGCACATAAAGGATACACGGATATGAGCATAAACATGTACTAAAACAACATATCATCAAAAGCAAGTCATAAACTAGTCACATCTCTTGCATATCAAATCTTATGCTTCGTGTATCATGATGCATGTACTTCTTTTAAAATCACACACAACACTCATGCATATGTCTTCTTTCATAAACATGTCATGCATGTCACTTCACAAAACTTTTCATAACTCTTCCTATCATATTCTTTGCGTAGCAGAACTTTATACCCTGTGGGTGATCAGTCCACAGCAAACAGAACTTTATACCCCGTGCTGAAAGGTCCACGGCCCCATAATATATAACTTTATACCCCGTGCTGAAAGGTCCACGACCCCATTACATACATCATATATCCGTGCTGATAGGTCCACGGCCCCATAAAATACTTTATTTTCCGTGCTGATAGGTCCACGGCCCCATAACATATTTTATACCCTGCTGTTGATTCACAGGTCACGCTTTTATACCCTGCTTTCGCAGGCGTGACTTTTATACCCTGCGATCAACCAGCAGCCATTTTGTCTTTCGAAAACTTTAAACCTTTCTTGTAAACACATGTTCTTTCGCAATGCAAATCTCAAATCAAATGCAAGTGCCCATGTTATGATGCAGGATGCACATGTAACTTCGTATGAAACATGTAACACACACACATACTTCTTACATATCAAGTATACGGTCCTGCACCTCAAACACTCTATGTTCTCTTTCCAAGTCCGTTCATCTTACAATTCACTCAGGATTCAATCTTATTCTTGCTTGATCAAACTTACCATCTACACCTCAATTACACCTCAAATACCCTTGCATTTTATGTTCATAAGAAGTGTATAAAGTTACTACACATACATAGGGCGCCTAAAGGGTCAAAAAGACTTCCAGTATACTTTGAACGCTACATGGAGCGCCTAATGTGGACATGGAGCGCCTATACTAGGCGTTTGAAGTGTTCGGGGATGTGCCGTATACATCGAACGCCTACATGAAGCGCCTAATGTGAACATGGAGCCTAATGTAGGTGTTCGAAGTGTACGGGGATGCTCTGGGACACATTGAACGCCTACATTAGGCGCCTAATGTGACTTGAAGCGCCTAATGTAGGTGTTCGAAGTGTTCTGACGGTTCTAAACTGCAGTTTCTCTGTAGTAACTTCCTCCCATCACCTTCCTCCTTCAACCCTTTCATGCTAAACCTCTCAAGATCCATCTTACCATCTATATTCATCATACTTAATACACATCTAACATGAATTGATGCTTAGTTATGTCTAATAATATCCACTCTTAACCTTCAACCATTCACAACCTTCAAAAGATATCATCAACATTCCCAACACAACAAGTCTACAACAGTGCCATCATTCATCCTTCAATTCCCTGCACTTACTCTCACACATCTAGATGTAGGCAACCAACACGAGAATAGAACAAGACAATAAACACATCAAGAATACACTTTCATGGGCATGCTTGACAAACAACAAAGCACCACATAACTATTTTCAGAAATATGGCCCACAGAACAAGACTTTACGCAACTAGCAACAAAACTTACATATAGTAAAGCATTTAACATAGACCAGTCAAGATTACTAATGTGTGATCCAAGTTTTCTCTTTGTAAGAACATAGGGCCTAAAGTATCAAAATTTGCGTAAAGCGTATAGAAAGATTACTTGCCTTGGTTTCTAGTTAATCTTACGGATTTACTGCATAATTTCGGTAAGGATTGCACCTAGTTTGACCGCAATTCTTCCTCCTCTTCTTCTTCCTTTCTCTCTTTCTCTTTTCTCTCTTTTTCCTCTCCTCTTCCTTCTCTTTTTCCTGCAGCCGGTTTCCCCTCTCCTTTTTGGTGTTATAACCGTCCCCCTTAATGCCAATGGGGAGTTATACCAAAGTGTGGTGTAACTCCCCTATCTTTAGTAGGGGCCTTTTATGTAATTACCCTTAATTACCTTTAATTCTACTTCTAACCCCTTTTCTTATTTTTCCTATATTTTAAGTAACCAATTAACACTTCCTACATCATTAATTAATTTGCATTTAAGGTTGACCTAACGTATTGAAAGTCGTGCTTAAAAGTTACGGGGTATGACATTCCACCCCCTTACAAAAAGTTTCATCCTCGAAACTTATGTACTTTAGTCAAAGAGTTGATGATACTTCTCCCGCATTTGTTCTTCGAGTTCCCATGTGGCTTCACGTTCCGTGTGATTGCTCCACTAGACCTTTATATAAGGAATCACTCGCTTCCTCAACACTTGATCCTTTCGGTCCACAATTTTCACGGGTATCTCTTCGTATGTAACATCGTCCTTAAGTTCCAAAGGTTGAGCTTCAAGCACATGACTTGGGTCCGTCACGTACTTCCTTAGTTGTGATACGTGAAAGACATTGTGAACTTGCGCCAACACCGGAGGTAACGCTAACCTATAAGCCAAGGCTCCCACCTTCTCAAGTATTTTGTAAGGACCAATAAAACGAGGGCTTAGCTTGCCTTTTACTCCAAACCTCATGACACCCTTTGTAGGTGATACCCTCAAATAAACTTTTTCACCCACATCAAATTCCAATGGTCGTCGTTTGGAATCTGCCCAACTCTTGTTGTGATCCTGAGCTGCCCTGAGTCTTTCCTGGATGATTTTCACTTTTTCTAGCGTTTTCTCCAATAGCTCAGGTCCGGTGATAGTCCTCACGCCTACTTCGTCCCAATAAACCGGAGACCTACATTTCCTTCCATACAAAGCTTCAAAAGGAGCCATGTCAATTGCGCTGTGGTAACTATTGTTACAAGAAAACTCCATTAGCTTTACCATTCCATCCCAACTCCCTTTAAAATCCAACACGCAAGCCCTTAGCATATCTTCCAAGGTCTAAATAGTTCGCTTGGACTGTCCATCAGTTTGGGGATGATACGCCGTACTCAACATTAATTCTGTGACCATGGCTTTCTGAAATGCTGTCCAAAACTTAGATGTAAACCGTGAATCTCGGTCGGACACTATACTTACTGGAACACCATGCAGGCTAACAATATTCTCCATATATAAATTCACTAACTTGTCAAGAGGTGTTTCACTTGAAACGGGTTGGAAATGGGCAGACTTTGTTAAACGATCCACGATGACCCAAATCATGTCATATCCCCTCCTTGTCTTTGGTAAACCAGCTACGAAATCCATCGTGACATGTTCCCATTTCCATTCCGGAATTTCCAATGGCATTAAAAATCCACCAGGCCGTTGGTGTTCCGCCTTGACTTGTTGACAAACCAAACACCTCTCTATAAACTCTGCAATATGTCTTTTCATCCCAGACCACCAATAATATTGCTTGAGATCTCTATACATCTTGGTGCTACCAGGGTGTATGGATAGCCTTGAGCTGTGAGCTTCTTGCAACACTTCCTTCCTAAGTTCGTCAACATCAGGTACGCATAATCTTTCTCTAAACCATAAGCTCCCATCCACTTTGGTCCGAAATCCTTCAGCTTGGCTTTGTTTCACCCTTTCCATTATTTCACTGAGGGTCTTATCATTCTTCTGAGCATCCTTTATCCGATCAACCAAACTTGGTGTGATAGTCAATGTTGTCAAAACGTTCACTGTGGAGTCAATCAAATCTAAACCGAACTCCTCCATCTCTCTTTCCAATGGTGATTGTCGAGCATGGCTGGACTTCCTGCTTAGCGCATCTGCCACTTTATTAGCCTTTCCTAGGTGATAATGGATTGTCAAATCATAGTCTTTTAGCAACTCTAAACACCTCCGTTGCCTCATATTTAACTCCTTCTGTGAGAACAAATACTTTAAACTCTTATGATCCGTGAATACCGTGCACTTCTCTCCATACAAATAATGTCGCCAGATCTTCAAGGCGAACACAACCGCGGCAAGTTCAAGATCATGTGTGGGATAGTTTTGCTCATAAGGCTTTAGCTTTCTTGAGGCATATGCGATGACTCGTTCGTTTTGCATTAAAACACAACCTACAAACAAGGTATTAGTCTAAACTTAATAGGTATACAAGATCATAACCTTATACTATAGTTTACGTACCTAAACCGTTCTTTGACGCATCACTATAAATCACAAACCCATCAGTTCCGGAGGGTTGAGCCAATACTGGAGATGTCGTTAATCTCTTCTTACGCTCCGTGAAACTTTGCTCACATTCCGCCGTCCACTCAAACTTGGACTTCTTTTGAGTAAGGCGACTGAGAGGCACTGCTATCCTGGAGAATCCTTCCACAAACTTTCTATAGTACCCCGCTAGACCCAAGAAACTTCGTACTTCAGTAACATTGGTGGGTCTAGGCCATTCAGTGATAACTTCTACCTTCTTTGGATCCACAGCAATCCCCTCTTCCGATATCACGTGACCCAGAAAAGCCACACTTCTTAACCAAAACTCACACTTGCTAAACTTAGCATATAGTTGTTTCTGCCTCAAAATACCTAGAACAACTCTCAAATGCTCAGTGTGAGTTTGCTCGTCAGGAGAATACACCAGAATATCATCTATGAATACCACTACAAACTTGTCCAACTGTTCCCGAAAGACGGTATTCATAAGATCCATAAAAGCTACGGGGGCATTTGTTAATCCAAACGGCATCACTAAAAACTCATAATGACCATATCGTGTGCAGAAGGCTGTCTTTGCGATGTCCTCAGCCTTCACCCTCAATTGGTGATATCCTGATCGGAGATCAATTTTAGAGAAGATCTTGGCGCCCTTGAGCTGGTCAAACAAATCCTCAATACGTGGAAGGGGATACTTATTCTTGATGGTAACTTTATTCAACTCTCTATAATCGATACAAAGTCTCATGCTACCATCTTTCTTCTTTACAAATAAAACAGGTGCTCCCCAGGGCGATACACTAGGGCGGATAAACTTCTTGTCCAACAACTCCTGCAGTTGTTCCTTCAACTCTCTCAACTCTGCCGGAGCCATTCTATAAGGGGCTTTAGAAATAGGTTCAGTTCCTGGAATCAAGTTGATCTCGAACTCGACTTCCCTCGGGGGTGGTACTCCTGGTAAATCTTCCGGAAACGCATCAGGAAATTCATTGACCACTGGAATTTGCTCAATAGACGGTACCTCCTGAGTAACATCCATGGCATACACTAGGAATCCCTCAACACCCTTCCTCAAGGCTTTGCGTGCTTGTGCGACGGACACAAATACCTTCTTGGGAACTTTCTTTCGTTCCGCATCTCTTTGAAACATCACCTCTTCCATCTTGGCATTCTTGATTGTCACTCGCTTCAACCGACAATCAATATTGGCGTGATTCTTGGCCAACCAGTCCATTCTTAATATAACGTCAAAGTCATACATCTGAATAGGAATCAGTGTGGTGGAGAATGTTTGTCCTTCAAGCTCCAATTCGCAATCTCGATACTGCTGGTATAAAACCATAATCTGATCTCCGGCCGCTTGAACGCGATATGGAGTTTCTAACCATTCAGGCAAACTACCAAGGTGTTTAGTGAATCTCTTTGCTACGAAGGAATGGCTTGTGCCGCTATCAAAGAGCACGTTGGCAGGTACCTTATTTACTAAAATCGCACCTAAAGCCATATCAAGTTATACACGAAAGATTAAGCATGTGAATACTTAATTCAATAAGGAATTAAACTTAGTTTAAATGGTACCTGCTACTACGTCGGTAGCCTCCTGCACATCCGTGTCCGTCATGAGATGTACACGAGCATTTGCTCTAGGGTTCACTCTCGGCTGCTAAGCCGCCTCTCCAGGATTATTTTTCTTCATCTCCGGCCTCTTGCCTCTATCAGACCCTCCAGCACTAGCTGCTCTTGCCGCTACTTGGCGAAAATCACTCTCGACACGGAAACACGCATCTAGCATATCCTCATAAGTTTTCATCCCCGCATTCACTATTGCCGACTGTATCCTTGAGTCTAAACCCCTCTCGAACTTCGTCATCTTAAGACGATTATCAGACATAATCGCAGGGACAAACTTACCCAAGGCATGGAAACGATCCGCATACTCCGACACCGTCATCCTTCCTTGCTCCAATCTGTCAAACGCTCTTACCTTGTCCAGTATCGCAGTCTCCGGTACATAGTATTTCAGGAAAACATCACAAAACTGTGCCCAAGAGATTGGTGGGGTCATTCTCAACACCATTCCGTCCCACTATTCGCCAGCCTTGCCACTTAGAAGGGGTGTGGCCACCTCAACTTTTATCTCATTCGGTACTTGCACTAGCCGAAAACATTTCTCCACCTCATCTAACCAGTGCTGAGCCTCCTTAGGATCAGTACATCCTCCAAACTCCGGCACCCTCATCTTTCTCATCTCTCCATAAAAGAACCTGATGTTATGCTAGGGCGGTGGAGGAGGCGGAGGCTGATGCTGCTAAGCAAACCCTTGTGCAATCACCGTTAATGCGTCAGTGAGCACATGGGGTAAAACCACTTGTGGTGGCTGGTTCTCCTGTCCATTGCCCGAGTTGCCTGTGTTATCTCTTCTTGGAGGCATATTTCTCTGAAAGGTTAACATTGCATTAGCATTCAGTAAATACAAGAGGTTACTGAAAGCTTGAATGCGTACGAATGGGTGAGGTACGTAGTACAACTATTAATACAAAATTAGATGATAAACGCGCTCGCACACACCCAACCCTGATCATAATTAAACACTAAAGAAATCAGTACTTATAACTAAGGATTAACCTTAAGGGAGAATCATAACTTAGGTGTCTAAAAGATCATGAACCTAAGTTTCCGAGATAGATCTGAAGCCTAGTCTCTGATACCACCTGTAGCGCCCAGGCCCGACACTGTCATCGGAACCAGTGCACCCGCCGTAGCCTACTACGAGAACTACGAAGCGTCAAGCAGATCAAGCGTACGTCATTCACGACGTAAGATAAATCGGCGGAAACGTCATAAAATCTAAACCTTCATCGTCAATATTACAACCAGAAAATGCAGCGGAAATAAAAGGTGTTTGTTCATCTAGCTAACATAAGTTCCAGAACACATAATAACATTGAGTTTCCAAAACTTAACGAAAGTAGTCCAGCATCTATCTATTCCCATGTCCGTCATCCCATTGAGCCCACTCGCCATCGTCTTCGATAAATATCATCTCATATTCCGGCTCACCTGAAAAGGAATAGAGTATCTGTTCTTAGCGAAATTATCGCCAGCAAGTAACCCGTCTATACACCTTACGGGATCACACACGACGAGTCACCAGTATATAAATCATTGCCCAAAATAAGGTGCTCGGGTTAGCAAGTAGCATCTTAATAAGAATTCCTCAGAACAGATAAAGCACATAAAGGATACACGGATATGAGCATAAACATGTACTAAAACAACATATCATCAAAAGCAAGTCATAAACTAGTCACATCTCTTGCATATCAAATCTTATGCTTCGTGTATCATGATGCATGTACTTCTTTAAAATCACACACAACACCCATGCATATGTCTTCTTTCATAAACATGTCATGCGTGTCACTTCACAAAACTTTTCATAACTCTTCTTATCATATTCTTCGCGTAGCAGAACTTTATACCCTGTGGGTGATCAGTCCACAGCAAACAGAACTTTATACCCCGTGCTGAAAGGTCCACGGCCCCATAATATATAACTTTATACCCCGTGCTGAAAGGTCCATGGCCCCATTACATACATCATATATCCGTGCTGATAGGTCCACAACCCCATAAAATACTTTATTTTCTGTGCTGATAGGTCCACGGCCCCATAACATATTTTATACCCTGCTGTTGATTCACAGGTCACGCTTTTATACCCTGCTTTTGCAGGCGTGACTTTTATACCCTGTGATCAACCAGCAGCCATTTTGTCTTTCGAAAACTTTAAACCTTTCTTGTAAACACATGTTCTTTTGCAATGCAAATCTCAAATCAAATGCAAGTGCCCATGTCATGATGCAGGATGCATATGTAACTTCGTATCAAACATGTAACACACACACACACACATACTTCTTACATATCAAGTATGCGGTCTTGCACCTCAAACACTCTATGTTCGTATCTTTCCAAGTCCGTTCGTCTTACTAATTCACTCAGGATTCAATCTTATTCTTACTTGATCAAACTTACCATCTACACCTCAATTACACCTCAAATACCCTTGCATTTTATGTTCATAAGAAGTATATAAAGTTACTACACATACATAGGGCGCCTAAAGGGTCAAAAAGACTTCCAGTATACTTTGAACGCTACATGGAGCGCCTAATGTGGACATGGAGCGCCTATACTAGGCGTTTGAAGTGTTCGGGGATGTGCCGTATACATCGAACGCCTACATGAAGCGCCTAATGTGAACATGGAGCGCCTAATGTAGGTGTTCGAAGTGTACGGGGATGCTCTGGGACACATTGAACGCCTACATTAGGCGCCTAATGTGACTTGAAACGCCTAATGTAGGTGTTCGAAGTATTCTGACGGTTCTAAACTGCAGTTTCTCTGCAGTAACTTCCTCTCATCACCTTCCTCCTTCAACCCTTTCATGCTAAACCTCTCAAGATCCATCTTACCATCTATATTCATCATACTTAATACACATCTAACATGAATTGATGCTTAGTTATGTCTAATAATATCCACTCTTAACCTTCAACCATTCACAACCTTCAAAAGATATCATCAACATTCCCAACACAACAAGTGTACAACAATGCCATCATTCATCCTTCAATTCCCTGCACTTACTCTCACACATCTAGGTGTAGGCAACCAACACGAGAATAGAACAAGACAATAAACACATCAAGAATACACTTTCATGGGCATGCTTGACAAACAACAAAGCACCACATAACTATTTTCAGAAATATGGCCCAAAGAACAAGACTTTACGCAACTAGCAACAAAACTTACATATAGTAAAGCATTTAACATAGACCAGTCAAGATTACTAATGTGTGATCCAAGTTTTCTCTTTGTAAGAACATAGGGCCTAAAGTATCAAAATTTGCGTAAAGCGTATAGAAAGATTACTTGCCTTGGTTTCTAGTTAATCTTACGGATTTACTACAGAATTTCGGTAAGGATTGCACCTAGTTTGACCGCAATTCTTCCTCCTCTTCTTCTTCCTTTCTCTCTTTCTCTTTTCTCTCTTTTTCCTCTCCTCTTCCTTCTCTTTTTCCTGCAGCCGGTTTCCCCTCTCCTTTTTGGTGTTATAACCGTCCCCCTTAATGCCAATGGGGAGTTATACCAAAGTGTGGTGTAACTCCCCTATCTTTAGTAGGGGCCTTTTATGTAATTACCCTTAATTACCTTTAATTCTACTTCTAACCCTTTTCTTATTTTTCCTATATTTTAAGTAACTAATTAACACTTCCTACATCATTAATTAATTTGCATTTAAGGTTGACCTAACATATTGAAAGTCGTGCTTAAAAGTTACGGGGTATGACATAAAGTCCTTAAAGCTATGAGTTTATCCAATGCTCCATTAACCTCCCTTGTCTTTATCTAAGGATAGTCTTTGTCGGAGCGTAGCCAACTTATTGGCTTAGCAGAAATCAACCAGATGTTTCCTCTTTTGGTGCGTTTTTGTTCTAGTGGACACTTGGGGCTGTCAACTGTATCTTTAGGGAGGGTTGCTTGATCCTCCTTCATCACCTTGGGTGGTCCTACGGCTTTTTGAAGTGTTCTTACTCCTTGTGGAAATTTTTTGAGAAAAGGAGATTGGAGGAGAGAATTAGTTGAGGAGGATGTAAAAATTTAGGAAGAGGAAGTGAATATGTTGGATGAAAGGGAAATTGAGATTATTGCTTGAAATTTGAGGGTAGGATGTTTTTGGAGAAGGGGCGCCTGTTTTTACGGTTGATTGATTGAAATAGGTTGAATGGAAATGGGTTTGTTTGCATTTTTGACATCTTTTACATCTACTCTAATCGATCACATAGATCAATCAATGTATATCGATCGATTAATATCAGAGATCCATGCATGCGTGGATCTCTCAATTCAACACATGGATCGGTCCACATACGCTGCTTTCTAAAATTTGTAGTTTTGACCTTTTAAACATTCTTCATCATCCCCAATGTTATTCTAGTTGATTGAAATGCATCCGTAGAAAGAGGTTTTGTGAATATGTCTGCTAATTGATCATTGGTAGGAACAAATTCAACACAAACCAATCTTTTTTACACACAACTTCTTATAAACTGATGCTAAACTTCAATATGTATGGTTCTAGTATGGTTAACCGGATTTTGTGCTACACTTATGACTGAGGTGTTCCCAGAGAGAATAGGGACTTTGTCAAAATTGACGTTGTCTCATTTAGTGTGCGTGTCATCCAAATCAATTGTGCACAACACAAAGCGGCCGACAGATGTTCGGATTCTTCCGTGGAAAGTGACATGTTATTTTGCTTCTTAGAAACCCAACAAACTAAGCAGTGTCCAAGGTCGACACATATTGGAGGTGTTTTTTCTATCAACTAGATTTTTTGCATAATCCGAAGCATTATACCATTTTAAGTCAAATTACCCATTCTTAGGATAAAACACCCCAATGTTTCACGTGCCTTTTCAATACCTAAAAATACGTTTCATTTCTTAAGATACTTTCAAATCTAGCACATAAGCATATAGCATGTAATATATCCGACCTGCTAGCCGTCAAATAAAGTAACTACCAATCATGCCCCTATTCTTTATTACCTTGACCTGCTTTTCTTTTTCATCTTTATCAGGCTTTGCACTCATGCTCAATTGGTGCGCTTACATTTATTCCATCGACAAATTTGTATTTCTTGAAAAGATCATTGATGTGTTTTATTTGAGACATGTGCACTCCATCCTTTGTTTGCTTGATTTGAAGCCCAAGGAAGTAGTTGAGCTCACCAATCATGCTCATTTCAAATTCTCTTTCCATTAGCTTAGTAAAATGCTCACAAGGAAAATCATTAGTGACACCAAATATGATATCATCAACATTTATTTGAACAAATAAATGATTACTTACTTGTTCTTTAATAAACAAGGTAGTATAAACTTTTTCTCATGAAAAGCCGTTTTCAAGAAGGAAGTTGCTTAATCTCTTGTACTAATCTCTAGGAGCTTGTTTGAGTCTATATAGAGCCGTTTTGAGTTTAAAGACATGATTTGGACAAACATGATCTTCAAAACCCAGTGGTTGAGCTATATATACCTAAATAATATTATTCATGAAAACAAATTTTACATCCATTTGATATAACTTAAAATCTCTATAGCATGTATATGCTAAAAGCATCCTAATATCTTCTATTCTTACCAAGGGAGCAAAAGTCTCATCATAGTCAATTCCTTGTTCTTGTCTATATTATTGTGCTGCAAATCTAGTTTGATTCCGTGTTACATTCCCTTGGTCATCCATTTTCTTTTTAAATACCTATTTAGTACAAATAGTAGGATGATTGTTAAGTTTAGGGACTAACTCCAAAATATCACTTCTTTCAAATTTGATTTATCTCTTCGTGCATAGCTATTACCCAATCGTCATCGATTAAAGCTTCTTTTATGCTTTTAGGATCAACTTGTGAAATGAAAGAATTTTCACAAAATGTTCTCCTTGTTAAAATATCTTCACTAATTTCTCCTAGAATTAGTTCTTTTGAGTGATTGTTCCTATATTTAAATGATTCCGGTAGATTTGAAGTATCACCTTTTACTTCTTCTTCTTTTATCTTCAAAAGAGATTCTGACTAAATTCTATGATCAACAAAGATATCACTCTTTCAATTATGAAGATTTTCTATCAGATTTACTTCAACTATATCACATGTTCATCATCATTTAACTTTGTTTCATTATCAAGGGATTCAGTGAACTTAACATGAATAGACTCTTCAACTTTCCTACTTATGTTGTTACATACTTTAAATGCCTTGCTATTGTTTGCATATCACATAAAGATTCATTAATCTGCTTTGAAGCTGAGTGCATCCAAGTTATATTTGGTGTTAAGTATGAAACACTTACAACCAAAAACCTTGAAGTACTCAATATTGGGTACTCATCCTTTCCGAAGTTCATGAGGAGTCTTTTTGGGAGATGGCCTCAAGTAGACTCTATTTATCACATAACCATTGATATTGACTGTAGCGCCCCACACCGGACCTCATCCGAATGCGGTGCACCCGCCATACTTCACTACGGAGAGTACAAAGCGTCATGCATAACATGCGAAAATCCATAACTTAAGTCATGGACTCTCATGTTAACATTTAACATAGTAGAAAAATTTAGGCATAATTAAAACTTCGAAACATGCATGCCGAAATATTAAGTCCCAAAACATTAGTCCAACAAAAAGAGATAAAAACGAAATCCCAAAAGTCCAAACATAGTCCATAGTACAAATATCAAGTCAGCAAAAAGTCCTTAAGCTTCATCTTCTCTCGGCTCCTTGACTATGGGTACGACACTCTCGGTTCATCATCGATCCACTCAACATTGGCATTCTCTGGCTCTGGGGAAAAATAAAGGTAATGAGTGATAAAACTAACCCAGCAAGAATACAATAAACTGTCATGAAATAATTAAAGAATCATAACATGAATGGAAAACCCCCAAGAACCTCAAACGTTAATTCATGCCTGGCCTTTAATCCTTGATCCGCTGAGGATATAACCTAATTATAATTTAAGTTATACCATTCTAACAATATCATATCCCTTCCCAATTAAACGGTCCTAACATGCAAAGTGCACATGAAATATGCAAGATACAATGCATGATGTCATGTCGTGGCAAAAATCATCATTTGGTCCCATAAAGCAAGCATAAAAGAAAACAGAGTGTCTGATCAATTAACCCCGGATCTGAGCGGGTCCAGAACATGTCATCAGACAAATTGACCCTGGGTCTGGGACGGGTCTAGAACGTGTCATCAGGCTGATTAACCCCAGGCCTGGGTCAGGTCCATAACATATCATCGGACCAATTAACCCCGGGTCCAGAATGGGTCCAGAACTTATCATGTCATCAGACCTATTAACCCCAGGTCTGGATCGGGTTATGAGCATGTTTAGCCAGCAAGGAAGTCATAGAGCATTCTTTTGAAAGTCATAGGACCATAAATAACTTTCGTGCATAAAAAACTTGCTTACTTGAAAGGAGAACTTGCTTGCATACAGAAAAACTTAGAAAAATCGTATTCATGATGCACATGGTCATGCGTGATACATGGAATGAAATGCAATGAGAGTCATGGCATGAATCATCTTAAAAGTTTACCTAGGGCATGACATAGGCATAATCCCATGGGCTGAAAATTTTCCAACAGTTTGTACCTACTTTCCTTGGCTTAAAATGTAACCAAGACAACTTATTTCCTGGAACTTTTTACACAGCATGCATATTAGGGTCCTAGTTATTAACCATAAAAAATTTCGTAAAAATCCAATAAGTATAAGGGGTTCAAATTTGGTTCTAACAAGACATAGCACAGCCGAACCTTCGGCTGTGCAGTACCTGTTCCCTCTCGTTTTGTATGGCCCTTAAATCGTCAATAAATCACATAGGTCACCTGGAAAATAAAGTTAACATACTGGGAAATAATTTTCTTAAGCCTAAACACCTTCATTACGCCTAAACTATTAGAGATAAGCCCAACTATTATGACCCAACATTCTGTCCAGAATTTCCAGCAACGTTCATCCGAATTCTCTTCAATTGTTAACCCATTAATTAAACACTTTTAGCTAATTTCTTTACATAGACATCTGTCCTAATGTTTCAAGTGACTTCCATAAAAATTTCAGGGCAATCCAAGATCTTTAAAGTGGTTAAACAATTATTTTTCCAGAACATATGCACCCAGAATTCTGTTTCGCACAGGTTCATCTTGAGGCTTCTTTAATATTGTAAAACTAGTCTTCTTATCCATTTACCACCACACACGCTTAATATATATAATGGCCTATCCTTACACCAAATTTGAGGTTATTTGAGCAATCACAAGGTTCATTTCAAGGCCAATCATTGCGACACTCAAAACTGTCCTGTTCTGGAAATTTTACCTCAAACCACTCTTTGTCTTTTGTCACACGTATTATTTACCCCTTCATCCTTTAATCTTACTTATTAGCCACCATGTCACATAGCCAAAAATATTAATTCTCATATTATAAGGTCATTGTTATAAATATATATATGGTGACAAAACCAAGCAAATCCACAAATACCAATGCCATGGCTAGTTTCGCTTTTAACCTCTATAGCACAACTTAAATCACATAGGCTTCACTTAACACTTGACATCCAGATTTTCCAGCCATAAACCATTATGAAAGTAGGTCCTAAACATGCTCCTAAATTAGGTAAAATAAATACCATCCATTTCCTAAAAACCCTATAAAGGCCGAAACATACACACCCATCATACTCATCCACAACTCATGATTTAACATTATTCTCAACATAGTTCATCAAGAGTGCTTAGACCAACATTCTTGTGGAAAATAATACCATATTTTAACACCCATTAACACCTTCAAACGTCATCTAGGCTGGTTTTCAAGAGACTCAAAAACAGTCCACTTAACTTGTCATTTTGGGCTATCTCAAGCATCTTGAAAAATACAACATACAAGATTCATACCATTCCTCATTATGTTACCATGTCAGCCCAAATATACAAATTATGTAACACATTTCATGCTTAAAATAGCGGTCTTAGCATATCCATCAAGTAACATGAGCCAAAGAGTAACCATTCACGCTAATATCCATCAAAGTTCAGAACTTTGCTACTTCATGCCTACCATGTCATCTAAAAATCATAACTTACTATGAATAAACATTCAAGTCATTAAATCCTTAAATAAATCATGAAATTCTAATGTATACTTGCCTCTTTTAAGCTAGAAACCGTCCCCTAGCTTGAGCCTTGGATGAAGTGGGTTGAAGTTTTCCTCCACTACTCCATGTTGTATACGGTTTTGAGGGAGAAAAAGGAGGAACATTAGCTATCATTTTAAATAAGGAATAGAGCTATATTGATGCTAGATTTTCTTACCAAAATGAGTCTTGAATGGAGTTCAAACCACCAAAGTGTTAGCACCACTTAATAGCTTGAGAAAACTTCACCTAGCGACCATATGGAGCTCACGGTTTTTAGCAAGAAAAAGAGGTACCATGTGAGCTTCATTGTTTGAACTATAGAATTCACTTAAGGAAGTTTAGCATGTACTTACCTAGATGGATCTTGAAGCTTGAAGATGAAAATGATTTTGAATCTCCTAGCCCCCTTCAACCGTGTGCTAAGATGATGGTGGAAGAGTTGTCTATGTATTCTTGAATAGCTTGATTAGTGAGCTCTTGAGGGTGTGGAAACTTGGAGATGGAGGTGGATGAAGAGGCTTGTAGTAATTAAAAGAAGACTTTATGATGTAAAAATAAGGGGGAGGCCAGTGCATGGGTAGTAAAAGGAAAGACAAAGTTTGCATGAAAAGTAAGAAAAGCATCTTGGGTTTGTTACTAGCTTCTTTTTGCCTCCCATGCTTTGCATTATTTTATTGTTTTATTGTAATCTAATTAAATATTAAGAATAGGCTAGAAAAGTAGAGAGGGTTCTAGAAACCCCTTGGGTTGGCCGGATTCTATGTTGATAGTTGGGGGGTTATTTTTTTTGTCGTTTCACCTATTTCATAACTTATATAATTAAATCATTACTTATATTATCTAATTTCTTGTGTAGGTTTTTAGGCTTGCTTTTAAGAAGACCATTTAGGTTAGTCTTCTTATAAAAGAGGATTACTCTAAGGTCCCTAAAGGCCCCTTGTGGCCGAAATTCCTAAGTCTTGGAGGGGTAAAATAGTCATTTCACATACTCCGTAGTGCACACTTGGAGTATTATTTTATTTCTTATAGTATTCACTTTAAGGAAAAATACTTAAAGAAGCGATATTAAAGCTTATTAAAATGTACTGGAAGAACTAATATTTTATTACGCCACTTCATTATAGTTTCAAGTACAGTACGACTTTCGTGGGGTACAACAATGACCGCTTTGGCCTAAACATACTTAGGCAAATCAAACTCATTTAGCATGTCTCTACTCGTTTCTTGTGTGGTTCTATTTTTCATTTTCTTAACACCATTTTGTTGAAGAGTTCTAGGAGCCGAGAAGTTGTGTCTTTACCTTTTGGATACATAAAATTCTTGAAATTCACCATCAAACTCTCTATCTCTATCATTTATAATTTCTTTGATAGTGTCTTATCTTAGGTTTTCTAATCACTTGCAAAGCTTTATAAACTCTTGGCATGCATCATTCTTTTCAGCAAAGAACACGACGCAAGTAAGCCTAGAAAAGTCATCTACAATCACAAAGGTGTAATCTTTTCCACTTAGACTTGTCGTACCAATATCCCCAAATAAATCCATATATAGCAAATGTAGGGGTTTGGTAGTGGAGATTTTACTTTTTGGACTTAAAACTTGTTTTAACATGTTTTGCCTTTTAACAAGTGTCATACAAGCCAAGATTTTTGAAATTCAATTTTGGAAGACTTTGAAATTTTATATTTTTACAAATCTTCTTGAAATTTTTGGAAACTAATATGTCCAAATCGTCTATGTCATAGTTGAGTTAAATCATTTTTAGCAGCTAGGTATGAAACATTTTGAGAAATCAAATTATGGGTGCTAAGTTCGTAAACACAATTTTTCCTCAAAGCCTCATAAACAATTTCACCATTCTTTTTCACAATGCAACTTTTTTCCGCAAATTCAACTTGAAAAATAGTATCATATAGTTGGCTAACACTTATCAAATTATACTTAAGCCTTTCTACAGATAGCACATTGCTAATACTAAAAGAAGAGTTACCAATTTCTTCATGCCCAAAGATTTTGGCTTTTTCATTTGCAACTTGCACCATTCCACCATCTTAGATTTTTAGTTCGGTGAACAAGGTTTTGTCTCCGACCATATGCTTTGATTGCCTCTCATTTGGCTACTCCATTTTGCTTGATTACCTATACATTGGTACCTTTTGATGACTGGGTCCTTTAGGAATAGTTTTTCGCCCATTAGGCTTCCAATCATACATACCACCATATCTTGCTCCACATAAATTTCTCACACATCTTTCTTGTTGTAATAAAGCATGTTGAACCTTTTTAACATTTGAGCTTTCCTTTTGAGATAATCGGATAGTTTCAATAATAGACTTACCTTTGGAATGAAAAACCTCAAATTTTAGGCCAGATTTATCATTTCCAACTCTTTGATTTCAAAGTAAATTTATCGAGATCATCTTTACCGTTTGTCAATCTTTGAAAATCTAATCTTAGATGATCATATTCCTTCCTAGTTTCCATATATTATAGTGCAATGATCTTATGCATGGTAAGATCATGCTCTTGATAAATCAAAATATTTTTTCATGCAAGCTCTTGTTTTCTAATACGCATTTTTTGAACTTTTTCTTCAAGTGTTTATACTTCAAGTTAAGTTTTCAGAATCATATTGTAAGTCTCCTATTTCATCTTTTCAATCAACATTAGAAGATGTAGAATTTACCTCAAGATCATCCTCCATTGACATGAGACAAATGTGTCGTTCTTCTTGATCATCGATTAGAGCGACGAGTCCAACATCCTTGCCTTTGTTATCTTCACCTTTTTATTCAGGAAGAAGATCATCACATGTGGTTACTTCCACATTTATGGTTTTTTTCTTTAGAGGAAAGTCTTTCTTATCTTGCTTTTGATGTTCTTTGACGTGGCAACCCACAATGAAGTGATCAGATCGACCACACCTATAGCAATTTTCACTAGTTTGTTTGTCTTTGGGTGGACTTTAAGAAACTTCTTTGCGTGAGATTTATTTCTTTTTTGCAACACTTCTAATATTTCGAACTACAAGTGCAACCTCTTCATAAGAATCATTGGACTCTACTAGCGATCCTTTGTTCTATACATGAGAGGTCTTGATAGAACCTATCTTATTTTGCTTTCAATTAGAATTTCATGAGTCAAGAGATTTATGTATAGTTTATCAAGAGTAAGAGTCTTAAAATTATTAAACTCGGTAATGGCCATCACTCCGGGTGTCTATTCTCTTGGTAAGGACCTAAGAAGTTTTGAGACAAGATCTTTATTTGATATTTTCTTGTAAACAACTTTAACTTGATTCACGATTCGGATGAATCGGTCAATAATTTTCTGAATCTTTTCGTCACTCTTCATAACAAACATTTCATATTCCTTCATAAGTATAAGCTTTTTGGTCATTCTCACTTGCTCGATTCCTTTGTGGATCATTTCCAAACTTTTCCATGCTTTATAGGTTGTTTAATACCTTGAATTCTTACAAGCGCAGTAGTCGTTGAAGCACTTGAAAGAATATCAAATGCTTCGATTTATAGCAAATTTGGTCTTTTCTTCATCGGTGTAGTCATCCTCATCTTTGAACATTCATTTACCCTTTGAGTTTGTAACTGTAGAAACTTCGTTTCCTTTCACAACTCTCTCTCTATGTCAAATTTGCAACCTTTCAAATGATTTATCTTTCTAAACTTCCACAATAAATAGCTTTAAGCATCAAACATAGGAGCTTTGGTGTTTGAGGTTGAGAATATAGGAGTAGGTTTAGAAGTTGAGCTATAAGAGGAAGAGGATGTCTTGCCATACTTTTCAACGATTTTTGATAATGCTCATTACAAAAATTAGCCAAGCAATCAAGGTCAATTCTGATACCCTTTGTGATGTCCGTGACAATCACTCTACGGAAATAAAAAGAGCGTTGTGCTATTTTTTGGGTTTTTTTTTTCAATTTTTCTCAAGCCAAATCAAATGTTCTCTAAAGTAAGAAAGAATGAGATGAGAAACAATAGATGAAGACACACGATATAGATTGGTTGAAATCTATTCGATTCTACTCCACTACCACTTTGTTTCTAAAGTGGATTTTCAGCAGCAACTTTTCGTATTACCTTTAATAAGGAACAAGAATAAAAACGAAACCACTTACACTAACAACTAGTGCATGTAACAAGTATAGAAGGTGCAACATTAGCAACAACAGCTACAAGCAAGAGATACTTTTTTCTTCTTCACAACTTCAACAAAATTCTACCAAAGAACTTTGACCAAGTGGGTTTTGGGGACGTAACGAAATTACACATTTAAATGAGTCTAGAGTAAAAGCAAGTGATAAAATATACTTAGTTTCTCTTGTGCTAGACTATCACTCTCACAATACAACACTAAAAACAAAGCAACAAGAGCTTAATAAGCTTTGAGCACTTTTGGACCTTTGAGAGCCTTTTACAACAATGAATGATGAAGCATGAAGTGTAGCGCCCCGCCGGAAATCAGGGTTTCGGCTCAGTGCATTCGCCGTACTCTATTCTGATGAGTACAAGGCATCGATACTATACATGTGCATGTCGACATGAATAATGAATCGATAAGCGAAACAACATAATATAAACAAATCATAACAGACATGCAATGCACTACATCATAATCTGTACCAGTCATAAGATACATAATACTGGAACCTTCTGAAATAAATCATAGACCAAGACCTAACGCCTTCGAAGTAAATCTCTCGACAGGTTTCTTCCTTATCAGTGGTCTATCTAGCTTGTCTTCAACAAACCTGTATAGTGACACCTGTTATCCTGAAAGTGATAAATGAGGCAAGCATGAGCGATAGCCACCAACTTTTAATGGCTCAACAAGTAGTCTTACTAGATATGACATGTGGATCATACATGGAAAGACGAGGTGACAAATCATAACAGCCATAAATTTTGAATATAATAAGCACTTCTCCTTTTTAATGAGTAAAGTATCATATCATATTTGCAAACTGCTGTAAACTGAAAGCAGGTAAATAAGGAAGATTTCAAAGCATACGCAGCATAACAGCATCTCATTCTTCTTAATTCGTAACATCATACTATATCCATACTTAACTTCTAATCCATAATTTATACTATACTCACATATCTTACATGTACTACATTCTCATGCTTAACACTACATTAACATAACATACCAACATCTCATTGTACCTGATCTGTAACATCATACTGTGTCCATACTTAGCTCCTAACTCATAACTCATACTAAGATCAATGATATCGTAACTTAAGGATATTCTGAAGGTAACATATAGTATCATGGTCATGACGTGATGCATAAAACATGGCTTTTCATAACATGATTGTTCATAACATGACTTTTCATAAACATGACATGATTTTCATAACTTGCATAACGTGACATTTTCATAACATGAAGGCATAACATTTTCATCATTTGGCTATAGCACTTTTCATAAGAATAATAACACACGACATACCGATCGATTTCCCATGTAGTACATGTACGACATAAAACATCATAAACATATGTACATGTACTAACGGTGACGTGCTATGGCGGAGATCCCGTGTCCCAAACCCGGTGTTACACTCGGCCATATGCGTAATCATACGCCCCTAACATCTACCACCCCGGTACCGATGTCACGCCGGCGAACATAACATAGTCATAATCACGAACATAACATAACATATCGTGTGTCAATGAAATCGATCGTCTCGCGTTTATTATTCACTGCATATGGACTTTTAAACATGTAATGTGATAAAAACAACTTTTCAAACTTTCATTTCATGAATGCATGAGACTCGATCAATTGAGGGTATCTTGGTCATACTACCACTAGTAACATCACTTACTTACTTACAATCTACTTATTATAACTTAAGAATTTCTATAACGATACTTCCTTAATATCAAATCTACACATGTACTTCATCATCCATAACTTAAGTACCTAAAACATATACTTCCTATTTTTCCTTAACATACCTTCTAGGAGTTTCATAACTTATATCCTGACTTACACATAATCATCTATAACACATAAGAATACAAATAACATGAAATAAAAACATTTATGTCATAACATCGTATTTGAACGTGTATATATGTATATTCATATGTACAATATATACTTCCATACATATGACTACTCTTTAAGTGTGTATAGGTACAATAAAGTATATATATTATCATATTTAATAAATAGATACATAAATCATAATAAGGTCATTCTTTTCATACTCTTAACATATATATCATACATAGGTATACAAGCATAAAATAAAATCATTTTATCATACTAGGCCTAATGGCCGAAATATATATATGGTTTATACATATATAATATCATTTTATAATATATATAATGTTCAACAATTATTTATTTTCATATCTTCATATATATAGTATATGTATACTTACGCATAATAAATAAATAATTTTTACCTTAAATGGCCTATGGCCGAATACATATATATACCATGCATACATAAATAATTTGTCTTATGATACATTAACAAAACATCATAAACTTATTTATTTACATATCATAACATATATAATATACATATATACTTATGCATAATATATAAATAAATCATTTGTTTTTTATAATCTATGACCGAATACATATATGTAGTATATCATAATTAAATCGTTTATATTCTAAATTTATTTCAAAGCCGTATACATGTATATTGATGTTTACTTACATAACAACTACTATTATCTTTAAAGAGTTATATACATATCTATATCATATATACATACAACATACACTTCTTTTATTCTAAAATCTCATTATCATATATGTAAGAATCATAAGTGTGAGCATAGTAAACATACCTATATATGTAATATACACATGTTAGGACATGCATATAGATATAAATATATATATATATAATATACATACATTTCTTGTATGCTTATGTATATCTAACGCATGTAACATATATATATCTCTATTTTTCCAAATCAAAACATTATTACCGCAACTATACCTACACATATAAATATAAACCCGTACGTATATGTATACCGTATGTATATATATATATAACTTACATACATATATAAATATGTATTCATGACCGTATATATATATGTATCAAGTATATATAAATGGATCTCTTAAAACATGTATTTTTACATATTCTTGAAAATCAAACTTGAACATATACCATGAATGATCCAACTTAGTATAAACATAAACATATAAATCTTTGAAAACCCATGTAGGATCTAGGAAGAATACTTGCCTTGATTTCACTTTCTTACACTTAAATGGAAGTTTCTTCACTTGGTTGTGAAGAAGAATACCTTCTTCTTTCTTCCTTGTACCCACGTTTTGAAGAGTAGAAAGATGGAGTTAGTATAGAAGTTATGAAAATAAAGAAAAACGGAAGAACTTAGCCTAGATTCATGGAGTTCATACCTTGATTTCACTAGATCAAAATCTTACACCTTTCTTGAATCCTTATTAAAATGATGGAGGATTGTTTAAACTTAGTGTAGGAGTTGTTGTGCTGGTTGAGATGGAGAAGAAATCTCCTTCTTGGTTCTTATTGTGAAGCACGGTCAAGGGAGGAAGAGGGAAGGAAGAGAGAGGTTTGTTTGTGGAAGAAATGATGGGGTAAAGTTGAAGAGAAAGTGGAAGAAGATGGGTTGTAAGATAATAATGGAGTGTATAGTGTAAAGAAAGGAGTGTAGAAGTCTTGTCCCCTTTGGAGTGCAAATTTTCGTTGAAAGGAATGGGGGTTAGACGAAAAAATGTGTATAAAGAAAGAAAGGAATTGTGGTGGAGTAATAAAGTATAGCATAGAAGTGATAGGAAAGTGTGTGAGAATAAAGAGAAAAGTATGGTGGCATGTGGGGTTGAGGGGGGCGGCCATGTGAGGGGTAATGAGGAGGGGTTTATATTTTATTTACATGTAGGGTAAAGTGGAAGAAAATGTGATAACAGTGTGTATCGTAGTTACCGTATCGGAAATTTTTATTTAGTTTGATTTATATTTATCGACTTCTGTTGTTACTAACTAATTTATTTAAATGCCTTGTATGTCTCACACAGTCATTAGCTAGTGCCATCCAGTCTCGTTATATCCGTTAACATATCTTTTGGTTATTTTTTTGAACGTTTCTAACCCCGATATTTAATGTCGATGTCTTTATTAACTCTAAATAAAATTTAAATTCTCATGAAATTTTATCGATTTCGTATTTGCATTCCATTTTCTATCATTTTATTTCATTTCCACTAGCCCAGAATCTCGGGTCGTAACATTCTTCCCCCCTTATAAAAAGTTTCGTCCTCGAAACATAGGGTTATTT
Organism: Eustoma russellianum; assembly: GCA_036186865.1. Taxonomy (NCBI): domain Eukaryota; kingdom Viridiplantae; phylum Streptophyta; class Magnoliopsida; order Gentianales; family Gentianaceae; genus Eustoma; species Eustoma russellianum. The sequence continues at coordinate 26,643,007 of AP025054.1, forward strand.
CGATTTTACACTTAATGATTTACACTTAAATTCTAACGTTATTTCTTAATCATCTATGATTCAACTTAGTATTTCCTGACTTATAAAATTTTCTTAATTGACTGTTTCCGTGTATCTCCTATTTAATCCACTTAGGCATTCTATAATCCCATATCCCTATGCGTTACAGTAACCTTTATACTTACCATTTCAGTCACAAATTCTTATCCGAATAAGTCTTATATCAATCAACTTCTACTTATTCATGCCCACATTATTTAACTTACTCCATCCTTGGATAAGATTGTTTCTTACATCTAAGATCATCTCTTAATTTCTAAGATCACTTCTTAAGTTCATGTCGTTGTTTACTTTTCTGTCCGCAGTGGATCTAGAGCCACTGCTCTGATACCAACTGTAGCGCCCCGCCGAAAACCAGGGTTCCGGCTCCGTGCACTCGCTGTACTCTATTTCGATGAGTACAAGGCGTCGATACTATACATGTGCATGTCGACGTGAATAATAAATCGATAAGCGGAAGCAACATAAAATAAACAAATCATAATCGAAATGCAATGCACTACATCATAATCTGTACCAGTCATAAGATACATAATACTGAAACCTTCTGAAATAAATCATAAACCAAGACCTAACGCCTTCGAAGTAAATCTCTCGGCAAGTTTCTTTGTTATCAGTGGTCTATTTAGCTTGTCTTCAACAAACCTGTATACTGATACCTGTTATCTGGAAAGTGATAAATGAGGCAAGTATGAGCGATAGCCACCAACTTTTAATCGCTCAGCAAGTAGTCTTACTAGATACGACATGTGGATCATACATGGAAAGACGCGGTGACAAATCATAATAACCATAAATTTTGAATATAATAAGCACTTCTCCTTTTGAATGAGTAAAGTATCATATCATATCTGTAAACTGCTGTAAACTAAAAGCAGGTAAATAAGGAAGATTTCAAAGCATACGTAGCATAACAACATCTCATTCTTCTTAATCCGTAACATCATACTATATCCATACTTAACTTCTAATCAATAATTTATACTATACTCACATATCTTACATGTACTAAATTCTCATGCTTAACACTACATTAACATAATATACCAACATCTTATTGTACCTGATCTGTAACATCATATTGTGTCCATACTTAGCTCCTAACTCATAACTCATACTAAGATCAATGATATCGTAACTTAAGGATCTTCTGAAGGTAACATATGGTAGAATGGTCATGCATGATGCATAAAACATGGCTTTTCATAACATGATTGTTCATAACATGACTTTTAATAAACATGACATGATTTTCATAACTTGCATAACATGACATTTTCATAACATGAAGGCATAACATTTTCATCATTTGGCTATAGCACTTTTCATAAGAATAATAACAGACGACATACCGATCGATTTTCCATGTAGTACATGTACGACATAAAACATCATAAACATATGTACATGTACTAACGGTGACGCGCTATGGCAGAGATCCTGTATCCCAGACCCGGTGTTACACTCGACCATATACGTAATCATATGCCACTGACATCTACCAACCCGATATCGATGTCGCGACGGCGAACATAACATAGTCATAATCATGAACATAACATAACATATCGTGTGTCAATGAAATCGATCGTCTCGCGTTTATTATTCTCATGCATATGGACTTTTAAACATGTAATGTGATAAAAACAACTTTTCAAACTTTCATTTCATGAATGCATGAGACTCGATCAATTGAGGGTATCTTAGTCATACTACCACTAGTAACATCACTTACTTACTTACAATCTACTTATTATAACTTAAGAATTTCCATAACCATACTTCCTTAATATCAAATCTACATATGTACTTCATCATCCATAACTTAAGAACCTAAAACATATACTTCCTATTTTTCCTCAACATACCTTCTAGGAGTCACATAACTTATATCTTGACTTACACATAATCATCTATAACACATAAGAATACAAATAACATGAAATAAAAACATTTATGTCATAACATCGTATTTGAACGTGTATATATGTATATTTGTATGTACAATATATACTTGCATACATATGAGTACTCTTTAAGTGTGTATAGGTACAATAAAGTATATATATTGTCATATTTCATAAATAGATACATAAATCATAATAAGGTCATTCTTTTCATACTCTTAACATATATATCATACATAGGTATACAAGCATAAAATAAAATCATTTTATCATACTAGGCCTAATGGCCGAAATATATATATGGTTTATACATATATAAAATCATTTTATAATATATATAATGTTCAAAAATTATTTATTTTCATATCTTCATATATATAGTATATGTATACTTACGCATAATAAATAAATAATTTTTACCTTAAATGGCCTATGGCCGAATACATATATATACCATGCATACATAAATAATTTGTCTTATGATACATTAACAAAACATCCTAAACTTATTCATTTACATATCTTAACATATATGATATACATATATACTTATGCATAATATATAAATAAATCATTTTTAATAATCTATGACCGAATACATATATGTAGTATCTCATAATCATATCGTTTATATTCTAAATTTATTCCAAACTTTATACATGTATATTAATGTTTACTTACATAACACCTACTATTTTCTTTAAAAAGTTATATACATATCTATATCATATATACATACAACATACACTTCTTTTATTCTAAAATCTCATTATCATATATGTAAGAACCATAAGTGTGAGCATAGTATACATACCTATATATGTAATATACACATGTTAGGACATGCATATAGATATACATATATAGATATACATATATATATATATATATATATATAATATACATACATTTCTTGTATGCTTATGTATATCTAACGTATGCAACATATATGTATCTCTATTTTTCCAAATCAAAACATTATTACCGCAACTATACCTACACATATAAATATAAACATGTTTGTATATATATATACCGTATGTGTATATATATGACTTACATACATATATAAATATGTATTCATGACCCCATATATATAAGTATCAAGTATATATAAATGGATCTCTTAAAACATGTATTTTTACATATTCTTGAAAATCAAACTTGAACATATACCATGAATGGTCCAACTTAGTATGAACATAAACATATAAATCTTTGAAAACCCATGTAGGATCTAGGAAGAATACTTGCCTTGATTCACTTTCTTACTCTTAAATGGATGTTTCTTCACTTGGTTATGAAGAAGAATACCTTCTTCCTTCTTCCTTATACCCATGTTTTTGTAGAGTAGAAAGATGGAGTTAGTATAGAACTTATGAAAATAAAGAAAAATGGAAGAACATAGCCTAGATTCATGGAGTTCTTACCTTGATTTCACTAGATCAAAGTCTTACACCTTTCTTGAATCCTTATTAAAATGATGGAGGGTTGTTTAAACATATTGTAGGAGTTGTTGTGTTGGTTGAGATGGAGAAGAAATCTCCTTCTTGGTTCTTATTGTGAAGCACGGTCAAGGGAGGAAGAGGGAAGGAAGAGAGAGGTTTGTTTGTGGAAGAAATGATGGAGTAAAGTTGAAGAGAAAGTGGAAGTAGATGGGTTGTAAGATAATAATGGAGTGTATAGTGTAAAGAAAAGAGTGTAGAAGTCTTGTCCCCTGTGGAGTGCAAATTTTCGTTGAAAGGGGTGGGGGTTAGACGAAAAAATGTGTATAAAGAAAGAAAGGAATTATGGTGGAGTAATAAAGTATAATATAGAAGTGATAGGAAAGTGTGTGAGAATAAAGAGAAAAGTACGGTGGCATGTGGGGTTGAGGGGGGCGGCCATGTGAGGGGTAATGGGGAGGGGTTTATATTTTATTGGCATGTAGGATAAAGTGGGAGAAAGTGTGATAACAATGTGTATTGTAGTAACCATATCGGGTATTTTTATTTGGTTTAATTTATATTTATCGACTTATGTTGTTACTAACTAATTTATTTAAATGCCTTGTATGTCTCATACAGTCATTAGCTAGTCCCATCCAGTCTCGTTATATCCATTAACTTATCTTTCAGTTATTTTTCCGAACGTTTCTAACCCCGATATTTAATGTTGATGACTTTATTAACTCTAAATAAAATTTAAATTCTCTTGAAATTTTATCTATTTCGTATTTGCATTCCATTTTCTATCATTTTATTTCATTTCCACTAGCCCAGAATCTCGGGTCGTAACATGAGGAGGATGAAAGTGTATAAATGGCTCATTTGAGCTTTTTTTACTATATAAAGGCTGTGAGCCACGTTTTTGCAGCCTCAATAAAATCTTCAACTCCATCAATTATCTTGAAGATGTCTAAATATCTTGAACCACCTATAGTTGATTTTGATGCTCTATAGCCACGATCGAGAATCATAGATATGTTTACAATTGTCAAAGAAGCATTATAGATTTTGGAGGTAAGTCCACAATCAATTTGGATAAGATTGTGGAGAGAAAACACTTTAAATTTTCCTTTGATTTAGTTGCAACGGCTATAAAATTTTGAATTCTCGGCTAGTTGGATCGACCCATGTCTCCAATTTTAGAGAACAATGTACATGGATCAATTAATGACTTTAGGCTAAAAGATCAATGTTGGACAGTTGTTACAATTTTGCACCTGACAGACATTGATCGCTCAATGTGAGAGACTGATATATGCATCAATCGCTCGACGTGCTTCAACATGAAAGATCGATGATGGACAGTTTAGTTTTATTTTGTATTTTGCCTACATCGATCGATCCATGTCTCTTTGCTAAGAGATTGATGTGCATGAATCAATCCAAGTTGAGCAGGCTGAACGATCGATGTCTTACAGTAGGCTTCCAAGTTTGCACATTTCATATATCAACCGATCCATGTCAAACTTTTGATATATCTATGTATATCTAGATCGATCTATGTAGAAATTGAGGTACCTTCTTTATTTATTCAAACTTTTACTTCATTTAAAGGTATTAAATGACTTTTTAATCTTTTTTCAAACATCTTTTAAAGCTCGTCAAAACATTCATTTTCAAACAATTAATCAAGTCAGTGACTAGTAGTCTTCCTATTTACATGATGCAATATATGTGGGTACCAGAGAAGATATGTGACAAGCAAGATAAATTAAATAGAGAGGGCAGTAAGCTTAGTGAAGTGGAATGAAGTGACTAAGTCTAAAGGTAAAGGAGTACTAGAATTTAAGGGGACTAGATGGTTGGTATTCTACAAAGAGAGCATATGATTTCTTATTTCCAATGGGCACTGCTTATAATAATGGTAACTCGAATTCTTTTTGGAAATTAAAATGTGAGGAAAATGATGTTTATACTTATGCCTGCATGACAGAATATAAATGAATTTAGAGTCGCATGTACATGACCACAGATGAATTATGGCGAGTGTTTAGAGTTGCAGAGGAGGATACTTTACATGTGATTAGAGACTCTCCAAAACCTGGCGATATAAGTGATATTTAACTATATTTTATATCTTCTACTGTTTAATTTGAATAATGTTTTGACATTTTATTGAGTAAAAAATGATTAATTTGGATATTGTTAGTGTAGCGCCTCGCACCCGGACCTCGTCCGAATACGGTGCACCCGCCGTACTTCACTAAGGAGAGTACAAAGCGTCATGCATAACATGCGAAAATCCATAACTTAAGCCATGGACTTCCATGCTAACATTTAACATGGTAGTAAAATTTAGGCAGAATTAAAACTTTTTAAAATAAACATGCATTACGAAATACTAAGTCCCCAAAAGTAGTAGTCCACAAAACAACATAACCGAAATCCCAAAGACTTTAACATAGTTAATAGTACATCATCATCGCAGCACAAAAGTCCTTAAGCATGATCTTCTCCTGACACCTTGACTACGGATACGACACTTTTGGTTCATCCTCGATCCATTCGACTTTAGCATTCACTAGCTCTGGGGAAAAATAAAAGTGTGAGTGATAAAAATCACCCATCAAACACACAATAAACTACCATGAAGTAAATAAAGAATCATAACATGAATGTAAAACCCCAAGAACCTCGAATATTAATTCATACCTGATCTTTAATCCTGGATCTGTTTGACGATATAGCCTAAGCGTAGTGCTATACCAACAATATCTTAATATCCACTAACTGAAACATACAACATGTCAACGTGCTCATGACTTATGCAAGATGCAATGCATGATATCATGTCATGTCAAAACATCATTTTGGTCCCATAAAATAACGTGTCAGAAAAACGAAGTGTCAGATCAATTAACCCCGGATCTGAACGGGTCCAGAACATGTCATCAGAATAATTAACCCCGGGTCTGGGACGGGTCCAGAACATAATATCAGGCCGATTAACCCCAGGCCTGGATCGGGTCCAGAACATATCATCGGACCAATTAACCCCGGGTCTGGAACGGGTCAAGAACGTATCATGTCATCAGACCTATGAACCCCAGGTCTGGAGTTGGGTTAGTCGCATGCTTGGCCGGCAAGGGAATCATAAAGCTTTCTCTAAAAACATGGGACCATAAATAACTTACATGCATAACGAAAAACGTGTTTGCTTGAAAAGACTTGCTTGCATACGGAAAATTCATAAAAATCAGATTCATGGTGCATATGATCATGCATGATACATGAAATGATATGCAATGCAAGACATGGCATGAATTATCGTAAGTATTCCTTATAACGTCACAACAAGCATGGTTTCGGAAACTAAAAATTTCCAGATTTTACTTCATGTTCATGGGGCAGCTAAATTAACCAAACAGGCCCATTTTCATAATCTTTCGTCCTACGTGTGTTTAGCGGGGTCTTATTTACATGTCGAAAAATTTTCGTAACTTTCTAAGGCGAATGAGGCCCTTAAATCATTAAATTATTACCAAGTGTACTTGCTGAATTCTGCGGTACAATAGCCATCATTACCTTAATTTTTTATGACTTTAGATCCTTAATCATATGGCCACAACCTGGAAAATGTAGTAAAATCCCTAAAGACTATCATTCATGGGCCCAAACCGTGTATAGGTCCAAATCCACAAAATTAGGCCTCTTAACTTATTCCCCCTGTTCTGCCCAATTTTCCAGTTTTAGTACATTAACTTTATATCCATAATTACCCATCAAAACGATAATACCAAATTGATTAATTTACACGGTCATGCTCCTCTATGTCTTAGGTGTTTAACATAGAATTTCCAGGGCAATCCAATAACTTTAAAGGGTTCATTTAATTATATTTCCGAAATGGGTCACATGCTGTTACTGGACTGACCAATTTTACTAAAAATTCTATTGTGACAAAACCATAATTCCTTTTCCCGAAATTCCAACTCACCCATGTCATAAAAATGTAGATTTAGAATCCTATTGAAATTTAGCCCATTTGCATGTTTCCAAGGTCTATTTTTGGGTCAAGGAACTCGTTACTTAATTTTGTCCTGCTCTAGTAGTTTCAGCTTGAGCAGGTTTAACAAATAATTTCTTAAAAAATAATCCACATCTTATTTTACCAAAATTCCAACTCTCAATTTTTCTACACACATAAGGTTGCCACCATACCAAAAATCAGCTTAATGGAACATTTCCAAGATCAATTTTTAGACCATTTAAATCGTGATACAATTCTGCCCAGTTCCAGAAACTCCAGCCTGAGCAGTTTCACCAAATATATTATTAAAAATAATCCACAACTTATTTTACCAAAAATTACAACTTTCATAATTTCTACACACATATGACTAACATCATACCAAAAATCAACTTGATTGCACGTTAATAAGATCCACTTTGAGGTCACGCAACACACTGCCCAATTCTGTCCAGCTCCAGTGGTTTTGTGTTTTGTCACTTTTCCATATCAAGGGTCCACTAATTATCTTGTTCTTATGAAATAACTTATTAGTCACCAAATACACCCCTTTTCCCATGAATATCCAGATTCCATTCTTTTTATTGAGTCATCTTGGCATCATATCAAAACAGTTTGTAGTTTGTACACAACAATTATCATATTTGCTCAAAACAAGTGTTCTTTCTTGAACTCAAGACTCACCATCTTTTTCATCCTCTTGGCCAAAAATTGTGTGGTGTCATGAACATATTTTACAACATTTATTTAGGCATGCAACATATTCAAGTGCTATTTTATTTCAATCTTACCAACAACTTCATAAGCTCACATCTAGCACATGCATGCTATCTTAGAACTTCACAAATCTCATCCAAGAGCTATTCTTACCTAGAATCACTTGGGTGATCCTTAGTTCATCCTAAAACAGCCTCATATCACATAGCATGTAAGACAAGATTTCATCTATGGAGGAATGAACCACATGCAAGACATTGTTCTTAAGGAATCACTAAGGTATAGTCTTAAAACTTAGTATACTCAACTAAAGTTCACATCTTAGAAACATCTAGCCATTCAAGTCATTAATTCTTCAAATAAATCATGAGAGTCTAGTGTATATTTGCCTCTTCAAGCTAGAGCTTTTTCTTAGCTTGGATGTTGGATGAAATGAGTTGAAATCTTCCTCCTCCTTCACTCTTGAGCATACAGTTTTTAAACAGAAGGAGGGAAGAATGTTAGTCATCATTCTTAAGTGAAAATAGAACTCATTTGAGGTTAGATCTTCTTACCAAAGTGGAACCTTGAATGGAGCTTTCCTAGCAAGAGATTGTACCACCTAAAAGAGTTGAATATCTTGCACCTAGTGACCATGAAGGTCACGGTTGGGGGTAGGAAAAAGGGCACCCATGTGAGATTCATTATTTGGCATGGAGAATCTACTTAAGAAACTAGAAATGGGACTTACCTAGATACTTCTTGAGTCTTGAAGATGAGACTTGAGTTGGAACTCCTAGCTCCAAGATGAAGGCTGAAAGGTGTGGTTGGAGGGAGATGGAAAGTTTGTCTAAGTGTTGTTTTGGCTTGGGGAGTTCAAGATGGAAAGAAGGAGGTGTCTTGCTTAATTTAAAAACTAAGGGGGTGTAGGGGAAAGGGGGTGGCCGGTGCATGGGGGAGGGAAGGAAAAGCAAACCTAAGGCTTGTAGCCTCAAGCTTTTGTCTCCCATGCCTTCACCTGTTTGCATTTTATTATTTCTTTTGCATACTTTTCTTTATTTTATTGTTTTATTTCAAACTAATTTGATATTTTAAATTAGATATTACAAGTAGTAGAATAATGGAGTGGATTATAGATCCCTCCATGGCCTTGGCCGAAATCTTGGGGGTCTTGGAGGTATTTTGGTCTTTTCACTCTTACCATAACACATTCTTATGTAACTTATACTTTTATTTATTTTATCTAATATGATTTTAAATTTGCTTTTGTGAGGATCATTTAAGTTGGTATTCTTATAAAACGAAATTGTTCCAAGGTGGATCAAGGCCTTTTGACCGAAATTCATAAGGCATTTCATTACCTTGTGACATTCCCTTATGTAATTATTTAGTATCTATCTTAAAAGAATTTAAGTAAAGAAGTGCTAATTTAACTCAAGTAACATGCACTTGGAGGAATCTTTATTTGCATTACGTCACTTAGTCATGGTTTCAAGTACATTGTAATTGGGGTACAACATCCTCCCCCCTTATCATAAGTTTCGTCCTTGAAACTTTAGAAACTAGTCAAAAAGATGGGGGTATCTACTCTTCATGTCTTCCTCCGTTTCCCATGTGGCTTCTTCTCCCGAATGGTGTTTCCACTGAACCTTCACCATGGTTATGAACTCTTTCTCAACTTCTTTTCTTTCCAATCAACGATTTTTAGGGGCTCTTCTTCATAGGATGCATCTTCTTCGACCTTCAACTGCTGATCTTCAAGAATGTTGCTGGGATCATAAACACATCGGCGAAATTGGGAAACATGGAATACATCATGTAACTGGGAAAGTGACGGGGACAACACCAGGTGATATGCAACTTCACCGACTTTTTCTAAGATTGCATATGGTCCAGTGAATCTTGGGCTCAATTTCGCCCTTATGCCAAATCTCTTGACCCCTTTTGTTGGAGAAACCTTGAGGAAAACTTTCTCTCCTTCTTGAAACTCTAAGGGTCTCCTTCTTTCATCAGCCCATACCTTACTTCTATCTTGTGCCGCTTTCAGTCTTTGTTGAACCATCTTTACCTTTTCTCGAGTTTGCTCAACAATGTTGGGTCCCGTATAAATCTTATCTCCAATCTCGTCCCAATAGAGTGGGGACCGATATTTTCGACCATACAATGCTTCATATGGTGCCATCCCGATGGATCTATGGAAGCTGTTATTGTAAGAAAACTCAACAAGCTTAAGGCTCTTATCCCAGCTTCCTCCAAAGTCAAGAATGCAAGCGCGAAGCATGTCCTCAAGGGTTTGAATTGTTCTTTCGGATTGGCCATCTGTTTAGGGATGAAACACGAAACTCATTCTGATCTCCGTGCCCATTGTCTCGAGGTAAAACGGGGATCACGGTCGCATACGATACCTATGGGTACTCCATGCAAACAATCAATCTGGTCAATGTACATAAAGGCCAACTTCTCCATGGATGCTTTAATCGTCATGGCAAAAACGTGAGCAGACTTAGTCAAACGATCCACAACGACCCATATAACATCATTTTCATACTTAGTCTTGGGTAGGTCAGTCACAAAATCCATAGTGACGTGGTCCCATTTCCATTCCGGCACTTCTAAAGGTTGTAATAATCCAGCAGGTCTTTGGTGTTCCGCTTTTACCCTTTGACAGACCATGCATCGCTCAACAAATTCATCGATTTGATTCTTCATACCGTGCCACCAAAACTTTTGCCTGAGGTCTTGGTACATCTTATTAGCTCCAGGGTGTATAGATAATCGCGAGTTATGGGCTTCCATCAAAACTTCATCTTTAATTTCTTTGTTCTTGGGGACACATAACCGTCCTTGGTACCACAAACTGTCGTAACTACGAACTTCAAAATCATCTTATGGCTTATCTTTCATCCTTTCTTTGATCTTTCTCAAAGCTGCATCATCCCTTTGAGCCTCTTTGATCCTATCAATCAGTGAAGGAATAAGGACCAACTTGACGAGAACTTCATCGACTTAATCAACTTCTTCTAAGCCAAACTCTTCCATATCTCGCTGAAGAGGTGGTTGACGTGGATGACTTGTTTTTCGACTTAACGCATCAGCAACTTTGTTAGCTTTCCCAGGGTGGTATTGAATGGAAAGGTCATAATCTTTAATCAATTCAAGCTATCTACGCTGCCGCATGCTCAGCTCTTTCTGGGTAAAGAGATACTTTAAGCTTTTGTGGTCTGTGTAGATCTCACACTTCTCGCCATACAAGTAGTGTCTCCATATCTTCAACGCAAAAACCACTGCGGTGAGCTCAAGGTCATGAATGGGGTAGTTTTGCTCGAATGGTTTTAACTGTCGGGGCGCATAAGCTATCACTTTATCTCTCTGCATAAGTACACATCCGAGACCATTCTTTGAAGCATCACTGTACACCACGTACTTCTCGCCAGGAGTGGGCTGAGCTAGGATAGGGGCGGATGTCAACCTTGCTTTTAACTCCGAGAAACTCTTTTCACAGTCGGCACTCCACTCGAACTTGGTTTTCTTTTGGGTCAATCTGGTGAGGGGAACAGCTATCCTCGAAAATCCTTCTACAAATTTTCGATAATATCTTGCTAGCCCAAGGAAACTTCTCACTTCAGTAACGTTTGTTGGTCTAGGCCATTCTGTGATAGCTTCAATTTTCTTGGGATCCACTAAAATCCCATCTTCTGAAATAACATGGCCGAGAAAGGATACACTACGCAGCCAAAACTCGCATTTGCTAAATTTTGCGTACAACTGCCTTCCTCTTAGAATATTTGAGACTGTCCTCAAATGGGTTGCGTGAGTCTCCTTGTCTGGTGAATAGATCAAGATGTCGTCTATGAAAACCACTACGAACATGTCCAATTGGTCCTGAAAAACTCGATTCATGAGGTCCATAAATGCGGCAGGAGGTTTGTTAAGCCAAAAGGCATGACCAAAACTTCATAGTGTCCATAGCGTGTCCTGAAGGCAGTCTTTGGAACGTCTTCCACCTTAATCTTCAATTGAAAGTATCTAGACCGCAGGTCAATCTTACTTAAGATTCGGGATCCCTGCATTAAGATACTTTGGATAGGGTTTTGAAAAGATTTAAACCTTGACTAAACTAAAGCTTGTTAGTTACGTACCCTGAGTTGGTCGAATAAGTCGTCAATCCGAGGCAGTGGATACTTATTCTTTATAGTGATTTTATTGAGATTCCGGTAATCGATGCATAAGCGCATACTTCCATCTTTCTTCTTTACGAATAACACAAGAGCACCCCAAGGTGAAACGCTAGGGCAAATGAGCTTCTTTTCTAGCAGCTCGTGTAACTGTTCCTTTAGCTCTTTCAGTTCTGCAGGAGCCATCCGATATGGGGCTTTTGATATGGGTTCAGCTCCTAGAACAAGGTTTATCTCGAAGGCAATTTCGCGATCAGGAGGTAGTCCAGACAGATCATCAGGGAACACATCAGGGTATTCGTTAACAATTGGGACTTGTGCAAGAGTAGGACTCGCTTTCTCATCGCTTAGGACATAAACAAAGAATCCTTCATAGCCTTTCTTCAACGCTCGGCTCGCACGAGCCACATTAACAAAAACTTTCTTGGATGGTTTCTTTAACTTAGCTCCTCCTTGGAATGACACTTCGTCTCGAGCTGGGTTCTTAATGATAACTTGCCTACTCCGGCAATCGATGTGAGCATGGTTCCTTGAGAGCCAATCCATTCCAAGGATCATATCGAAATCGCTCATGGTTATAGGAATCAAGTCGGCTTCAAAACGCTGTTCATCGAACTCAAGCACATAATTTCTGAAGATATGATGAGAGACAAGCACTTGATCGCCGGCTGCTTGTACTCTATAGGGTGTTTCTAATCTGACTGAGTTATGATCGAGGTTCTTAGCAAACTTTCTGAAGATAAATGAGTGGCTGGCGCCACTGTCGAACAACACATTTGCAGGTATGCTACATACTAAGATAGTTCCTGAACCATGCACATTTTACTAAGCAATATAATAGGCATGCATAAGTAAAACGTATTGAAGGCATAAAACTTTAAATCTTACCAGTCACTACGTCTGCCGTCTCCACAACATCTGCATCTGTCATGACGTGCACCCTTGCATTTGTACGTGGCCACTGGTTCTTTGGCTATTGTTGTTGTTGCTGTTGCTGCACTTCTCTTTCTGGGCAATCCTTAATCAGATGACCATCTTTGCCGCATCTAAAGCATTTTCCACTCTTCCATCGACACTCACCCATGTGTCTCTTCTGGCACTGAGGGCATATTGGTATAGCTGGATGCTGGAGTGGAGCCTGATTCTTTTGCTGATTATTCTGGTGTTGCTGGGGTGCTGATTCTGACCCTGGGATTTTCCTTGTCGAACTGACCCTCTGAAATTCTTCTTAGCTACCTTTCTGTATTTCTCATTTCCAGTCCCTTGTCTCTCTCTCTTTTGTCCCACATCGTCTCGGCGGATAATGTCCCACTCGATCCTATAGCAGGCGTCCAAAAGAGCTCCAAAATTCGTGGGATTGGCATTCACCAACCATGTCCGAATTCTTGGATTCAGCCCTCTTTCTAACTTCAGCATTTTTGTCTCTTCATCATTCATGGTGACAGGCTGAAATCTCCCTAGCGCGATGAACTTATTTTCATACTCTGCTACCGTCATACCAGGCTCTTGCTTCAGGGATTCAAACTCATGCCTCTTTTGTAACTTGACCGACGGAGGGATATAGAACTTGTGAAACTCTTGCAGAAATCTTTCCCAGGCAATCGGTCTGGGCAAAGGATGCAGATTCGTCTTCCACCATTGGTTAGCTTCACTTATCAGAAAAGGTCGGATAGCTTGGGCTTTCATCTCGTTGGGAGCTTGAATTAACTCAAAACAGTTTTCAACTTCATCTAACCACTTCTCCGCTGTATCTGGGTCTAGCTTTCCCTCAAACGGTGGCACATTAGCTCTCTTTAACTTCTCGAAGTAATACTGGGCATCTCTCATAGGCTGGTGCGGATGAGGTGGAGCATTCTGATGGATTAGGTCTTGCCCGATCTGAGTAACCACTTGGCAAAAGGCCTGAAAGGCATTCATGTCAGGAATAACCGGAGGAACAGGTGCCTGCGGTGGTGGTGGTGGATTATTCTAAACTGGAGGATTCTGGTCCGACTGTGGTGGCGGGACTTGAACTGGTGGTGGAGGAACAGGCTCTTGAGTAGCTGGTTGTGCCCTAGGAGGCCTGACACGCGGTCTCACAATCTGCACTATGGGGTGTTAACATTTACTTAAAGGTCAGAATAAAACCAAATTATTTTGACTAGAGACCATAATCTGAAAATTTTAAATAAAGAAGGTAAAAGACAACTTTTACGTTATAAATCCTGATTTTATAAATTAGGATTAATTATTAAATTATATCCTAAACTCGGTCTAAGTGGTCCTAGTCTAAGGCCATCACTCATCTAAGATCATGACTTAGGTCTAAGATCAAACTTAGATTGCCAAGATCATAACTTAGTTCTATGTTCTGCCCAAAATCTAGAGTCTGGGCTCTGATACCACCTGTAGCGCCCCGCCCTCGGAACTCGTCCGAATACGGTGCACCCGCCGTACTTCACTAAGGAGAGTACAAAGCGTCATGCATAACATGCGAAAATCCATAACTTAAGCCACAGACTTCCATGCTAACATTTAACATGGTAGTAAAATTTAGGCAGAACTAAAACTTTTTAAAATAAACTTGCATTACAAAATACTAAGTCCCCAAAAGTAGTAGTCCACAAAACAACATAACCGAAATCCCAAAGAGTTTAACATAGTTCATAGTACATCATCATCGCAGCACAAAAGTCCTTAAGCATGATCTTCTCCTGACACCTCGACTGCGGGTATGACACTTTTGGTTCATCCTCGATCCATTCGACTTTAGCATTCACTGGCTCTGGGGAAAAATAAAACTGTGAGTGATAAAAATCACCCATCAAACACACAATAAACTACCATGAAGTAAATAAAGAATCATAACATGAATGTAAAACCCCAAGAACCTCGAATATTAATTCATACCTGATCTTTAATCCTGGATCTGTTTGACGATATAGCCTAAGCGTAGTGCTATACCAACAATATCTTAATATCCACTAACTGAAACATACAACATGTCAACGTGCTCATGACTTATGCAAGATGCAATGCATGATATCATGTCATGTCAAAACATCATTTTGGTCCCATAAAATAACGTGTCAGAAAAACGAAGTGTCAGAACAATTAACCCCGGATCTGAACGGGTCCAGAACATGTCATCAGAACAATTAACCCCGGGTCTGGGACGGGTCCAGAACACAATATCAGGCCGATTAACCCCGGGCCTGGATCGGGTCCAGAACATATCATCGGGCCAATTAACCCTGGGTCCGGAACGGGTCCAGAACTTATCATGTCATCAAACCTATTAACCCCGGGTCTGGAGTCGGGTTAGTCCCATGCTTGGCCGGCAAGGAAATCATAAAGCTTACTTTAAAAACATGGGACCATAAATAACTTACATGCATAACGAAAAACATGTTTACTTGAAAAGACTTGCTTGCATATGGAAAATTCATAAAAATCAGATTCATGGTGCATATGATCATGCATGATACATGAAATGATATGCAATGCAAGACATGGCATGAATTATCGTAAGTATTCCTTATAACGTCACAACAAGCATGGTTTCGGAAACTAAAAATTTCCAGATTTTACTTCATGTTCATGGGGCAGCTAAATTAACCAAACAGGCCCATTTTCATAATCTTTTGTCCTACGTGTGTTTAGTGGGGTCTTATTTACATGTCGTAAAATTTTCGTAACTTTCTAAGGCGAATGAGGCCCTTAAATCATTAAATTATTACCAAGTGTACTTGCTGAATTCTGTGGTACAATAGCCATCATTACCTTAATTTTTCATGACTTTAGATCCTTAATCATATGGCCACAACCTAGAAAATGCAGTAAAATCCCTAAATACTATCATTCATGGGCCAAACCGTATATATAGGTCCAAATCCACAAAATTAGGCCTCTTAACTTATTCCCCCTGTTCTGCCCAATTTTCCAGTTTTAGTACATTAACTTTATATCCATAATTACCCATCAAAACGATAATACCAAATTGATTAATTTACACGGTCATGCTCCTCTATGTCTTAGGTGTTAACATAGAATTTCCAGGGCAATCCAATAACTTTAAAGGGTTCATTTAATTATATTTCCGAAATGGGTCACATGCTGTTACTGGACTGACCAATTTTACTAAAAATTCTACTGTGGCAAAACCATAATTCCTTTTCCCGAAATTCCAACTCACCCATGTCATAAACATGTAGAACTAGCATCCTATTGAAATTTAGCCCATTTGCATGTTTCCATGGTCTATTTTTGGGTCAAGGAACTCGTTACTTAATTCTGTCCTGCTCTAGTAGTTTCAGCTTGAGCAGGTTTACCAAATAATTTCTTAAAAAATAATCCACATCTTATTTTACCAAAATTCTAACTCTCAATTTTTCTACACACATAAGGTTGCCACCATACCAAAAATCAGCTTAATGGAACATTTCCAAGATCAATTTTTAGACCATTTAAATCTTGATACAATTCTGCCCAGTTCCAGAAACTCCAGCCTGAGCAGTTTCACCAAATATATTATTAAAAATAATCCACAACTTATTTTACCAAAAATTCCAACTCTCATAATTGCTACACACATAGTACTAACATCATACCAAAAATCAACTTGATTGCACGTAAATAAGGTCCACTTTGAAGTCACACAACACACTGCCCAATTCTGTCCAGCTCCAGTGGTTTTGTGTTTTGTCACTTTTCCATGTCAAGGGTCCACTAATTATCTTGTTCTTATGAAATAACTTATTAGTCGCCAAATACACCCTTTTTCCCATGAATATCCAGATTCCATTCTTTTTATTGAGTCATCTTTGCATCATATCAAAACAGTTTGTAGTTTGTACACAACAATTATCATATTTGCTCAAAACAAGTGTTCTTTCTTGAAGTCAAGACTCACCATCTTTTTCATCCTCTTGGCCGAAACTTGTGTGGTGTTATGAGCATATTTTACAACATTTATTTAGGCATGCAACATATTCAAGTGCTATTTTATTTCAATCTTACCAACAACTTCATAAGCTCACATCTAGCACATGCATGCTATCTTAGAACTTCACAAGTCTCATCCAAGAGCTATTCTTTCCTAGACTCACTTGAGTGATCCTTAGTTCATCCTAAAACAGTCTCATATCACATTGCATGTAAGAAAAGATTGCATCTTTTGAGGAATTAGCCACACGCAAGGCATTGTTCTTAAGGAATCACTAAGGTATAGTCTTAAAACTTAGTATATTCAACTAAAGTTCACATCTTAGAAACATCTAGCCATTCAAGTCACTAATTCTTCAAATAAATCATGAGAGTCTAGTGTATACTTGCCTCTTCAAGCTAGAGCTTTTTCTTAGCTTGGATGTTGGATGAGATGAGTTGAAATCTTCCTCCTCCTTCACTCTTGAGCATATGGGTTTTGAAGAGAAGGAGGGAAGAATGTTAGTCATCATTCTTAAGTGATAATAGAACTCATTTAAGGTTAGATCTTCTTACCAAAGTGGAACCTTGAATGGAGCTTTCCTAGCAAGAGATTGCACCACCTAAAAGAGTTGAATATCTTGCACCTAGTGACCATGAAGGTCACGGTTGGGGGTAGAAAAAAAGGCACCCATGTGAGCTTCATTATTTGACATGGAGAATCTACTTAAGAAACTAGAAATGAGGCTTACCTAGATGCTTCTTGAGTCTTGAAGATGAGACTTGAGTTGGAACTCCTAGTTCTAAGATGAAGGCCGAAAGGTGTGGTTGGAGGGAGATGGAAAGTTTGTCTAAGTGTTGTCTTGGCTTGGGGAGTTCAAGATGGAAAGAAGGAGGTGTCTTGCTTAATTTAAAAACTAAGGGGTGTAGGGGAAAGGGGGTGTCCGGTGCATGGTGGAGGGAAGGAAAAGCAAACCTAAGGCTTGTAGCCTCAAGCTTTTGTCTCCCATGCCTTCACCTTTTTGTATTTTATTATTTCTTTTGCATGCTTTTCTTTATTTTATTGTTTTATTTCAAACTAATTTGATATTTTAAATTAGATATTCCAAGTAGCAGAATAATGGAGAGGATTCTAGATCCCTCCATGGCCTTGGCCGAAATCTTGGGGGGTCTTGGGGCTATTTTGGTCTTTTCACTCTTAGCATAACACATGCTTATGTAACTTATACTTTTATTTATTTTATCTAATATGATTTTAAATTTGCTTTTGTGAGGATCATTTAAGTTGGTATTCTTATAAAACGAAATTGTTCCAAGGTGGATCAAGGCCTTTTGACCGAAATTCATAATGTATTTCATTACCTTATGACATTTCCTTATGTAATTATTTAGTATATATCTTAAAAGAATTTAAGTAAAGAAGTGCTAATTTAACTCAAGTAACATGCACTTGGAGGAATCTTTATTTGCATTACGTCACTTAGTCATGGTTTCAAGTACATTGTAATTGGGGTACAACAGTTAGTTTTCATCGAAATAATCAGGAACTATTGATTTTAGCTAAATTAACTATATATTTTGAGTTTAAATGAATTATTAATTACATGAGACTATTTTCTATGTTAGTTAGCTAAATAAATAAATCTTTAGTTTATTTTATTGCATTGGACTACATGTGTTTTTTATTTTTAATGCAGAAAATATACCCGGTAAATATCAAGATAAAGATGAAATTTCGGGAAGATATGATTGTGATCATATTTTATGAAATATCTAATCAAATAGAAGAAGAATCTAAGTTGAAATAGAAAACTGGTAAATTTTCTATAAAAAAGGGTCCAGCATCACAGACAATAGCCAGACAATTTTTTCCACAAACCAGACACTTTTTCCAAAAGTTTTATGCCATCCATTTGTTCAATTGGGAAAAAGAAACAGAAAAGGAAGTCATTCGGCTCGCCAGGAAGAAATGTAGAGGAGAGAGAAAAAGTTGCCAGCCCTGCATCCGACATCAGCTGACAGTCAGCCCACGCGTCAATCAACTAGTCGACAGGTCAGTAGCTTTTCCACCAGGCGCATCAGTGCCAGTTTCGGTAGGCGCGATTTTCGAGGCATTGCCATGTGTAATTATAGACAGATTCTTTTTCTACTGCTCTTTTATGCAATTATACATGGATATGATGGATAGTATGGATTTAGTTTGTTGTTAAATTTTTATTTTCTTGACTAGTTTTTTTGTGAAAGTTGAATTATTTTGATATTTTAATGCATTAGTTTTTCCTCTTTAATTTATCTAATTTACTAGTTGAATTCCAATCGTTAATTGTTATTGGTGTCTTTACTACGTCAGTACGTTAGCTAGCTATTGATAGAACATATAAATAACTTTGATAAACTAGGAGGAGAAAATTTTAATTAAGATCGTGTTAACAACAACCTTATATAAAATTGACTAGAGATAGATTTGATTTCTATAGGAAGATTTGTATGATTAAATAATCAAAAGTTGTTGAAACTAGGGAATTCTATAGATATTTAATGTGGTTTATTTGATTAAAATTTACATAGAGATATGAAGTTTATCAAATTAAATTAGGTTTTATGCCAAGACATTGAGTAAAAATTAAGATAGAGAATTTCTTCCTTAGTGGTTCGGAAAAGAACTAGTTAATTATTTTGGTTAAAGAGGGGAATACACTTGAGAAAAAATTCAACTCGAACATAAACTAGTCAAGGAAATTTTAAAAGGGAAAAAGTTAAGGTTTAATATTTAATTAGTAGTTAATTTTTGTTTTTTATTAAGATTTATTTATTAGGTTTAAATTAAGGTGAAAAATAAATTGGTACTTAAAATTAATTCTCGTGGGATCAACCACTCTCTTGCTTACTACTCTATAATTGTATCCAATGCACTTGCTAGTTATATGTTAGGTATTACGTATCAAGTTTTTAGGCCCGTTGCCGGGGACTATATGTTAATATCATATAATTATTTATAGTCATGAGATTAAGCCAAAATATTTTACATATAAATAGGAATATGCATGTAAAAAATAAAAAAGGGTTTCGACAGAACACTTCCTTCACACAAATATTTTATATAATTATTTTATATTATTCTTTTCATCTGTTTTTGTTTTTTCTTCTTGTTTTTGTGTATTTTCGTAATCAATTTGTCCTTTTATTTAGTTTCGGTAATTGTTTCCAGATTGTGTCCGTTTCGTAATTGTTATTCTAATTGAGGCAGTTTCTTAAATAGTTTAGCATTTGTGTTATTTTCGTAATTAGTTTATTCTTTTATTTAGTTTTAGTATTTGTTTTTGGGCTGTGTCAGTTTCTTATTTAGTTTTCTGTTTGGGTCATTTTCGTAAATTTTATAATGTTTAAGTCAGTTTTGTAATTAGTTTTTTGTTTTAGTCATTTTTGTAAATAGTTTTGGAATCAGCATTATTTCTGTAATTAGTTTTAGTCTCAGTATTTGACTATCTTTTGTTTTCTTAATTTATTTTTCTTTTATTTTCAGTTTTTCTTTATTTTGTTATTTTGCTTTAATAGTTTATGACTCGCAATTCTGGTGGACAATTGCTATTTGATCCTGATATTGAAAGCACCGCTAGAAAAAAATCGGAAAAAAGTTAGGGAAGTGGAGAAAAATTTAAAAAAAATTAAATATCCAAGAAATTAAAGAAGAAGTAGAAATCAACGAGACCAAAATGGAAGGAAACAATCAAGAAGCCTTAATGTGTATAAGAGATTACGCAACTCCTGGGGTAGAAGGAGCTGCTCCAGCTATAAGGAGACCCACGATAGTTCCTAACAATTTTGAAATTAAACCAGCCGTAACATAAATGATTCAACAATCCGTTCGATTATATGGTTTATCAAACAAAGACCCTAACGCCCATATTTCTAATTTCTCAGAAATATGTTACACACCCAAGCAAAATAGGGTCACTGATGATGATATAAGACTAAGAATCTTCCGTTTTTACCCTAAAAGACAAAGCAAAAATGTGGCTAAATTCTTTTCCCTCCGGTTCCATCACAACATAGGACCAACTGGCTTCAAACTTCTTGACCAAATACTTCCCACCATTGAAAACCATGAAATTAAGAAATGACATAACTAACTTTGCTCAAGATAGTGGGGAATCTTTATATGAAGCGTGGGAGAGATTTAAGGACTACCTAAGACGATGCCCACACCATAAACTACCAAAATGGATGCAAGTTCAAATATTCTATAACGGTATTGAAAATGGTGCCAAGGCAATCATAGACGCAACCAATGGGGGTAGCATAATGAGGAAGCCACCTGATGATATATGGAATCTCTTTGAAGAGATGGCCTCTACGGGGTGTCAGCAGCTAAACAAAAGAAGCAACACTAAGAGAGGTTCTGTGTTAGTGCTTGACACGAACTCTGCAATCTTCTTATTTCAAAAAGTTTATGCATTGGTGACAAAATAACCTGTGAAAATTGTAGCAGCAATCATATGCCAATTCAGTGCCTGCAAAATCAATTAGCAAGCACAAGTGAAATTTTCTACCTAGATGAAGTGAATTTCGTAGGTTAACCTCAAAGATTTACAAATACATGCCCTAATACCTATAATAATGTATGGAGAAACAATGCAAATTCTTGGAATCGACCTCAAAATCTAGGCATCCTGCTGTTTTTCCAACCACTCAAGAGAAAAAGATAAATATTAAAGATATCTTGGCAAAATTTATGTCAATATCTGAAACTAGATTCCAAAATCAAGAAGCTCTGATAAGAAATCAGGAAACTTTAATCAAGAATCAAGAATCTTCAATCAAAAATTTAGAAAACCAAGTCAGTCAAATGGCAAATTTATTGTCAAATAGGATTCAAGGGAACCTCCCTAGAAACACTAAAGTAAATCCAAGATAATTAAATGCAATCTTTCTCTGAAATGGAAGGGAGTTAAGTGAACCGATTTATCCTTCAATGTAAATTGTCAAAAACTCTCGAAGCAACCTCACACTCAGCGGTTGATTGATCCACCGGAAACAACACCTGAACAAGTTGAAGAGAATGATCAAAACCTTAAAGAGAAAGATCTGAGTTCATCATCTAGGAATGAAAACCTTGAACTTAAAAGAAGTGGTAAAAAGACAATGTACAATAATGAAGAAGTAGATTACAAGCCGAGGAGTTTCGATTGCAAGATTATGAGAACGCTGTGTTATACAAGGAAAGAACAATGATTTTGCATGACAAACACATTCTAGATCGAGAGTTCTTTGTTGGCCAAAAGGTCTTATCATATAATTCTCATTTGAGGTTGTTTCCTGATAAGTTAAAGTCGAGATGGTCTGGCCCCTTTACAATCACGAAAGTGTTTCCTTCTGGAGCCATCGAAATTCAAGGTGATGATCAACAAACTTTTATGGTAAACGGACAAAGGCTTAAGCATTACTTTGAGAGAATGGACACAACAGAATTTGCAAAGGAGATTTGGTCTCTTCAAGACCTAAATTGTAATTAAAAGGAATTTAGAGAAGTATAGCTGTAGACTATAAATTCAAAACTACTATTTTGTTTATTTTGTTGTGTTAGTGGCAAAAGTTTTTAAGTTTTTTTTATTGAAATGTATTCAGAGACTGTTGAGCAATGAATCCTTTTAAGTTTTTGTTGCAATCTTTAGTCTTAGTTATTTCTTTAGAGTTGTTTTCATTTTGTGTGTTCTGCTTTTGTTTTTGTTTTGTAGGAATTGCAGCTGGAAGAACCGTGGAGGAATGAACTCTCGGTATAATGTCTTGCTGCTGCTTATCGCATTACTAGAAGGCTGCCTGTGTGTTAAATCAGTTGAGTTTCATACCTTTGTCCTTAGTCTTTCATCCTCTTAACATTGAGGACAATGTTAATTTCTAAGTGGGGAGGAGGGTAGGAAGCTCAAATTTTTGAAATGCATAATTTTTAAGCTAATTTTTCTTGGGTTTTGAAAAGAAAAAGTGCTTAAATGGACATAAATTTTAATTTTTTTTTGATATTCTATGAATATGTGGCGATGATTATTTTACATGAGTAGTTACGAAGAACATGAGAGATGCCTTTTAATGATGTAATGATTCAATGTAAAATATATTTTATTCAATGTAAATTGAGAAATTTTGAGCACGTATAGCCATGATCTTCTTATTTATAGAAAATAGTGAAGAATTATGCTTATTCATGCACCTTGTGCATTCTAGAACTCCTTTTATTACTCCTCGAGGCAAAATTTGTTGATGATTTCAAGTTGACTTAGAGTTGACAGTCGTAGGCGTTCTTTGGACTATTTGAGCCTTTCTAGCAGTCCCTGTAATTGTTTTATCCCTAGTATCCTTTTTGAGCCTGATTATTAAGAATGGTGAGACCCTATTGGATTTTCTTTGTTGTTAAACCTCATTAAATTTCCATTTTATCCTACTTGATAAAAATATTATATCCTTTGTCCCTATTTAAAAGGGCTTATATGACACTTTACTTTATTTGAGATGAAGAATAATTCGTTACAATGATGAGATGAGGTTGAAAAGGATGTATAAACCTGTCGTGACAAGAAATTAGTGATGAGATGATGCGATTCAAGGAGCACCAAACATACAAACTTCACAAACAAGGGCCTTGAACATACAAACTCCACAAACAAGAAGCTTTTGCACAAATAGAAGATCTAAACTAAAGAGCTTCTTGTTCAAACATGTACAAGATGAGCCAAAGAATGTAGATGCATGATTTTTCTATGTTTATTGAGGCTATGATCTGAAAGATGTAACGGTTGGTGGGAGGGCAGGATGGTCATTTCATGCGTTATCGTTCGTAATATCTAGTCTGGTTGTTTGCGTTGTCTTCGTTTTAGTCTAGAATATTTTATAGTCTTTTAATATGTTTTTATAGTGCTAATGACCGTTTTTGAGTGTTTTCTAAGGTGACAAGGCTAAATAAGGAAAGTGGCTGGAGAACCCCTATTTTTCAGGAAGACAGCCGGACACCGTTCGATATTTAAGATGCACAGGTTGGAGTACTGGTTCAAATGGGTTCAAACCACTTGGAGGTGTTAGATAACTCAACTGAAGACGATTTTTTTTGCACTTTTTCCTAATTCGGGCTACAAGGTGGACCAAAATCAGATGGAAGATGGGAGTGCAGAATGGAATGTACTGAAGCCCAATGGATAGATACCTGATCTTTTGAAGGCCATATCTCTTCGAAGAAAAGTCCAAATGAGGTGATTCAAAATCCTAAATTCAAGAGACTTTCATGAGCTACAACTTTTCTGAGAGTGCGAACCCTAATATGGTGTCTAGAAGCAGATAGAAGCTAACAACCTATAGGGTGTATTCCAGGGCAAGATTTTGGGGATTTGAATTATGTAATCTTCCTTGATTAGCTTTGACTTATCTTTTATGTAGATTTGATTTAGATTTATAGGTAGTGATTTGAGGACTTTGATTGATTATTTTATCTTTTAGGAATATCCAAAATATAGCCTTATATAAGGTAGGAAACGGCAGCAAGAGAAGGCAGTTTTTCAGAATTTCAATTTCAGGATTCATACCAAACTTTTGGTAACTTTGTGCTTGCAACAATGGGTTGCTTGTTGAGTGTTTTCCTTTGGTTTTCACAAATTAAAAATCAAGGCTAGATCCAATCAAGGTTCGAGCAAACCTAATTGGTGAATCACAATCCAAGGATACAAAACGACGTGTTGGATTGGGAGATTCGAATTGCTCGACGTAGACGTTGTCGATTTCTCTTGTCCAAGAAGGTGGTGTTTGCGCCATTGTCCCATGCAAGGGTTGATCAAAGGTGTCTTTTGGAGTTGAAAGAAGAGATCGTTAATTCCATACGATCCATGATTGTATCAAAGTGGTATCAGAGCAAATGTTTCTGCTTTACAACTCACATGTCCTTTACTCTCTTATTTTCTTTGTTGTTTTCTTTCTCATCCCAAAACGGCCATCACACCACCTCTGTTCTCTTTTTTTGTCCACAATTTGAATCCCCATCTCTTTGATAACTTCTGTTTAATCAAAAACAGAAAAAAAAGGCTGCATTTTTTTATTGTTATTCTTGTCAACTCATAGAAAGCAAAAGGAGAAACAAAGTCCTACTTCTTTTGCTTCAGATCACGTTGATGTTACCTACCGCATGCGTTCACGCTGAAACCACTACTTGAAGCCTTTACTTTTCTTTTGCTTGACTCACTTTTTATCTATTCAACCTTTTAAAAAAAAGGCTGCGTTTTCTTTCTTTATTCCCTTCATTGCTTGAGATCACTTTACTATTCCTCTACTCCGTGCATGCGGTTGTTGCCACAAATATTTCTTAGATCCTTTTCTTTGGTCTTACTTGAGTACGATCATATTGCCGGAAAAAAGGCTGCGTTTTCTTTCTTTATTCCCTTCATTGCTTGAGATCACTTTACTATTCCTCTACTCCGTGCATGCGGTTGTTGCCATATTCTGTACCTTCGTTGCTGCTTTTATTCTTGTTATTTTCAATGTATCGTTAGGCCAGAAGACCTAATAAGCCTTACAAAGAAAGGTTACGTTTTATTTTCTTCTGTGCAGAACGTGTAACACCAACCGAAAGTTTGGAACTTTGCACGTATTTTTGCTATTAACCATTCAAGATCAAATCTTTACACACACTTGACAATAGGTTCATTGTATTAGGGTTTATATTCAGCCATAACATATAAATCCTGTCTATTTCTTAAAAGTGGTACCTAGCCGTATGCAAATCTTGTTGCTAACGAAGCTTTTAGTTGATCTTAGACTTGTGTGACTTGATTGCATTGTTGCCTGGTCTGCGCTGAAATTTTCTTGTATCGAAGGCATCATCTTCAACCCAAACCTAGCCACAAAAGGCCTAATCTTGGAATAAAAAAAACTGTTTGGCCGAAATCTACCCAATTCCACCGTGGTATTGTTTTTTTGCCAAGAAATATCGTCGGAAAATATTCATTCTCAGTCCGAAACTAAAGCAAAAGATACCAAAAAAAAGTGTAGCACGAACGGCTCAGTCATTTCTTTATTTAAATGGTCCAACAAATGCATGTCTTTGTTGGCTCTAAACTTTCATAACCTCAGATAAGACCTTCAATCAAGTTTGTGGGACAAATATCCACTCGCATAACCTGCGGTTTGCCATAAGTTGTTTGACAAAATCAAGTTAAGTTGTTGATACATATTGTTGCATATCAAGTCCATCATTGTATCATACGAAGCCGAGACATCCATACCTTAGCACTCTACACAATTCCTTGTTTATTCTTGGATACTTGATAGTTGTAATTAAATCAACAACTTGTGATCAATTTGCATAAGGCTAAGGTTAACTAAAGATTGCTCGGGGCAACCCTTAGTTTTCTTTGGCTCGGCCTTTGACGTAATTTTTGGTTTCCTTTTTCTTTGATTCATAGAAGGTTAAGTGTGTTAAATTTTCTTGTTCTTGTCTTGATACCATTGCTTATTAGTTGCTGAAATTTGGGTGATACATTGGAGAAAAAGGCGCAATTGATCATCGGGTTGTGTTAGCCACTTGAAAAGCTTGCTTTGGTTGTATCTAGCTCAAGATTGGCCGAGGAAAACACAAGCTTGAGTGACTATACAAGAGCGAGAGAAGAACATACACATTGATTTATTTTTTCACTAACGTAACAAAATCTCTTTTGTCTTTGTGTTAGTTTTCCTTTTCTTGTTTAGTTTAATTTATTTCAGGTGAAAATATGTCGTCAACCAATGCCGTAGCGGAGGAGGCAAGAATTTTAGTGTCCATTGAAAAGGTGTCGGAGAAATTGAAGAAATCTCCAACAAGATGGAAGAAGTGGAAAGGAGAATCTTGAATCAACAAAGTTCACAAGTTGAAGAGTTGGTTGGCACCATTTGGAGAGTCATGTGTTATGAGCATGGCTAAAAAGAGGTTGAAAAACGCATGATTACCTTTGGAAAATCAAATGGTATTTGGGCAAGAAATTGGCGTTCCAAAGTGCCTGAGTTTCAAAATTACCCACAACATGATAAAGATATTAAAGCATATTACAATGAATTGTTAGATGACTTATATTATGCTTACATTGATGACGAGATTCAAGAATTAGCCATGATTAGATTCATTGCTGGGTTAAATAAAGAGATTGCACATGAAATGATGCATTATAGATATGAATCACTTGAAGCTATGTATGAGCATGCAATCAACATTGAGAATAGGATAAAATTTAAGAAGGACATGGATGATTTTGTTGCTAAAATGCATAAGCGTAAGCAAAAAGCTGAAATTGTACCTAAGGTTGATGCTAACACAAAACCGATAGTTGATTTGTTCCCACATGATTTGAATGAGGTTAAATTTAATGCATCTAACAAGAATGAATTGCATGATAATACAATTGAATTGCATGCATGGGAAAACGAGTATACATGAGGATGATTTACATGTTAATGTAGCATCGCCTATTTGTCTTGATTTGTGTGAACCACATGCATTGTGTGATCTTGAATTAAAACCTGAACTTGAACTTGTGTCACATGAATTGGATGATATTTAAATGACGAATCGGATGCATGTAAGTTGGATGAATCTGAGTTGATAGTTAAGAGTGCTGGATCATTTGTTGTTGAATCTTTTAAAATATGTGTTGGTCTCCCTAGTCTACATTGTTTTCATGATCCTTTTTATATGAATCACACACACACGGCCTTTAGCATGATCTGTTCCCATAGTATGCTTGTTCATAGAATGATTCATACCATGTTTGCTCATGAGAGATGTCATATCACATCGTCTTGTTCTCCTTTCCAAATCTTGGTGACTTGTGACTTCGTTTACCATGATATATTAATGGTCTATGTATTGATTGAGTTTGAATGTTCCTTGCATGATGGATTTTGGTTGCATCCTACACATTCATGTTTGATTGAGAGAAGCTTGACTATACACCCTAAACACATCAAGAAGAAGTTTGTATGTATGTTGAGTTGTGTTCTAGTGTGTGATAAGTCTTCCTTTTGGAAGTTTCACATCCTAAGCATGTGAAAGTGAAGATACAAAAGAGGTATGACTCTACTCCTTATTTACCTCTTTGCTGTCATCTTTTACTTGTTCATGATTCTAGATATGCATTTATTGAGTTAGAGTTTGAGGTGTATGTCTTGGTGCACCCTAAACATGTTAGGAAAAGGTCTTTATTGCTTTCTAGACATGTCATCATTGGAGTACGTGGTCAGCCTAACCATGTTAGACTTAAATTATGTATGATCATTGCATTTGGTTTGCTTGTACCTGTATCGTACAAAGTTTATGAGTCATTTGTGGAGTATCCCTCTTATCCATTTGTGTGTCTAGATTCGAGGTCGAATCCATTTGAGGAAGGAGGGAATGATGCGATTCAAGGAGCCACAAACATACAAACTTCACAAACAAGGGCCTCTTACATACAAACTCCACAAATAAGAAGCTTTTGCACAAATAGAAGATGTAAACTAAAGAGCTTCTTGTTCAAACATGTACAAGATGAGCCAAGGAATGTAGATGCATGATTTTTCTATGTTCATTGAGGCTATGATCTGAAAGATGTAAGGGTTGGTGGGAGGGTAGGATGGTCATTTCATACGTTGTCGTCGTAATATCTAGCCTAGTTGTTTGCATTGTCTTTATTTTTTTCTAGAATATTTTATAGTCTTTTAATATGTGTTTATAGTGCTAATGACCATTTTTTCAGTGTTTTCTAAGGTGACAAGGCTAAATAAGAAAAGTGGCTTGAAGGATCCCTATTTTTCAGGAAGGCGGCAAGACACCGTTCGGTATTTTAGATGCACAGGTCGGAGTACTGGTTCAAATGGGTTCAAACCACTTGGAGGTGTTAGATAAATCAATTGGAGACAATTTGTATTTTTTGCACTTTTTCCTAATTCGGGCTACAAGGTGGACCGAAATCAGATGGAAGGTGGGAGTCCAGAATGGAATGTACTGAAGCCCAATGGATAGATACATGATCTTTGGAAGGCCATATCTCTTCGAAGAAAAGTCCAAATGAGGTGATTCAAAAGCCTAAATTCAAGAGACTTTCATGAGCTAAAAATTTTCTGAGAGTGCAAACCCTAATTCGGCGTCTAGAAGCAGGTAGAAGCTAACAACCTATAGGGTTTATTCCAGGACGAGATTTTGGGGATTTGAATTATGTAATCTTCCTTGATTAGCTTTGACTTATCTTTTATGTAGATTTGATTTAGATTTATAGGTAGTGATTTGAGGACTTTGATTGATTATTTTATCTTTTAGGAATATCCAAAATATAGCCTTATATAAGGTAGGAAACGGCAGCAAGAGAAGGCAGTTTTTCAGAATTTCAATTTCAAGATTCATACCAAACTTTTGGTAACTTTGTGCTTGCAAAAATGTGTTGCTTGTTGAGTGTTTTCCTTTGGTTTTCACAAATTAAAAATCAAGGCTAGATCCAATCAAGGTTTGAGCAAACCTAATTGGTGAATCACAATCCAAGGATACAAAACGACGTGTTGGGTTGGGAGATTCGAATTGCTCGACGTAGACGTTGTTGATTTCTCTTGTCCAAGAAGGTGGTGTTTGCACCATTGTCCCATGCAAGGGTTGATCAAAGGTGTCTTTTGGAGTTGAAACAAGCGATCTTTAATTACATACGATCCAACATTGTATCAAAGTGGTATCAGAGCAAAGGTTTCTTCTTTACAACTCACATATCCTTTACTCTCTTGTTTTCTTTAGTGTCTTCTTTCTCATCCCAAAATGTCCATCACACCACCTCTGTTCTCTTTTTTTGTCCACAATTTGAATCCCCATCTCTCTGATAACTTCCATTTAATCAAAAACAAAAAAAGGCTGCATAGGACACGTCTAGACAGCAATAAACACCTTTTCCTAACATGTTTAGGGTGCACCAAGACGTACATCAAAGATCGTATCATGGGAGAAAGGCAATTTGTTGAAAAAAAAGTTCAAAGAATGTTGAGAAAAGAATTGAAGAATGTCGAAAAATGAAAATAAAAAAAAGGTCAAAGTGAAAAAAGAAAAGGAAAAGTATGACAAGCGTATAAAAAGCATGGAATTGATTATGGTTATTTATTCTGAAGAGATGGAGAAGGTTTTTGAATTATAAAAAGAGTTTGTTTCTTGCGCATGCGATTTTCTGCAAGCTCTCTTAAATCATTTTTCTTTGAATCCCTTATCCATCGTTTGAAACCAAGCCTCTAGCCTCACGTTACAAGCATAAAAGTCCTACTTGAGCTTTGTTTATTTGAGTCATCTACATTAGTGGAGAGCGAGTAAGAAGAGTAAGCCTATGATATGTTGATAAGTCATAGTTTGCATAATTTAAACTGATTGTCTATGAAAAGCTCGAGATTGGCTATTCACACACACCTCGATTGCATTGGATAAAATATGGTTGATGTTTGGATTATAAAATTGTTTGATTTATTATCTTGATTTGGCTTTTTGGCTATTTATGTGAATAATTGTTAATACATGTCCTTTAGAAGAAAGATTGAGTATATTTTCTTTTAAAAAATTATTTTATTTGCTCAAGGACGATCCAAGGCTAAGTGGGGGGTAGTTGATATAAGTGATATTTATCTATATTTTTATACCTTCTACTAGTTAATTTGAGTAATGTTTTGGCACTTTATCGGGTAAAAATTATTAATTTGGATATTGTTAGTTTTCATCGAAATAATCAAGAACTATTGATTTTTAGCTAAATTAACCATATGTTTTGAGTTTAATTGAATTATTAATTAAACAAGGCTATTTTCTATGCTAGTTAACTAAATAAATAAATCCTTAGCTTATTTTATTGCATTGAAACTATATGTGTTTCTATGTTAAATGCAGGAAATATACCCGATTAATATCAAGATAAAGATGGAGTTTCAAGAAGATATGATTGTGATCAGATTTTATGAAGATATCTAATCTAATAGAAGAAGAATATGAGAAGAAATAGAAAACTGTAAAATTTCCATAAAAAAGGGACCAGCATCACAGACAACAACCAAACAATTTTTCCCACAAACCGGACACTTTTCCCAATAGTTTCATGCCATCCATCTTTCAATTGAAAAAAAAGAAGCAGCCATTCGGCCGGCCACGAAGAAAACTAGAGGAGAGAGAAAAAGTTGTCAACCCTGCAGCCGACGTCAGCTGTCAGTCAGTCCACACTGTTGAAAAATATGTTTGGATAATTTTCAAGGTCATGATTTTAAGTGTTTAATACTTAAAAATGTCACACATGATGGTATAAATGATAAAAGGTTGAATAAGTGAAGAAAAATGACATCGACCTCTCATGTTAATGCACATCAATCGATCGACGTAGATAGATCCCACACATCGATCGATCTAAGTAAGGCAAAGAAAAACCAAGGCCTTACTGTGAGACATCGATATCTAAACCTAAGACACATTAATCTCTCACATCGATCGATCGATGTAGGTAAGAGAAAAAATCTTAACCTTACTGTGAGACATCGATCTCTCAAGCAGACAGACTTCGATCGATCGATGTCTAGGGTTTTCAGAAATTTTTTTCTAAGATGTGATAAAATGGTTGTTATTATTTGCATATGTTCATATATGTTTATTATGTTGTTATTATTTGTTTTAGATGATTATGAATATATCTTGTCACTAATGTGCCTTGGAAGTTTTTACAACTTATCAAAAAGGGCAAAAGTGGTATTTTGAGTTCTTGTAGGTATTTGGCATGGTGAAAACGATTCAAGGACTCGTTTATGTCTTATTTATCATCAAAAAGATGTTATTATAAATATTTATGACCATCATGGTCATTTTCAGAGTTTTCTCTCACTAGGGGCATTTTGGCCATTTTACCTCCTAAGGGCAGTTTCATCATTTTACTCCAAGGACATCACTTGAGTATCCATCTTCATTATGGAGTTTATTTATGGCATTCTTGAAGATTATTTGGTGATTTTCTATTGTATTCTCTTATTTGATGATATTATCGACGGTAGCGGGATAACTGACGATTTTCGTGTCACATGCTATTTTTCTTCTTCAAGACTTTTATGTATATGATATTGGAGGCTCTCATTCATCACTTTACAGAGGTTATAAGGTGTTCTTGGTGCAAAAATTCATCACAACATATAAAGGAGAAAAAGTGAGAATTTTGATATATATGTTGACATAATCTTGTCAACTCTTATGTATTATTTTCAGTTCAAAAAATCTGAAGTTATACACATATTATGTCCTCCAAAATGTGATTATACAGGTGGAAATGATGCTGTATTGACTTTATGACATGATGACAAATGGACCAATCAAATACAAGCTAGTTGGCAAAAATTGCCAACTAGGAAATTCCATTTAAAACCCAACAGTCATATAGGTGTTTTGGAGCTGATTTCTATCCGAAATTGTCAGCCCTCAATGCCCTATTCTCATGCCAAGAAGCTGAGTGACTCATGTGGGATATGCCTTCTTAATATCTTCATCATTTTCAAGACAAATTGAGGTGGAAAAATCGGCCAACTTGAAGTGTCAAGGTGGACCAATTATGTTTCACGATATTTCCAAGTGTACAAGGTGATTATGTGGTCAACCAATGATGTGAAGAAAACTAAGACTTGATGATGAAGATGTTGACACATAGGATTTCTTATCTTCCAGGCCTATTTCACACTATAAATAGGAGGCAAGATGAAGAAGAGAAGACATACACTTGAAAGTAAAAGTTGAAGATCATTCTTGCTATTCTCTTCTCTTGTTCTTCATTCATTCTTTGTGTAGCTAAGGTGTTCCATTTCTAGTTGTTGTATAGCTACACTAAAAATGCCTCTTGTGTTGCTTTTGTAAGATTGATTATCCAAATTTATAAGGCTACATCAATAGGTGGTAGAGGTGTTGCAATCAAAGTTACATAGAGGTGATCATCCAATTCTTGAATAGGGTTGATGTTTAACCCAAGGATCAAGCTTGGTTCTTGTTGTATTTGTGCTCATTCCATAGTAAAATCCAAGGAAAGGTGTTTCTTGGGACTGGGGTGGGTCACATTGACCAAATCAAGATAGATTTATGGTGGTCTTATCTTCTTCCTTTCTTTTCGGTTTTTTGCCCGTTTTAACTACGCTTTTCACCTAACATCACACATCTTGAAAAAATAGCAAAACATTTTCAAAATTCGTGATTTTTGGTGGCGTATGTCAAACTGTTAGCTTTCATTTGCAACAAAAATCACTTGATTTGAGCAAAGGAAAGTTAGTCTTTCAGTCTTTGAAAGATAACAGTTCCATTCTGGTTACAATCTGACCAGTTTCAAGGAAACATGCATTCTGAATTTATCAAGCATAGTTTCAAGTGAGGGCCTTTTTGAAACTTAAATTAAACATCTTAAGGATTGTTTTGACATAAAGATCAACCTTTTTGGTTGATTAATTAAAGAGAAACATGGTTTTCTGAAAGTTTTACAATGCATGCATCACGAACATGTCCCATGAGCTCTTAGGGCCCTTAAGCCAGGACTTCCTTTATATGCTGCCAAGTATGATCAAGCAAGTATATGAAACTGGGCCTAAGAGATTTTACGCAAGCATGATATGGATTATACGCTAAAATGAAAATGAAAAAATTATGAATCTGTCTGATGTACAATATTGCTTATATGAACTTATTTCTTTGAAGTACTATTTTCTTG
This sequence comes from Eustoma russellianum, assembly GCA_036186865.1. Lineage (NCBI taxonomy): Eukaryota > Viridiplantae > Streptophyta > Magnoliopsida > Gentianales > Gentianaceae > Eustoma > Eustoma russellianum. The sequence goes on from AP025054.1 coordinate 26,676,916, forward strand.
CATGTCAATGTATCTTTCTGGTTTACTGTACTGTTTATCTACGTTGACTTCTTGAACGTTATTTCCATGCATGTTATTTGTATGATATTTGTTTTTGTTTCACTGTATTATCTCCACTACACCAGCCCCCATGTATGATCCACTTGACAAATCTAGGCAAAAATACTTGCTGAGCAATTTGTTATCGCACACCCCTTTATTTTACCATGTAGAACCACATGATCATGAGCCAGAGTTCATAGTGGATGAGCCCCGAGACTAGGTTCGGAGAGATGATTAGTAGATTGCAGTGGCAGCTTTGTATTTTGAATTTCAGCTCTGTATTTATGATCTTTCGTACTGATGATGTATATATGACGCTAATTCGGATGTAGAACTTCGTACTTATATTGATGTTTCATTTCCGTCTATTTTATGATGCTTCTACTATTCGATACATGTTTATGACGATGAGCATACAGATGTTATCAACACCTTGTAGTTCTCGTAACAGACTACGGCGGGTGCACCGTGCCGAAAATGAAGAAGCTCAAGTCTGCTTCGTATCCAACGAGGTAAGTTCTTCATCTGATATAGATTCTGATAATGAAATGTCCTTTGATGAAATGTATGAAAAATTCTTAAAGATGCATGCTCATTGTAAATGACTATCTAAAGAGAAAAAGAAACTAATTGAAGAAAATGACAAGTTGAAGACGTCCAACTTAGAATCTTCCGATCAATTAGAATCTTTTAAACAAGAGTCTACTAATACTCTTGATTTTTTAGATATTAAAATTGAATCATATGGGAAAAATGAACAAACATTAAAAGTTGAAAATAGTACATTAAAAGCTAAAGTAGATAGTTGTGAAAATGAGATAGTGAAACTTAAATCTTCAAAACTAGACTTAGAAAAAATGTTAGAATAATTTAAGTCGGGAACTAATATGATAGACACACTCATATTATCACAAAAATATGGAAACAGTAAAGCAGGGTTAGGATATGAAGAAGAAAATATCAAAGTAGATAAAAAGACTAAGTGTATTTAATCAAATACTAAACAACCTTATAAGGCAACTAAAAAAAATTTAACTTTGCCTGCTACTCCTTCTTCTTCCCATTCTAATGTGAAAATGCAACATGCACCCACAAAACCAACTAAGCAAAACTTTGCATCTAGACAACCTAGAAATTATGCATATATGTATACAAACGTGACTAGGTAAAATAAACAACATTCAATTGGTTATAATGCATATAGACATAATTCTAGACAACCTCCTTATAAGGCATATAGGAACACACCTACATCATATAATTACACTTACAAGGTGCCGTCTAAAACTCAAAATCATATGCCTCAGTTTAGCAATCAAAAACGGTCACAATATAATACATTTAGACCAAGATATAACACTTATATGCATACACCTACATTTAAATGCAATGATCAAATGTTTTCTAATCCTTTGTATTCTACAACTTATGATAATGCCAAATATGAGCCCAAAAGGTACATCCAAGTTGGATACCCAAAGGGTATATAAACAAGGATGGTGCCCCTAACATTCAAGGACCCAAGTAAAGGGTATCTAAAACTTTGTCTTTATTGTAGGAAAATCATAAAGAATACAAAAAGGAAACAAAGTCAAAGAATCTAAAAATCAAGTGGTTTTTAGACAGCGGATGTTCGAGGCATATGATGGGCGAATAAAAACTTTTCACCGAACTTGAACACGTTGAAAATGAAGGAAATGTGACATTCCGTGACAAAAACCAAGGCAGGATTATTGGAAAAGAAACAATTAGGGACCCTTACATATTTCAAACACGAAATATGTTGTTAGTAAGCGATTTTTGTTGTAATTTATTAAGTATTTTGCAACTTATAAATTCCGGTTATTATGTCTCTTTTCTCTCTAAGTGTTGTGATATAATTAATAAAAAGGGAGAAATTATGTTAAAAGGAACTAAGGATGGTAATCTTTACACTCTATCGTTAAATAACATGTTAGATGCTAGGATTAAATGTTTAGTATAACATGACCTAGATGTAAATTTATGGCATAGACGACTAGGCCACATAGGAATTTCAACTCTTGAAAAGTTATATAAGAAGAACCTAATTAGAGGTATGCCTAAGTTAGACTTAGATAGTTTTCAACTATGTGAGACATGTATTAAAGGAAAACATGTAAAAGAAACTTTAAAACCAAAACATGAAGTGAGCACTAGTCATGTACTAGAATTGCTTCACTTAGACTTATTGCGTCTGAGTAGGACAAGAAGTCTAGGTGGACACTACTATGTTTGTCTCATAGTAGATGATTACTCATGATACACATGGACATTGTTCTTAACACACAAAGACGATGCTCCTTTGGAAATCGAAAATCTTATTAAGCAATTTGAAAATCTTTACAAAGAAAATGTTAAACAAATTAGGAGTGATAGAGGTGGAGAATTTAAAAACAAAAATGTAATTAAGTTTTGTGAATTACATGGTATAAAACATGAATTCTCACCATCTAGAACACCATAACTCAATGGAGTTGTTGAACGCAAAAATAGAATCATACAAGAAATAGCTAGGACTATGTTATGTGAAAACAAAGTACCTAGATATTTATAGGCTGGAGCTGTTATTTGTGCTTGTTATATAGTAAATAGGCTTTCTATTAGAAAGAAGTTAAACCAAACATCTTATGAATTATTAAACAATAGACAACCTAAGGTAGATAATCTTAGAGTTTTTGGATGTAAGTGCTTTGTGTTGAACACTAAGGATAATCTAGACAAATTTGAACAAAAATCTATTGAATGTATTTTTGTTGGCTATTCAACTAACTCAAGAGCATATAGGTGTTATAATCCTGCATCTAGAAAGATAATTGAATCTATACATGTAAAACTTAAAGAGAATGCATGTCTTGGAACGTGTGATAAAAATCAACATAAAAATAATGTTGAAAATATGTTTGATGATGATGACTTGTTACTTGAGCCTCTACATGATCATCTAGAACCAACTCCCCCTGAACAGGACATGGATGAACCCTTAGATGAAATAAATAAAGAAATTTTGCAATTAGAAGATAATACAACTAACTTGCAAGATGTTCCAATTGTATATGATAATGTTCACACTAATGAAACATTTGAACAAGATGAGGGTGAACCTAGTCAACCTAGGAATTGGTGGCTTATAAAAGACAAACATAAACACCCAAAAGATTTAATCATTTGGAATCCTGTTGAGAAAAAGAGTTTGAGTGATTCACAAAATGCATGATTTAAATAACGTGTGTTTAAGAAATGCATGACACAATTTATTACTTGACACGTTTTTGCAACAAACTTGCCTTATATACTTTATATATAATGTTGCCCTACTAACAAGCCATGAAGCTTTAAAGCTTACATCAAATGGCAAACATTCGTTGTGTTTAGACTGTTTTCAGGTGCCATCATTAATGAAGTAAACTAGTTCATTAAGTGAAGTACTTAGTTGAATGAACTAAGTAGTCCATTAAATGGAGATATATTTGGAGAAGGCATGATGGCAACAAACATGGAAATGGAAAGTTTCCTCTCCTTATTATTCACACTTTATATATATATATATATATATATATATATAGATTTTTTTAAAAAGGCACAATACACATATATTCCAACATACTACCGACACGTTACATATATTACGAACGTACGTCAACGTCACACCACTATACTTACCTCATATTTATGAGTATATTCAGGTCTTATATCATATGATATAAGTCATGGTGATGACAAAATTATAACGACACGTTACAAGATAACCAAAAATTGTCGTATTGCGTGGCTACCGAAACTTCGCTAACGTGTCACGTACTTGCCATATATAGATGGCCAGCCCCTACACTTCAAAAATGGCCACAAATTTCGTGGCTAACATGGTACACTCATCCATAAAATCATTCCATGTTGGCACACACAAATCATCCCCAATTAAAGCCAAATTCTGGAGATTCCAAATTAATTTTTTAAGCACATGTGGGTGCCAACTTTAATCCTCCATTAGAGCTGAATATTCAAGTTATTTTATGTATATTATGTGTGACATAATATATATAACATGTGCAAAAAGTTTGAATTTAATCGGAGAAAATTTGCATAATCGGCAAAAGTCTAAAATTCGGTTTTCTACGAACATAACACATGGAACGTTTTTTGCATGACATGTAGCATTTATCTAGACACTTTTTACATATTCAATACATATTTAAAGTGTACTAGAATATTCAAATTAGGACTGATTGGAATATACCATACATGTGTAATTATTGTGCACTATTTTACAAAGTTTACAAAAATAAAATTCAGCACATGGTCAAGCCTTCATACACGCCTAATAAAGCCTTGGTGGAGCTTATGTGGAGCTTAGTTGGCATCTTAATTGGTGGAGAATAAGCCACACAAGGTTAGTGACATAATGGAGGAAGCTACACAAGGTAACATTTCAAACTTTGTAGCAAATGTAATACATGCTGAAAATTCAGCATGTGAGAATTAGTGTGGGGCAATTTTTCGTCTTAATGTTGATCAATTTGTTTCTCAAAAGTCAAAGGGATTGATGTGTAGTAGTATGGCAATATTTCAAAGTCTTGAGAATATAGCACATGCTGAAAATTCAGCATGTGAAGACAATAGTTGGCCGAATTTTAGTCTTCAAGTGTGATGAAATTTGCTTCCAAATTTGAGGGGATTGATTGTAGAATATTTGGCAATGTTTTGAACTTTAATTTGGTACATTTTTTTCATTCTATTATCAGATTTTTTCAGCCACTAAGTGATGACAAAACTCATCCAATCAAGTTGTGCCAATTAAGCAAGGCCAAGACAATCATCCAATCAAGTTGTGCCAAGTAAACAAGATGGTGTCACATCTACACAAGGCATTCTTCCAAGGACATTAAAGATAATTCTCAAGAAGTAAGAACATCCAAAAGGGGTCGGCCAAGATGGATTAAAAAGAAGTGAAGAGAGCCAAACAAAAGCAAAACAACTCTCATAATTTTCAAAGTGCAAAAAGTGTCTTCTACTATCTTCATCTGCATTTCTTTCTTCTCTTTCTCTCTCAAGCCTATTATATCTATATTGAAACATATTTAATAGGTTTTGTTCATACCACCATACACGCATCATTGTTGTAAAAGGTTGATCAAGGTGTGATCAAACTTTCATCCTTTCGGTGGTGGTGTTCATGATCATTGTGATTGCTTGTATCATTTGTAAAGGGTTGGAGTTGGTGTGTAACTGCAGCAACCCTTGTGGTAAGGTGTTAATTTTGTTTAGCGATATCTGAGGAAGGTGTCCTCGAAGACTGGAGTAGGTTGTGTTAACCGAACAAGTATAAAATTCTCGGTGTTATTACTTTCAGCACTTTACTTTCAGTTTTAAGCATTTTGCGTCGTTTTTATTGCATTAGTAAAAAATCAAACGACTTTCAAAAATTACCAAACTTTGCAAAAACATATCCACACCTCTTAAGTTTCATTTGGCTCAAGTTTCAGCCCATTTGGATAAGTATAAGTCAATCAAACTTTAATAGTTCTGAGACTAGTGCAATCTGAGTTTTATACTTTCAAAGGTTGAGAACTTGAACGTATTTGACATACTTTGTTGCATCCCAACAATCATGTACATGAAAAGTATGAATATGAGACGGAATGAAAGCGACAATTTCTTTTAGCGCGTGTTACTTAAGTCAACTTAACCCTCTTTACTTAATTATTCTTGAGGTGATACCAAGACAAATTAAATAAGGGAAACTTCAAGAAAGTAGTACATGAAATATAGAGTGATATGAACCATACATACCACTATGTATGTATGTGCGTGTATAAGATATATGTGTACGAAATGTATAAATACCTACATGCGTATACATAGGAAGATATATATATATATATAGTACACATGGCGTGTATATATATGTATACATACAAATGCTAATCTTGGAATATGATAAAATAAGTAAAACAATATAGTACATGAATTAAAATTACAAGAAACATCAAGTTGCCCAAGAAGCCCAAAATTCGGCCAAGGCATGAAGGGGATTCTAGAATTCTCTAGCCAATTTTATTAGTTAAAATAATTACTTAAAGTCTACTACACCATTAAGACAAGAAGTTATTATGCAAAGAATAAAAAGAAAATAAGGTAGACATGCATTTAAGGAACAAGTAAGACAACTCATTAAAGAAAGAGGTAGTATGGTTGAGGCCATAAAGACCCCAACCAAAACCGCCCCCTTAAGTGTCTAGACATGGAGGCTTTTTAAATCCTACCATGGTTACTTTTTCCCTTAAACCAAGGTTAAGATAACCAAGATTTGATAAAGTAACTTGGGTTAGCACAAAGTAACCATAGTTGGAATAAAGTAACCCAGGTTATACTAACCTAACCTTGATTAGCACTCAAGAAAGCCCTAAAATCCCTCCAAAACCGCCCCCCTAGCATGTTTTAAACCCTTCTAGAAACATCTACCTTCTTGTCATCTTGAGACTCCTCTCAAGACACATTCAAGCAAGAGCAACACTTAACAAAAATTCCCTCATCTCCCACCACAAATATTTCGGCCCCTTCATCTTGGAGGATAGGAGTTCAACTTCACTTTCAAGACTCAAGAAGACATCTAGGTAAGTCTTGTTCCAAGAATCCTTAAGTGAATTCTTATTTGGTGAAAAATGAAGCTCACATGAACTCCTTCTCTCCATGCCAAAACCGTGACATCCATGGGTTAAATAGGTGAAAGTCTTCAACTTTCCTAGGTGGTGTTATATTGAGGTGCTTGCATCTCCATTCCAAGCTCATTTTGGTAAGAAGCTCTAGACCTCAAACCTATCCTATTTCCTCTATTGAATAAATACTAACCCTTTCCTTTCATTTCCATCAAAACCGTATGCTCAAGGTAAGGAAGGAGAAGGATTTCAATTCAACTCACTCCATAACCAAGCAAAGACAAGAGCTTTAGATTGAAGAGGCAAGTATACAATGATCTCTCATGATTTATTTAAAGCGTTTGTGACTTGAATGCTTAGAAGTTCTTAAGAAATGATCTTTAGTTGAATACCTTAAGTTCAAGACTATATCTTAGTGATTCCCTAAGAACAATGCTTTGCATGTGATTTATTCCTTCAAAGATGAAGTCTTTTCCTATATGCTATATGAAATAAGGCTGACCTAGAGTGAAATAAGGTTCACCTAAGTAGGTCTAGACAAGATTGATTTGTGAATGTAACACAAAAGGTCCTAAGGAAAGAATACATGTGAAAGCTAGGAGCTTTATGAGATTGTTGATAAGTTTAGATTAAGATGACTCTTGAATATGAATGCATTCTTGAATATGTGTTGTAAAATATGGTTAAGGCAACACACAAGTTTTGGCCCAAAGTATTGAGTGAAGACATGGACATTTGACTTGGATAGATGACAAAATAGCAAACCACTGGAAGTGGACAGAATAGAGTGACGTTTTAGATGGTTTAAGAACTGACCTTACAGACCTTCAATGAAGCTAATTTTTGGTAAAAAGTTAGCCTTACGAGTGTAGCCCAAGTGAGAGTTAGAATTTCATTAAAATAAGCTAAGGATTATTTTTTTAGAAATTATGCGGTAAAACTGCTGCAGTAGAAAATTCTGGAGCTGAGCAGAATTGATCACTGGTTTCAACGAATTAAAAGAGGACCTTGTGGACCTTCAATAAATCTGATTTTTGGCACAGAGCTAGTCCCATGAGTTTAGCAGAGATGAGAGTTGGAATTTCGGTAAAATCAGTTATGGTTAATGTTTAATAAAATAATTAGTGAGACTGCTCAGGCTGTAAATTCTGGAAGATGACAGAATGGTGTAACGTTTTGAACGGCTGGAAAAGAGACCTTGTAGATGACCAATAAAGCTGATTTTTGGCATGGTAATAATCCTATGAGTGTAGTAAAAACGCCAACTGGAATTTTGGTTAAAAGAGCTCTGGATTATTTTATATGGATTAATTAGTCAAACTGCTCAACTGAAATCACTGGAACCAACCTGAAGTTTAGTAACGACTTTATGGACTCAGAAAGGGGACTTAGAGATATGAAAATAGGCTAAATTTCGGTAGGATACTAGTTCCACATGTTTGTGATCTATGCGAGTTGGAATTTCTGAAAAACGAATCTCGGATTTGCCGCAATTGAATTTTTAGTAAAATATGTCAGTTCAGTTTCAGCACTTAATCCGTTTCAGAAGTTAATTGAATGAGCCTTTTATGGTTATTAAAATAATCTGAAATTTTTATGGCATGTATCTAAGATTCCACCGAACGTATTTGTGACAAAAGAATTATGGAAATGGACCTAATTGGTTAGCTTAACCGCCCTATGAATACGAAGTAAAAGTCTTGAAGTATTTAGCTTCCAAATTCATGCATGTTGACATGTTATAAGGAATGCATACGATTATCCATGTCATGACGTGCATTGCATATCACTACATGTATCACGCATGATCATGAAACTGATTTTCATGGATTTTATGATGCAAGCAAGTTTTACAAGCGACTATGTTTTCGTTATGCATGAAAAGTTTTTACGGTCCCATGTTTTTAAAGAAAGCTTCATGATTCCTTGCCGGCCAAGCATGCGACTAACCCGACTCCAGACCCGGAATTAATTGGTCTGATGACATGATATGTTCTGGACCCGTTCAGATCCAGGGTTAATTGATCTGATATCTGTTCTGGACCCGCTCAGATCCGTGGTTAATTGATCTGATATCTGTTCTGGACCCATTCGGATCCGGGGTTAATTGATCTGATATCTGTTCTGGACCCGTTCATATCGGGGGTTAATTGATCTGATATCTGTTCTGGACCCATTCAGACCCGGGGTTAATTGGTCTGATGATATGTTCTGGACCCGCTCAGATCCGGGGTTAATTGATCTGACACTCTGTTTTTACGACATGTTACTTTATGAGACCAAAAATGATGTTTTGACATGACATGACATCATGCATTGCATCTTGCATAATTCACGATCATGAGGACATGTTGCATGTTACAGTTAATGGTTATAAGTTATTATTGGTATAGCATTACCTAAAAACATGCTTAAGCCGAACGCTAAGTAAGTCCAGGATCTAAGACCAGGTATGGTATAGCATTCCCTAAAAATATGCTTAAGCTGAACTTCAAGCAAGCTCAGGATTTAAGATCAGGTATGAATTATGATTCTTTGAGGTTTTACGGGTAATACATTCATGTTATGATTCTTTACGTATTTCATGGTCGTTTATTGTATTCTTGCTGAGTGATTTTTATCACTCACACTTTATTTTTCCCCAGAGCCGGATAATGCCAAGATAGAATGGATCGAGGACGAGCCAAGAGTACCATATCCATAGGCGAGGATCATGAAGGGAGCTAAGCTTAAGGAATTTTGTGCTGCCAAGACGTTTTGTATCATGACTATGTTGAACTCTCTGGATTTCAGTTATGTTATTTTGTGGTACTACTACCTTTGGGAACTTAGTAAATTGGTGATGCATGTTTGATTTGAAATGTTTTAATTCTGCCTAAATTTTACTACCATGTTGAATGTTAGCATGGGAGTCCAAGACTTATGTTATGGATGTTTGCATGTTATGCATGACGCCTTGTACTCTCCTCAGTGAAGTACGGCGGGTGCACCGTATCCGGATGAGGCCAGGTGCGGGGCGCTACAGGTGGTATCAGAGCCCAGGCTCTAGATTTCGGGCAGAACGTAGGACTAAGTTATGATCTTAGCAATATAAGTTTGATCTTAGACCTAAGTCATGATCTTAGATGAGTGATGGCCTTAGACTAGGACCACGTAGACCGGGTTTAGGATGTAACTTAATAAAGAATCCTGAACTATGAAGCTAGGTCTATGACGTAAGACATGCCCTTTCCTTCCGTATTTTAAAATTTTGAATTATGGTCCTTGGTCAAAATAAATTGATTTTATTCCGATATTCTAAATAGACGATAAACCATAAGTGCAGATGGTGAGGCCACGTGGCAGACCTCCGAGAGCACGACCAGCTGCTCAGGAGCCCATTCCTCCACCACCAGAACAGGTTCCGCCGTCACCTTAGCCGGATCAGGATCCTCCAGAACAGAATAATCCACCACCGGCTCCACAGGCACCTGTTCCTCCGGTCGTCCCGGATATGAATGCTTTCCAGGCCTTTTGTCAAGTCATTACGCAAATAGGACAAGGCCTAATTCATCAGAATGCTCCACCTCAGCCACATCAGCCAGTAAGGGATGCCCAGTACTATTTTGAGAAGCTCAAGAGAGCTAATGTACCACCGTTTGAGGGGAAACCTGATCCAGATACTGCGGAGAAGTGGCTAGATGAAGTTGAAAATTGTTTTGAGCTAATTCAAGCCCCAGAGGAGATGAAGGCTCAGGCTATCAGACCTTTCTTAATCAGTGAAGCTAATCAATGGTGGAAGACGAATCTGCAACCTTTGCCCAGACCGATTACTTAGGAAAGATTTCTGCAAGAATTTCATAAGTTCTATATCCCTCCGTCAGTCAAATTGCAAAAGAGGCATGAGTTCGAATCTCTGAGGCAAGAGTCGGTATGACGGTAGCTGAGTACGCAAACCAGTTCATCGCACTTGGGAGGTTTCAGGCTGTTACTATGAACGATGAAGAAACAAAAATGCTGAAGTTTGAAAGAGGTCTAAACCCCAGAATTAGGACATGGTTGGTAAATGCAAATCCTGCCAATTTTGGAGCATTTCTGGATGCATGCTACCATATAGAGAGGGATATCATATGAACAGATGATGTGGGCCAAAAGCGAGAAAGACAAGGAACCGGAAATGAGAAGTATAGGAAAATGGCTAAGAATAATTTCAGAGGATCCGTTCGTCAGGGACAATCTCAAGGACAGAATCAACGACGCAAGCAAAACCAAAATAATCAGGCCCGATCTCAGCAGCCAGCAATACCAGTATGCCCTCATTGCCAAAAGTGGCACGTGGGAGAGTGTAGGTGGAAGACAGGTAAGTGCTTTGGATGCGGAAAGGATGGTCATATGATTAAGGATTGCCCGGAAAAGGGAGCACAACCACAACAACAGCAAAGGAACCAACGGCCACGTGCAAATGCAAGGGTGCACGCTATGACTGATGCTGATGTTGAAGAGACTACTGATGTAGTGACTGGTAAGATTTAAAGCTTTATGTCTTCAATACCTTTCATTTATGCATAACTATCATATTGCTTAGAAAAATGTGCATGGTTCAGGAACTATCTTAGTGTGTAGCATACCTGCAAATGTGTTGTTCGACAGTGGCGCTAGCCACTCATTTATCTCAAGGAAGTTTGCTAAGGATATCGATCATAATCCAGTCCGATTAGACTCACCTTATAGAGTACAAGCAGCTGGCGACCAGGTGCTTGTTTTCCATCACATATTCAGAAATTGTGCGCTTGAGTTTAATGACCAGTTGTTTGAGGCCAATTTGATCCCCATACCTATGAGTGATTTTGACATGATTCTCGGAATGAATTGCCTCTCAAAGAATCATGCTCACATTGACTGCCGAAGCAGGCAAGTAATCATTAAGAACCCAGCTCGAGAGGAGATGTCATTCCAAGGAGGAACTAAGTTAAAGAAACCATCCAAGAAAGTCTTTGTTAGCGCAGCTCGTGCCAGCCAAGCATTAAAGAAAGGTCATGAAGGATTCTTGGTGTATGTTCTAAGTGCTGAAAAAGAAAGCCCTACCCTTGCACAAGTCCCAGTTGTTAATGAATACTCTGATGTATTTTCTGATGATCTGCCTAGACTACCTCCTGATCGCGAGATTGCTTTTGAAAAAAACCTTGTTCCAGGAGCTGAACCCATATCGCAAGCCCCTTGTCGCATGGCACCTGCGGAACTAAAGGAGTTAAAGGAACAGTTACATGAGCTGTTAGAAAGGAAATTTATTCGCCCCAGTGTTTCACCTTGGGATGCTCCGGTGCTATTCGTGAAAAAGAAAGATGGAAGTATGCGCTTATGCATCGATTACCGGGAGCTCAACAAAATCACCATAAAGAACAAGTACCCATTACTCCGGATTGATGATTTATTCGACCAGCTTAGGGTAAGTAACTCGTAAGTTTTAACTTGACTAAGATTTTAAATCCTTTGAAACCCTATCTAAAGCATTTTAATGCAGGGATGTCGAATTTTTAGTAAGATTGACTTACGATCTGGATACTTTCAATTGAAGATTAAGGCGGAAGATGTCCCTAAGACTGCTTTCAGAACCCGCTATGGACACTATGAGTTCTTAGTCATGCCTTTTGGTTTGACCAATGCCCCTGCTGCCTTTATGGATCTTATGAATCGAAACTTTCAAGAACAATTGGACAAGTTCGTAGTGGTCTTCATAGACGACATCTTGATTTATTCACCCGACGAAGAGACTCACGCAGCCCATTTAAGAACAGTCTTGAATATTCTAAGAGCAAGACAGTTGTACGCTAAGTTTAGCAAATGCGAGTTTTGGTTGCGAAGTGTATCATTCCTTGGTCATGTGATTTCAGAAGATGGGATTTCGGTGGATCCCAAGAAAATTGAAGCTATCACGGAATGGCCCAGGCCAACAAACGTTACTGAAGTGAGAAGTTTTCTCGGACTAGCCGGATATTACAGGAAGTTTGTGGAAGGATTCTCGAGGATAGCTGTTCCCCTCACCAGATTGACCCAAAAGAAGACCAAGTTTGAGTGGAGTGCTGACTGTGAGAAGAGTTTCTCGGAACTGAAAGCAAAGTTGACGTCTGCTCCTATCCTAGCTCAGCCCACTCCTGGTGAGAAGTACGTAGTATACAGTGATGCTTCGAAGAATGGTCTCGGATGCGTCCTTATGCAGAATGACAAAGTGATAGCTTATGCATCCCGACAGTTGAAACCATTTGAGCAAAATTATCCTATCCATGATCTTGAACTTGCCGCAGTGGTATTCGCATTAAAGATATGGAGGCACTATTTATACGGCGAGAAGTGCGAGATCTATACAGACCACAAGAGCTTAAAGTACCTCTTTACCCAGAAAGAGCTCAATATGCGGCAGCGTAGATGGTTGGAATTGATTAAAGATTATGATCTTTCCATTCAGTATCATCCGGGAAAAGCTAACAAAGTCGATGATGCCCTAAGTCGGAAAACAAGCCACCCACGGCAACCACCTCTTCAAAGAGACATGGAAGAATTTGGCTTAGAAGAAGTTGACTCAATCGATGAAGTTCTCGCCAAGTTAGTTCTTGTCCCTTCATTGATTGATAAGATCAAGAAGACTCAAGGACTTGATGAAAAATTAAGGAAAGTCAAGGAAAGGATGGAAGAAAAGCCACGAGATGACTTTGAGATTCGCAATGATGGCAGTTTATGGTATCAAGGACGGTTATGTGTCCCCAAAAACAAATAAATTAAGGACGAAGTCTTGATGGAAGCACATAATTCTCGACTATCTATATATCCTGGAGCTAATAAGATGTATCAAGATCTCAAGCAAAAGTTTTGGTGGCCCGGTATGAAGAAACAAATAGCAGAATTTGTTGAGCGATGTTTGATCTGTCAAAGAGTAAAAGTCGAACACCAAAGACCTGCTGGATTGTTACAACCCTTGGAAGTGCCAGAATGGAAATGGGATCACATCACCATGGACTTTGTGACCGATCTACCCAAGACTAAGTACGGGAATGATGCTATATGGGTCGTTGTGGATCGTTTGACCAAGTCTGCTCACTTTTTGGCTATGACGATTAAGGCATCTATGGAGAAGTTGGCCTCTATGTATATTGATCAGATTGTTTGTTTACATGGAGTGCCCATCAGTATTGTTTGCGACCGCGACCCCCGATTTACTTCGAGATTTTGGACCGCCTTTCAAAAGGCAATGGGCACAGAGATAAGGATGAGCTCTGCATTTCATCCTCAAACGGATGGACAGTCAGAAAGAACCATCCAAACCCTTGAGGACATGCTCCGCGCTTACATTCTTGATTTTGGAGGAAGCTGGGATAAAAGCCTTAAGCTCATTGAGTTTTCTTACAATAATAGCTTCCACAGATCCATCAGAATGGCACCCTATGAGGCATTGTATGGACGAAAATGTCGATCCCCACTATATTGGGACGAAATTGGAGATACGATCTACGCAGGACCCGACATTGTTGAGCAAACACGAGAGAAGGTAAAGTTAGTCCAACAAAGACTAAGAGCAGCGCAAGATAGAACGAAGATATGGGCAGATGAAAGAAGGAGACTTTTAGAATTCCAAGAAGGAGAGAAAGTCTTTCTGAAAGTTTCTCCGACCAAAGGAGTTAAGAGATTTGGCATCAAAGGAAAACTAAGCCCAAGATTTGTTGGACCTTATGAAGTGCTTGAGAAAGTAGGAGAAGTTGCGTACCGCTTAGCGTTGCCACCATCCCTTTCTCAGTTACATGATGTATTCCATGTTTCTCAACTCCGTCGATATGTATATGACCCAAGCCACATCCTTGAAGATCAACAGTTGAAGGTTGAAAAAGATATAACTTATGAAGAGGAACGCTTAAGGATAATTGATCGGGAAGAGAAAGCTTTAAGGAAGAGATCCATACCCATGGTAAAGGTACAATGGAGGCATCATTCGGAAGAAGAAGCCACATGGGAAACGGAAGAAGATATGAAGAATAGATACCCCAATCTTTTCGACTAGCTTTTGAAGTTTCGAGGACGAAACTTATGATAAGGGGGAGAGGATGTTGCACCCCAACAATCATGTACGTGAAAAGTACGAATATCAGACGAAATGAAAGCGACAATTTCTTTTAGCGCGTGTTACTTAAGTCAACTTAACCCTCTTTACTTAATTATTCTTGAGGTGATACCAAGACAAATTAAATAAGGGAAACTTCAAGAAAGTAGTACATGAAATATAGAGTGATATGAACCACACATACCACTATGTATGTATGTGCGTGTATAAGATATATGTGTACGAAATGTATAAATACCTACATGCGTATACATAGGAAGAGATATATATATATATATATATATATATATATATATATATATATATATATATATAGTACACATGGCAAGTATATATATGTATACATACAAATGCTAATCTTGGAATATGATAAAATAAGGAAAACAATATAGTACATGAATTAAAATTACAAGAAATATCAAGTTGGTCAAGAAGCCCAAAATTCGGTCAAGGCATGAAGGGGATTCTAGAATTCTCTAGCCAATTTTATTAGTTAAAATAATTACTTAAAGTCTACTACACCATTAAGACAAGAAGTTATTATGCAAAGAATAAAAAGAAAATAAGGTAGACATGCATTTAAGGAACAAGTAAGACAACTCATTAAAGAAAGAGGTAGTATGGTTGAGGCCATAAAGACCCCAACCAAAACCGTCCCCTTAAGTGTCTAGACATGGAGGATTTTTAAATCCTACCATGGTTACTTTTTCCTTTAAACCAAGGTTAAGATAACCATGATTTGATAAAGTAACTTGGGTTAGCACCAAAGTAACCATAGTTAGAATAAAGTAACCAAGGTTATACTAACCTAACCTTGATTAGCACTCAAGAAAGCCCTAAAATCCCTCCAAAACCGCCCCCTAGCATGTTTTAAACCCTTCTAGAAACATCTACCTTCTTGTCATCTTGAGACTCCTCTCAAGACATATTCAAGCAAGAGCAACACTTAGCAAAAATTCCCTCATCTCCCACCACAAATATTTCGGCCCCTTCATCTTGGAGGATAGGAGTTCAACTTCACTTTCAAGACTCAAGAAGACATCTAGGTAAGTCTTGTTTCAAGCTTCCTTAAGTGAATTCTTATTTGGTGAAGAATGAAGCTCACATGAACTCCTTCCCTCCATGCCAAAACCGTGACATCCATGGGTTAAATAGGTGAAAGTCTTCAACTTTCCTAGGTGGTGTTATATTGAGGTGCTTGCATCTCCATTCCAAGCTCATTTTGGTAAGAAGCTCTAGACCTCAAACCTATCCTATTTCCTCTATTGAATAAAGACTAATCTTTTCCTTTCATTTCCATCAAAACCGTATGCTCAAGGTAAGGAAGGAGAAGGATTTCAATTCAACTCACTCCATAACCAAGCAAAGACAAGAGCTTTAGATTGAAGAGGCAAGTATACAATGATCTCTCATGATTTATTTAAAGAGTTTGTGACTTGAATGCTTAGAAGTTCTTAAGAAATGATCTTTAGTTGAATACCTTAAGTTCAAGACTATATCTTAGTAATTCCCTAAGAACAATGCTTTGCATGTGATTTATTCCTTCAAAGATGAAGTCTTTTCCTATATGCTATATGAAATAAGGCTGACCTAGAGTGAAATAAGGTTCACCTAAGTAGGTCTAGACAAGATTGATTTGTGAATGTAACACAAAAGGTCCTAAGGAAAGAATACATGTGAAAGCTAGGAGCTTTATGAGATTGTTGGTAAGTTTAGATTAAGATTACTCTTGAATATGAATGCATGCATGAATATGTGTTGTAAAATGTGGTTAAGGCAACACACAAGTTTCGGCCCAAAGTATTGAGTGAAGACATGGACATTTGACTTGGATAGATGACAAAATAGCAAACCACTGGAAGTGGACAGAATAGAGTGATGTTTTAGATGGTTTAAAAACTGACCTTACAGACCTTCAATGAAGCTAAGTTTTGGTACAAAGTTAGCCTTACGAGTGTAGCCCAAGTAAGAGTTGGAATTTCGTTAAAATAAGCTAAGGATTATTTTTAAGAAATTATGCGGTAAAACTGCTCCAGTAGAAAATTCTGGAGCTGAGCAGAATTGATCACTGGTTTCAACGAATTAAAAGAGGACCTTGTGGACCTTCAATAAATCTGATTTTTGGCACAGAGCTAGTCCCATGAGTTCAGCAGAGATGAAAGTTGGAATTTCGGTAAAATAAGTTATGGTTAATTTTTAATAAAATAATTAGTGAGACTGCTCAGGCTGTAAATTCTGGAAGATGATAGAATGGTGTAACGTTTTGAACGGCTAGAAAAGAGACCTTGTAGACGACCAATAAAGCTGATTTTTGGCATAGTAATAATCCTATGAGTGTAGTGAAAACGCCAACTAGAATTTTGGTTAAAAGAGCTCTGGATTATTTTATATGGATTAATTAGTCAAACTGCTCAACTGAAATCACTGGAACCAACCTGAAGTTTAGTAACGATTTTATGGACTCAGAAAGGGGACTTAGAGATACGAAAATAGGCTAAATTTCGGTAGGATACTAGTTCCACATGTTTATGATCTATGCAAGTTGGAATTTCTGAAAAACGAATCTCGGATTTGCCGCAATTGAATTTTTAGTGAATATGTCAGTTCAGTTTCAGCACTTAATCCGTTTCGGAAGTTAATTGAATGAGCCTTTTATGGTTATTAAAATAATCTGAAATTTTTATGGCATGTATCTAAGATTCCACCGAACGTATTTGTAACAAAAGAATTATGGAAATGGACCTAATTGGTTAGCTTAACCGCCTTATGAATACGAAGTAAAAGTCTGGAAGTATTTAGCTTCCAAATTCATGCATGTTGACATGTTATAAGGAATGCATACGATTATCCATGTCATGACGTGCATTGCATATCACTACATGTATCACGCATGATCATGAAACTGATTTTCATGGATTTTATGATGCAAGCAAGTTTTACAAGCGACTATGTTTTCGTTATGCATGAAAAGTTTTTACGGTCCCATGTTTTTAAAGAAAGCTTCATGATTCCTTGCCGGCCAAGCATGCGACTAACCCGACTCCAGACCCGGGGTTAATTGGTTTGATGACATGACATGTTCTTGACCCGTTCAGATCCAGGGTTAATTGATCTGATATCTGTTCTGGACCCGCTCAGATCCGGGGTTAATTGATCCGATATCTGTTCTGGACCCGTTCAGATCTGGGTTTAATTGATCTGATATCTGTTCTGGACCCGTTCAGATCCGGGGTTAATTGATCTGATATCTGTTCTGGACCCGTTCAGACCCGGGGTTAATTGGTCTGATGATATGTTCTGGACCTGCTCAGATCCGGGGTTAATTGATCTGACACTCTGTTTTTACGACATGTTACTTTATGGGACCAAAAATGATGTTTTGACATGGCATGATATCATGCATTGAATGTTGCATAATTCACGATCATGAGGACATGTTGCATGTTACAGTTAATGGTTATAAGTTATTATTGGTATAGCATTACCTAAAAACATGCTTACGCCGAACGCCAAGTAAGTTCAGGATCTAAGACCAGGTATGGTATAGCATTCCCTAAAAATATGCTTAAGCTGAACGTCAAGCAAGCTCAGGATTTAAGATCAGGTATGAATTATGATTCTTTGAGGTTTTAGGGGTAATACATTCATGTTATGATTCTTTACGTATTTCATGGTCGTTTATTGTATTCTTGCTGGGTGATTTTTATCACTCACACTTTATTTTTCCCTAGAGCCGGATAATGCCAAGATAGAATGGATCGAGGACGAGCCGAGAGTACCATATCCATAGGCGAGGATCATGAAGGGAGCTAAGCTTAAAGACTTTTGTGCTGCCAAGACGTTTTGTATCATGACTATGTTGAACTCTCTGGATTTCAGTTATGTTATTTTGTGGGACTACTACCTTTGGGAACTTAGTAAATTGGTGATGCATGTTTGATTTGAAAAGTTTTAATTCTGCCTAAATTTTACTACCATGTTGAATTTTAGCATGGGAGTCCAAGACTTATGTTATGGATGTTCGCATGTTATGCATGACGCCTTGTACTCTCCTCAGTGAAGTACGGCGGGTGCACCGTATCCGGACGAGGCCGGGTGCGGGGCGCTACATACTTCCCAAAGGAATTTTTCAAAAATGTTTCAACCCATTAAAATACATATCTTAAGGGGTTTTTCATTAAATTCTCAGACCATTTGGATTTGCGGATTAATTGGAATAAAATTTTCAAATCAGACTACTGTTTCAGGCAGATTTGTGCAATCTGACCACGAACAATGTTTCAAAGGGTTAGAGGTTAAATTTTGATCTGAAATTTTTAGGGGATAATCAAAACATCTGAGAGTAGAATCTCTCCAAATTTCAGAATTTTTGAAGGCATGTAACCTAGTCTTTCAAACGCTTCAAAACAGGATATAAAAACAGAAACTGTTTTCAGAAGTTGAGTTTTTGGGTACAAATATTTTAAAAACCAAATGTTTTCGCACCCAATATTCAACCCCCCTTTCTAGTGGTTCCTTACAGGTCCTACAAATGGTATCAGAGTGCAGGCACACTCATGACAAGGAGATCCAACGATCTTCATGAGATGGCAACCACTCGCTACAAAACCGTAGAAGAAGGAATGTCAACCGTAAGGCCTCCTCTTTTTGATGGTGAGTCCTTCATGTTGAGAAAAAGTGTGAGAATAATTTACAAATGCATGATTTAAATAGTACGAGTTTACTAAATGCATGACAAATTATTACTTGACATGTTTTAGTGATATACATGCCTCATATGCTTTATATATATTGTTGCCGTACTAATAAGCCATGAAGTGTTAAAGCTTACATCATATGGCAAACATTTGTTGTCTTTGAACTATTTTCAGTTGCCACAATAAATGAACTAAACTAGTTCATTAAGTGAAGTACTTAAGTTAATGAACTTACTAGTTCATTAAATGGAGATATATTTGGACAAAGCTTTGTGGCAACAAATTTGGAAATGGAAATTCTCCTTCCTACTCATCTCACACGCCTACATATATATTATATATATATTCAGAATTTTTAAAAAAAGACACAATACACATATATTCTGGCGTACTACCGACATGTTACATATATTACAAACGTACGTCAACATCACACCACTATATACACCTCATATTTATGAGTATATTCAGGTCTTATATCATATCATATAAGTCATGGTGATGACAAAATTATAACGACACATTACAAGGTTATAAACCGAAAATTGTCGCATCGGGTGATGACCGAAACTTCACCAACGTATCACGTACTTGCCATATAAAGATGGCCAGCCCATATACTTCAAAAACAGCCAAAACTTTCGTGGCTCACATGTTAAATTCAGCCACTAAATCATTCCATGTTGGCACATGCATATCACACCACAATTTAGGCAAAATTGTAGAGATTTCAAATTCAATTTTTTTAGCACATGGGGGCGCCTCTATGTCATCCATTAGAGCTGAATATCTACTTTCTTTTATGCATATCATGTTTGACATAATATATATGACATGTGCAAAAAGTTTGAATTTAACAGGAGAAAAATCACGTAATCGACAAAAGTCGAAAATTCGGTTTTCTACGAAGACAACACATGGAAATTTTTTGGCATGAGTTGTAACATATATCTAGACACTTTTTACACATTCAAGACATGTTAAAATGTTCTAGAAAATTCAAATTAGGACTGATTGCAATTTACCATATATGTGTAAATATTGTGCATTATTGACAAAGCTTACCAAAATAAATTTCAGCACATGTGCAGCCTTTCTACACGCCTACTACATCAATGTTGGAGCTTAGATGAAGCTTATTTGGAACTTATTTGGCACTTCAATTGGTGGAAAATAAGACACACATGATTGGTGAAATTGAAGAAGGCATTACACAAGGAAACAATTCAAAATATAAACTTGCTGAAATTTCAGCACATGTTCCTTGTTATGGACGAATTTTAACATGTATTTGTCTTCAATTGTCTTCCAAAATTGAATGGGATTAATGTGTGATTGTTTGGTAACATTTTGACTATCTTTTGACACATGTCTTATGAGTTGTTTTCAGATTTTTTCAGCACATTAAAGGATGACAAGTTGGACCAATCATCAAGTGACAAGTAAGCAATGCCAAGTCATCCATCCAATCAAAATATGCCAAGTGAGCAAATTTAGTGTCATATCTACACAAGGCAATCTACCAAGGGCATTAAAGAGAATTCTTAGGATGGTAGAAACCCTATAGGGGGCGGCCACATCAAGTTAAAAAGAAGAGAAGTAGTGCAAAGTGAAGCTAAGCAACTCTCAAGCGCAAAAGGATCCATTATTCTCTTCTTCTACATTTCTTTCTTCTTCTTCTTCTCTCAAGCCTATTGTTCTTATATTCAATATATTGAATAGGCTTTGATTAGACCACCATACACGTTTCATTTGTTGCAAAAGGTTTATCAAGGTGTGATCAAACCTT
Organism: Eustoma russellianum; assembly: GCA_036186865.1. Taxonomy (NCBI): domain Eukaryota; kingdom Viridiplantae; phylum Streptophyta; class Magnoliopsida; order Gentianales; family Gentianaceae; genus Eustoma; species Eustoma russellianum. The sequence continues at coordinate 26,698,204 of AP025054.1, forward strand.
CATCCGTTCGGTGGTGGTGTTCGTGATCGGTGTGATTGCTTGTATCGTTTGTGAAAGGGTGGAGTTGGTGTGTAACTCCAGCAACCCTTGTGGTAAGGTGTTATTTTGTGTTTAATGATAACCGAGGAAGGTGTCCTCAAAGACTGGAGTAGGTTGATTTAATTGAACCAATATAAAATCCTTAGTGTCTTTACTTTCAGCACTTTACTTTCAGTTTTCAGTTTCTGTGTTGATTTCGTTGCAATCGGAAAAATAGTAAACGACTTTCAAAAATTACAAAACTTTGCAGAAACATAGCCACATATCCTAGCTTTCATTTGGCGCAAGTTTCAACTCATTTAGACAAGTATAAGCCAATCAAACGTAATTAGTTCTGAGACTAGTGCAATCTGATTTTAATATTTGCAAAGGTTGAGAACGTCAACATAGTTGACATACTTTCTAAAGGAATTTTTCAAAACTGTTTCAACCCATTTAAATAAATACCTTAAGGGGATTGTCGCTAAATTTTCAGACCATTTGGAGTTACAAATTAGTCGGAAAACATTTTTCAAGTCGGAGTACGGTTTTTGGTAGATTCGTGCAATCTCATCAGAAACGAATTTTCAAAGGGTTAGGAGTGGAGTTGTATTCTGAAATTTTTGTGAGATACTTATAACATCTGAGAGTTTACTCATACCGTATTTCATAAATTTTGGAGGTCTCTAACTAGGTGGTTTAATTATTTCAAATCAAGATCTGAAAGCATGGACTGTTTTCAGAAGTGGGGTTTTTGGGCCACAAGTTTTTAAAAACAAGAATTTCTGCACACACTATTCAACCCCCCCCCCTTCTAGTTGTGATATACAGGTCCTACAAGTGGTATCAAAGCGTAGGCGCACTCACGGCAAGAAGATATTTCAATCTTTGTGAGATAGCATCCACTAGACACAAAACCGAACAAGAAGATATGTCAAGTCAAAGGCCTCCACCTTTTGATAGTGAGGCAAATTCCGATTCTGATTCTGAACCATCCTATCATGATTTATATGTTCAATATCTTGAAATGTATAAGTTTGCTAAGACTCTTGCAAAAGAAAAGAAACGCTTAATGGAAGACAACAAAGCGTTAGAATCCTCTAACACAAATCTTGTATCACAATTAAACGATTCAAAAGAGGAGTCGTCTAATTTGATTTTTTCATTGAGATAAGAGGTCTCATCACTAACGACACAAAATAATGAAATGAAATCCGAGATTTCAAATTTGAAATCAAGGAATATAGATCTAGAAAAAATGGTGAAACAATTTGACACAGGTACAAACATGCTAGATAACATCATTTCTTCACAAAAGCATGATATGTAGAGAAAAAGGGTTTGAGTGATTACAAAATGCATGATTTAAATAACGTGTACTAAAGAAATGCTTGACACGTTTTATGACTTGACACGTTTTTGCATGAAACCTGCCTTATATAGTTCATATATAATGTTGCCGTACTAACGGGTCATGAAGCTTTAAAGCTTACATCAAATGGCGAACATTTGTTGTGTTTGAACTATTTTCAGGTGCCACCATTAATGAACTAAACTAGTTCACTATGTGTAAGTACTTAATTAAATGAACTAAGTAGTTCATTAAATGGTGATATATTTGGAGAAGGCACAAAGGCAACAAATTGAAGAATGTAAAGTCTTCTCCTCCCCTATCACACGCCTTTACATATATATATATATATATATATATATATATATATATATATATATATATATATATTTAGTTGAAAGACGGGCGGTACTGTCCTGGTGTTTTATTAATATAAAGAACCCTCACTTGTGGCGGAGGAATACCGTGGTTACATTGAATCCCTAGCTATGGTGGGAGACTCTCCCAAGATAAACAAAATAGCAATTTAAAAATGTACATGCTACGCAGAAAATTAGCTAATGAATTTACAGTAATAGGGGAATGCAAATGCTGTATAATTCGGATGAATCCTTGAAGACCCAATTTTGTTTGATAATGCTGCTGCCGACGGCCTGAGATCTGCCTCTGAAGCTATGTGCGAAGTCAGTGAAGAAACATTGTTGTTGCCATGTGAAATGTTTTGCCCAGTGTGACGTCCCAAAATCATAAAATAAAGATAAGGTGAACCAGAGAATAGATGAAAAGAATATTAAGATACTGTAGCGAATGCGATACATACCGACGTTGCATGTATTCAACCAGAATACAAGCAACCAAACGTGTGAATGCGTGGATGTTTTTGCTGCCCAAGCTTGTTCATATACGCATGTCAACCCTTGACAAAAAGACGCAAAATAAAATTATAAAAAGTATTAAGCAGTATGCAAGCAAATTGAAAAAAAGAAGACAATTTGAATGTGTAGTCATACCAACGTTGCCTATGTCCAACAAGGACATAGCCAACCATATGTATATTGCGCCAACTCATTGTGAGTTATATGATTAGAATCGAAGGGATGGCAATGTACTATCCATCAGTATAGCCCCTCTGACTTCAGCTGGCAAGGACGCCATCGAGGTGTAAAGTTTGAGTCCTGAAGATCGAAATCCATAGGTAGCTAGTTTATGAGCTGCTGTGTTGCTTTCCCGAAAGCAATGTTGAACTGTTGCACCATTTGTGGTGAGAAAGCTGAGTGTACGCTGTAAATCTGCTGCATACGGTCCAGTAAAATTGGAATGGCTTGAAAGATTTAGAATTTGTTGTTTACGATCCGTTTCAACCCATAACTGATTATAGTGCATCGCGTAGTAGATAACGGAAAATTGCAGTTCCATTAATTCTGCTCGAATGGGCGGTCTAGTTGGTAATCCAAAACATACTGCAGATACGAAATTGCCGTGATGATCTCTCAATATCGCTCCTCCCGCTGCATATTTGTTAGATACTGCTGCATCTACATTGAGTTTTAGTCTTCCTATAGGAGGATGTTTCCAACGTACAATCTTAGGCAGCATCCCGAGTATTTTTGGAGAAAATTGTCGAAACACCAGATGCGGCATATGTTGCGAAAATTTTCGATTCTTTGTTGCATCACACCACGTGTATATATAGTCCCTTGCTTTTTGAAATAGTCGATGAGTAGAGAAAACATCCGCACCAAATCTAATACTAGCATACTCTTTCCAAATGGCCCAAACTACTAACGATGGAACTATTGCTCGCAGTTGGCCTAACATTGAATTTGAAGACGATGCACTCCACCATTTCATCATGTAAGTGCGTATTGATTCTGCAGCTGGGAGGGGACCAGAAAATATGATAGAAATTTCTTGCCACAAGAAATAAATATTGCCACATGTTAAGAATAAATGATTCATATCTTCCATCTCTTTTTTGCAAAATGCACATTGTGTGGGAAAGATAGCCTGCCAACTACGCATATTGTCAGGAATAGGTAGTGCACATCTCCAGAACCTCCATAAAAATACTCTGCACCCGAGAGGTAAAGTCTTCCACCAGAGATGTTTTGGATATGAGGCATGTGATGATGAAGATAATTCTAGGCATGCTGATTTAATTGAAAATTGACCGTTGTTGTCTGCCAACCATATATAGCCATCCGGAGTGTACTGTACATGTTGCATCATAAATGAATCTATGGTACAGATGCGTTTCCAAGTAGGGGAGTCGTATATATGAGCATATTGGACAATATTTAACGGCTCATCCAACGCAATGTCCATTCTGTAAAAGCGAGTCGGCCACGGTGGATCATGTCTTCTTATATTGTTCTTATGTGCGTCCCCTCTGGCACTATTTTGCTAGTGAGCTACATTGTCCTCTTCCATCCTCATTACGGCTTCGTAAGTATCTTCTTTCTTGGTGGTATCGTTCATCTTTTACCTCTCTCATTGGAGTTTACAAAATAGTAATCCCAGCAATTATCGTATATAACATCTGGTGTGGTTATACCTCCATGGTCTATGGGGACAAAACTCATATAACGGATACTTCACTACGGCACTCCATACGTTATGATATTACTTTGTGGCACAAAAGAATTACGGGCTCCAAAATTGCTACTAGCTCTCGGCGGCTTTTCCCTTGGTTGCCAGCGTTCCAACATCCACGACCGCTACTGATTTGTTGGGTCACCCCGCCCTATGGTCGATTGAAATTAAATGTAGATGCTGCTGTGGGTAGACATTATGCAGCAGGGAGTGCGATATTGCGTGATCATATGGGTTCATGCATAGGAGCGATTTCTTTTAGACTTCCTCCATGTGCACCACTACATGCAGAGATTCAAGCCGCTGTATTTGGAATTCTTTATTTCCTTCCGTTCCACTGCACAATTATCCTAGAGTCGGATTGTGCTCAGTTGATAGATCGTTTGACACGGCAGCACCTTGTACATGGGAACTATCATCTTCGCCAGCTACACACACTGGTTCATCTCCATCGTCTTGACTACCATCACATTTATCGCGAGGCAAACATGGCAACACATTACTTAGCATAACATGCAATGTTACATCCGTGTACTCAACATTATAATTCTCATACTCTGCCTTCACTAGTACGTGCTGCAGTCTCATTGGATCTCACTTCCTCTCACTTGCGCGTGCCTTGACACTCTACGGTCTTCCATATGGATTGGCACTATTTCAGACTTATTGCATGTTTCCTTTGGGATGCAGGCAGGCACGGTATGGTTGACTATCCATCTATCTACATTTTGTGCTGCTTCTTTCACATACATAACATACCTCATTTTCTTTTCATTGGAACGGCTTGGTTATCATGTGACAACCCTACTTTCTCATCGGTTATTGGAGGACTATGTTGTTGGATCATATACTACACATGCGTCGACCACATGGCGAAGAATATTAGTTTTCGTGGTGCTGGAACTTTACCACTGTCGCCTTGGCTCCTTAGTCAAGGCGACTTGGTTATGCATTTTGGCTTTCTGCTTATGATTATTATTTTTCACACTTCTGTTGAATTGATATACTCTTTCCACTATCACGAGATTGGTTTACATATCATGGTGGTGAGACTTTTCACGGAAGCGCAACAATTCCATCATGCATCTGCGGACCCTACGACTACGACCCTACTGGCGCGTCATATCATAGCTTCGTCGCCTTGGCACAAATTTAGCTAAGGCGGCTTCGGTATGTGTTTGACATTTCTGCTTTATCTTATTTCGTTAATCACTGTCGTTGACATAACTTCTCCCTGGCAATTTTCCGAGGTATGGCTCATCCTGGAAACGTCAAGACCAAGCAGCGACCCATCCAACGCATTCTGTCCAATACTGCTCACACAAACTTCTGCAGCAAGCATAGCTTTGTAACACAATATTATTTTCCTTTCATATCAATGACAGTCGTATAAATATGTACGCTTTTTCCTTCGCCAAGGTTTTATCCACAAGGGTGGTTTTACTTGGCAAGGTTTTAATGCGGCATATCATATACGACTGGAGATATGTCATTGTTAGTTCGTTATTTCGCAATAAAATTTTCGCTTCAAAAGTGAGGTTTTTTCGCAATAAGATTTTCGTTTTTAAAAAAAAAATATATATATATATATATATATTCAGATTTTCAATAAAGACACTATACACATATATTCCAACGTACTACCGGCACGTTATATATTTTACGAACGTACGTTAACGTCACACCACTGTATTTACCTCATATTTATGAGTATATTCAGGTCTTATATCATATGATATAAGTCATGGTGATGACAAAATTATTACGACACGTTACAAGGTTCTAAACCAAAAATTGTCGTATCGGGTGAATACCGAAACTTCACCAACGTGTCACGTACTTGCCATATATAGATGGCCAGCCCCTACACTTCAAAAATGACCAGAAATTTCGTGGTCTACATGCTATATTCATCCATAAAATCATTCCATGTTGACACACACAAATCACCCCCAATTAAGGCCAAATTGTGGAGATTTCAAATTCAACATATTAAGCACATGAGGCGCCACTTACTTCAGCAATTAGAGCTGAATATTCAAGTCATTCTATGTATATTATGTGTGACATAATATATATAATATGTGCAAAAAGTTTGAATTCAATCGGAGAAAAATCGCGTAATCGACAAAAGTCGAAAATTCGGTTTTCTACGAACACGACACATGGAACGTTTTTGGCATGACATATAACATGTATCTAGACACTTTTTACATACTCTATAAATTCTAAAGTGTTCTAGAAAAATCAATTTAGGGCTGATTGGAATATACCATATGTGTATAATTATTGTGCACTATTTTATAAAGTTTGCAAAAATAAAATTCAGCATATGTACAAGCCATATCACACGCCACTTCAGCCTTAATGGAGCATATGTGGAGCATAGTTGGCATCTTGATTGGCCAAGAATGAAGTATACAAGGTTGGTGACATAAAGGAAGGAGCTACACAAGGTAATATTTCAAACTATGTCACATTTGTGACACATGCTAAAAATTTCAGCATGTGTACAATTGAGCTGGCCGAAATTCCTACACTAATTGATGATTTATTTGCCTCTTCAATATTAATGGATTGATTTGAAGATGTCATTGAAATATTGCGATGATATTTGAAATATCACACATGCTGAAAATTTCAGCATGTGTTGAATGTATATGGCCGAAATTTAGACTTGAAATTCCACATATTTAATTCTTCATTTTCAAGGGATAAATCTACTACCTACATGGAAATGTTTTGAATATGTAGTGAATATCACACATGATGAAATTTCAGCATTCAAGTGGCCGATTTTATGGTTGGTAATGGAGATGAATTATCTTGCAAATTTTATGGAATTTATTATGTGACTTATGGCAACATTTTATGACTAATTGGCACATGTTTTTTAAGTGATATTTTCAGATTTATACAGTCATCAAATGATGACAACTTTCATCCAATCAATGAGTGCCAAGTAAGCAAGGCGTTAATGATCATCCAATGAAGTGTCGCCAAGTAAGCAAGTGAATGTCACAATGATGCAAGATATTCTTCCAAAGACTTAAAAGATAATTTTCAAGAGGAAGAAAAGGCAATATGGGGCGGCCACTTCTTGATAAAAAGGAAAGAAGGAGAGCAAACAAAACACAAGACAAATCTTACAATTCCAAGAGCAAAAACGTGTGCTACATCTCCTTCTACTACACTTCTTTCTTCTTCTCTCAAAGCCTATTGTATTCATATTCATACATATTGAATAGGCTTCATATATACCATCATACATGCTATATTGTTGTAAAAGATTGATCAAGGTGTGATCAATCTTGCATCCGCTAGGTGGTGGTGTTCGTGATCATTGTAATCGCTTACAAGGTTTGTAAAGGGTTGGAGTTGGTTTGTAATTCCATCAACCCTGTGTGGTTAGGTGTTGTTTTTTGTTTTGTGATTAGTGATAACCGAGTAAGGTGTCCTCGAAGACTGGTGTAGGTTGATTTAACTGAACAAGTATAAAATTCATTGTGTTCTTTACTTTTCAGCACTTACTTTCAGTTTCCAGCACAGTGCATCATTTTCATCACGTTCTTAAAAATAGAAAACAAACTTCAAAAATCACCAAACTTTCCAGAAACATAGCCACACGTTTTAAGTTTCATTTGGCGCAAGTTTCAACCCTTTTGGACAAGTATAAGTCATCCAAACGTCAAAATTTCTGAGACTAGTGTAGTCTGATTTTCAGGCTTGCAAAGGCTACTTTGAACGTATTTGACTAACTTTCCTAAGGAATTTCTCAAAACCGTTTCAACCATATTAAATACACATAACACGGGGTTTGTGATTAAAGTTTCAGACCATTTGGAGTCATGGTTTAATCGGAATTAAGTTTTCAAATCAAACTACCGTTTCTGGCAGATTTGCGCAATCTGACCACCAACGATTTTTAAAAGGGTTAAAGGTTGAATTTTAATCTAAAATTTTTAGGATATACTCAAAACATCTGATACTAATATCTCTCCAAATTTCAGAATTTTTGAAGACCTGTAACCTAGTTTTCAAAACGTTTCAAAACAGGTCTTGTAAACAAAAAATGTTTTCAGAAGTTGGGTTTTTGGTTTAAAACAATTTTAAAAACCAAAATTTCCACACACACTATTCAACCCCCCCTTTCTAGTGGTGCCTTGCAGGTCCTTCAAGTGGTATCAGAGCGCAGGAACACTCATAACAAAAAGATCCAATGATCTAAGTGAGATGGCAACCACTAACTTCAAAACTGAGCAAGAAGGTATGTCAGGTCAAAGGCCTCCTCTTTTTGACGGTGAATCTTTATTCAATGGAAGTTAAGAATGAAACCCTTTCTTATGGCTATTGATATTGATCTATGGTCCATCATGGAAGACGGACCATTTGTTCCGTCAAAATTATCTACTGTAGATGGAGTTACACTAGAGGTTGTTAAGCCTAAACAAAAGTATACTAGTGATTATAAAAAGAGACTAAGCATGAATGCTAGAGACATGAAATTACTTCTAAATGGGCTAAGTAAAAGTGAATCTAGGTATGTGTCTAATTGCTCTAGTGCTCAAGAAATGTGGAGAATTCTTGAGATGAAATACGAAGGGACTAGTCAAGTAAAAGACTCTAAAATTAACATGCTTATATCCACACTTGAGTCATTTAAGTTATTGCCAAATGAGTCTATCGTTGATATGGATCTACGCTTGACTAACATTTACAATTCTCTTGAGTCTCTTGGCAAAGCCTGCTCTATGCAGGAAAAGGTCCAAAAGGTATTACGAAGTCTTCCATCAGAATGGGACCCTAAAGTGACGGCTATAGAGGAGAGCAAAGAAACCAAATCAATTAAAATGGACGAACTAATTGGATCTCTTAAGGTATATGAAAACAAACTCACTATAAGAAAATCGGAATCATCATCAAAACAAGGTAAGACTATTGCTTTTAAATCAAATGAATACGTCTCCACTTCTTCCGGAAACGTAGATGATAGTGATTCTAAATCAGACAACAATGACTTAATTTTATTGGCTAAAGGCTTGAGAAAATTCATGAGAAAGCCATTTAAAAACAAACCTAGGGCTACTTCCACTAAAAGAAATAAGAATAAAAAAATGACAAGGACGTTAAATGCTACGAATGCGGTAAACTTGGACATCTATCATATGACTGCCGTAACAAGGAAAAACAAACAAACAAACACCTTGACAAGAATCGGACCAAAAATAGACTCATCTCAGAACCTAAGCAAAGGAGAAGAGCTCTCAAGGCCTCCACCTGGAGTGACACATCTGATTCTAAGACTGATACAGAAGAGGAGACTACACAAGTATGCTTTGTATCCAAAGCATCAAACGAGGTATCTTCTGACCTTGATTCTGACTCTGAGCCTTCATATGATGATCTTTTCAGTCAGTATTTAGAATTGCATAAATTTACTAAGACTCTCACAAAAGAAAAGAAGCGATTAATTGAAGACAAGAAGTTGTTAGAATCTTCTAACACGAATCTTGTTGCTCAATTAAACGATTCAAAAGAATAATCGTCGTGCATCATAAATGCATTAAAATCAGAGATCACATCATTGACAACACATAATAATGAAATGAAATCTGAGATTTCAAATTTGAAATCAAGGAATACGGATTTAGAGAAAATGATGAAACAGTTTGATACGGGATCTAACATGCTAGATCGCATTATTTCATCACAAAAACATGATAGTGATAAAATTGGTTAGGATACATTGAGACAAACGAAGCATCAACTAAACCAACCAAATTTGTGGTGTCTAAGAAAGTAGACACATCAAAGGCGTACATAGCGCCTCAAGTAACGCAAAGACCCCCTCTCCCCTCATCTCATCACATCTCTTCTTCATATCATCCGAAATATAATTATGTGCCGTATAAATATGAGAAGAAACAAGTGATGCATACACGACATTCATTCCATCCATCTAGATCACACACTATGCGCACCAACACGAGAACATATCAAAAACGCACACCATATGATGCGCATAAAGGGATTCACGGCCAAAGGCCTAAAGTCCACTCACCACATGTCTACTATATTGCTCCTTCATCTACATTCTTACCATTTGCTAGACCGAGAAGAATCACCCAAGTATGGTTACCGAAAGGTACTTTTACTAAGAGGTGAATAACTAACTCGTAAGGACCCAAAATTAAAAGGGTACCTAAATCATTGTTGTACATTGCAGGGGACCCATACATCAAAAGACACATCTATCAAATGGTTCCTTGACAGTGGTTGCTCGAGGCACATGACGGGTGACCCAAGCTTGTTTACAAAATTGAAGAAGGTCAAAAAAGGTGGATCCGTGACCTTTGGAGACAACAATGAAGGCAAAATCATTGGAAAAGGTACAATCGGAAGTCCAAGCACCCTTCAAATCTCCAATGTCTTCCTGGTAAATAATCTATCCTGTAATCTTCTTAGCATATCATAATTTATTGACAACGGCTTTGATGTATGCTTTAATTATCCATATTGCAATATAATAAATAAAAATGGAGAAACGGTTTTAAAAGGAAAAAAGGGAAGGAAATATTTTCACACTTTCCATGGATGATATGTTAGACGCTAAGATTAAGTGTTCTATATCAAATGAACCTAACGTAAATTTGTGACATAGACGTTTAGGACACATCGGCATTTCTTTACTTGAAAAACTTCAACGGAAGAACTTAATACGAGGATTGTCTAAACTCGATTTAGACAGCAATCTTGTATTCAAGGCAAACAAACATGCGAGTCACTTAAACCTTAAAATGAAATAAGCACGATTAGAGTTTTAGAATTGTTACACATTGACTTGTTTGGTCCTAGTCGCACTACGAGTCTCAGTGGACGTCATTATGCATGTGTTATTGTTGATGATTTTTCTCGTTATACTTGGACTTTGTTTATTGCACATAAAGATGATAGTGCCATTGAGATTACAAAACTAATAAAACAACTTGAAAATCAATATGGTTTAAATGTGAAAAAGATTAGAAGCGATAGAGGCGGTGAATTTAAAAACAAGGACATAATTGCATTTTGCGAAGAAAAAGGAATCAAACACGAGTTTTCACCATCTAGAACTCCACAACTAAATGGAGTAGTAGAAAGAAAGAATAGGACACTACAAGAAATTGCTAGAACCATGTTGTGTGAAAATTGTTGGATCTGCAAGGCACCACTAGAAGGGGGGTTGAATAGTTGGTGCGGAAATTGTGGTTTTTAAAATTGTTTTGACCAAAAACTCAACTTCTAAAAACAGATTCTGTTTTCAGAACCAGTTTTAAAACGTTTTTAAAACTAGGTTGTAGGTCTTCAAAAATTCTGAAATTTTGAGAGAACATAGCCTCAGATGTTATAAGCGTCTCCTAAAAATTTCAGATTTAAATTCAACCTTTAACCCCTTCAAAAATCATTGGTGGTCAGATTGTGCGAATCTGCCAGAAACGGTAGACTGTTTTAAAAAATTAATCCTATTTTTTCTTAACTTCAATTGCTCTGAAAATTTAACCACTAACCCCTTATATGTTGTATTTAAATGGGTTGAAACAGTTTTAAAAAATTATTTAGGGAAGTTAGTCAAATACACTCAAAGTCTCAACCTTTGCAAGCCTGAAAATCAGACTGCACTAGTCTCGGAACTTTGGATGTTTGATTGACTTATTCTTATCCAAAAGGGTTGAAACTTGTGCCAAATTAACCCTAAGACGTGTGACTATGTTTATAGAAAGTTTCGTAATTTTTTAAAAACGTTTACTATTTTTATGAACGTAATCAAAAAGAGTAAACAGTGTTGAAACAGAATATAAGTGCTGAAAGTAAATGACACCGAGAATTTTATACTGGTTCGGTTATAAACAACCTACTCCAGTCTTCGAGGAACACCTCCCTCGGTTCACACTAGTCACACAATACAAATACACCTTACCACAGGGTTGATGGAGTTACACACCAAATCCAACCCTTTACAAACCTTGTATGATGAATACAATTACGCACGAACACCACCACCTTGCAAGAATGAAGATTGATCACACCTTGATGAATCTTTTACAAAGATATAGAATGTGTGGTGGTCTAAGATAAGCCTATTCAAGAATATGAATATAAGTACAATAGGCTTTCAAGAAAGAAGAAAGAAAGAAGTATAGAAAGAAGGAGTGCTAGGCGTTTTTGATCACGAGAATGTAATGACTTGTTCTTATCTTTGTTTTACTCATCCCCTTTCCTTTTAATCCACTATAGTCGTCCCCCCCTTAGGTCCTTCTCCTCTTGAAAATTGTCTTTTTAGTGCTTGGGAGAATGTGTGCATCATTGTGACATGATCTTGCTTACTTGGCACCTTCTCATTGGATGATCATTTAACCTTTGCTTACTTGGCACTTCATGATTGGTTGAATGTTGTCATCATTTGATGACTTAGAAAATCTGAAAATTCCACTAAAAGCATGTGCCAAAATCAACATAAATTAGTTGCCATAATTCATAAGATTATCATCCAAATCAAGCAAGATAATATTTCTCCACACAAGGTGATAAAATCGGCCATAATGAGTAGTTGACATGCTGAAACTTCAGCATGTGATACATGATGCTCCATTTCAAATTACTACAAAATTTTCTTTGATTTTTCTCCGAAAATTAATCATCAATTAGTAGACAATATCCTCATCATTTTGGAAATGAAATTTGGACACCAACATGGCCACAAAATCGGCCAAGGTACATACACACATGCTGAAATTTTTTTTCAGCATGTGTGATATTCAAGATATCACACTTTATGACTTTATATCTTGTTCAAATTACTTTCATTTTTTCTTCCAATTGATCACATGTTTCAAGACACAAAATTTGTCTAATTTTGGAGAGGAAATTCGGCCACCCTTTAGTACACATGCTGAAATTTTCAGCATGTGTTACAGATGAGATAAAGTTTAAAACATTACCTTTTGTAGCTTCTTTCTTTAAATCACCAACATTGTATGATTGATTCTTGACCAATCAATATGCCAACAAGGCTCCACATATGCTCCATCTCAGCTGTATAGGCGTGCCCAACATGTATATGCATGTGCTGAATTTATTTTTGTAAACTTTATAAAATAGTGCACATTTAATAATACACACATGTTATATTCCAATCAGCCTTTAATTTAATTTTCTAGAACACTTTAAGATGTATAACATATGTAAAAAGTGTCTAGATACGTGTCGTATGATGTGCCAAAAATGTTCCATGTGTTGTGTACGTAGAAAACCGAATTTTCGATGTTTACCGATTACCCGATTTTTCTCTAATTAAATTCCAACTTTTTGCAAATGTTATATATATATTATGTTACACATAATATATATAATATAAGCTTTAATTATCAGCACTTGGCTGGTCTAAAGTGGCGCTATTAACATGTGACAAAATTGAGATTGGAATCTCTACAATTTGGCCTTAATGTGGGGTGATTTGTGTGTGCCAACATGGAATGATTTTATGTCTGAAAATATCATCATATGCACGAAAATAATAAGTATTTTCTGAAGTGTATGGGCTGGCCATCTAATTATGGCAAGTATCATGCTTTTGTGATAAGATAATACGATGCAGCATGTTAGATCCCGTATCAAACTGTTTCATCATTTTCTCTATGTCTATATTCCTTGATTTCAAATTTGAAATCTCGGATTTCATTTCGTTATTTTGAGTGGTTAATGATGAAATCTCTGTCTTTAATGCAGTGATGATGCATGATGACTCTTTCTTTCAATCGTTTAATTGAGCGACAAGATTCTTGTTAGAAGATTCTAACAGTTTCTTATCTTCAATTAATCGCTTCTTTTCCTTAGCGAGAGTCTTAGTGAATTTATGCAATTCTAAATACTGACTAAAAAGATCATCATAAGAAGGCTCAGAGTCAGAATCAGAATCAGATGATAAATGTCCAAGTTTGCCACATTCATAACATTTAACATCTTTATCATTTGTCTTATTCTTATTTCTGTTAGTCGTAGTGCCCTTATTTTTGTTTCTAAATGACCTTCTCATAAATTTTCTTAAACCTTTAGCCAATAGAATTAGGTCATCATTATCCGATTCAAAATCACTATCATCTACGTGATCGGAAGAAGTAGAGACGTATTCATTTCATTTAAAAGCAATAGCTTTACCTTGTTTAGATGATTCCGATTTCCGTATGGTGAGTTTATTTTCATACACCTTAAGTGATCCAATTAACTCTTCCATCTTTATTGAGTTCGTTTCTTTGCTTTCTTCTATTGCGGTTACTTTAGGGTCCCACTCTGATGGAAGGCTTCAGAAGACTTTCTGTACTTTTTCATGCATGGTAAAAGCTTTACCAAGAGACTCAAGAGAATTGTAGATGTTACTCAAACGAAGATCTATATCAACAATAGATTCATTAGGCAATAGTTTAAACGACTCAAGTGTGGACATAAGCATGTTTATCTTTGACTATTTTACTTGACTCGTGCCTTCGTGTTTCATTACGAGTATCCTCCGTATTTCTTGTGCACTAGAACAGTTTGAGACATAACTAGACTCACTTTTACTTAATCCATTTAGGAGCAGTTGCATATCCCTAGCATTCATGCTAAGTTTCTTTTTATCATCACTTGTATATTCTTGTCTAGGTTTAACAACTTCTATTGTGACTCCGTCTACGCTGGATAACTTAGATGGAACAAAAGGACCATCTTCTATAATCGACCAAAGATCAATATCTATTGCCATAAGAAAAAGCTTCATTCTTAGTTTCCATTGAATAAACGACTCACCGTCAAAAAGAGGAGGCCTTTGGCTCGACATACCTTCTTGCTCGGCTTTGAGATTTGTGGTTGCCATCTCACTGAATCTTTGGATCCTTTGAAGTGAGTGTTCCTGCGCTCTGATACCACTTGTTGGATCTGCTTTTGTGATAAGATAATACGATGCAGCATGTTAGATCCTGTATCAAACTGTTTCATCATTTTCTCTAGGTCTATATTTTTTATTTCAAATTTGAAATCTCGGATTTCATTTCGTTATTTTGAGTGGTTAATGATGAAATCTCTGTCTTTAATGCAGTGATGATGCATGATGACTCATTCTTTGAATCGTTTAATTGAGCGACAAGATTCTCGTTAGAAGATTCTAACAGTTTCTTATCTTCAATTAATCGCTTCTTTTCCTTATCGAGAGTCTTAGTGAATTTATGCAATTCTAAATACTGACTAAAAAGATCATCATAAGAAAGCTCAGAGTCAGAATCAGATGATAAATGTCCAAGTTTGCCACATCCATAACATTTAACATCTTTATCATTTGTCTTATTCTTATTTCTTTTAGTCGTAGTGCGCTTATTTTTGTTTCTAAATGACCTTCTCATAAATTTTCTTAAACCTTTGGCCAATAGAATTAGGTCATCATTATCCGATTCAGAATCACTATCATCTACGTGATCGGAAGAAGTAGAGACGTATTCATTTGATTTAAAAGCAATACCTTTACCTTGTTTAGATGATTCCGATTTCCGTATGGTGAGTTTATTTTCATACACCTTAAGTGATCCAATTAACTCTTCCATCTTTATTGAGTTTGTTTCTTTGCTTTCTTCTATTGCGGTTACTTTAGGGTCCCACTCTGATGGAAGGCTTCAGAAGAGTTTCTATACATTTTCCTGCATGGTAAAAGCTTTACCAAGAGACTCAAGAGAATTGTAGATGTTACTCAAACGAAGATCTATATCAACAATAGATTCATTAGGCAATAGTTTAAACGACTCAAGTGTGGACATAAGCATGTTTATCTTTGACTCTTTTACTTGACTCGTGCCTTCGTGTTTCATTTCGAGTATCCTCCATATTTCTTGTGCACTAAAACAGTTTGAGACATAACTAGACTCACTTTTACTTAATCCATTTAGGAGCAATTGCATAGCCCTAGCATTCATGCTAAGTTTCTTTTTATCATCACTTGTATATTCTTGTCTAGGTTTAACAACTTCTATTGTGACTCTGTCTACGGTGGATAACTTAGATGGAACAAAAGGACCATCTTCTATAATCGACCAAAGATCAATATCTATTGCCATAAGAAAAAGCTTCATTCTTAGTTTCCATTGAATAAACGACTCACCGTCAAAAAGAGGAGGCCTTTGGCTCGACATACCTTCTTGCTCGGCTTTGAGATTTGTGGTTGCCATCTCACTAAATCGTTGGATCCTTTGAAGTGAGTGTTCCTGCACTCTGATACCACTTGTTGGATCTGCAAGGCACCACTAGAAGGGGAAGGGGGTTGAATAGTTGGTGCGGAAAGTGTGGTTTTTAAAATTGTTTTGACCAATAACTCAACTTCTGAAAACAGATTCTGTTTTCAGAACCAGTTTTAAAACGTTTTTAAAACTAGGTTGTAGGTCTTCAAAAATTCTGAAATTTTGAGAAAACTTAGCCTCAGATATTATGAGTGTCTCCTAAAAATTTCAGATTTAAATTCAACCTTTAACCCCTTCAAAAATTGTTGGTGGCCAGATTGCGCGAACCTGCCACAAACGGTAGACTGTTTTGAAAAATTTATTCCTATTTTTTTTAACTCTAATTGCTCTGAAAATTTAACCACTAACCCCTTATATGTTGTATTTAAATAGGTTGAAACAGTTTTGAAAAATTCTTTTGGGAAGTTAGTCAAATACACTCAAAGTCTCAACCTTTGCAAGCCTGAAAATCAGACTGCACTAGTCTCACAACTTTGGATGTTTGATTGACTTATACTTATCCAAAAGGGTTGAAACTTGTGCCAAATTAACTCTATGACGTGTGACTATGTTTCTGGAAAGTTTTGTAATTTTTTAAAAACGTTTACTATTTTTATGAACGTAATCAAAAAGAGCAAACAGTGCTGAAACAGAATATAAGTGCTGAAAGTAAATGACACTGAGAATTTTATACTGGTTCGGTTATAACAACCTACTCCAGTCTTCGAGGAACACCTCCCTCGGTTCACACTAGTCACACAATACAAATACACCTTACCACAGGGTTGATGGAGTTACACACCAACTCCAACCCTTTACAAACCTTGTATGATGAATACAATTACGCACGAACACCACCACCTTGCAAGAATGAAGATTGATCACACCTTGATCAATCTTTTACAAAGATATAGAATGTGTGGTGGTCTAAGATAAGCCTATTCAAGAATATGAATATAAGTACAATAGGCTTTCAAGAAAGAAGAAAGAAAGAAGTATAGAAAGAAGGAGTGCTAGGCGTTTTTGATCACAAGAATGTAATGCTTGTTCTTGTCTTTGTTTTGCTCATCTCCTTTCCTTTTAATCCACTATAGCCGTCCCCCCTAGGTCCTTCTCCTCTTGAAAATTGTCTTTTTAGTCATTGGGAGAATGTGTGGCATCATTGTGACATGATCTTGCTTACTTGGCACCTTCTCATTGGATGATCATTTAACCTTTGCTTACTTGGCACATTATGATTGGTTGAATGTTGTCATCATTTGATGACTTAGAAAATCTGAAAATTCCAATAAAAACATGTGCCAAAATCAACATAAATTAGTTGCCATAATTCATAAGATTATCATCCAAATCAAGCAAGATAATATTTCTCCACACAAGGTGATAAAATCGGCCATAATGAGTAGTTGACATACTGAAATTTCAGCATGTGATACATGATGCTCCATTTCAAATTACTACAAAATTTTCTTTGATTTTTCTCCAAAAATTAATCATCAATTAGTAGACAATATCCTCATCATTTTGGAAATGAAATTTGGACACCAACATGGCCACAAAATCGGCCAAGGTACATACACACATGCTGAAATTTTTTTCAGCATGCGTGATATTCAAGATATCACACTTTATGACTTTATATCTTGTTCAAATTACTTCCATTTTTTCTTTCAATTGATCACATGTTTCAAGACACAAAATTTGTCTAATTTTGGAGAGGAAATTCGGCCACCCTTTAGTACACATGCTGAAATTTTCAGCATGTGTTACAAATGAGATAAAGTTTAAAACATTACCTTTTGTAGCTTCTTTCTTTAAATCACCAACATTGTATGATTGATTCTTGACCAATCAATATGCCAACAAGGCTCCACATATGCTCCATCTCAGCTGTATAGGCGTGCCCAACATGTATATGCATGTGCTGAATTTTATTTTTGTAAACTTTATAAAATAGTGCACATTTAATAATACACACATGTTATATTCCAATCAGCCTTTAATTTAATTTTCTAGAACACTTTAAGATGTATAAAATATGTAAAAAGTGTCGAGATACGTGTCGTATGATGTGCCAAAAATGTTCCATGTGTTGTGTACGTAGAAAACCGAATTTTCGATGTTTACCGATTACCCAATTTTTCTCTAATTAAATTCCAAATTTTTACACATGTTATATATATATATTATGTTACACATAATATATATAATATAAGCTTTAATTTTCAGCACTTGGCTGGTCTAAAGTGGCGCCATTAACATGTGACAAAATTGAGATTGGAATCTCCACAATTTGGCCTTAATGTGGGGTGATTTGTGTGTGCCAACATGGAATGATTTTATGGCTGAAAATATCATCATATGCACGAAAATAATAAGTATTTTTTGAAGTGTATGAGCTGTCCATCTAATTATGGCAAGTATGTGACACGTTGGCGAAGTTTCGGTATTCGCCCGATACGTCAATTTTTGGTTTAGAACCTTTTAACGTGTCGTATTTAATTTGTCATCACCATGACTTATATCATATGATATAAGACCTGAATATACTCATAAATATGAGTTAAGTATGGTGGTGTGACGTTAACGTACGTACGTAAAATATATAACGTGTCAGTAGTACGTTGGAATACATGTGTATGTGCCTTTTTCAAAAAAAATCTGAAAATATATATTTATATATGTATGTAGGCATGTATATTAGATGAAGAGAGGAGGAGGAAACTTTCCTTTCTTAGTCTTGTTGCCTTTGTGCCTTGTCCAAATGTAGCTTCCTTTAATGAACTACTTAGTTTAATTAACTAAGTACTTCACTTAATGAACTAGTTTAGTTCATTAATGGTGGCACCTGAAAATAGTATAAACACAACAAATGTTTGCCATTTGATATAAGCTTTAAAGCTTCATGGCTCGTTAGTACAGCAACATTATATATTAACTATATAAGGCAAGTAATATGCAACATATCATGCACATTTATCTTATGCACGTTTTTAAGCTCATTTAAATCATATATTTTGAAATCACTCAAACCCCCTTTTTCTCTACATAAATTGCCTAGATTTTTGTGGGCGGAAGCCGTAAATTGTGCATGCTACGTAGTTAATCGTTTGTCTATTAGAAAGAAAATAAATAAAACGCCTTATGAGATATTAAATGATCGCATGCCTAAAATTGATTACTTTCGTGTGTTTGGTTGCAAATTCTTTGTTTTAAATACGAAAGATAATTTAGATAAGTTTGAATCTAAATCAATTGAATGTATTTTTGTTGGATATTCTGTGAATTCACTCACGGTGTGCGACCACGTAGAAGAATAAATTCGGAGGAAATAAACCAATTCCATGCCATGATATCCGAAATTGAACCTAAAAATGTGTTTGATGCTTTGAGTGATTCTTCTTGGATTGATGCTTTGCATGATGAACTTAATCAATTTGTAAGAAATGATGTATGAGATTTAGTGCCACGACCACAAGATAAGACTGTAATAGGCACAAAGTGGGTGTTTAGAAATAAAATGAATGAAGAAGGAAAAGTAGATAGAAACAAAGCTAGACTTGTAGCACAAGGATATAATCAAGAAGAAGGAATAGATTATGACGAAACATTTGCACCCGTAGCACGTTTAGAAGCCATACGACTTTTACTTGTATTGCCTGCATGAAAGGTTTTAAACTTTATCAAATGGACGTGAAAAGTGCATTTTTAAATGGGTTTATACAAGAAGAAGTATACGTGAAACAACCACTCGGTTTTGAAGATTTGAAACACCCCGATCACGTGTACAAACTAAGGAAGGCACTATATGGCTTAAAGCAAGCACCTAGGGCGTGGTATGATCGTTTTGCTACTTTTCTTTTAGAAAACGGTTCTAAAAGGGGTACGATAAATAGCACTCTCTTTTTGAAACAAGATAAATCAGATTTACTAATCATTCAAATTTATGTTGATGACATCATTTTTGGATTTACATCTCATAAACTTGTTGAAGAATTTGAATCTTGCATTAAATCCGAATTTGAAATGTCTATGGTTGGTGAATTGAATTACTTTCTTGGCTTGCAGATTAAACAAACGAGTAAAGGTATACATATAAGCCAAGTTAAATATATAAAAGACATGATTAAAAAGTTCAATTTTGAGAATTTAAAACCGTCCCCCACCCCTATGAGCGTCACCACTAAACTAGATAAAGATGAACATGGAAAGGACTTTGATAATGCTTTATATAGGTCTATAATTGGTTGTTTGCTCTATCTTACTGCTAGTAGACCTGATATCATTTTCAGTGTGTGTATGTGTGCATGTTTTCAAAGTCAACCTAAAGTATCTCATTATAATGCTGTGAAAAGAATATTTCGCTATATTAAGCACACACCACTTTAGGCATTTGGTATGATAAAGATTGTGAACTTAACTTGCATGCCTATACCGACGTGGATTATGATGGATGTAAAATAGATAGAAAAAACACAAGTGGCACTTGCCAATTTATAGGAAACTCGCTAATTTCATGGTTTTCGAAAAAGCAAGCAAGTGTAGACTTATCCACTACCGAAGCTGAATACATGGAACTTAGTCTTTGTTGCACACAATTCCTATGGTTAAAACAACAACTTTCTGATTTCGGTATCACGGTAAATCGTATTCCTATATATTGTGATAGTATGAGCGCCATCAACTTATCTAAGAACCCCGTGCTACATTCAAGGCCAGGCATATAGAAGTACGCTATAACTTCCATCGTGATCACGTAAACAATGGTGATATTATCATAGATCACGTACGCACAGAGGCACAGGTAGCAGATATCTTCACTAAGGCACTAAATCAGGCCACGTATGAAAATCTTCGTTCTAAATTAGCCATGATTTCTGATGATTTGATTTGATATCTCTTTCCATATTTACATGCACCTTTGATTGTCTTTCCAAAATAAAGGGGGAGAGAATGCATGATTTAAGGGGGAGAGAGAGATTGATTGCACAAATCAAGGGGGAGAAAATTCAAATTTTAAAATTCAAAATTTAAATTTGTGCACGATTGGAGGGGAAGTGACAAAATTTAAATCATGAACGTAGGTTATTTTGTAAATCATCAAAAGGGGGAGATTGTAGAGAAAAAGGGGTTTGAGTGATTACAAAATGCATGATTTAAATAACGTGTACTAAAGAAATGCTTGACATGTTTTATGACTTGACACGTTTTTGCATAAAACTTGCCTTATATAGTTCATATATAATGTTGCCGTACTATCGAGCCATGAAGCTTTAAAGCTTACATCAAATGGCGAACATTTGTTGCGTTTAAACTATTTTCAGGTGCCACTATTAATGAAATAAACTAGTTCACTAAGTGAAGTACTTAGTTAAATGAACTAAGTAGTTCATTAAATGGTGATATATTTGGAGAAGGCACAAAGGCAATAAATTGAAGAATGGAAAGTCTTCTCCTCCCCTATCACACGCCTTTACATATATATATATATATATATGAGTACAGGCAGACATGGTACGTTTTCTGTATTCCTTCATCTACTCATCGTTGCCACTCACTTTACATATGCGCACATATTTCTTCCACTCACCTTCCTTTCACGATGTGGGGGGCCGAGGACGATTCGAACCTCTGCATGTCGAAAGTATCTTATTGTCTTCCAACGGGATTGGCACACACAAGTTGTCGCTGCCTGTACTCTTGTCAGTGCAGGCAGCTTTGGTGAGCTCCTCATCTTCATATTATATTTACAAATTATGACTTTACTGTGTATTTTTGATGCCTCTTTTGGTAATGCTGTTGCACGGGCGTTTTGGAGTCTCACACATTCGATGGACGCGATTAGCTGGCATTTTCGTACGACTTGGCTCATTTTCTGCTTCCCTGCCTGTGCCTTTATGGGTACAGGCAGACCGGGTATGTTTTACACTCTTGCGGCGGGTGTCCTTTCATTACTTTTCCCAATGATGCCTCACGTATGGTGTGATTTGTATGTTGCATGGACGACTTGGTTGCTGTTTTCTTTCCACGAGAACGCTGTACGTGCTGCCACAGGAATTCGGACATTGTTATGGGGCCTTCTCACTCCTTTTAGGCGATAGTCCAGGCATACATATATGTTATCATGTCGGGTGCTTGATCATGACCAGGGGATGCTACTTATTCAGAGGACAAAAGATGCCATATCATTGTATTTACTTGGTCTCATATTTGATATCTGTGATAGTCGTATAAATATGTACGCTTTTTCCTTCGCCAAGGTTTTATCCACAAGGGTGGTTTTTCTTGGCAAGGTTTTAATGCGGCATATCGTATATGACTGGAGATATATCATCATTACCTTTCTAATTCATAGGTTTGCATATTCGAACGCTTTGTATCACGGTTTTCCTCCGCCATAAGTGAGGTTTTTCTCTAATAAAAAAATGTGTACATGTAAAAAAAATACATATATATATATATATATACATATAAATATACACATATATATATATATTCAGATTGACGAATATCAACATTTGTACTCATGTTTCCCTTCTACGCATGTCAATGATGGTCGTATAAATATGTACGCTTTTTCCTTCGCTAGGGTTTTATCCACAAGGGTGGTTTTTCCTAGCAAGGTTTTAATGCGGCATATCGTATATGACTGGAGATATGTAATTCTTAGTTCGTTATTTCATTTGTTCGCCTACTCTGAACTGATGTAATATGGTTTTCCTCCGCCATAAGTGAGGCTTTATTTTAATCAAATAAATGTTTATATAAAAAAATATATATTCAGATTTTTTTAAAAGGCACTATACACATATATTCCAACGTACTACCGACACGTTATATATTTTACGAACGTACGTTAACGTCACACCACTATATTTATCTCATATTTATGAGTATATTCAGGTGTTATATCATATGGTATAAGTCATGGTGATGACAAAATTATTACGACACGTTACAAGGTTCTAAACCAAAAATTGTCGTATCGGGTGAATACCGAAACTTCGCCAACGTGTCACGTACTTGCCATATATAGATGGCCAGCCCCTACACTTCAAAAATGACCAGAAATTTCGTGGTCTACATTCTATATTCATCCATGAAATCATTCCATGTTATCACACACAAATCACCCCTAATTAAGGCCAAATTATGGAGATCTCAAATTCAACATATTAAGCAAATGGGGCGCCACTTACTTCAGCCATTAGAGCTGAATATTCAAGTCATTCTATGTATATTATGTGTGACATAATATATATAACATGTGCAAAAAGTTTGAATTCAATCGGAGAAAAATCGCATAATCGACAAAAGTCGAAAATTCGGTTTTCTACGAACACGACACATGGAACGTTTTTGGCATGTGATATAACATGTATCTAGACACTTTTTACATACTCTATACATTCTAAAGTGTTCTAGAAAAATCAATTTAGGGCTGATTGGAATATATCATAAGTGTATAATTATTGTGCACTATTTTATAAAGTTGAGAAAAATAAAATTCAGCACATGTACAAGCCATATCACACGCCACTTCAGCCTTAATGGAGCATATGTGGAGCATAGTTGGCATCTTGTGTAGCGCCCCACACTCGGACCTTGTCCGAATACGATGCACCCACCGTACTTCACTAAGGAGAGTACAAGGTGTCATGCATAACATGAGAAAATCCATAACTTAAGCCATGGACTCCCATGCTCACATTTAACATGGTAGTAAAATTTTGGCAGAATTAAAACTTTTTAAATAAACATGCATTCGGCATAATAAGTCCCCGAAAGTAGTAGTCCCACAAAATGACATAACCGAAGTCCAAAAGAGTTCAACATTGTTCATAATACAAACATCATGGCCGCACAAAAGTCCTTAAGCTTTGCCTTCTTCAGATTTCCTCGCCTACGGATATGGCACTCTCGGCTCATCCCCGATTCACTCAATCTTAGCATTATCTGGCTCTGGGTAAAAAAATAAAAGTGTGAGTGATAAAAATCACCCAGCAAGAATACAATAAACCACCATGAAATAAATAAAGAATTATAACATGAATGTAAAACCCCAATAATCTTAATATTCATCGTACCTGACCATAAATCCATAATCCGCTTGAATGTAACCTAAATTACACTTAGGTAATACAATTCTCATGTTATCATTATTCTCCATATCATAAAAATTTATTATGTAACGTGCGCATGGAATATGCATGATGCAATGCATGATGTCATGTCATGGTAAAAATCATCGTCATGTGGTCCCATAAAATATTCATAAAGAAAACAGAGTGTCAGATCAATTAACCCCGGATCTGAGCGGGTCCAGAACATATCAACATACCAATTAACCCCAGGTCTGGACGGGTCCAGAACATGTCATCAGACCAATTAACCCCGGGTCTGGAACGGGTCCAGAACATGTATCAGATCAATTAACCCCGGATCTGAACGGGTCCAGAACATATCATGTCAACAGACCAATTAACCCCGGGTCTGGAGTCGGGGTAGTCGCATGCTTGGCTGGCAAGGGAATCATAAAGCTTTCTTGAAAACATGGGACCATAAAAACTTTCATGCATAACGAAAAACATATTTACTTAGAAAGTCTTGCTTACATACGAAAAATTCATAAAAATCAGATTCATGAGGCATATGATCATGCATGATACATGAAATGATATGCAATGCAAGTCATGGCATGAAGAATCGTAAGTATTCCTTATAGCATGTCAACAAGCATGGTTTCTGAAACTAAAAATTTCCAGATTTTACTTCATGTTCAACAGGGCGGCTAAATTAACCAAATAGGCCCATTTTCATAATCTTTTGTCCTACATGTGTTTAGTGAGGTCTTAGCTCTATGTCGTAAAATATTTGTAACTTTCTAAGGCGAATGAGGCCCTTAAATATTTAAATTATTATCAAGTGTACTTGCTGAATTCTGCTGTATAATAGCCATCATTACCTTAATTTTTCATGACTTTAGATCCTTAATCATATGGCCACAACCTGGAAAATATAGTAAAATCCCTAAAGACTAACTTTCATAGGCCCAAACCGTGTATATAGGTCAAAATCCACAAAATTAGGCCTCTTAAATTATTCTCATGTTCTGCCCAATTTTCTAGTTTTAGTACATTAACTTTATATCCATAATTACCCTTCCAAAATGTTAATACCAACTTGATTAATTTACATGGTCATGCTCCTCTATGTCCTAGGTGATTAACATAAAATTTCCAGAACACTCTAATAACCTTAAAGGGTTCATTTAATTATTTTTCCTAAATGGGTCACATGCTGTTACTGGACTGACCAATTTTACTAAAAATTCTATTGTGGCAAAACCATAATTTCTTTTTCCGAAAGTCCAACTTACCCATGTCATAAACATGCAGAACTAGCATCCTACCGCAATTTAGCCCATTTTCATGTCTCCAAGGTCTATTTTTGGGTCAAAGAACTCGTTACTTAATTCTGTCCTGCTCCAGTAGTTTCAGCTAGAGCAGTGTTACCAAATACTTTCTTAAAAATAATCCAAAACTTATTTTACCAAAATTCCAACTTTCGTATTTGCTACACACATAAGGTTGTCACCACAATAAAAATCAGCTTTATTGAACTTCTACAAGATCCATTTTTAAGCCATTCAAAACGTTATACAATTCTGCCTAGTTCCAGAATTTCCAGCCTGAGCAGTTTCACCAAATATTTTATTAAACATAATCCACAACTTATTTTACCAAAATTCCTACTCTCGTATTTGCTACACACATAAGGCTAAAAGCATACCAAGAATCAATTCGAATGCACGTCAGCAAGGTTCATTTTAAAGTCACACAACACACTGTCCAATTTCGTCCAGCTCCAGTGGTTTGATGTTTTGCCATCTTTTCAAGTCAAGTGTCCACAATTTGTCTTGTTCTTATGAAATAAATTATTAGTCACCACATACACCCTTTGTAACATGAATATCCAGATTCCATGCTTCTTATTGAGTCACCTTTGATTCATTCCAAAACAGTGAGTGTTTGGAACACAACACTCATCATATTTACTCACCTTGCACATTGTTAAGTCCATTCTTGGTACAACTAAGTTATAAATCATTCTTTCTTCATACTCAGCCGTGTGCATTTACCAAGATAACCAATGTTACATTTAAATTTAAGCACAACCATACTCATATAGTATATCATCTAATATGCAAATTCCACACATCTTAGTGTTCACAAAATATGCTCTTTCTTGGATTTCAAACTCACCATCACATTCACCTCTTCGGCCGAAAGTTATGAGGTGCCATACACATATTTTACAACATTTATTTAGACATGCAGCACATTCACATGCCAGTTCATTTTTAATCCTACCAAGTAACCTTGTAAAATTACTACTAGCACTTGCATGTCATCTTGATGCTTCTTAAGTTTCATCCAAGAGCTATTCTTGCCTAGGGTGACTTGGTTGAACCTTATTTCACCCTAAATCAACCTCAGATCACCTTGCATATAAGAAAATATTTCATCTTTGAAGGAATTAATCACATGCAAGGCATTGTTCTTAAAGAATCACTAAGGTATAGTCTTAAAACTTAGTATATTCAACTAAAGTTCACATCTTAGAAACATCTAGCCATTCAAGTCACTAATTCTTCAAATAAATCAAGAGATTCTAGTGTATACTTGCCTCTTCAAGCTAAAGCTCTTTTCTTAGCTTGGATATTGGATGAGTTGAGTTGAAATTTTCTTCCTCCTTCACCCTTTGAGCATACGGTTTTTGAAGGAAATGAAGGAAGAATATTAGTCATCGTTCTTTGATGAAAATAGAACTATTTAGAGCTTAGATCTTCTTACCAAAGTGGAACCTTGAATGGAGCTTTCCTAGAAAGAGATTGCACCACCTAAAAGATTTGAATATCTTGCACCTAGTGACCATGAATGTCACGGTTGGGGGTAGGAAAAAGGCACCCATGTGAGCTTCATCATTTGGCATGAAGAATTTACTTAAGGAACTTGGAATGAGACTTACCTGAATATTTCTTGAGTCTTGAAGATGTGATTTGAGTTGGAACTCCTAGCTTCCAAGATGAAGGGGCCGAAAGTTGTGTATGTGGAGGGAGATGGAAAAACTTTCTAAGTGTTAGCTTGGCTTGAATGCTTCTTGAGGGAATTCAAGATGGGTGGAAGAGAGTTGTCTTGCAAGATTTAAAAAAAAATCTAAGGGGCATGGGGAAGGGGTATCCGGCGCATATGGAGGGGAAGGGAGGCCTAGGCTTGTAGCTTCAAACTTTTGTCTCCTATGCCTCTCCTTTTTATTATTTTATTGTTTCTTTTTTGCATGTCTTCTCTATTTATTTATTATATAATTGTATTTTTGTTAGATAATTCAAATACTAGAAATATGGAGAGGATTCTAGATCCCTCCCTTCTCCTTGGCCGAAATCTTTGGGGTCTTGGGGGGTAGTTTTGTCTTTTTACATTTATCATATCCCATACTTATATAATTTATAATATTATTTATTTTATCTAATTATGATTTTAACCTTGCTTTGTGAGGATCATTTATGTTTTCATTCTTATAAAAACGGATTTATTCTAAGGTTAATCAAGGCCTCTTGGCCGAATCCTTGGGCTATTAGGAGGGCATTTTTGTCCTTTCACGCCTTTTATAGTACATAATTGCATAATTACACCATAACTTGTAATATCTAGTTTCTTATGTAGGCTTTTAGGTTTACTTTCAAGAGGACTTATTTAGGTTAGTCTTTTTGTAAAAAGGGAATATTCTTAGGTTCACTAATGTCTTATGGCCGAAATTAAAGGGCTTGGAGGTCATTATTGTCTTTTCACTCATTGCTTCATTCATATAAATATGATATTGCTCCTAACATCTAATTTATAGAGTAGGTTTGAGTCTTACTTTGAGGAAAACTACTTGGGCTAGACCTCTTATAAAATGGAAATTATTCCAATATCCTCCAAGACCCTATGACCGAATTTATAACGTCTTGGAGGGCTAAATAGTCATTTCACGTGCTCCACGACATCCATTTGTATAATTATATCGTATTCATCTCAAAGGAAATTTAGATACAGACTCACTAAGGTAACTTAAAAAAATGCAACTTGGAGAACTTATTTATTACGTCGCATCATACGGGTTCTAGTATAGTACGATTTTCGTGGGGTGCAACATCCTCCCCCCTTATTAAAAGTTTCGTCCTCGAATCTTAGAGTACTAGTCAAAGAGATGTGGTATAACTCCTTCATGCTTTCATCGATTCCCGAGTCCACCCCACTAAAGTGGAGATCGACATTTTCTTCCATACAGTATTTTGCAAGGCCACAAAATGGCGAACTCTGTCAGACGATCGACTTATAACACAATTAGTAACACATCCATTCTTTGTCCTTGGCACGTTAGTCATGAAATCTATAGTGACACGATTCCATTTTTTTTTCTTGAATGGATTGCAACAATCTTGTGGGTCTTTGATGTCCCATTCTTATCCTTCGGTAAGTAAGACATAATAAAATATCTATCTAGTCCCCTTGCAACTGCTTCGTTCATCCAATCTTAGAGGTTACGTCAGGACTTATCCTTTATTCTCCAAAGGCATTATCATAACCCACCTCATGTCTTAAGCACCTCCAATCTCGATACTGTGTACCGATGACGATATTCCTTCCAAGGTCAATAAGGATGTACACAACGTGATCATGTAATATTAAGATTTCCTTCTTTTCGTTAAATATGCAGAAAATGATAAAGGTCCTTGATTCTAGACTGTAAATCATGCGCTTTCCTTCTGTAAACATCTTTGAGTAAACACGTGTTAGCTATATTGCGTATATATTCGCATCGATCAGTATTCGAAATTGCTCTCCTAAAGTACATGTTCGATGATTCGTACCTTAGTTTGAGAATGTACTTTCGTAGAATGGTGAACCCCAAATCTTTCGTCAAGTCCTACCCAACTCATCCGTTTCGCCGATATGCTATCATTGTAATAATCGAATCTAGAATCGTAATTCTTTCTTTAAATCTTATGACATTTCGAGGATTTCTCGTTCTTCACAAAATCTATGTTTTCTTTTTCAAAACATAAAGGTATCCTTATTTGCTTTGTTCACATACATTATTTGGATTATCAAGCTATGCGAAATTCCGTCCCATCATATCATTACTGCTAGAGTGTGTTAGATACTCCCAACTTGTAATTTCTCATCCAACTATAAAGGTGTTATATCTCACAGAATTTCCCTTTTGCCTCTTTAATTTATATTAGTTAATAAAGGAATTTAGACCAACTTATCTAAATGCCCCGGAGGTACTAGATTCATAAGATCTATTAACGTAGAAAGATATTTGTCAATCCTAATGGTTTCGGGACGTCTATGATGCGTCCTATACATAGTTCATGTACATCCTCAATCTTGATTTTTCAGTTGGAAGTATCCAATTTGCAACTCCGCTTTGTTAATGCTTGTGTTTCCCGAAGCAGGTCAGACAAATCATTGACCTTAGGTAACCGGTATTTACCCTTCATTGGAACCTTGTTGAGTTCCGACCATCAGGGTGCTGATCTGACTGTTAAGAACAAATTTGGTAACGTATTCTAACCTTCATGCTTCAGTTGTGCTACTCTAGTTATCTTCTTTGTCCATGTATTAATGGCTATGTAGAAATATTTCATGAGGTTCTTTATCACGTGGTTCTAATTCGATCTTTAGCATGACCATGTATACTTGGACAATGAACAACATAGGTACTTCATATTTAAATGGGGTAGTTAGACATACCTGTTACGGGTTTGATGTTTCATGAATTGCTGAATCAGGCACTCTTTGGTCCAGGTTAGTGTTCTTGTTTGCTCTTTGTTGGCCCTATGGAGATACGGCTGCCACCTCCTACTTTGTTTCTTAATACACTCGCCAAGTTGTTTGTTTCGTCCTTCCGTTATCTTACTATTGCGTTCTGCTCGGTAGCATTCTTTCAATAATTCATCAAAAGTTCTTGAATACGCCTTAACTAGACGAATTTTGATCCTTAAGTCTAAACCACGCACAAATCTGATCACTTTATATTTTTCATCCTCCAAGACCAAAGGAATGTATCGACTCAACATAGCGAACCGATGCGCGTATTCCGAAACGGTGGTGCCTGGCCCTTGTCTTAATGCGTCAAATTCCTCAATTCTCCTCGTGATTAAGTCTTGAGAGAGGAAGGACTCACAAAACTCTTCTAGAAACTTCGCCCAGGTTACTGTTCGGGGCAGTGGCTGGATACAAGTCTTCCACCACTGGCTGGCCTTACCAACTAAAAAGGGCCGGACAATTCGTGCCCTTATTTCATCTGGCACTCGTATCAACAAGAGGATACTTTCGACTTCATTTAACCATCTTTCATCCTCCTCCGGATTAGACTCTCCACCGAATCTTGGAATATGTGTTCTAACTAGCTGTCGATAGTAGAACCCGCTGCTTCCTGGGGGTGATAGGGATAATGCTTGTTCATCAGTCCGTGATGCCATCTCCATTACGGAGCATCAGGATTTTATTCAATGCTAAAATAGCTAGATTGGCGATAAAATTTAATTTATAATCTTGTTCAATGTGTATTCATGAAATAAGATACGAATTAAATTCAATGACATGTACAACCTTCGTCGTCTAGGGCTTTGTTATTAAGTCATGACCCTAATTTCCCGTCTAAGTCGTCCTAGTCTAAGGTCACTCTCGTCTAAGATCATAACTTAGGTCTAAGATCATAACTTAGTTCTACGTTCTGCCCGAAATCTAGATCCTGGGCTCTGATACCACCTGTAGCGCCCTGCACTCGGACCTTGTCCAAATACGATGCACCCGCCGTACTTCACTAAGGAGAGTACAAAGCATCATGCATAACATGCGAAAATCCATAACTTAAGCCATGGACTCCCATGCTCACATTTAACGTGGTAGTAAGATTTTGGCAGAATTAAAACTTTTTAAATAAACATGCATTCGGCATAATAAGTCCCCGAAAGTAGTTTTCCCACAAAATGACATAACCGAAGTCCAAAAGAGTTCAACATTGTTCAGAATACAAACATCATGGCCGCACAAAAGTCCTTAAGCTTTGCCTTCTTCAGATTTCCTCGCCTACGGATATGGCACTCTCAGCTCATCCCCGATTCACTCAATCTTAGCATTATCTGGCTCTGGGGAAAAAAATAAAAGTGTGAGTGATAAAAATCACTCAGCAAGAATACAATAAACCACCATGAAATAAATAAAGAATTATAACATGAATGTAAAACCCCAATAATCTTAATATTCATCATGCGTGACCATAAATCCATGATCCGCTTGAATGTAACCTAAATTACACTTAGGTCATACAATTCTCACGTTACCATTATTCTCCATATCATAAACATTTATTACGTAACGTGTGCATGGAATATGCATGATGCAATGCATGATGTCATGGTAAAAATCATCGTCACGTGGTCCAATAAAATATTCATAAAGAAAACAGAGTGTCAGATCAATTAACCCCAGATCTGAGCGGGTCCAGAACATATCAACAGACTAATTAACCCCGGGTCTAAGACGGGTCAAGAACATGTCATCAGACCAATTAACCCCAGGTCTGGAACGGGTCCAGAACATGTATCAGATCATTTAACCCCAGATCTGAACGGGTCCAGAACATATCATGTCAACAGACCAATTAACCCCGGGTCTGAAGTCGGGATAGTCGCATGCTTGGCCAGCAAGGGAATCATAAAGCTTACTTGAAAACATGGGACCATAAAAACTTTCATGCATAACGAAAAACGTATTTACTTAGAAAGACTTGCTTGCATACGGAAAATTCATAAAAATCAGATTCATGAGGCATATGATCATGCATGATACATGAAATGATATGCAATGAAAGTCATGGCATGAATAATCGTAAGTATTCCTTATAGCATGTCAACAAGCATGGTTTCCGAAACTAAAAATTTACAGATTTTACTTCATGTTCAAGGGGGCGGCTAAATTAACCAAACATGCCCATTTTCATAATCTTTTGTCCTACATGTGTTTAGTGGGGTCTTAGCTACATGTCGTAAAATTTTTGTAACTTTCTAAGGCGAATGAGGCCCTTAAATCCTTAAATTATTATCAAGTGTACTTGCTGAATTCTGCTGTATAATAGCCATCATTACCTTAATTTTTCATGACTTTAGATCCTTAATCATATGGCCACAACCTGGAAAATATAGTAAAATCCCTAAAGACTAACTTTCATAGGCCCAAAATGTGTATATAGGTCCAAATCCACAAAATTAGGCCTCTTAACTTATTCCCCTGTTCTACCCAATTTTTCAGTTTTAGTACATTAACTTTATATCCATAATTACCCTTCCAAAATGTTAATACCAACTCGA
Source organism: Eustoma russellianum (assembly GCA_036186865.1). Lineage (NCBI taxonomy): Eukaryota > Viridiplantae > Streptophyta > Magnoliopsida > Gentianales > Gentianaceae > Eustoma > Eustoma russellianum. The sequence goes on from AP025054.1 coordinate 26,730,866, forward strand.
TTAATTTACATGGTCATGCTCCTCTATGTCTTAGGTGATTAATATAAAATTTCAATAACAATCCAATAACCTAAAAGGGTTCATTAAATTATTTTCCCGAAATGGGTCACATGCTGCTACTGGACTGACCAATTTTACTAAAAATTCTATTGTGGCAAAACCATAATTTCTTTTTCCGAAAGTCCAACTTACCCATGTCATAAACATGCAGAACTAGCATCCTACCGCAATTTAGCCCATTTTCATGTCTCCAAGGTCTATTTTTGGGTCAAAGAACTCGTTACTTAATTCTGTCCTGCTCCAGTAGTTTCAGCTAGAGCAGTTTTACCAAATACTTTCTTAAAAATAATCCAAAACTTATTTTACCAAAATTCCAACTTTCGTATTTGCTACACACATAAGGTTGTCACCACAATAAAAATCAGCTTTATTGAACTTCTACAAGATCCATTTTTAAGCCATTCAAAACGTTATACAATTCTGCCTAGTTCCAGAATTTCCAGCCTGAGCAGTTTCACCAAATATTTTATTAAACATAATCCACAACTTATTTTACCAAAATTCCTACTCTCTTATTTGCTACACACATAAGGCTAAAAGCATACCAAGAATCAATTCGATTGCACGTCAGCAAGGTTCATTTTAAAGTCACACAACACACTGTCCAATTTTGTCCAGCTCAAGTGGTTTAATGTTTTGCCATCTTTTCAAGTCAAGTGTCCACAATTTGTCTTGTTCTTATGAAATAACTTATTAGTCACCACATACACTCTTTGTAACATGAATATCCAGATTCCATGATTCTTATTAAGACACCTTTGAATCAATCCAAAAAAGTGAGTGTTTTGTACACAACACTCATCATATTTACTCACCTTGCACATTGTTAAGTCCATTCTTGGTACAACTAAGTTATAAATCATTCTTTCTTCATACTCAGCCGTGTGCATGTACCAAGATAACCAATGTTACATTTAAATTTAAGCACAACCATACTCATATAGTAAGACATCAAATATGCAAATTCCACACATCTTAGTGTTCACAAAATATGCTCTTTCTTGGATTTCAAACTCACCATCACAAAATATGCTCTTTCTTGGATTCCATACACATATTTAACAACATTTATTTAGACATTCAACACATTCACATGCCAGTTCATTTTTAATCCTACCAAGTAACCTTGTAAAATTACAACTAGCACTTGCATGTCATCTTGATGCTTCTTAAGTTTCATCCAAGAGCTATTTTTGCCTAGGGTCACTTGGATGAACCTTACTTCACCCTAAATCAGCCTCACATCAGCTTGCATGTATGAAAAGATTTCATCTTTGAAGGCATTAATCACATGCAACGCATTGTTCTTAAAGAATCACTAAGGTATAGTCTTAAAACTTAGTATATTCAACTAAATCATGAGAGTCTAGTGTATACTTGTTTCTTCAAGCTAAATCTCTTTTCTTAGCTTGGATATTGGATGAGTTGAGTTGAAATCTTCCTCCTCCTTCACCCTTGAGCATACAGTTTTTGAAGGAAATGAAGGAAGAATGTTAGTCATCATTCTTTGATGAAAATAGAACTATTTAGAGGTTAGATCTTCTTACCAAAGTGGAACCTTGAATGGAGCTTTCCTAGCAAGAGATTGCACCACCTAAAAGAGTTGAATATCATGCACCTAGTGACCATGAAGGTCACGGTTAGGGGTAGGAAAAAGGCACCCATGTGAGCTTCATCATTTGGCATGAAGAATTTACTTAAGGAACCTGGAATGAGACTTACCTAAATACTTCTTGAGTCTTGAAGATGAGACTTGAGTTGGAACTCCTAGCTTCCAAGATGAAGGGGCCGAAAGTTGTGTATGTGGAGGGAGATGGAAAAACTTTCTAAGTGTTGGCTTCTCTTGAATGCTTCTTGAGGGAGTTCAAGATGGGTGGAAGAGAGTTGTCTTGCAAGATTTAAAAAAAATCTAGGTGGCATGAGGAAGGGGTATCCGGCGTATATGGAGGGGAAGGGAGGCCTAGGATTTTAGCTTCAAGCTTTTGTCTCCTATGCCTCTCCTTTTTATTATTTTATTGTTTCTTTTTGCATGTCTTCTCTATTTCTTTATTATATAATTGTATTTTTGTTAGATAATTCAAATACTAGAAATATAGAGAGGATTCTAGATCCCTCCCTTCTCCTTGGCCGAAATCTTGGGGGTTTTGAGGGGTAGTTTTGTCTTTTCACATTTATCATATCCTATACTTATATAATTTATAATATTATTTATTTTATCTAATTATGATTTTAATCTTTCTTTGTGAGGATCATTTATGTTTGCATTCTTATAAAAATGGATTTATTCTAAGGTTGATCAAGGCCTCTTGGCCGAATTCTTGGGCTATTAGGAGGGCATTTTTGTCCTTTCACGCCTTTTATAGTACATAATTGCATAATTACACCATAACTTATAATATCTAGTTTCTTATGTAGGCTTTTAGGTTTACTTTCAAGAGGACTTATTTAGGTTAGTCTTTTTGTAAAAAGGGAATATTCTGAGGTTCCCTAATGTCTTGTGGCCGAAATTACAAGGGCTTGGAGGTCATTATCGTCTTTTCACTCATTGCTTTATTCATATAAATATGATATTGCTCCTAACATCTAATTTATAGTGTAGGTTGTGAGTCTTACTTTGAGGAAAACTACTTGGGTTAGACCTCTTATAAAATGGAAATTATTCCAAGATCCTCCAAGGCCCTATGACCGAATTTATAACGTCTTGGAGGGCTACATGGTCATTTCACGTGCTCCACGACATCCATTTGTATAATTATATCGCATTCATCTCAAAGGAAATTTAGATACAGACTCACTAAGGTAACTTAATAAAAAGCAACTTGGAGAACTTATTTATTACGTCGCATCATACGGGTTCTAGTATAGTACGATTTTCACGGGGTACAACATCTTGATTGGCCAAGAACAAAGTATACAAGGTTGGTGACATAAAGAAAGGAGCTACACAAGGTAATATTTCAAACTATGTCACATTTGTGACACATGCTGAAAATTTCAGCATGTGTACACTTGAGCTGGCCGAAATTCCTACACTAATTGATGATTTATTTCTCTCTTCATTATTAATGGATTGATTTGAAGATGTTATTGAAATATATCACACATGCTGAAAATTTCAGCATCTGTTGAATGTATATGGCTGAAATTTAGACTTGAAATTCAACACATTTGATTCTTCATTTTCAAGGGATAAATCTACTACCTACATGGCAATGTTTTGAATATGTAGTGAATATCACACAAGCTGAAATTTCAGCATTCAAGTGGTCGATTTAATGGTTGGTAATGGAGATGAATTATCTTGCAAATTTTATGGAATTTATTATGTGACTTATGGCAACATTTTATGACTAATTGGCACATGTTTTTTAAGTGATATTTTCAGATTTATACAGTCATCAAATGATGATAACTTTCATCCAATCAATGAGTGCCAAGTAAGCAAGGCCTTAATGATCATCCAATGAAGTGTTGCCAAGTAAGCAAGTGAATGCCACAATGATGCAAGGTATTCTTCCAAGGACTTAAAAGATAATTTCCAAGGGGAAGAAAAGGCAATATGGGGCGGCCACTTCTTGATAAAAAGGAAAGAAGAAGAGCAAACAAAACACAAGACAAGTCTTACAATTCCAAGAGCAAAAACGTGTGCTACATCTCCTTCTTCTACACTTCTTTCTTCTTCTCTCAAAAAGACTATTGTATTCATATTCATACATATTGAATAGGCTTCATATATACCACCATACACGCTATATTGTTGTAAAAGATTGATCAAGGTATGATCAATCTTGCATCTGCTAGGTGGTGGTATTCGTGATCATTGTAATCGCTTACAAGGTTTGTAAAGGGTTGGAGTTGGTGTGTAACTCCATCAACCCTGTGTGGTAAGGTGTTGTTTGTTGTTTTGTAATTAGTGATAACCGAGGAAGGTGTCCTCGAAGACTAGAGTAGGTTGATTTAACCGAACCTGTATAAAATTCCTTGTGTTCTTTACTTTTCAGCACTTACTTTCAGTTTCCAGCACAGTGCATCATTTTCATCACGTTCTTAAAAATAGCAAACGAACTTCAAAAATCACCAAATTTCCAGAAACGTAGCCACACTGTTTAAGTTTCATTTGGCACAAGTTTTAATTCTTTTGGACAAGTATAAGTCATCCAAACATCAAAAGTTCTGAGACTAGTGTAGTCTGATTTCCAGGATTGCAAGGTTGAGACTTTGAACGTATTTGACTAACTTCCCAAAGGAATTTTTCAAAACTGTTTCAAACAATTAAATACACATAATAAGGGGCTTGTCATTAAATTTTCAGACCATTTGGAGTCACGGTCGAATCGGAATTAAGTTTTCAAATCAGACTACCGTTTCTGGCATATTTGTGCAATCTGACCACCAACAATTTTTAGAAGGGTTAAAGGTTTAATTTTAATCTTCATTTTTTAGGAGATACTCAGAATATCTGAGAGTAAGATCTCTCCAAATTACATAATTTTTAAAGACCTGTAACCTAGTTTTCAAAATGTTTTTGAAAACTAGTCCAGAAAACAGAAACTGTTTTCAGAAGTTGGATTTTTGGTTTAAAACAATTTTAAAAACCAAATTTTCCGCACACAATATTCAACCCCCCCTCTTCTAGTGGTGTCTTGCAGGTCCTACATGATAGTGATAAAACTTGATTAGGTTACATTGCGAAAAACGAGACACTAAATAAATCAACCAAATTCATTCCATCTAAGAAAATAGATGAGTCCAAGATATATGTGGCGCCTAAGAAGACGCCTAGACCCCCTCTTTCTTCATCTCATCATGCTTCTTCTTCATACCATACAAGATATAATTATGTGCCGTATAGATATAAAAAGAAACCATTGATGCATACACGATATTCATTCCATGCATTTAGATCATGCACCATGCACACCAACATAAGAACATATCAAAAACAAAGATCATACTATGTGCATGATGGGATTCTCGGCCAAAGGCCAAACGCACTCCCACCTAATGTCTATTATATTGTGTCTTCATCTCTTTTCTCACCTTTTGGAAGACCTAGGAAGGTCACCCAAATTTGGGTACCAAAAGAGACAATTGCAAAGGGTTGAATAAATAACCATTAAGAGTGTACTTGAAATGCATGAGTTTTTGTTAATATACTATAAACTACTATTTCTTTCTTACATGTACTTTTGATATTGTTTCCAAAATAAAGGGGAGAGAGCTTGCATGATTTAAGGGGGAGAGAGAGTAATTTAAGGGAGAGAAAGAGCATGATTGCAAAAATCAAGGGGGAGACAATTCAAAATTCGAATTTGTGCTCGATTGAAGGGGGAGCGATCATATTTAAGTCATGAACCAATGTTATTTTGTAAATCATCAAAAGGGGGAGATTGTTGAGAAAAAGTGTTTGAATAATTTACAAATGCATGATTTAAATAGTACGAGTTTACTAAATGCATGACAAAATTATTACTTGACAAGTTTTTGTGATATACATGCCTGATATGTTTTATATATATTGCTGCCGTACTAACAAGCCATAAAGTGTTAAAGCTTACATCATATAGCAAACATTTGCTGACTTTCAACTATTTTTAGGAGCCACGATTAATGAACTAAAATACTCATTAAGTCAAGTACTTAAGTTAATGAACTAACTATTTCATTCAATGGAGATATATGTGGACAAAGCTTTATCGCAACAAATTTGGAAATGGAAAGTCTCCTTCCTACTCATCTCACACGCCTACATATATATATTATATATATATTCATATTTTTAAAAAAAGGCACAATACACATATATTCCGACATACTACCGACACGTTACATATATTACAAACGTACGTCAATGTCACACCACTATATACACCTCATATTTATGAGTATATTCAGGTCTTATATCATATGATATAATTCATGGTGATGACAAAATTATAACGACACGTTACAAGGTTATAAACCGAAAATTGTCGTATCGGTTGACTACCGAAACTTCGCCAACGTGTCACGTACTTGCCATATAAAGATTACCAGCCCATGTACTTCAAAAATGGCCAAGAATTTCGTGGCTCACATGTTAAATTCAGCCACTAAATTATTCCATGTTGGCACACACAAATCACCCACAATTTAGGCCAAATTGTGGAGATTTCAAATTTAATTTTTAGCACATGGGGGCGCCTCTAAGTCAGCCATTAGAGCTGAATATCTAATTCATTTTATGTATATTATGCGTGACATACTATATATGACATGTGCAAAAAGTTTGAATTTAACCGGAGAAAAATCACGTAATCGACGAAAGTCGAAAATTCGGTTTTCTACGAACACAACACATGAAACTTTTTGACAAGAGTTATAGCATGTATTTGGACACTTTTTACACATTCAAGACATGTTAAAGTGTTCTAGAAAATTCAAATTAGGTCTGATTGCAATTTACCATATATGTGTAAATATTGTGCATTATTTGACAAAGCTTGCCAAAATAAATTTCAGCACATGTGCAGCCTTTCTACACGCCTACTACATCAATGTTGGAGCTTAGATGGAGCTTATTTGGCACTTATTTGGCACTTCAATTGGTGAAAAATAATCCACACATGATTAGTGACATTGAAGAAGGCATTACACAAGGAAACAATTCAAAATACAAACATGCTTAAATTTCAGCACATGTTCCTTGTTATGGACGAATTTGGCATGTTTTTGTCTTCAATTGTCTTCCAAAATTAAAGGGGATTAATGTGTGATTGTTTGGTAACATTTTGACTATCTTTTGGCACATGTTTTATGAGTTGTTTTCAGATTTTTTTCAGCACATTAAAGGATGACAAGTTGGACCAATCATCAAGTGACAAGTAAGCAATGCCAAGTCATCCATCCAATCAAAATGTTCCAAGTGAGCAAGGTAGTGTCATATCTACACAAAGCAATCTACTAAGGGCATCAAAGAGAATTCTCAAGATGGTAGAAACCCTACAGGGGGTGGCCACATCAAGTTAAAAAGAAGAGAAGTAGTGCAAAGTGAAGCTAAGCAACTCTCAAGTGCAAAAGGATCAACTATTCTCTTTTTCTACATTTCTTTCTTCTTCTTCTTCGCTCAAGGCTATTGTTCTTATATTCAATATATTGAATAGGCTTTGATTAGACCATCATACGCATTTCATTTGTTGTAAAAGGTTGATCAAGGTGTGATCAAACCTTCATCCGTTTGGTGGTGGTTTTCGTGATCGGTGTGATAGCTTGTATCGTTTGTGAAAGGGTGGAGTTGGTGTGTAACTCCAGCAACCCTTGTGGTATGGTGTTATTTTGTGTTTAGTGATAACCAAAGAAGGTGTCCTCAAAGACTGGAGTAGGTTGATTTAACCGAACCAGTATAAAATCCTTTGTGTCTTTACTTTCAACACTTTACTTTCAGTTTTCAGTTTCTGCGTTGACTTCGTTGCAATCGTAAAAATAGTAAACGACTTTTAAAAATTACAAAACTTTGCAGAAACATAGCCACATATCCTCGCTTTCATTTGGCGCAAGTTTCAACTCATTTACCCAAGTATAAGTCAGTAAAACTTGATTAGTTCTGAGACTAGTGCAATCTGATTTTCAGATTTGCAAAGGTTTAGAACGTCAACATAGTTGACATACTTTCCAAAGGAATTTTTCAAAACTGTTTCAACCCATTTAAACAAATATCTTAAGGGGTTTGTCATTAAATGTTCAGACCATTTGGAGTTACAAATTAGTCGGAAAAAATTTTCCAAGTCGGAGTACGGTTTCGGGCAGATTCGCACAATCTGACCAAAAACAAATTTTCAAAGGGTTAGGAGTGTAGTTTTATTCTGAAATTTTTGTGAGATACTTATAACATCGGAGAGTTTATTCATACGGAATTTCATAAATTTTGGAGGTCTCTAACTAGGTGGTTTAATTATTTCAAATCAGGATCTAAAAATAGGGACTGTTTTCAGAAGTGGGGTTTTTGGGCCACAAGTTTTTAAAAACAAGAATTTCCGCACACACTATTCAACCCCCCTTCTAGTGGTGCTATACAGGTCCTACACGTATCAGAGTGCAGGCGCGCTCACGACAAGAAGATATAACAATCTTTGTGAGATAGCATCCACTAGCCCACAAAACCGAACAAGAAGATATGTCAAGTCAAAGGCCTCTACCTTTTCATAGTGAGGTAACTTCTGATTCTGATTCCAATTTCGAACCATCGTATCATGATTTGTATGTTCAATATCTTGAATTGCATAAGTTTGCTAAGACTCTTGCAAAAAAAAGAAACGCTTAATTGAAGACAAGAAAGCGTTAGAATCCTCTAACACAAATCTTGTATCACAATTAAATGATTCAAAAGTGGAGTTGTCTAATTTGATTTTTTTCATTGAGATAAGATGTGGTAACCCAATAGAGATCCTGTTGTACTCATGATTTATCTTAACTACAATGTAATTGAATCAAAGACCAGTATGCATATAGCCCTTGTGAGTGAATATTGGATCAAGGGAAAAAGACCCAATTTTCACCCAAGGCCTTGTAACTTTCGGCCAACAGCCCAAGGAAGGCACACCACATTTTTTTCCTATGTTATGATTTTTGCAAATAAACAAATAAATGAATATGATAAATAAAGAAAGGAAGGAAAAGAGAATTTGAATTGGTTGAGGGCATTATAAGCCCCCAACCGCCGGGTAATTAAGGGGAAGAGGCCAATAAAGAAGGCCATCTTCCCATCATAATTAAGGGGACCTAACCTAGCTCAACTAATTAAGGTTAACAAAAAAAAGTAACTAGGGTTAGTTTCAAAAAGTAACCATGATTGGAAAAAAATAACCTTGGTTAGTCAAAAGTAACCAAGGTTACCAAGTAGAACAAGATTAAACCACTAACCAAACTAGGGCAAGATTTGCACCCTATCTTTTTCCCTCCCCCAACGGCTAAACATAGCCCAAAAGAAGAAAAATTTCCTCCAACCACATTTGAGAATTCTCTAGGTTTTCAAAACACTCCAAAGAACTTCTTGTGCAAGAGAAGTGCATCCCCTTCCTCTTTACCTAAACCACACGGCCAAGAGCATACAAGGTGGCCTAAGGATCATACAAGCTCAAGAGGAAATTAGGTAAGTAAATCCTCAACTATTCAAGGGTAATTTCTTGTACATTTCACGTAGCTTGAAACCTCACTTACCTTTTTGCCCTAAAACCGTGACCTTCAATGGTCACTAGGCTCAAGGATTTCAAGCTTTTGAAGATCCTAGTCTTAAGAAGGTCAAATACAACTCAAGCTTCATTTTGGTAAGTTCATATAACCCTTACTAAATATATCTTCCATTTGAAGAAAAGTAACTAACTATTGGCCTCTCCTTCTTCCCAAAACCGTGGGATGCATGCATAGAAGGGAAGAAAGGTTCCAACTTTCCATACATTTTCAAGGAAGAGTAAGCAAGAAGGCAAGTACACTATACCCTTTAAGGCTTGAATGTGAAAGTGTGTGCATGAATGACTAGATATACTTAAGGTTTGATCTTAGTTGTATTATGCTAAGTTGAAGGCCAAAACTTTCGGCCATGGTCATTTGTAGTGTAGGGATGAGATATTGTTTCAAAGGTGAAATCTTTTGGGGTTATATATTTCATTATGGGTTAAACTAAGATAAACAAGTTAAAGATCCTTTCTTTTCTCCAAGGAGAGCTCACGGTGGGAGGGGAGAAGGGGAATGAGGGTGATTTTTTAATAAGACAAGCTAACTTAGTAGGAAATGGAGATAAGTCTATGGTCTTGTGGCATGTTGCGCATAACATGCTCTTAGATTCCTTAATTTCTTGTATGCACCGAATGGGACTGGGGATAGAGGGATGCGTATACACCACATTTTGTATACTAAGTGTTCATGTCGAAAATGAAAGATAAGGAAACTTAGGAAGAACATACGAACACCAGGAAAAGTTCTGGAAATTTGGACAGAAACTTGGGGCTGATTCGTTAAATAAAAATGGGGCCTTAAGAACTTTCAAATCGGTCGAAATTTGGCATGTTACTAGTCTCACATGTGTATGAGATGTGAGAGTTGGAATTTCATTAAAAGGAACCACGGTTTATTTTTAGATAATTTCCTAGTGAGACTGGTCCTGCTGAAAAATGTTGGATTGGACAGAATTTGAATAACGTGATTAGTAGCCTGGAAATGGCCCTCAGAGGCATGCAAATTAACTAATTTTCGGTATGAAGCTAATCCTAGGAATAAATTAAAGGTGAGAGTTGGAATTTTGTCAAAATGAGTTATGGTTTATTTTTATTGAGTTTTCTAGTAAAATGAGTCAGGCTGAAATGCGCTGGATTGAAAGAAATTTTGTATCATATTGCATGATCCGAAATTGAACATTAGAAAAGTGCCTTTGGGCCCAATTTTGGCAGGATTCTAGTCCAACGAGATTATTAAGCAGGAGAGTTGGAATTTCCGAAAAAGGATTAGAGGATTGGTCACAATAAATTTATAGTAAAACTGGTCATTCCAGAATTTAGTTTTGTATCCGCTTTATAAAAAGGACAAACGATTCCCCCATCGACATCGTAATGCCTTAAAACTTGCATGGTAATTGCTTATGACATTTACAAAAGAGTACGTGTGAACCAATTGACCTAGAATGTGTATCTTAATGGGGAATAACTAAAGAGAAGTTGACGTTACTGAGCTGGAAATTTTCTAGCATGACGACGAGACGTATTTATTCGTGCATGACACGCATTGGACCATGGTTTGCATATTGCATGACATGCATTGCATCATCGTCACGTACATGATTCATGACATGATTTTTATGACGGAGAAAGATGAAAAGCATTTTCAAAAATGATTTTTGAAAGAAATGATTCCCCACCGGTACCGTGTGTGAGTATGAACTTGGCCAGTATGAACCCACCAGATCAGGGTTAAGTGATCTGATACGAGGCCGTGCGGGTCCGGACATAATAGATCCGACAAAGACGAGATGACGTACCATCCCAGATCCGGGACATAGATCTGAACACGAGAATATGTGGCCGTGCGGGTCCGGATATAATAGATCCGTCCAGACGAGACGACGTACCGCCTCAGATCCGGGACATAGATCTGAACACTCTATTGTTTTACGACGATGATGATGATGATTTGAAGAAAAGCATGAAAAGATCATATTTTATTTTCATCCCGACGCATTACACATACATACGCATGCATGATGCATTCATGAAAGGACACATGATGTCCAAAGTTATGACGAGCTCATAGATCTTATGACCCTTGTTATGCTATTCATTAAGTAAGTTGCAGTCCTTTCATGTTGTATTCAGTTCTAAGTGACAACTTTAATCTGAGAAATGAACTTGCTTTATTAAGTGATGTTATATAGGACGAAGATCCGACGACAGACAGGTATGCTTCTAAACCAGAAATTTTGGGGGTTCGATTCTTGTTCGCACTTTCCATTTAATCCCTGATTAGTATAATATACTTGCTGGTGACGTTCTCACTCACCCTTATTTTTCCCCAGAGGTTGCGGACGACAAAGTAGAGTGGATCGATGACAAACCTAAGGTTCCGTATCCGTGAGTACAGTGGAAGATGGACAGACCTAGGAGGAATGACAGGCTAGCTATGATGGATGACTGATTATGTATTTGGGAGGGAGAAACATTACTTTTGTGACTCTGGATACTTTTATTTTGGGATGTAAACTATGAATGATCGTATGGATGTTTATTTTATTTTGAAGTTTTAAATTCTGCCACGGTTTCGCTTAATTATCTACGTGTAAGCACGATAATCCATGCTTTATACCATGGATCATGACACGTATGGGACGACGCCTAGTACTCTCCTTAGTGAAGTACGGCGGATGCACCAACTCCGGCGGGGCCGGGGTGCGGGGCGCCACTGGTGGTATCAGAGCGAAGGCTTCAGATCCAGGCAGAATGTAGAATTAAGTTATGATTGTAGTCAACTAAGTTTGATCATAGAGCTAAGCATTAATCTTAGACAAGAGTTGACCTTAGTGTAGGGCGACTTAGACTGGCAAACTAAGGTGGGGCCCAGCGATATACACTGATTAACGACCAAATATAAATTTTGAATTACAACGCAAATGGTACGACCCAGAGGGAGACCAGCTAGGGCTAGGCCTGAGGTGCAGGAGTCTAACTCACCTCCACTTGCTCAGGCTCCTCCACCCCCGCCGCCCCAAGACCAAAATCCACCACCAGATTAGGGCGTTCCTCCACCACAAGGGCCTTTCCCACCCATGATGCCAGATATTAACGCTTTCCAGAACTTTTGCCAAACGGTCACCCAGATCGGGCAAGTAATGCTGCAACAAAATAACCCTCAACCTCATGAGCCGGTCAGAGATGCACAATGTTATTTCGAAAAACTGAAGAGAGCCAACGTTCTGCCATTTGAGGGAAAGTCAGACTCTGATGCTGCTGAGAAGTGGCTTGATGAGGTAGAAAATTGTTTCGAACAAATCAGAGCTCCGGAAGAAGTAAAGACTCAAGCAGTTAGACCGTTTCTGTTAGGGGAAGCCAACCAATGGTGGAAGGCCAACCTACAAGCCTTGCCAAGACCAATTTCATGGGAAAGGTTCCTCCAGGAATTTAACAAGTTCTATATACCACCCTCAGCTAAACTGCAGAAAAGACATGAGTTTGAATTCCTAGTGCAAGAATCTGGAATGACGGTTGCTGACTACGCTAATAAATTTATAGCTCTGGGAAGGTTCCAACCATCCACTATGAACGATGAAGAAACCAAAATGTTGAAATTTGAAAGAGGACTGAACCCCAGAATCCGAACGTGGTTGATTAATGCCAACCCAGCCAACTTCGGTGCCCTTCTAGATGCCTGCTACAGAATTGAAAGAGATATCATCCACCGAGATGAGTTTAGTCAAAAGAGAGGTAGGGAGGTGTCTGGAAGTGGAGGGCCCCGAAAGTCCGCAAAACAGAACCCAAAGAGCCTAGGACGCCAAGGGAAGAGTCAGTTTCAACGCCGCTCCCAGAAGAATCAAGGACCCCAATCTGCCATTCCAGACTGCTCTCATTGTGGTAAGCGCCACATAGGAGAATGCTACATCCAGACCGGGAAATGTTTTAGATGCGGCCAGGGAGGACACATCTCTAAGAACTGTCCAAACTAAGGCCCCACCTGCTATGGATGCGGGAAAGTAGGACATTTATCCAGGGAGTGCCCGGAAAAAGAGGCCCAGCAGCAACAGCAGCCACCAAAACCTCAGCGTCAGCGTACCAACGCACGAGTTCACGCTATGACTGACGCAGCTGCTGAGGAAGCTAACAACGTGGTGACAGGTACTTTCAGAAAACCGAAATAATTTTTCCTTTTTTTATAATACTGCTGCCCTTTTTGGTTGCTTAGTAAGTATTGTGTGATTCAGGAACTATATTAGTATGTTCAATACCTGCCAACGTGCTATTTGACAGTGGCGCTAGCCACTCTTTTATATCAAAGAGATTTGCAAAGAATATTGATACCAACCCAACCTATAGTGACGCACCTTGTAGGATCCAAGCAGCTGGGGAACAGGTGCTTGTAACTCACCATGCTTTCAACAACTGTGGACTTGAGATCGATAATCATCGATTTGATGCCGATTTGATTTCTATACCCATGATAGACTTCGATGTAATTCTTGGAATGGACTGGCTCTCCAAGAACCATGCCAACATCGATTGTAAAGAAAAACAATTTACCTTTAAGAATCCCGCATGTAAAGATGTAACATTTCAAGGAGGATCAAAGTTACGAAAGGGTCCTAAGAACATTTATGCAAATGCAATCCGCGCTAATAAAGCACTAAAGAAAGGATAGGAAGGATATCTTGTATATGCCATAAGCACGGATCAAGCCCCTTTAGACCTAACCCAAGTACCAGTAGTTTGAGAATACCCAGATGTCTTCCCAGAGGAATTGCCAGGTCTTCCTCCAGAACGAGAGATATCTTTTGAGATCAATCTGATTCCGGGAGCTGAGCCAATATCTAAGGCTCCCTACAGAATGGCCCCTACGGAACTAAAGGAGCTGAAGGAGCGGCTACGTGAATTATTAGAAAGGAAACTGATACGTCCAAGTGTTTCACCTTGGGGAGCTCCTGTACTGTTCGTTAAGAAGAAAGACGGAAGTATGCGGTTATGTATTGACTATAGGGAGATCAACAAGATCACTATAAAGAATAAGTACCCTTTACCAAGGATCGACGACTTGTTCGATCAGCTTCGGGTAAGCAAAACAAAATTTTATATTTTTGAAGAAGTTTACTATAAACCCTACCTAAAAAGTATCCTGATGCAGGGGGCAAGGATTTTCAGTAAAATTGATCTTCGCTTAGGATATTTCCAGTTGAGGATCAAGGCTGAAGACGTCCAGAAAACTACGTTCAGGACCCGTTATGGACATTACGAATTTCAAGTAATGCCATTCGGACTGACCAATGCCCCCGCAGCATTCATGGATCTAATGAATCGAGTTTTTCAAGACCAACTAGACAAATTTATCGTAGTCTTCATTGACGACATTTTGATATATTCCCCGGACGAGGAGACCCATGCAACCCATCTAAGGATTGCTCTGGAGATTCTACGAAGGAAACAACTATACACGAAGTTTAGTAAATGCGAATTCTGGCTACGAAGTGTAGCATTTCTGGGGCATGTGATATCTGAGGAGGGCATATCAGTAGACCCCAAGAAAATCGAGACAATCACGGATTGGCCCAGACCAACAAATGTTACGGAAGTACGAAGTTTTCTCGGTCTCGCCGGTTACTATCGGAAGTTCGTGGAAGGATTCTCCCAAATCGCTATGCCTCTGACCCGGTTGACCCAGAAGAAAACCAAATTTGAATGGACCTCAGATTGTGAAGATATCTTTACTAGATTGAAAGGGAAACTGACCTCGACCCCAGTCTTAGCACAACCCATCCCTGGGGAAAACTTCGTCGTATTTAGTGATGCCTCAAAGAACGGGTTGGGGTGTGTGCTAATGCAAAAGGATTGGGTCATTGCATATGCATCCCGACAATTGAAGCCTTTTGAACAAAACTACCCTGTACACGACCTCGAATTAGCAGCAGTGGTCTTTGCACTAAAGATATGGAGACGCTATCTGTACGGCGAAAAATGCGAAATTTTGACGGACCACAAAAGTCTCAAGTATCTATTCACTCAGAAAGAACTAAACATGCGACAACGAAGATGGCTAGAACTAATGAAGGACTACGACCTATCAATTCAGTATCATCCGGGGAAAGCTAACAAGGTAGCAGATGCATTAAGCAGAAAAACGAGTCATCCACGTCAACCACCTTTACAACGTGATATGGAAGAATTCGACCTAGAAGAGGTTGAGTCAATCGAAGGCATGCTTGCAAAGTTGGTGATAATTCCCTCACTAATAGACAAAATTAAAGAGGGACAAGAAAGTGATGAGGTCATAAGGAAGATGAAAGACCGGGTACGAATGAAACCCACCGAAGAATTTAAGGTCCAAAACGACAACAGTTTGTGGTTTAGGGAGAGATTGTGTGTACCCAACGACGAAGATATACTGAATGAAGTTCTTATGGAGGCTCACAACTCTCGGTTATCTATCCACCCTGGAGCAAATAAAATGTACCAAGATTTGAAACAACGATTCTGGTGGCGTGGCATGAAGAGACAGATTGCGGAATTTGTGGAAAAATGCCTCGTTTGCCAAAAAGTGAAGGCAGAACATCAAAAACCCGCTGGATTGCTACAGCCCCTCGATGTCCCCGAATGGAAGTGGGACCACATTACGATGGATTTTATCACCGACCTGCCTAGAACGAGAAGTGGTTACGATGCCATCTGGGTAGTTGTCGATCGTCTGACCAAGTCCGCCCATTTCATGGCTATGACCATCAAGGCTCCAATGGAGAAATTGACTACGATGTACATAGAACAAATTGTGAGTCTTCATGGGGTACCCCTGAGTATCGTATGTGATCGCGATCCTTGTTTCACATCACGATTCTGGACAGCTTTCCAGAAAGCAATGGGCACTGAGATTCACATGAGCTCGGCATTTCATCCCCAAACGGATGGTCAATCAGAAAGAACTATTCAGACACTGGAAGACATGTTGCGAGCTTGCACACTTGACTTTGGGGGAAGCTGGGATCGAAGCCTCAAGCTAGTAGAATTTTCTTATAACAACAGTCACCATCGATCCATAGGGATGGCCCCGTACGAATCTCTCTATGGGAGGAAATGCCGTTCCCCTCTCTACTGGGATGAAATAGGAGACAGGATTCTCACTGGACCGGACCTCATAGCGCAGACTCGAGAGAAAATAAAAGTCGTAAAGCAAAGGCTACAAGCGGCCCAAGATAGAAGCAAGGTTTGGGCAGATGCAAGGCGGCGACCTTTAGAATTTCAAATTGGGGAAAAAGTATTTCTAAAAGTGTCGCCAACGAAAGGAATTAAAAGATTCGGTATTAAAGGGAAGTTGACCCCAAGGTTTATTGGGCCATATGAGGTTCTTGAAAGGATTGGAGAAGTAGCTTATCGACTCGCTCTACCGCCTACCCTATCTCAAATACATGATGTGTTTCATGTATCTCAACTGCGATGATATGTACACGATTTTAGCCACATCATAAAAGACCAACCTTTGGAACTAGAAGCCGATACGACATATGAGGAAGAACCAGAAAAAATAGTTGATCTTAGAGAAAAGGTATTAAGGAAACGATCAATACCAATGGTCAAAATACAATGGAAGAATCATTCCGCGGATGAGTCTACCTGGGAAATGGAAGAACACATAAAGAACTTGTACCCTCACCTCTTTGACTAGCACTTTTAAGTTTCGAGGACGAAACTTATTGTAAGGAGGGGAGGATGTGGTAACCCAATAGAGATCCTGTTGTACTCATGATTTATCTTAACTACAATGTAATTGAATCAAAGACCAGTATGCATATAGCCCTTGTGAGTGAATATTGGATCAAGGGAAAAAGACCCAATTTTCACCCAAGGCCTTGTAACTTTTGGCCAACAGCCCAAGGAAGGCACACCATATTTTTTTCCTATGTTATGATTTTTGCAAATAAACATATAAATGAATATGATAAATAAAGAAAGGAAGGAAAAGAGAATTTGAATTGGTTGAGGGCATTATAAGCCCCCAACCGCCGGGTAATTAAGGGGAAGAGGCCAATAAAGAAGGCCATCTTCCCATCATAATTAAGGGGACCTAACCTAGCTCAACTAATTAAGGTTAACAAAAAAAAGTAACTAGGGTTAGTTTCAAAAAGTAACCATGATTGGAAAAAAGTAACCTTGGTTAGTCAAAAGTAACCAAGGTTACCAAGTAGAACAAGATTAAACCACTAACCAAACTAGGGCAAGATTTCCACCCTATCTTTTTCCCTCCCCCAACGGCTAAACATAGCCCAAAAGAAGAAAAATTTCCTACAACCACATTTGAGAATTCTCTAGGTTTTCAAAACACTCCAAAGAACTTCTTGTGCAAGAGAAGTGCATCCACTTCCTCTTTGCCTAAACCACACGGCCAAGAGCATACAAGGTGGCCTAAGGATCATACAAGCTTAAGAGGAAATTAGGTAAGTAAATCCTCAACTATTCAAGGGAAATTTCTTGTACATTTCACTTAGCTTGAAACCTCACTTACCTTTTTGCCCTAAAACCGTGACCTTCAATGGTCACTAGGCTCAAGGATTTCAAGCTTTTGAAGATCCTAGTCTTAAGAAGGTCAAATACAACTCAAGCTTCATTTTGGTAAGTTCATATAACCCTTACTAAATATATCTTCCATTTGAAGAAAAGTAACTAACTATTGACCTCTCCTTCTTCCCAAAACCGTGGGATGCATGCATAGAAGGGAAGAAAGGTTCCAACTTTCCATACATTTTCAAGGAAGAGTAAGCAAGAAGGCAAGTACACTATACCCTTTAAGGCTTGAATGTGAAAGTGTGTGCATAAATGAATAGATATACTTAAGGTTTGATCTTAGTTGTATTATACTAAGTTGAAGTCCAAAACTTTCGGCCATGGTCATTTGTAGTGTAGGGATGAGATATTGTTTCAAAGGTTAAATCTTTTGGGGTTATATATTTCATTATGGGTTAAACTAAGATAAACAAGTTAAAGATCCTTTCTTTTCTCCAAGGAGAGCTCACGGTGGGAGGGGAGAAGGGGAATGAGGGTGATTTTTGAATAAGACAAGCTAACTTAGTAGGAAATTGAGATAAGTCTATTGTCTTGTGGCGTGTTGCGCATAACATGCTCTTAGATTCCTTAATTTCTTGTATGCACCGAATGGGAATGGAGATAGAGGAGTGCGTATACACCACATTTTGTATACTAAGTGTTCATGTCGAAAATGAAAGATAAGGACACTTAGGAATATCATACGACCACCAGGAAAAGTTCGGGAAATTTGGACAGAAACTTGGGGCTGATTCGTTAAATAAAAAGGGGGCCTTAAGAACTTTTAAATCGGTCGAAATTCGGCATGTTACTAGTCTCACATGTGTATGAGATGTGAGAGTTGGAATTTCATTAAAAGGAACCACGGTTTATTTTTAATTAATTTCCTAGTGAGACTAGTCCTGCTGAAAAATGTTGGATTGGAAAGAATTTGAATAACGTGATTAGTAGCCTGGAAATGGCCCTTAGAGGCATGTAAATTAACTAATTTTCGGTATGAAGCTAATCCTAGGAATAAAGTAAAGGTGAGAGTTGGAATTTTGTCAAAATGAGTTATGGTTTATTTTTATTGAGTTTTCTAGTAAAATGAGACAGGCTGAAATGCGCTGGACTGACAGAAATTTTGTATCATATTACATGATCCGAAATTGAACCTTAGAAAAGTGCATTTGGGCCCAATTTTGGCAGGATACTAGTCCAACGAGATTATTAAGTAGGATAGTTGGAATTTCCGAAAAAGGATTAGAGGATTGGTCACAATAAAATTTATAGTAAAACTGGTCATTCCAGAATTTAGTTTTGTATCGCTTTATAAAAAAGACAAACGATTCCCCCATCGACATCGTAATGCCTTAAAACTTGCATGGTAATTGCTTATGACATTTACAAAAGAGTACGTGCGAACCAATTGACCTAGAATGTGTATCTTAATGGGGAATAACTAAAGAGAAGTTGACGTTACTGAGCTGGAAATTTTCTAGCATGATGACGAGACGTATTTATTCGTGCATGACACGCATTGGACCATGGTTTGCATATTGCATGACATGCATTGCATCATCGTCACGTACATGATTCATGACATGATTTTTATGAGGGAGAAAGATGAAAAGCATTTTCAAAATATGATTTTTGAAAGAAATGATTCCCCACTGGTACCGTGTGTGAGTATGAACTTGGCCAGTATGAACCCACCAAGTCAGGTTAAGTGATCTGATACGAGGCCGTGCGGGTCCGGACATAATAGACCCGACAAAGACGAGATGACGTACCGTCTCAGATCCGGGACATACATCTGAACATGAGAATATGAGGCCGTGCGGGTCCGGATATAATAGACCCGTCCAGACGAGATGACGTACCGCCTCAGATCCGGGACATAAATCTGAACACTCTATTGTTTTACGACGATGATTATGATGATTTGAAGAAAAGCATGAAAAGATCATATTTTATTTTCATCCCGACGCATTACACATACATACGCATGCATGCTGCATTCATGAAAGGACACGTGATGTCCAAAGTTATGACGAGCTCATAGATCTTATGACCCTTGTTATGCTATTCATTAATTAAGTTGCAGTCCTTTCATGTTGTATTCAGTTCTAAGTGACAACTTTTATCTGAGAAATGAACTTGCTTTATTAAGTGATGTTATATATAGGACGAAGATCTGACGACGGACAGGTATGCTTCTAAACCAGAAATTTTGGGGGTTCGATTCTTGTTCGCACTTTCCATTTAATCCCTGATTAGTATAGTATACTTGCTGGTGACGTTGTCACTCACCCTTATTTTTCCCCAGAGGTTGCGGACGACAAAGTAGAGTGGATTGATGACGAACCTACGGTTCCGTATCCGTGAGTACAGTGGAAGATGGACAGACCTAGGAGGAATGACAAGCCAGCTATGATGGATGACTGATTATGTATTTAGGAGGGAGAAACATTACTTTTGTGACTCTGGATACTTTTATTTTGGGATGTAAACTATGAATGATCGTATGGATGTTTATTTTATTTTGAAGTTTTAAATTCTGCCACGGTTTCACTTAATTATCTACGTGTAAGCACGATAATCCATGCTTTATACCATGGATCATGACACGTATGGGACGACGCCTAGTACTCTCCTTAGTGAAGTACGGCGGGTGCACCGACTCCGGCGGGGCCGGGGTGCGGGGCGCCACTTAAGAGGTCTCATCATTAACAACACAAAACTATGAAATCAAATCCGAGATTTCAAATTTGAAATCAAGGATTATAGATCTAGAAAAAATGGTGAAACAATTTGACACCTGTACAAACATGCTAGATCACATCATTTCTTCACAAAAGCATGATAGTCACCAAACCGGATTAGGTTACGTTGAGAAAAACGAGACACTAAATAAATCAACCAAATTCATTCCATCTAAGAAAATAGCTGAGTCCAAGATATATATGGCGCCTAAGAAGACGCCTAGACCCCCTCTTTCTTCATCTCATCATTCTTCTTCTTCATATCATACAAGATATAATTATGTGCCGTATAGACATGAAAAGAAACCATTGATGCATACACGATATTCATTCCATGCATCTAGATCATGCACCATGCACACCAACATAAGAACATATCAAAAACAAAGATCATACTATGTGCATGATGGGATTCTCGACCAAAGGCCAAACGCACTCCCACCTAATGTCTATTATATTGTGTCTTCATCTCTTTTCTCACCTTTTGGAAGACCTAGGAAGGTCACCAAATTTGGGTACCAAAAGGGACATTTGCAAAGGGTTGAATAAATAACCCTTAAGAGTGTACTTGAAATGCATGAGTTTTTGTTGATATACTATAAACTACTATTTATTTCTTACATGTACTTTTGATATTATTTCCAAAATAAAGGGGGAGAGAGCTTGCATGAGTTAAGGGGCAGAGAGAGTAATTTAAGGGGGAGAAAGAGCATGATTGCAAAAATCAAGGGGGGGACAATTCAAACTTCGAATTTGTGCTCGATTGAAGGGGAAGCGATCATATTTAAATCATGAACCAATGTTATTTTGTAGATCATCAAAATGGGGAGATTGTTGAGAAAAAGTGTTTGAATAATTTACAAATGCATGATTTAAATAGTACAAGTTTATTAAATGCATGACAAAATTATTACTTGACACGTTTTTGTGATATACATGCCTCATATGCTTTATATATATTGTTTTCGTACTAACAAGCCATGAAGTGTTAAATCTTACATCATATGCCAAAGATTTTTTGTCTTTGAACTATTTTCAGGTGCCACAATTAATTAACTAAACTAGCTCATTAAATGAAGTACTTAAGTTAATGAACTAACTGGTTCATTAAATGTAGATATATTTGGACAAAGCTTTATGGAAACAAATTTGGAAATGGAAAGTCTCCTTCCTACTCATCTCACACGCCTACATATATATATTATATATATATTCAGATATTTTTAAAAAAGGCACAATACACATATATTCCGACGTACTACCGACACGTTACATATATTACAAACGTACGTCAACGTCACGCCACTATATACACCTTATATTTATGAGTATATTCAGGTCTTATATCATATGATATAAGTCATGGTGATGAAAAAATTATAACGACACGTTACAAGGTTTTAAACCGAAAATTGTCGTATCGGGTGACTACCGAAACTTCACCAACGTATCACGTACTTGCCATATAAAGATGGACAGCCCATATACTTCAAAAATAGCCAAAACATTCATGGCTCACATGTTAAATTCAGCCACTAAATCATTCCATGTTGGCACACACAAATCACCCGCAATTTAGGGTAAATTGTGGAGATTTCAAATTCAATTTTTTAGCACATGGGGGCGCCTCTAAGTAAGACATTAGAGCTGAATATCTACTTCATTTTATGTATATTATGTGTGACATAATATATATGACATGTGCAAAAAGTTTGAATTTAACCGGAGAAAAATCGTGTAATCCACGAAAGTCGAAAATTTGGTTTTCTACGAACACAACACATGCAACTTTTTTTGGCATGAGTTGTAGAATTTATCTTGACACTTTTTACACATTGAAGACATGTTAAAGTGTTCTAGAAAATTCAAATTAGGGCTGATTGCAATTTGCCATATATGTGTTAATATTGTGCATTATTCGACAAAGCTTGCCAAAATAAATTTCAGCATATGTGCAGCCTTTCTACATGCCTACTACATCAATGCTGGAGCTTAGATGGAGTTTATTTGGCACTTACTTGGCACTTCAACTGGTGGAAAATAAGCCACTCATGATTGGTGACATTGAAGAAGGCATTACACAAGGAAAAAATTCAAAATACAAACATGCTGAAATTTCACCACATGTTCCTTGTTATAGACGAATTTAGCATGTTTTTGTCTCAGTTGTCTTCCGAAATTGAAGGGGATTAATGTGTGATTTTTTTATAACATTTTGACTATCTTTTGGCACATGTTTTATGAGTTGTTTTCAGATTTTTTTCAGCACGTTAATGGATGACAAGTTGGACCAATCATCAAGTGACAAGAGCAATGCCAACTCATCCATCCTATCAAAATGTGCCAAGTGAGCAAGGTAGTGTCATATCTACACAAGGCAATCTACCAAGGGCATTAAAGAGAATTCTCAAGATGGTAGAAACCCTATAGGGGGCGGCCACATCAAGTTAAAAAGAAGAGAAGTAGTGCAAAGTGAAGCTAAGCAACTCTCAAGTGCAAAAGGATCCACTATTCTCTTCTTCTATATTTCTTTCTTCTTCTTCTTCTCTCAAGCCTATTGTTCTTATATTCAATATATTGAATAGGCTTTGATTAGACCACCATACATGTTTCATTTTTTGTAAAAGGTTGATAAAGGTGTGATCAAACCTTCATCCGTTCGGTGGTGATGTTCGTGATCGGTATGATTGCTTGTATCGTTTGTGAAAGGGTGGAGTTGGTGTGTAACTCCAGCAACCCTTATGGTAATGTGTTATTTTGTGTTTATTGATAATCGAGGAAGGTTTCCTCGAAGACTGGAGTAGGTGGATTTAACCGAACCAGTATAAAATTCTTGGTGTCTTTACTTTCAGCACTTTACTTTCAGTTTTTAGTTTCTGCGTTGATTTCATTGCAATTGTTAAAAATAGTAAACGACTTTCAAAAATTACAAAACTTTGCAGAAACATAGCCACATATCTTAGATTTCATTTGATTCAAGTTTCAACTGATTTAGACAAGTATAAGTCAGTCAAACGTGATTAGTTCTGAGATTAGTGTAATCTGATTTTCAGATTTGCAAAGGTGGAGAACGTCAACATAGTTGACATACTTTCCAAAGGCATTTTTCAAAACTGTTTCAACCCATTTAAATACATTTCTTAAGGGGTTTTTCATTAAAGTTTCAGACCATTTGGGGTTACAAATTAGTCGGAATTTTTTTTTCAAGTCGGAGTACGGTTTCTGGCAGATTCGCGCAATATGACCAAGAATTTTCAAAGGGTTAGGAGTGGAGTTTTATTCTGAAATTTTATGAGATACTTATAGAATCTGAGAGTTCATTCATACCGAATTTCATAAATTTTGGATGTCTCTAACTAGGTGGTTTAATTATTTCAAATCAGGATCTAAAAACAGGGACTGTTTTTAGAAGTGGTGTTTTTGGGCCAAAAGTTTTAAAAAACAAGAATTTCCGCACACACTATTCAACCCCCCTTCTAGTGATGCTATATACGTCTTTCAATTTATCCAATGGAAACTTAGAACGAAACTCTTTCTTATGGTTATTGATATTGATTTGTGGTCTATTATAGAAGACGGTCCATTCGTTCCATCTAAGTTATCTACTGTTGATGGTATCATACTAGAGGTTATAAAAATGAAATAAGAATACATTAGTGATGATAAAAAGAAGTTGAGTATGAATGCTAAAGCCATGCAACTACTTTTAAATGGGCTAAGCAAAAATGAAACTTGTTACGTATCTAATTGCGCTAGTGCCCAATAGATGTGGAGAATTCTTGATATGAAACATGAAGAGACTAGCCAAGTAAAGGAGTCTAAGATTAATATGCTTATTTCCACACTTGAGTCCTTCAAATTATTGCCAAATGAGTCTATAGTTGATATGGATTTACGATTGACTAACATCTATAATTCTCTTGAGTCTCTTGGCAAAGCTTTCTCTATGTGGGAAAAGGTCCAAAAGGTTTTAAGAAGTCTCCCATCCGAATGGGACCCTAAAGTCACAGCAATTGAGGAGAGTAAAAGAACGAAATCAATAAAAATGGAGGAACTAATCGGATCGCTAAAGGTATACGAAAACAAACTCACTTTAAGAAATTCCGAATCTACTTCTGAGCAAGATAAGGGTGTGGCGTTTAAATCAAATGAATACGTCTCTACTTCTTATGATCGCGTAGACGATAGTGACACAGATTCCGATGATGAAGATCTAATCACGAGCTAGAAGATTAAGAAAGATCATGAGAAAATGAATTAAAAACAAACACAAGCCTTCTTCATCTAAGAACCATAGAAATAAAAATAATGAGGAAATAAAGTGTTATGAATGTGGGAAACTTGGACATTTTTCATATGATTTCCCTAACAAGGACAAACAAACAAACAAACACCTTGACAAGGATCAGATCAAAACTAGACTCATCTCAGAACCTAAACAAAGGAGAAGAACCTTCAAAACCTCCATTTGGAGTGATTCATCCGACTCTAAGACTGATGATACGGAGGAACAAACGGCACAAGTATGCTTTACATCTAAGGCATCAAATGAGGTATCTTCTGATTTTGATTTTGATTTTGAACCTTCCTATGATGATTTGTTTAGTCAATATTTAGAATAGCATAAATTCACAAAGACTATTGCGAAAGAAAAGAAATGATTAATTGAAGACAAGAAGTTGTTAGAATCCTCTAACACGAACCTTATTTCTCAATTAAACGATTCAAAAGAAGAGTCGTCTTGCATCATCAATACATTAAAATCAGAGATCTCATCATTAACGACACAAAATGATGAAATGAAATCCGAGATTTCAAACTTGAAATCAAGGAATATAGATCTAGAAAAAATGGTAAAACAATTCGACACAGATACAAACATGCTAGATCACATCATTTCTTCACAAAAGAATGATAACAACAAAACCGGATTAGAATACATTGAGAAAAACAAGACATTAAATAAATCAGCCAAATTTATTCCGGTTAAGAAAATAGATGCACCCAAGATATATGTGGCGCCTAAGAAGTCGCCTAGATCCCCCGGTATGTCATCTCATCATGCTTCTTCTTCATATCATACGAGATATAATTATTTGCCATATAGATATGAAAAGAAACTATTGATACATACATAACGATCATACAACAAAAGTGCATTTAGACCATGCACTATGCACACTAACACAAAGGCATATCAAAAGCAAAGATCATAGTATGTGCACGATGGAATTCTCGGCCAAAGGCCAAACGCATTTGCCCCTAACATATATTATATTGCATCTTCATCTCTTGGAAGACCTAGAAAGGTCACCCAAATTCGGATACCAAAAGGGACATTTGCAAAGGGTTGAATAAATAACCCTTAAAACGCAATTTTGGTACTATTTCACAATACACTTGAAATGCATGATTTTTGTTGTTATACAAATTGCTATTTCTTTCTTACATGCACTGTTGATTTTATTTCCAAAATAAAGGGAGGGAGAGTGCATGATTTAAGGGGTAGAGACGAGAGACGAGAGTGACTGATTGCACAAATCAAGGGGGGAGAATTCAAAATTCAAAATTTGAGTTTATGTACGATTGGAGGGGAGCGATTAAATTTAAATCATGAACTAAGGTTACTTTATAAATCATCAAAAGGGGGAGATTGTTGAAAAAAAGAGTTTGAGTGATTCACAAAATGCATGATTTAAATAACGCGTGTTTAAGAAATGCATGACACAATTTATTACTTGACATGTTTTTGCGACAAACTTGACTTATATGCTTTATATATAATGTTGTCGTACTAACAAGACATGAAGCTTTAAAGTTTACATCAAATGGCAAACATTTGTTATGTGTAAACGATTTTCAGGTGCCACCATTAATGAACTAAACTAGTTCATTAAGTAAAGTACTTAGTTAAATGAACTAAGTAGTTCATTAAATGGAGATATATTTGGAGAATGCATGATGGCAACGAACATGAAAATGGAAAGTCTCCTCTCATTATTATTCACACGCTTTATATATTATATGTGTGTATATATATATTCAGATTTTTTTTTAAAAAGGCACAGTACACATATACTCTAACGTACTACAGACACGTTACATATATTACGAACGTACGTCAACGTCACACCACTATACTTACCTCATATTTATGAGTATATTTAGTTATTATATCATATGATATAAGTCATGATGATGACAAAATTATACCGACACGTTACAAGGTTATAAACAAAAAATTGTCGTATCTGGTGACTACCGAAACTTCGCTAACGTGTCACGTACTTTCCATATATAGATGGCCAGAACATACACTTCAAAAATGGCCACAAATTTCGTGGCTAATATGTTACACCCAGCCATAAAATCATTCCATGTTGGCACACACAAATCACCCCCAATTAAGGCCAAATTGTGGAGATTCCAAATTCACTTTTTAAGCACATGTGGGCGCCAACTTTAATCAGCAATTAGAGCTAAATATTCAAGTTATTTTATGTATATTATGTGTGACATAATATATATAACATGTGCAAAAAGTTTCAATTTAATCGGAGAATAGATTTATTCTACAAACTGTGGTATATGAAGATTTGCCCTGAAAAAACAACAACTGTTGTGCCACCACGTCTGCCGCCACCTCCCCCTCCTCGTCCAAGGGCTCAGCGATGGACCCTATAAAGAGAAAACCAGTGGTGGATTCCAATGCAGATATTTCTCCCCCTGCGCAGGCCCTTCGGTTCAGCAGACTGACCTTCCTACTGTGCAAGAACAAATGAACCAACAGGCTGTAAATGCGCCAGTTGCTGATACTGCAGTCCCTTTCGATCATGCCAACAACATACAGTTGGGTTTTTTCGATGCACCAGCTGAACCTTCGACGCATAATCCACTTCAATGTGACATGGGCCATTCCTCTGATATTGAACTTCCAGTTGAAGAACCAATGGAGTAGTTGCAGAATGTCTCAGAGGACGTAGTTAGACGCATGCAATTGCTGCCTCAATCACCAGAGGAGGATATCTTGATCTCTCTCTTACAGGAGCAAGTTGAGGAGGCCGAATTTATTCCAGTGGTGCCACGTCGCAAACGTCGGTCTAAGAAGGATCTACCACCTTTGCCACCATCAAATATCTTAACACGTAGTTCTTCGCACGTCTTGCAGGGAAGTAACACTAACCTTTTCCAATGAATATATTAATATGGAATGTCAGTGGCATGCGTGCCTCCATACCTCGATTGCACAATTTAATACGTGAACATCGTCTACATTTGCTTGCACTGATTGAACCTAAACTTCCTGCTTCACGGATTAATGGGTTTACTATGAGTCTTGGCTTTACGCATAATTATGCTTCTCATTCGGAACGTATATGGTTTTTTTGGCGTGACTCAGATTTTCAACTTCTTGCTACGCAGGATCAAGACCAAGTGGTGCATTTTACTTTGCTTTTTCGCCCATTTCAGTTGACGTTTGTACTGTCGATAGTATATGCTAAGCATACTTCAGCATTGCGCCGCTCCCTTTGGCAGTCTTTATGTGATTTCTCAGACGGGTCCTCTTTGCCATGGATGGTAGGTGGGGATTTCAACACTTTTTGGGAACTTGATGATCATAGTGGTCGCTCTCATCCCAATATAGCGACGTTGCAAGATTTCAACAATTGTATAGAGTCTTGATTTCTTATGGCTCCACAATATCATGGCCCTAGATTCACTTGGATTGATGGAAGGGGATTAGGACGGGTTTGTCGTAGATTAGATTGGCTTTTTATAAATTCAGCTTTTCAAGATGTATTTGACGTGATGCAGCTTACACATCTCCCGCGCGTAACTTCAGACCACACGCCATTATTGTTCGTATGTACAAAAACGCGGACTGGGGGTACAAGATCATTCCGGTTTCTAGAGTCTTGGTTATTGCATCCGGATTTCCACTCTTATGCATAGGATGTTTGGTCAAAGTATCCCACCACTGGCGGAATGTATGTATTCTATTCTAAATTATTTTCATTCAAGCGAGACATTCGGCGATGGAATAAGGACATCTTTGGTAATATCTTTACCAATCTTATGCATGCGGACTCCCTCCTTAACACAGCAGAAACATCTTGGCTTGCGGATCCAAATGAAGGGACACGTCATACATATTATAGGGCTAAGGCTGATTATCTACGCGCATCCAAGTATGAACATCATTTTTGGAAACAAAAGGCACGAGTAAAATGGCTCAAAGAAGGGGATGCCAATACGCGTTATTTTCACTCTATTGTAAAAGGTAGACGATCTCAGTTGCAGATTCAACAAATCTGAACTTCCTCTCGGGAGTTATGCACGACATCTACAGATATCATGTCCGAAGCAGTCTCTTTCTATACATCTTTGTTTGCTAAGGAGGCAACGCATAATCACACTGCTATTTTAGCAAACATACCTACTCTGAACACAGATGAAGACAATACCATGCTTACACAGTTGCCTACGGAGATGAAGGTCAAGGCTGCAGTATGGCATCTAGACCCACATAGTGCAGCAGGGCTAGATGGATTTTATGGTGAGTTTTATCGTTCTTGTTGGCACTTTATTCATTCGAATGTTGTTAAAGCAGTACAGGAATTTTTTCTTGGAATTCCGCAGCCATCAACGATGGCTAGTGCACTCATCACATTGATTCCAAAGACATCATCTCCTCAAACATTTGGTGATTTTCGACCCATTTGTCTTACAAATTTCCTGAGTAAAGTTTGTACTAGAATCATCGCCTCAGGCTTAAGTAGCTTGCTACCCAAGTTGATATCTCCAGAACAGACAGGGTTTTTGCCAGGTCATGATATTTCCACACAAGTCTTAATGGCGCGCGAGATGATTCATAAGCTTGACAGGGGAGGTTCTCAGTTATGTTTAAAGCTGGACATGATGAAGGCATTCGACAGAGTTAGCTGGGAATATCTGAAATTACTGCTACATAAATTTGGTTTCTCTAATTTCTTCATTCGGCTTATTCTGAACCACTTAAGTGCCACCACATTGTTCGTATTGATAAATGGCCAGCCGTCTATGCCCTTTCGGCCCTATAGAGGAGTCAAGCAAGGTGATCCCCTCTCTCCTCTACTTTTTATTCTATCGTCTGAGGGTTTCAGCAGAGGCTTAAAATCCATGGTTGCCTCTGGTGCACTGCATCCTTTTTGGGTTGGCAGAGTCTCCTTTACTATTACTCACTTGGCATATGCGGATGACCTTCTGGTATTCTTGAGAGGGACATAGAGTAATTTACACAGATTTCATACATTCTTAGCATCCTATGAATCTGCTTCTGGTCAGAAGGTAAATTTTCACAACAGCAGCTTTATTCCATCCGCCTGCATAACTTCACACCGACGGCATGTATTTGAAACTGTGTTAGACATGCGTAGCTCTACATTACCATTTCGATATCTAGGATCCTATTTACCTAAAGGTATCAATCACTCTCGATATTGCATTTCTCTGCTCCAACATATTGATGCCTGATTGAATGGATGGCACTCTCGGTTCCTTACCACTGCAGGACGTTTGGTATTACTTCGTTCTGTGATCTCGGCTTTGCCATTACATGTTCTTGCAGCAGGGGGTTTGCCTAAATCCATCATCAAAACCATCGAAAGAAAAATGGCGGCTTTCTACTAGGGACATCGGCATCATTGGGTTGCCTGGTCTGCTATTACGACTCCTTTGGAGGAAGGAGGCTTAGGCCTTCGTGATCTTACCCAGTTACAACAAGCATATCATTGTAGGATATGGTGGACATATAAGAAGTGCGACATGCTTTGGAGTCAATATATGCATCTAAAATACGGGCGCAGGGGAGACTATATGCCACGTTTATAGGATTCACCCGTATGGCGACTTATATGTCGAATTCATCCTACATGTTTACCTCATTCCGTAGGTCACGGATCTTTCCTCACTTGGACTCCATCTACTTTGCGAGGGTTTTCCTTACGCACTGCTTATGACATATGCCGGACGCCAAGCCTAAAGATATTATCTGCTCAGTTTATTTGGTACAAGCATCACACGCCAGCCACAAAGATACTGTTATGGCGCCTTTTCCATTCTGCTATGCCTTTTCAGGATTACATTGGTCAGTACTCAGCAGCTCGTCCAACACAGTGTCCTTTTTGCAGACAAGCCTCTGCCACTGTTGATCATGTCTTCTTATACTGCGTTACCATTCGATCTGTATGGGATTTTTTTGCTTCGGAGCTCCACGGTTTAGCGCCCATATCATTGCATCTTCGACAATATCTGATGTCATGGTGGTACAGGTCCTCATCCTCAACACTCTTTGGGGTCTTAAAAATTGTCATCCCAGGTATTGTCATATCTAATATCTGGCGCGCCTATGCCTCACTGATATATGGGGAGTCGACTTCTTTTGTTCCTTCCGCCTTTCGGGCCTCTATTCACTATGACATTGCTGTGTGGCACAAAACATTGCATGGATCGAAGCTTGCAGCAGGACCACCACTACATCTTTCCTGGATTCCGCCCCTTCGCTCCCCACGTCCTCAAGTTGTTCGCTGGCGAACACCTCCTTCAGGTTGGTTGAAATTGAATGTGGATGCTGCTGTTGGTCGACATTCTTCTTCAGGGGGGGCTATTTTACGAGACTCCTCAGGTAACTGTGTAGGAGCAGTCTCCTTTCGCTTGCCTATGAGTCCACCTTTTATTGCAGAGGTACAGGCAGCGTTGTTTGGCCTCTTATACTTTCTCCCACTGCATCGATCTATCATTTTGGAGACTGATTGTGAACAAATACTACAACGCCACCATCAACACCAGAGGGATTTTGGCAATTATCATTTCGATCTTCTACAGAACCTCCTTCGTCACCATCGCCTAGAGTTAATACATGTTTACAGAGAAGCAAACATGGCGGCTCACTATCTTGCCCAACATGCAATGCTATTTCCTCAGACGTAACATTACAATTCCCATAATCTTCCATCGCTAGTTCGTGCTGCGGTTGCTTTGGATCTTTCATCAGTGCACGTGCGATTAGCTTAAGCAATTTCGGTCTTCCATATGGATTGGCATACATTTTTCTGCTCTGCCTGTATCCTGGGGGATGCAGGCAGCTTCGGTACGCTATGCATTCCTTTGATCTTATTTCTTTTGTCTTGGCTAGACTATTGGTTTCCTTGCTCCTTTTCCTGCGCATGTACTGGGGAGACCATGCGACTACATCACATTACCATCTTCATCGTGGAGTCCATTGGCAAACTCTGGAGAGTGTTCACCACACGACAATCTTTAAGGCTTGGCGATGCATGCCTCCTACAACTGCAGATACCTTTCGAGTATTTTGTCTTCCATATGGTTTGGCATACAATTTTTCTTTCTACCTGTATCCTGCGCGATACAGGCAGCATCGGTATGCTTTGTATTCCTTTGGAGTTTTTATTCTTGACAGACTATTGGTCTAATCTCACATTTACTTTCGCATGTCCATGTCCGACCGGGAGTATTCATATCGCCAACATCTTGCGCATCATAATGTTTTCAAGTCACAGAAGGATATGGAAACACCTGCACCGGAGATATTTTTGCACATGGCTACTAACTTTGTCGGCTGACATTCCTCCTCTTTTTCACTATCTAAACCATCAAGCTTGGGCTTATCTGGCCTTCTATATGGATTGGCATTCTTTCGATTTCTCTGCCTGTACCTTGGTGGGTACAGGCAGACTCGGTATGATTTGCATTCACTCGGTCTTCTGCCTTTTCTTATATCTCATTTACCTGATTGACCCAATATCTTATTTCTTTTGTGCATGGATGGGGTCACACCTTCGGCTTGCCTTCATCACTGACGCTGGTGCATTTTTCTACGGAATGAGGCGGAACCATCAAGCTCGGGATTTTCTGCAGCTTCCCTATCATCCGTTTCCTATATGTTATATGTGGATTGTCATATTTTTTATTTTACACTGTAACGCCTATCAATACTCCAAGTATATAAATATGTACGCTTTTTCCTTCGCCAAGGTTTTATCCACAAGGGTGGTTTTACTTGGCAAGGTTTTAATGTGGCATATCATATATGACTTGGATGTTGATAATCATCTCCTTCATTGTGCGTCATACTTTCATACGATGTAATAAGGTATTCCTCCGCCATAAGTGAGGCCTTATGCTAATAAAATCTCTCTTTTTCAAAAAAAAAATCTAGACACTTTTTACCTATTCAATGCATATTTAAAGTGTACTAGGATATTCAAATTAGGGCTGATTGGAATATACGTACATGTGTAATTATTGTGCACTATTTTACAAAGTTCACAAAAATAAAATTCAGCACATGGCCAAGCCTTCATACACGCCTAATGCAGCCTTGGTGGAGCTTATGTGGAGCTTAGTTAGCATCTTAATTATTGGAGAATAAGCCACACAAGGTTAGCGACATAATGGAGGAAGCTACACAATATAACATTTCAATCTTTGTAGCAAATGTAACACATGCTGAAAATTCAGCATGTGAAAATTAGTGTGGGCCAATTTTTTATCTTAATGTTGATCAATTTATTTATCAAAATTCAAGGGATTGATGTGTAGTAGTATGGTAACATTTCAAAGTCCTGAGAATATAGCACATGCTGAAAATTCAGCATGTGAAGACAATAGTTAGCCAAATGTTAGTCTTCAAGTGTGATGAAATTTGCTTCAAAATTTGAGGGGATTAATTGTAGAATATTTGGCAATGTTTTGAACTTCAATTTGGCACATGTTTTTCATTCTATTCTAAGATTTTTTTCAGCCACTAAGTGATGACAAAACTCACCCAATCAAGGAGTGCCAAGTAAGCAAGGCCAAGACAATCATCCAATCAAGTTGTGCCAAGTAAGCAAGATGGTGTCATATCTACACAAGACATTCCTCCAAAGACATTAAAGAGAATTCTCAAGAAGGAAGAACACCCAAAAGGGGGCGGCCAAGATTGATTAAAAAGAAGTGAAGAGAGCCAAACAAAAGCAAGACAACTCTCATAATTTCCAAAGTGCAAAAAGTATCTTCTACTCTCTTCTTCTACATTTCTTTCTTCTCTTTCTCTCTCAAGCCTATTGTATCTATATTCAAACATATTGAATATGCTTTGTTCATGCCACCATACAGGCCTCATTGTTGTAAAAGTTTGATCAAGGTGTGATCAAACTTTTATTCTTTCGGTGGTGGTGTTCGTGATCATTGTGATTGCATCTATCATTTGTAAAGGGTTGGAGTTGGTGTGTAACTCCAGCAACCGTTGTGGTAAGGTGTTAATTTTGCTTAGTGATAACCGATGAAGGTGTCCTCGAAGACTGAAGTAGGTTGTCTTAACCGAACCAGTATAAAATTCTCGGTGTTATTACTTTCAACACTTTACTTTCAGTTTTCAGCATTTTGCATCGTTTTTATTGCATTATTAAAAATACCAAACGACTTTCAAAAATTACCAAACTTTGCAGAAACATATCCACACCTCTTAAGTTTCATTTGGCGGAAGTTTCAACCCATTTGGATAAGTATAAGTTACTCAAACAATAATAGTTCTGAGACTAGTGCAATCTGAGTTTCAGAAGGTTGAGAACTTGAACGTATTTGACATACCTCCCAAAGAAATTTTTCAAAACTGCTTCAACATATTAAAAAAAATATCTTAAAGGGTTTGTCATTAAATTCTCAGACTATTTGGAGTTTCGGATTAATTGGAATAAAATTTTCAAATCAGACTACTGTTTTAGGCAGATTTGTGCAATCTGACCACGAACAATTTTTCAAAATGTTAGAGGTTAAATTTTGATCTGAAATTTTTATGGGATACTCAGAACATCTGATAGTAGAATCTCTCCAAATTTCAGAATTTTTGAAGACCTGTAACCTAGTTATTAAAACATTTCAAAATTGGATCTGAAAACAGAAACGGTTTTCAGAAGTTGAGTTTTTGGGTCAAAATAGTTTAAAAACCAAATTTTTCGCACCCATTATTCAACCTCCCCCCTTCTAGTGGTGCCTTACAGATCCTACAAATCATAGTTGTGGGGTTAAAACACGTAGAAACATAAGTCAGGCTGAAGGACATAACTTAATATCATACTTATAACCTAAGAATGTTTAGGAAGCCTTAGGTGATATATCATGGATAGATGTCATGCATGAGGAGTTAAACCAATTTACCTGAAACAACGTATGGGATTTAGTACCTAAACATGAGAATAAATCCATTATAGGTACAAAATAGGTATTTAGAAACAAAATGGATGAACACGGAAATATTACAAGAAATAAGGCTAGGCTAGTCGCACAAGGTTATAATCAACAAGAAGGAATAGATTATGAAGAAACCTTTGCACCCGTTGTACGACTAGAAGCAATTAGATTGTTACTTGCTATTGCAAGTCTAAGCAATATTAAACTCTACCAAATGGATGTCAAGAGTGCATTCTTGAATGGATACATCTAAGAATAGGCATTTGTCAAGCAACCCCCTGTATTCGACGATACAAAGAATCCTAATCATGTATAAAAGCTTAAGAAAGCTATATATGGTTTGAAACAAGCTCTTAGAGCTTGGTACGATACATTTGCAAACTTTCTTATTGCAACTAATTATTAGAGGGGGACTATAGAAAACACATTATTCCT
The DNA here is from genome assembly GCA_036186865.1 of Eustoma russellianum. Lineage (NCBI taxonomy): Eukaryota > Viridiplantae > Streptophyta > Magnoliopsida > Gentianales > Gentianaceae > Eustoma > Eustoma russellianum. Next base: position 26,766,087 of record AP025054.1, read on the forward strand.
AAGAAGAAAAGATAATGACATATTAATAGTTCAAATATACGTAGATGATATAATCTTTAGTCCAACCAACCTACCCTAGTAAAGGACTTTGAAGAATTTATGACGCCTGAATTTCAGATACCTATGGTAGGAGAGTTGAATTACTTCTTAGGGCTACAAATCAAACAAACCCCTCAAGGAATTCACATTATCCAACTTAAGTATGTCAATGATATGATTAAGAAGTTTGGATTTGAAGGGTCGAAACCAACACCTACTCCTATGAGTGTTATTACCAAACTAGAAAAAGATGAAAATGGTAAATCTTTTGATGACACACTATATAGGCCTATGATTTGGTCATTGTTATACTTAACCGCATCTAGACCAGATATAATGTTTAGTGTATGTATGTGTGCTAGATTTAAATATTGTCATAAGGTATCTCATTACAATGCAGTTAAAAAGATATTTAGATATCTTAAACACACACCTCATTTAGGACTTTGGTATGATAGAAATTCTAACTTGGAATTGTATGCATATAGTGATGCTGATTATGGTAGTTGTAAAATAGATAGATAATCCACTAGTAGTATGTGCCAATTCATAGGAACCAACTTAATCTGATGGTTTTCTAAGAAACAAGCTAGCGTAGCTCTTTCTACCACCGAAATTGAGTATATAGCCTTAAGTTTATGTACTACCCAAATACTTTGGCTTAAACAACAGCTTAGTTATTTTGGCATTACAATGAATAAGATTCCAATTTTCTGTGATAGCACGAGTAGGATCAATCTTTCTTGGAATCCGGTACTTCATTCTAAGGCCAAACACATTAAAGTTAAGTATCATTTCCTTCTTGATCATGTTCAAAATGAGGATATAGTCATAAACCATGTAAGAAATGATCATCAGGTTGCTGCTATTTTCACCAAACCCCTTAGTCAAACCACTTTTGAAACTTTAAGAGCCAAATTAGGTATGATGACCTATGGTACAGTTGCGTAATTCCATCTTTTGCATGATTTGCAAAATAAAGAGGGAGATAGAATAAGAACATAATTTTAGATTTTAAGGTTGAATAATGAGTGAAGTTCAATTGGTATATGTTTCAATTGGTGTTCAATTGGCTCGGAGCATAGGTTAAGGGGGAGAATACAAGTTGAGAGGGAGCATGTATGTTTAAAACATGTGTCTATAAAGAGTTTGAGAGTATGAAAATAATTGGTATAGAATTGGTGAATTTTTCAAAACAACAAAATTGGTAGATATGTGATAAAAAATTGGTAAAGATTTGTGACATTAAAATCATATAGGGTTATTTTGAAAATCATCCAAAAGGGGGAGAATGTTGAGAAATATGTTTGGATAATTTTCAAGGTCATGGTTTTAAGCGTTGAATAATTAAAAATGTCACACATGATGTTATAAATGATAAAAAGTTGAATAAGTGAAGAAAAATGACATCAGTCTCTCAGGTTAATGCACATCGATCGATCGATGTACATAGATCCCTCATATCGATCGATCTAAGTAAGGCAGAGAAAAACCAAGAACTTACTATGAGACATCGATCTCTAAACCTGAGACACATTGTGTAGCGCCCCGTACTCGGCTGCCCCTCGTACGGTGCACCCGCCGTACTTTCCCTTTCAGAAAAGTACAAAGCGTCGATACTTGACTCGTAAAACCCATGGATAAACATGGATTACAAAGTCACGATCTTAACAGGTAGATAACAATACGGCAGAATTTGAAACTTTTACATAAATCATTCTATACATCCGACATAAGTTTTACAACCACATTCATTACATCAGTACTTCTGCAATCATCGCTTCCAACATAAATCCGTCATATTATGAATCCATTATAATAGAATCCCTAAGCTGTCATCCACTCGTATTCTCACGGATGTGGGATCCTATGCTCGTCATCAATCCTTGCTACCCCGTTTCCTGTAAACTCTGGGAGGAAAAATAGGGGGGGTGAGTGACAAAGTCACCAGCAAGTACACCATAAACAATCATGCATTAAATGGAAAGTACATACAAGAACCGAACCCCTAAAATTTGGTCTCTTACCATCATACCTGTCTTTCCATTTAAATGCCACCAAGGTAATAGAAGCATCGCTTGATCATAAAGGGAATAAGATCATAGCTTACATAACAACAACAATAAGATCGTAACTTAGGTAACGAAAGATCATGACCTAAGTAACATTACGTCTAGCGTTTAGCTAGCATCTCATCCCTTCCGTCAATAGCCACTAAGGCAATAAAATCGTAACTTAGTCATGTAGCACGTAAAGACACAACTCAGGCACAGACTCGACATCATGCTCATGACCATATGCAATGTGTATGAGTATGCAAATGCAGTGCATAATGAAAACATGAAAATACTTGAACTTTCTTTCTTTCTTTTAAATCATGCTCATCATAAAACAAGAGAGTGTGTCAGCCTATTATACCGGGCATGACTCGGTTCTTATAACATGATCACCTTCAGGTCTATTATACCGGACCTGGCTCGGTTCTTACACTCTTCAGACCTATTATACCGGGCCTGGATCGGTTCTTATAATCTTCAGACCTATTATACCGGGCCTGGATCGGTTCTTATAACTCTTCAGATCAATTAACCCTGGATCTGGAGCGGGTTAAGTTGGACAGAAATAAATGGTACCATAGGAATCTTTTCGCAATCGTAAACCTCACTTTCAAAGATCTTTCTTTCAAAACTCAAAACTTCTTTTCAAAAGATCTTTCTCATCATTCTTTTTTTTTCATAAAATCAGTTTCGTGAACTGTATGAACATGGACAATGCGATGTATGATATGCAACATGCGACTCGTGAACAAATACATCATAACACGCATATGCTGACTCGTCTCTTAAGCTGGAAAAACTGTCCAGCAATCATACTCTGTTCATACAGCCTCATGCTCATCAATTCGTGCTCATTTTCATCAACTCATATCATACACATGCATAATGAAGTCTTAGACACATGCCATAAAAATTTCGTAACATTCCGAAATGTCTAACGACCTCAAAACATCAAGTATCATCAAAGGTACTGCTGAAATCAGCAGGGCAATACCGCCTTACCTCGTTTTCATGGATCATAAAACCTTAATAAATTTGATCCAACACCTGAAAAACATAGCTAACATACCACGGAACAATATTCATGAGGCTAAACATCACATTTAAGCTTAAAAGAGCAAGATCAAAGCCTTACAACTTATGACATCAACAGCCCTGTTTTCTAGTTTTGTACTACTAACTTCAACTAAGTTGTTAACCATCAAAATGGTGGTTTTATGCTGATTTATTTACATGAACATGTACATCTATACCTTAAGTAACTACCATAAAATTTCCAAGGAAATCCAATAAACTTAAAGGGGTCATCTAATTACTTTCCCAAACTGAGTACATGCAGAAACTGGAATGACCAGTTGGATCACGAAATGAATTGTGACCAAACCACATATCCTTTTACCAAAATTCCAACTCACAGAGGTCATAAACACATCAAGATATCATCATACCAAAAATCAGCTCATTTACACATTCCTAAGGTGCATTTTTGAGCCACACAACTTACTACTCAAAACTGTCCTGTTCCAGCGACTCTGTTTGAGCAGTTTTTCCAAGAACTTCATTAAAAATAATCCACAACTTCTTTTGCTACAATTCCAACTCACACATTTCATAAACATATAAGGCTATCATCATACCAAAAATTAGCCCATTTGAACACTCCTAAGGCCCCTTTTCATGTCGTTCAACAAGCAACATAAATCTGTCCAGCTCCAGTACTTCTGTTTGACCAATTCTTACTAAGCATTTCATTTAGGACAAACCACAACTCCTTTTAATGATATTCCAACTCACACAATTCATAAACATACAAATCTATCACCATACCAAAAATTAGTCAATTTGCACCTTCCTAAGGTTCTTTTTCAGGTCGTTCAACATGACACATAAAACTGCTCAGCTCCAGTGCTTCTGTTTGACCACTTCTTATAAAAACTTCATTAAGGACAAACCACAACTCCTTTCATTGAACTTCCAACTCACACATTTCATATACATATGAGGCTAACATCACACCAAAAATTAGCCAATGTAAGTACTCCTAAGATTTATTTTCAGGTCATGCAAAACGTCACACTGTTCTGCCCAGTTCCAGTAATTTCTTCTTGAGCAGTTTTACCAAAAGATTTATTAAAAATAAACCATAACTCTTTTTACTGAAATTCCAACTCTCACTTGTACTACACACACAGAGCTAGTGTCACGTCAAAATTTAGCTTAATTGAACACTTCTAAGGTTCGTTCTCAAGTTACACAATCAGCAACACGAAATCTGTCAGCCCCAGTAGTTTCAGCACTTCTTCACCTTTTTAATTGTCCAAGCATTCTTCCACCAACTTCATTCATTAAGATGACTTACTATACATCAAATACACATTTAAACATAGTTATTCCAAGTCTCATAACTCATTTTAGGCTACACATTACTCATACCAACAGTCTTGCCATATATGCTTAGAACATGTCACTTTTCATATCAACACTTTTCTTTCATGTCTTGTTCTTAGAATCTTCAACTAAGATTCATAACTTAAAAATGGCTAGTCATTCAAGCATGCACTTCACAAATAAGGCAAGATTGGCTAGAGTATACTTGCCTCCTTGGAGCTTAGAGAGTTTCCTTAGCTTGCACCTTGGTTGATATGGAGTGAAGTCCTCCTCCACCTTATTCCTAGCTCACGTTTTTGAAGATGAGAAAGAGGAGAACATTAGCTACCATTTGAAATGAAGAATGGAGCTAGATTGAGACTAGATTCATCTTACCAAAATGAAGCTTGGAAATGGATCCAAACCATCAAGATGTTATCTTCTCCTTAGTGGCTTTAAGAATCTTCTCCTAGTGTCCTCATGAAGGTCACGTTTTTGTGCAAGGAGAAAGGGGTACTAGGTGAGTTTCATCCTTTGAAATATAGAACTCACATAGAAGCTTAACATTTAACTTACCTAGATGAGTCCTTGAAGCTTGAAGATGAAGATAGCCTTGACACTCTTAGCTCCCACTATGGCCGAAATATATGATGATGTTAGAGGAGTGGTCTAAGTTTCATAAGTCTTGAATGGTTTGCTTATGAGAGCTTTTGAGAGTGTTCAAAACTTGGAGATGAAGAAGAGCTCCATGGATGAACTTGAATATGTAAGAGAGCTTCTTAGTAGAAGAAGTCTTCTTGAGGAAGACAAGGGAAAAGGGGGGGGGCGTGCCTTAAGGAGGGAGAGAGAGACAAGGAGACATGAAGCTTCCAAGGTGTGCATTGAGAAAAGAGAGCCTCCTTTGTGTCTTGAACATTAACTACTCCATGTCCCCCATTTGTTTTGTTTTATTTTATTCCAAGACAACTTGTCTTGTCTTTCCTTTATTTTATTTTATTTCTTTAAATAAGAGTTTGTTATTTTAGTTCAACTATAGCTACTTTATGCCAACTATAGTTACTTTATGTCAACTATAGTTACTTTATGTCAACTATAGTTACTTTATGTCAACTATAGTTACTTTATGGCCAACCTTGGTTACTTTACCCAACTAGAGTTACCTTGTAGTAAATATTAAGTAACCATGGTAATTTTTCTTGGTCAACTAGGGGGGCCGATTTCTAGGCTTGGTTGACCCCTTCACCATGCTTAATTCTTCTTGTTCCAAGACAACCTATTTCATTGTAGTCTTACTAATTACATAATTGTGATAATAAGGAAAATTCTAGACTCTTCCAAGGCCCTTATGGCCGAATTTTACATAATGTTGGAAGGGTAGTTTGTCATTTCACTTCGTGCGACACACTTACATAATTATATTAAATTTCCTATAATATTTACTTTAAGGAAATTCTATCGGAGAATGTCAAATCAATGTGGTTATATTTAAATAACGTAACCGGTTGACTAATTCTTAGTGACTCATCTTCATAAGAGTCGGCGGTATAGACGAATTCTCGTGGGGTATAACATTGTTTCCTCCTTAAACCGCTTTATACGATTCTCAGTATATACCAATTTTCGCGGGGTACAACATTCTCCCCCCCTTAATAAAAGTTTCGTCCTCGAAACTTCAGGCTAGTCAACACAATGGGGCGTCTATCCCTCATGTTGCCTTCCGTTTCCCATGTGGTTTCTTCTTTTAGGTAAATAAGATCGCAATAAGCGTCTATTTAGTTCCCTCAGAACTGCTTTGTTCCATTCATCTTTGAGATTTCATCAGAACTTATTCTAATTTGATGTTCTCGTAACCTCTTTCATATCAAGCACTTGCAACCTTGGTACTATGCACTTGATAATGAATTCCATTCCGTGTAATTATGATCACAGCAGGCTTATAATTTCCTTTTCCATAAAATGTGTACAAGTGCTCATAGTGACGCGTCATGACGAGGACCCCGAGTCCCATACGCAGTGTCATACTTGGTCATGTTGTCGCTAATACTCTCACTTGCTTACTTGTGGTCTACTCATCATAACTTAAAGAAAACTATCATAATCACTCATACTTGGTTAATAGGAAGTAGAGCAGAGGACATAGGTACTTCACACTTATTAGGCGTACCTTGGTAGTTTCTGAGTCATCTGCATAAACTAGCCTTATATGGATACGGTTTCCACCTTCTACTTCATTTGCTTGTTAAATCGTTTCTTTCATTCTTTCGTTCCTTTACTATCGCATTCCGCTCTATAGCGGTCCTCTAATAATTCACCAAAGGTCTCTGAATACGACTTAACTTAGCCTAATTAGATCTGGGGGTCTAGACCGCGCACAAATCTGATCACCTTAAACCTTTCATTTCTCATAGTCTAAGGAACATACTGTCCCAAAGTAATGAATGGGTATGGTGATGCGTGACCCTTGTCTTAGTGAGTCATATTCCTAAGCCCTTCTCGTGACTAAGTTCTGAGAGAGGAAGAACTCACAAAACTCCTCTTAGAACTTTGCTCTTACTCTATCCAATACCAGTATCAGCATGGAGTTACCTTCAACTTTACCTAACCATCTTTCTGCCCACTATGAACTAAATTCCCTGCCAAACCTTGGAATACGTGTTCTTACTAACTATTGCTAGTAAAGTCTACTGCCTCCTGTGGTGACAGTGATGATGTCATCTTACTGAATTGTGGTGTCATCCACACTACGAAGTGTCGGAGTCTTACTTAAGGTATAAATATTCAGAATAAGCGACACCATTTAATTCGTAATCCCTATACGATCTTATGGTCATGCAAACAGTCATGATTACATTCCATAGATGGCCATCGACTAGGGCTTTATCATATGGTCAAAACTCTAATTTCCAGTCTAAATCATCCTGGTCTAAGGTCAAATCTCATCTAAGATCAGAACTTAGGTCTAAGATCAAACTTAGTTGACTATAATCATCACTTAGTTCGACATTCTGCCCGGATCTGGAGCCTTCGCTCTGATACCACCTGTAGCGCCCCGTACTCGGCTGCCCCTCGTACGGTGCACCCGCCGTACTTTCCCTTTCAAAAAAGTACAAAGCGTCGATACTTAACTCGTAAAACCCATGGATAAACATGGATTACAAATTCACGATCTTAACAGGTAGATAACAATACGGCAGAATTTGAAACTTTTACATAAATCATTCTATACATCCGACATAAGTTTTACAACCACATTCATTACATCAGTACTTCTGCAATCATCGCTTCCAACATAAATCTGTCATATTATGAATCCATTATAATAGAATCCCTAAGCTGTCATCCACTCGTATTCTCACGGATGTGGGATCCTATGCTCGTCATCAATCCTTGCTACCCCGTTTCCTGTAAACTCTGGGAGGAAAAATAGGGGGGGTGAGTGACAAAGTCACCAGCAAGTACACCATAAACAATCATGCATTAAATGGAAAGTACATACAAGAACCGAACCCCTAAAATTTGGTCTCTTACCATCATACCTGTCTTTCCATTTAAATGCCACCAAGGTAATAGAAGCATCGCTTGATCATAAAGGGAATAAGATCATAGCTTACATAACAACAACAATAAGATCGTAACTTAGGTAACGAAAGATCATGACCTAAGTAACATTACGTCTAGCGTTTAGCTAGCATCTCATCCCTTCCGTCAATAGCCACTAAGGCAATAAAATCGTAACTTAGTCATGTAGCACGTAAAGACACAACTCAGGCACAGACTCGACATCATGCTCATGACCATATGCAATGTGTATGAGTATGCAAATGCAGTGCATAATGAAAACATGAAAATACTTGAACTTTCTTTCTTTCTTTTAAATCATGCTCATCATAAAACAAGAGAGTGTGTCAGCCTATTATACCGGGCATGACTCGGTTCTTATAACATGATCACCTTCAGGTCTATTATACCGAACCTGGCTCGGTTCTTACACTCTTCAGACCTATTATACCGGGCCTGGATCGGTTCTTATAATCTTCAGACCTATTATACCGGGCCTGGATCGGTTCTTATAACTCTTCAGATCAATTAACCCTGGATCTGGAGCGGGTTAAGTTGGACAGAAATAAATGGTACCATAGGAATCTTTTCGCAATCGTAAACCTCACTTTCAAAGATCTTTCTTTCAAAACTCAAAACTTCTTTTCAAAAGATCTTTCTCATCATTCTTTTTTTTTCATAAAATCAGTTTCGTGAACTGTATGAACATGGACAATGCGATGTATGATATGCAACATGCGACTCGTGAACAAATACATCATAACACGCATATGCTGACTCGTCTCTTAAGCTGGAAAAACTGTCCAGCAATCATACTCTGTTCATACAGCCTCATGCTCATCAATTCGTGCTCATTTTCATCAACTCATATCATACACATGCATAATGAAGTCTTAGACACATGCCATAAAAATTTCGTAACATTCCGAAATGTCTAACGACCTCAAAACATCAAGTATCATCAAAGGTACTGCTGAAATCAGCAGGGCAATACCGCCTTACCTCGTTTTCATGGATCATAAAACCTTAATAAATTTGATCCAACACCTGAAAAACATAGCTAACATACCACGGAACAATATTCATGAGGCTAAACATCACATTTAAGCTTAAAAGAGCAAGATCAAAGCCTTACAACTTATGACATCAACAGCCCTGTTTTCTAGTTTTGTACTACTAACTTCAACTAAGTTGTTAACCATCAAAATGGTGGTTTTATGCTGATTTATTTACATGAACATGTACATCTATACCTTAAGTAACTACCATAAAATTTCCAAGGAAATCCAATAAACTTAAAGGGGTCATCTAATTACTTTCCCAAACTGAGTACATGCAGAAACTGGAATGACCAGTTGGATCACGAAATGAATTGTGACCAAACCACATATCCTTTTACCAAAATTCCAACTCACAGATGTCATAAACACATCAAGATATCATCATACCAAAAATTTACACATTCCTAAGGTGCATTTTCGAGCCACACAACTTACTACTCAAAACTGTCCTGTTCCAGCGACTCTGTTTGAGCAGTTTTTCCAAGAACTTCATTAAAAATAATCCACAACTTCTTTTACTACAATTCCAACTCACACATTTCATAAACATATAAGGCTATCATCATACTAAAAATTAGCCCATTTGAACACTCCTAAGGCCCCTTTTCATGTCGTTCAACAAGCAACATAAATCTGTCCAGCTCCAGTACTTCTGTTTGACCAATTCTTACTAAGCATTTCATTTAGGACAAACCACAACTCCTTTTAATGATATTCCAACTCACACAATTCATAAACATACAAATCTATCACCATACCAAAAATTAGTCAATTTGCACCTTCCTAAGGTTCTTTTTCAGGTCGTTCAACATGACACATAAAACTGCTCAGCTCCAGTGCTTCTGTTTGACCACTTCTTACTAAAAACTTCATTAAGGACAAACCACAACTCCTTTCATTGAAATTCCAACTCACACATTTCATATACATATGAGGCTAACATCACACCAAAAATTAGCCAATTTAAGTACTCCTAAGATTCATTTTCAGGTCATGCAAAATGTCACACTGTTCTGCCCAGTTCCAGTAATTTCTTCTTGAGCAGTTTTACCAAAAGATTTATTAAAAATAAACCATAACTCTTTTTACTGCAATTCCAACTCTCACTTGTACTACACACACAGAGCTAGTGTCACGTCAAAATTTAGCTTAATTGAACACTTCTAAGGTTCGTTCTCAAGTTACACAATCAGCAACACAAATCTGCCAGCCCCAGTAGTTTCAGCACTTCTTCACCTTTTTAATTGTCCAAGCATTCTTCCACCAACTTCATTCATTAAGATGACTTACTATACATCAAATACACATTTAAACATAGTTATTCCAAGTCTCATAACTCATTTTAGGCTACACATTACTCATACCAACAGTCTTGCCATATATGCTTAGAAAATGTCACTTTTCATATCAACACTTTTCTTTCATGTCTTGTTCTTAGAATCTTCAACTAAGATTCATAACTTAAAAATGGCTAGTCATTCAAGCATGCACTTCACAAATAAGGCAAGATTGGCTAGAGTATACTTGCCTCCTTGGAGCTTAGAGAGTTTTTTTAGCTTGCACCTTGGTTGATATGGAGTGAAGTCCTCCTCCACCTTATTCCTAGCTCACGTTTTTGAAGATGAGAAAGAGGAGAACATTAGCTACCATTTGAAATGAAGAATGGAGCTAGATTGAGACTAGATTCATCTTACCAAAATGAAGCTTGGAAATGGATCCAAACCATCAAGATGTTATCTTCTCCTTAGTGGCTTTAAGAATCTTCTCCTAGTGTCCTCATGAAGGTCACGTTTTTGTGCAAGGAGAAAGGGGGTACTAGGTGAGTTTCATCCTTTGAAATATAGAACTCACATAGAAGCTTAACATTTAACTTACCTAGATGAGTCCTTGAAGCTTGAAGATGAAGATAGCCTTGACACTCCTAGCTCCCACTATGGCCGAAATATATGATGATGTTAGAGGAGTGGTCTAAGTTTCATAAGTCTTGAATGGTTTGCTTATGAGAGCTCTTGAGAGTGTTCAAAACTTGGAGATGAAGAAGAGCTACATGGATGAACTTGAAGATGTAAGAGAGCTTCTTAGTAGAAGAAGTCTTCTTGAGGAAGACAAGGGAAAAGGGGGGGGGGGCGTGCCTTAAGGAGGGAGAGAGAGACAAGGAGACATGAAGCTTCCAAGGTGTGCATTGAGAAAAGAGAGCCTCCTTTGTGTCTTGAACATTAACTACTCCATGTCCCCCATTTGTTTTGTTTTATTTTATTCCAAGACAACTTGTCTTGTCTTTCCTTTATTTTATTTTATTTCTTTAAATAAGAGTTTGTTATTTTAGTTCAACTATAGCTACTTTATGCCAACTATAGTTACTTTATGTCAACTATAGTTACTTTATGTCAACTATAGTTACTTTATATCAACTATAGTTACTTTATGGCCAACCTTGGTTACTTTACCCAACTAGAGTTACCTTGTAGTAAATATTAAGTAACCATGGTAATTTTTCTTGGTCAACTAGGGGGGCCGATTTCTAGGCTTGGTTGACCCCTTCACCATGCTTAATTCTTCTTGTTCCAAGACAACCTATTTCATTGTAGTCTTACTAATTACATAATTGTGATAATAAGGAAAATTCTAGACTCTTCCAAGGCCCTTATAGCCGAATTTTACATAATGTTGGAAGGGTAGTTTGTCATTTCACTTCGTGCGACACACTTACATAATTATATTAAATTTCCTATAATATTTACTTTAAGGAAATTCTATCGGAGAATGTCAAATCAATGTGGTTACATTTAAATAACGTAACCGGTTGATTAATTCTTAGTGACTCATCTTCATAAGAGTCGGCGGTATAGACGAATTCCCGTGGGGTATAACATTGTTTCCTCCTTAAACCGCTTTATACGATTCTCAGTATAT